>CM038681.1:601450844-602070344 GCA_021605205.1 Aegilops longissima
ACCAATTGTCTGCACTTTGTTTAGTTGTTTCACACTTTCACTGCTAGCAGCTTTCAGTCATATGATAAAATATGAGGCATGTATCTACTGAAGATAGTGTGTCTAGTTAGTAAGTATGGCAAGTGGTTCAGAATTTAAGGTGTATGAATGCACTGTGTGTTTTTGACAGACTCAACTAGCAATGCATTTGTTTGATGATATGTGCATCTGACTGTTGCTCTTGCTTGCAATGTTCTTCCCATTTGGTTTGTGTTTTAGAATTTCTGTTTAGCGGTTTCATGAACATTCAGAATATGCGATTAGCTTTCAAACTTACATACAACTGTGTAGTTTATCTGGTTGTTTTTGACAGACTCAACTAGCAATGCATTTGTTTGATGATATGTGCATCTGACTGTTGCTCTTGCTTGCAATGTTCTTCCCATTTGGTTTGTGTTTTAGAATTTCTGTTTAGCGGTTTCATGAACATTCAGAATATGCGATTAGCTTTCAAACTTACATACAACTGTGTAGCTTATCTGGTTGTTTTTAACAGACTCAACTAGCAATGCATTTGTTTGATGATATGTGCATCTGACTGTTGCTCTTGCTTGCAATGTTCTTCCCATTTGGTTTGTGTTTTAGAATTTCTGTTTAGCGGTTTCATGAACATTCAGAATATGCGATTAGCTTTCAAACTTACATACAACTGTGTAGCTTATCTGGTTGTTTTTGACAGACTCAACTAGCAATGCATTTGTTTGATGATATGTGCATCTGACTGTTGCTCTTGCTTGCAATGTTCTTCCCATTTGGTTTGTGTTTTAGAATTTCTGTTTAGCGGTTTCATGAACATTCAGAATATGCGATTAGCTTTCAAACTTACATACAACTGTGTAGCTTATCTGGTTGTTTTTGACAGACTCAACTAGCAATGCATTTGTTTGATGATATGTGCATCTGACTGTTGCTCTTGCTTGCAATGTTCTTCCCATTTGGTTTGTGTTTTAGAATTTCTGTTTAGCGGTTTCATGAACATTCAGAATATGCGATTAACTTTCAAACTTACATACAACTGTGCAGCTTATCTGGTTATTAAAATGTTAGGAGGGTAACATTTTTAATTAGCTTGCCTGACCCATTATGCCCTTATATATTAAATCTCAGGGATAAAGGAGTCTGATACTGGGCTGGCTCCACCTAGCCAGTGGGATCTGGTGTCAGATAAGCAAATGATGCAAGAGGAGCAGCCATTACAAGTATGCTACTTGGCCTAATGTTTTCGTACTTCTTCCCAATTTTATAGTTGTGGTTTAGCATGCATAATTGTTTGGGTCTAAGTTACTTCCTCATGCTGCAGGTAGCAAGGTGCACCAAGATTATAAACCCTAATACCGACGATGCAAAGTACATGATTAATGTAAAACAAATTGCAAAGGTATACCATGCTTATCCTATCTTATTATTTCAATCATATGCCCATTGATTCCCACCAGCCTCCTTATGCTTTATCTTTTGATCTTGCAGTTTGTGGTTGGATTGGGGGATAAAGTTTCGCCAACTGATATCGAGGAAGGGATGAGAGTCGGGTAGGTTACTACCTGTCTTTTGGTCTTACTGTATCATACATCTTTCGTTCAGATCAACCTGAGTAATTCACACCTGGTGATTTATGTGTTTGATTTAAACCATGTTATAAGGCTGCAGCATACATGTAGGATGTGTTGTATGCCATCATGTAAGTAGAGAAAAAACTTTGTAAACTGAGGAGTGGACCAGTGTTTGCTACTGTGACTATATCAGATGTTAATTTATCATTTGTTTGTTCCCCTAGTGTATGAGTATCATTGATTGAAAGACAATGATTATTAACTAAGAACATGTTGAATCTCTGAAGCAGTATCTTGTCATCATCTCCTTGGCTTAGGTATAAGTTCCTTCTGGTTGCTCATAGAATGCAGAAGGTGGGAGTATGGAACCTACTCCCCTACTTGTTTTTTTGGATCTTGCTAAACTAATACTGATTTTATGAATGCATTTTTTGGATAAATCATCATTGATGCTACCCAGAATTGTTATCCTTTTCTGTGCTTGCACACTATCATTCTCACTGTGGAATTATGATGTCATGCCTGATGCAGTGTCGATCGGAACAAGTACCAGATACAGATTCCATTGCCACCAAAGATTGATCCCAGCGTCACCATGATGACTGTTGAGGAAAAACCAGATGTCACGTATAATGATGTTGGTGGGTGCAAGGAGCAGATTGAAAAAATGCGTGAGGTATGTCAAAAAATTCCCTGTGATTCAGAACTTGTGCTTAATCTGTGAACCTGTGCATGCTAGTACATTCTAGTCTTGGACCTGCTTTATTTACTGTTTTCTTAACAACTATTCACAGGTAGTCGAGCTCCCCATGCTTCACCCCGAAAAGTTTGTGAAGCTTGGTATCGACCCTCCGAAAGGTGTCCTTTGCTACGGTCCTCCTGGCACTGGCAAGACTCTTCTTGCTAGAGCTGTTGCTAATCGCACGGATGCTTGTTTCATCCGTGTAATTGGTAGCGAATTGGTTCAGAAGTATGTCGGTGAGGGTGCTCGGATGGTTAGGGAGTTATTTCAGGTATATCCAGCTCTGCAGATAACCTACAGTCTACAGGGTTTCATCTGGTTTATTCGACTTGAATGTTCTGTCTTGTTAACAATCGTTTTGATTGAAATATGTTATTGCTTGTCAGATGGCCCGCTCGAAGAAAGCATGCATCATATTTTTTGATGAAGTTGACGCCATTGGTGGCGCTCGCTTTGATGATGGAGCTGGGGGTGATAATGAGGTGCAGCGTACTATGCTTGAAATCGTCAATCAGCTTGACGGTTTTGATGCTAGGGGGAATATCAAGGTTCTCATGGCCACCAACAGGTACTTACCTTTCCTTCCGTGCGCATTCTCATGTGGTCCAATATGGCATGATGCTCACCTTACATTCTGGACATCCTACATGTATGCTATTTATAGATGGGACTTATGATTAAGAAACTTCAGTGGCCTGTGCTATTTAAAACTCTTCACGCCTCAATCAGAAATTAATTGCAGCTAAAACATCATGGCCTCATGAATAGAGTTGAGAAGGTAACCATCATCTTTTCTTGTTTTGCAGGCCTGATACACTTGATCCTGCACTTCTGCGTCCTGGTCGTTTGGACAGAAAGGTGGAATTCGGGCTACCTGACTTGGAAGGCCGTACCCAGATATTCAAAATACATACGCGCACCATGAACTGTGAGCGTGATATACGCTTCGAGCTACTGGCGCGACTCTGCCCCAACGCCACTGGTGAGTACATGGGCTTTGCACTCTGAACAGTTTCTGTTCGATTTGATTTGACTGTTTCAGGCACCTAGGACCCAGCCTCTGAACATTTTGATCCGACTGTCTGATTTGATGTTTCAGGGGCCGACATCAGGAGTGTCTGCACAGAAGCTGGCATGTACGCCATCCGCGCCCGCAGGAAGACTGTGACTGAGAAGGATTTCCTCGACTCGGTCAACAAGGTCATCAAGGGGTACCAGAAATTCAGCGCAACCCCGAAATACATGGTGTACAATTGAGCAAGCAGGCCTCCTTTTGTTTCTGTGCATGTTTGCATCCATGCCGTAGCAGCGGTGCTTTGGTTTTCACATCCTTTCTGTGTGCCCGTGGTTGTAAACAGCACGTTGGTGTTTCGGTTCATGTATGTCACTGTAATCTGGCAACCCCAGTGAAATCACTCTAGCTTTCCGTAAAGCTTTGTCGAAACACAGTTTTCAGCTTGTCCGCTAATCAGAATTAATTGCATACATTTTATTTGGAGATAAGTGTCTCTTGTTAGAACTTTGTATGTACACGCAGCCTATATGGGTAATGCCCGTTGAGAACAAAAGTACTAGTAGAACATACCCTCGGCTCTTCTGTGTAATTTCTTGGTTATCTTTCGTATGCTCAGTTTAATTGTTCATACAAGCTTCTCCAAAATCAATGATGATATATATAGGTACAAGTAGAAACAAGCAACTCTTTTTAAATGTAAAAACTTGTCCAAAAAGAACGGCGAAACAACTAGGGGTCGAACTTGTAGAACTTGGACGGCTTGAGGCCGGCGGTGAAGTTGAAGTACCCGAGCGCGTGCGCCCAGCGCGGGTTGTCCTTGAGGCGGTGCACGGCGATGGTGTCCGGCACGAACTCGTGGGAGCACTGGTCCACGGGCACCGGCAGCGGGTAGTCGTACATGGCCGGCTTGGCGTTGAACCTGTTGCGCCCCTTCCCGCCCACCCTCAGCCACTCCCCGGTCATCCTGTCCTCCGGCCCCACGGTGCGCCCCCGGGTCACCTCGCCGGCGCCGGCCACCCACTGCACCAGGTCCCACGACAGCGCGTACCCCATCCCGGACATGTACCCCCTCCCGGGGTCCATGCTGTTGCACGGGATGGTGGCGCCGTAGTACATGTCCTCCCGCGGCATGGCGCCCAGCGACGCCACCAGCGCCGGCAGCCGGATCAGGATGTCGTCGTCCGCCTTCATCACGTAGTCGTAGGGCGCGTCGGCGTAGAGCGACGCCACCGCGGTGAAGAAGGTGTGCGTCTTCCCGCCGTTGAGGTTCTCCTCGCACCCGTCCAGCACGATCACGTCGCCGTGCGCCAGGATCTCCAGCGGGATCAGCACCCGCTGGTCGTCCTTGTAGAGCCGGCAGAAGACGAACCGCACGTCCACCTGCGCCGCCAGCGCCGGGTCGGCGGCGAGCTGGAGCCCGTACACCATGCGCAGCAGGTGGCGCCGCTCGTACACGTCGGCGCGCGTCAGGATGCCGATGAGCAGCCGGAAGTCGGGCTTTTTCCGGGCGTACGCGACGGCCGTTGACAGGGTGGTGGTGGAGCCGTTGGCGGCCACGGTGTAGGTTCCCGGCGGCGGGACGCAGGAGCTCATCAGCGACTGCAGCTCGAACTCCTTGGGGTACACGAAGAGGTAGATGAAGGCGAGGAGAAGGATGGGCAGCAGGACGAGCGCCTTGCTGGACGTGGACAGCCTCGGGAAGCCGACGGCGTGCTGCTGCTTCCTCGCCGCCGTGGCGGCCTGGTGGCGCTCTCCTCCTCCTCCTCCTCCGTGCTTTGCGGCGGCGGCGGCGGCCATGGACTTGAGGAAGTTGCTCGGCGCCGGCATTGATTGGCTGATCGATCGGAGAAGATACTAGTGTATGTGGTGTGCAAGCTCGATGGGTTCGGTGTAATGAAGGAGAGCTAGCTAGCTTCTCGTGTGATAGTACGTGGGGGAGCTTGGGATGCACGGGGTCGTCTCACGCTTTGCGTAAAGGTTTGCCGATCGCGGCATGCGAGGGCGCCGGATATTTGGGGGAGCGCGGCATGGGGGAGTCAACGCGCCTAGGTGTTTTGTTTTCGTTTTCGAAAGAAACTTCCATCTATTTATAATAGTACTACAAAGAACATCAGGGTAACAAAAATTACAAACAGATCCATGAACCACCTAGCGATTACTGCAAATACCGGAAAGAGTCAAAGGCGCACCATCGTCATCGTCCGTCTCTCAACGAAGGCGGACAAACCTTTATGTCATTCACTGAGTTGCAAATGGAGCTAAGTTGCAACTTTTTGGATGAAGCATATCAATTCTATAAAATGTATTCTTGGGTATATTTGCATAATGTAGGAATGTAAATGTTAGAGAGGGGTAATATGTAATTAATCTTGTTAACATGCCCAATTCAGTACTCTTCTTAATTATGGTATATCTAATAAGCTAATAAAAACATTTTAGCGTTTTAAAAATGGAGCTAAGTTGTCAACCACAATGTGTGATAAAGCAATCATGAAGTTGTCATTTGGTGACCGGTCGTCATGGTATGTCAATATACTTTTCGAAGATAATAACCGACCACTAGCTGAGAGTTGTGGTAAAAAAAAAACAATCTATCGAAATATAGACACACACCAAAGAAAATAATCAAACCTCTTAGAGAGAATAATACCTCCTTGAATAGGGTCAAGGGTAATTTGGGAAGTCTGGTCTCCAAATCTATCCGATTGCATTCAACACACAAGCACAAGCTTCTTGTATAAAAGCTTTATCTCCAAGATCCAAAACACAAAAACTTTGCGACGACGATGTGAAAACGATGTTTCCACATATGGTGACTAGAATTAGAAGGGGGGGGGGGGGGGTGTTAAATGGAATGCGGAGAATAGCAAAACCTAGACATGAAGAACACTAAGCCTATCTTGCACCTGATGGGGAGGACCACAACATCGAT
This sequence comes from Aegilops longissima, assembly GCA_021605205.1. Lineage (NCBI taxonomy): Eukaryota > Viridiplantae > Streptophyta > Magnoliopsida > Poales > Poaceae > Aegilops > Aegilops longissima. The sequence continues at coordinate 601,457,123 of CM038681.1, forward strand.
GAGCTCCGCACTAACAGCGATGAAGCAGACAAAGTGGAAGAAGAAAAAGGGTCAGACGAGGGGTGATTCTCGTTGTATCTCATGTGTGCAAATACAGAAATATTGTAAAGCCCCCTAGCTCTTCCCATTTTCTTCTTCTTTATTAGACTTTGTTCGGTTAATCCTCTCCCCAAGAGGATTGGAGGTGATTGGCAAGGATTGGCTTGTATTTTGACTTAGAAGAGGTTTAAGTCCCCCTCAAACCCCTTCAATCCACTCGGATTCACACGCAACCGAACAAGGCCTTAATTAGTCCTAGACTGGGGCAGCCCCCCTCCTCCCCCCCCCCTCCGGGCAATGTTTCCTATTTGTCAAATGATGCGCCAAACTATCAAGGAACATAGGTACCAAATAAATTGTAGACCCGGATTAGGGAACCTTCTAAGATTCCTGAACGTTTTTTTCTTTAATTCTCTTTTACCCTTTCTAGATTTTGTTTAAAAAACGTCAGTTTTCTAAAAGAAGTTTATGATTTTAAAAAATGTTAGCACTTTCAAAAAATATGAAATTTAGAATTGTTTTGCATTTTTCAAAGACATAACAATTTCAAAAAGTTAAAGTTTGAAAAAGTGTGTGGAATTTTCAAAAAATGTGAGCGTTTAAAAAATATTCTCAATCCTAAAAGAATTATACGCTACCGTCCCCTATGTGGCAACCTCCTATTTGACTCTGCTCATTCCAGACTCGCTTGTGCTATGGGTAGTCCCACCAAGAAGCCCCCTATGTGGCAACCTCCTATTTGATTCAAAGAGCTTCGAATAGAATGTCCCCCTAGCTCCGCTAGGAGCGGAACAAATTTGGCGGCGGTTGTATCTCGCTCGCAGCGATACAGAAACATGTCTCACCTAAAGAACACCCAAAATGGGTCGGCTCAGCGCGGGAGGAGCGTTGCTCTCTGTTGGGGAACGTTGCAGAAATTTAAAATTTTCTACGCATCACCAAGATCAATCTATGGAGTCATGTAGCAACGAGAGAGAGGAGTGCATCTACATACCCTTGTAGATCGTGAGCGGAAGCGTTCAAGAGAACGGGGTTGATGGAGTCGTACTCGTCGTGATCCAAATCACCGATGATCCTAGCGCCGAACGGACGGCACCTCTGCGTTCAACACACGTACGGTTGGGAGAGACGTCTCCTCCTTCTTGATCCAGCAAGGGGGAAGGAGAGGTTGATGGAGATCCAGCAGCACGACGGCGTGGTGGTGGAAGCAGCGGGGATCTCGGCAGGGCTTCGCCAAGCTCAGCGAGAGGAGAGGTGTTACAGGGGGGGGCGCGCCAGGCTTGGGTGCGCAGCCCTCCTCCCCTCTATATATAGGGGCCTGGGCGCCGCCCCTAGAGATCCAATCTCAAGGGGGGGCAGGGGAACTTGCCCCTGTCAAAGGGCGCCCCACCCCGGGTTTCAACCCTAGGCGCAGGGGAGGCCCATGGGGGGGGGGCGCACCAGCCACCAAGGGCTAGTTCCCTTCTCACTTCAGCCCATGGGGCCCTCCGGGATAGGTGGCCCCACCCGGTGGACCCCCGGGACCCTTCCGGTGGTCCCGGTACAATACCGGTGACCCTCGAAACTTTCCCGATGGCCGAAACTGGACTTCCTATATACAAATCTTTACCTCCGGACCATTCCGGAACTCCTCGTGACGTCCAGGATCTCATCCGGGACTCCGGAAAACTTTCGGGTTAGCGCATATTAATATCTCTACAACCCTAGCGTCACCGAACCTTAAGTGTGTAGACCCTATGGGTTCGGGAGACACGCAGACATGACCGAGACGACTCTCCGGTCAATAACCAACAGCGGGATCTGGATACCCATGTTGGCTCACACATGCTACTCGATGATCTCATCGGATGAACCACGATGTCGAGGATTCAATCAATCCCGTACGCAATTCCCTTTGTCTATCGGTACGATACTTGCCCGAGATTCGATCGTCGGTATACCGATACCTTGTTCAATCTCGTTATGAGCAAGTCTTTTACTCGCTCCGTAACACATCATCCTGTGAACAACTCTTTGATCACATTGAGCTCATTGTGATGATGTCCTACCGAGTGGGCCCAGAGGTACCTCTCCTCACACGGAGTGACAAATCCCAGTCTCGATTCATGCCAACCCAATGACACTTTCGGAGATACCGTAGTGTACCTTTATAGCCACCCGATTCGTTGTGACGTTTGGTACACCCAAAGCACTCCTATGGTATCCGGAGTTGCACGATCTCATGGTCTAAGGAAATGATACTTGACATTAGAAAAGCTCTAGCAGACGAACTACACGATCTTGTGCTATGCTTAGGATTGGGTCTTGTCCATCACATAATTCTCCCAATGATGTGATCCCGTTATCAATGACATCAAATATCCATGGTCAGGAAACCGTAACCATCCATTGATCAACGAGCTAGTTAACTAGAGGCTCACTAGGGACATGTTGTGGTCTATGTATTCACCCATGTATTACGATTTTCGGATAACACAATTATAGCATGAATAATAAACAATTATCATGAACAAGGAAATATAATAATAATCATTTTATTATTGCCTCTAGGGCATATTTCCAACAGTCTCCCACTTGCACTAGAGTCAATAATCTAGTTACATTGTGATGAATCGAACACCCATAGAGTTCTGGTGTTGATCATGTTTTGCTCGCGGAAGAGGTTTAGTCAACGGATTTGCGACATTCAGATCTGTATGCACTTTGCAAATATCTATGTCTCCATCTTGAACATTTTCACGAATGGAGTTGAAGCGACGCTTGATGTGCCTGGTCTTCTTGTGAAACCTGGGCTCCTTGGCAAGGGCAATGGCTCAAGTGTTGTCATAGAAGAGAGTCATCGGCCCCGACGCACTGGGAATAACTCCTAGGTCGGTAATGAACTCCTTCATCCAGATTGCTTCATGTGCTGCCTCCGAGGCTGCCATGTACTCCACTTCACATGTAGATCCCGCCACGACGCTTTGCTTGCAACCGCACCAACTTACTGCCCCACCATTCAAAATAAACACGTATCCGGTTTGTGACTTGGAGTCATCCAGATCTGTGTCGAAGATAGCATCGACGTAACCCTTTACGACGAGCTCTTCGTCACCTCCATAAACGAGAAACATATCCTTAGTCCTTTTCAGGTACTTCAGGATATTCTTGACCGCTGTCCAGTGTTCCATGCCGGGATTACTTTGGTACCTTTCTACCAAACTTACGGCAAGGTTTACATCAGGTCTGGTACACAGCATGGCATACATGATAGACCCTATGGCCGAGGCATAGGGGACGACACTCATCTTTTCTCTATCTTCTGCCGTTGTCGAACATTGAGCCGAGCTCAATTTCACATCTTGCAACACAGTCAAGAACCCCTTCTTGGACTGATCCATATTGAACTTCTTCAATATCTTATCAAGGTATGTGCTTTGTGAAATACCTATGAGGCGTCTCGATCTATCTCTATAGATATTGATGCCTAATATGTAAGCAGCTTCTCCAAGGTCCTTCATTGAAAAACACTTATTCAAGTAGGCCTTAATGTTGTCCAAGAGTTCTATATCATTTCCCATCAAAAGTATGTCATCCACATATAATATGAGAAATGCTACAGAGCTCCCACTCACTTTCTTGTAAATGCAGGCTTCTCCATAAGTCTGCATAAACCCAAACACTTTGGTCATTTCATCAAAGCGAATGTTCCAACTCCGAGATGCTTACACCAGCCCATAGATGGAGCGCTGGAGCTTGCATACCTTGTTAGCATTCTTAGGATCGACAAAACCTTCCGGCTGCATCATATACAATTCTTCCTTAAGAAAGTCGTTAAGGAATGCCGTTTTGACGTCCATTTGCCATATCTCGTAATTGTAGAATGCGGCAATTGCTAACATGATTCAGACGGACTTAAGCTTCGCTACGGGTGAGAAGGTATCATCGTAGTCAACCCCTTGAACTTGTCGATAACCCTTAGCGACAAGTCGAGCTTTATAGATGGTAACATTACCATCCGCGTCCGTCTTCTTCTTAAAGATCCATTTATTTTCTATCGCTCGCCGATCATAGGGCAATTCTATCAAAGTCCATAAATCGTTTTCATACATGGATCCTATCTCGGATTGCATGGCTTCAAGCCATTTGTTGGAATTTGGGCCCGCCATCGCTTCTTCATAGTTCGGAGGTTCACTGTTGTCTAACAACATGATTTCCAGGACGGGGTTGCCATATCATTCTGGTGTGGAACGTGTCCTTGTGGACCTTCGAAGTTCAGTAGAAACTTGATCCGAAGTACCTTGATCATCATCATTAACTTCCTCTCTATCCGGTGCAGGCACTACAGAAACATTTTCTTGGGTTGCGCTACTTTCCGGTTCAAGAGGCAATACTTCATCAAGTTCTACTTTCCTCCCACTTACTTCTCTCGAGAGAAACTCTTTCTCCAGAAAGGACCCATTCTTGGCAACAAAGATCTTGCCTTCGGATCTGAGGTAGAAGGTGTACCCAATGGTTTCCTTAGGGTATCCTATGAAGACGCATTTTTCCGACTTGGGTTCGAGCTTTTCAGGTTGAAATTTCTTGACATAAGCATCGCATCCCCAAACTTTTAGAAACGACAGCTAGGTTTCTTCCCAAACCATAATTCATACGGTGTCGTCTCAACGGATTTCGACGGAGCCCTATTTAAAGTGAATGCGGCAGTCTCTAAAGCATAGCCCCAAAATGAGTGGGGTAAATCGGTGAGCAACATCATAGATCGTACCATATCTAATAGAGTGTGATTACGACGTTCGGACACACCGTTACGCTGAGGTGTTCCAGGCGGCGTGAGTTGTGAAACAATTCCACATTTCCTTAAGTGCGTACCAAATTCGTGACTCAAATATTCTCCCCCATGATCTGATCGTAAGAACTTTATTTTTTGGTCACGCTGATTCTCTACCTCATTCTGAAATTCCTTGAACTTTTCAAAGGTCTCAGACTTGTGTTTCATCAAGTAGACATACCCATATCTACTTAAGTCATCAGTGAGAGTGAGAACATAACGATAGCCTCGCGAGCCTCAACACTCATTGGACCGCACACATCAGTTTGTATTATTTCCAATAAGTTGGTTGCTCGCTCCATTGTTCCGGAGAACGGAGTCTTGGTCATTTTTACCCATGAGGCATGGTTCGCACGTGTCAAATGATTCATAATCAAGAGACTCCAAAAGTCCATCTGCATGGAGCTTCTTCATGCGTTTGACACCAATGTGACCAAGGCGGCAGTGCCACAAGTATGTGGGACTATCGTTATCAACCTTACATCTTTTGGTATTCACACTATGAATATGTGTAACATCACGTTCGAGATTCATTAAGAATAAACCATTGACTAGCGGGGCATGACCATAAAACTTATCTTTCATATAAATAGAACAACCATTATTCTCGGATTTAAATGAGTAGCCATCTCGTATTAAACGAGATCCAGATACAATGTTCATGCTCAAAGCTGGCACTAAATAACAATTATTGAGGTTTAAAACTAATCTCGTAGGTAAATATAGAGGTAGCGTGCCGACGGCGATCACATCGACCTTGGAACCATTACCGACGCGCATCGTCAGTGTCACAGCTCTAGAGTTTGCTTGTAACTTGTGGCATTGCATCCATGTCATCATGTTTAAATTTCATGAAATTTGAAATGGGGATTGATCAAACCCCTAGTACTGAAACAATGCAAATAGGTTCAACTTCAAAATATTTTCAAAGAACCCAAATTGGTTTGCAAAAATGTTCATGATTAATGGAAAAGGTGAAAACCATATCTAGAGATGATGAATATTTTCCAAGACATTTTGGTATTTGAATTAACCCATATTGTATTTGAATTGGGGCACTTAAATTCTATAAATAATTTTAAATGCTCCAACATATTCTGAAAATAGCTAAGGGTCTCTGTAATTTTTCAGTTAATGCCCAAAATTATTTTCAGGATTTATGCAAATGATTTAGTTTCTAAAACTAAATCAAAACAAATTACAGAAAATAGCAAAACAGAAAGAAATTAGAAAGGACACGGAGAGAGAGAGTTTACCTGTGCAGCCCACCTGGTGGCCCACTTACCTGGCCCAGCCCACCAGAGCCGCCACCGTCTCCCACCTCGCGCCAGAAGGACGCGGGCGTGTAACCACCGCTGCCGCAAGACGCGCCTCGCCACCTCCTCCCTGCCTGGCTGCCCCCTTTCCCCTCTGGACGCCTGGACGTCGACACGTACCCTCCCCGGCCCCTCTCACTCTCTCCCGAGTCGATCCCCTCCTCTATTCCCCTCCGTCGAGCTCCACCGAGCCAGCTCCTCGCCGCCGTTGCCGTGGCCGCAGCCACCGTGCTCCTCGCGCTCAGACGACCTACCAGGGAGCTCCTCCAAGACGCCCTCTTCCTCCTCGATGAGTCACGTGAGCTCGGCCGCTCTGCATTGCCGCCTGCATCGCCTTCTTCTCCCTCCGGTCGCCGAGATCGCCGGCAATGCCATGACGCCGTCCGTGCTTCCCCGAGCCCACTTCGACGCCCCCTACAACCGCTGTGAGCCTCTCCGTCGTTTGCCCCTCCTCCCCATGCCTCTCGATCACCGTAGCCGCCGTTTCGACCGAGGCCGAAGCTCACCGCCACCGGCCATGTCGCCGTCGTGGCTGAAGACGCCGTAGCTCGTGCCTGGGCGCATCATAGTGCTCGGTTTGCTCCCAAGAGATGACCCCGACCACCAGCTGGACCTGCCGTGCACGAACTCGAACCAGCTTGTCCGAGCTCCGCCACCGCCTCGCCGCCGCCGCGCTGCTTCCGCCACCCGGCACCTCCCACCGGCACCACTCGGCGCTGCGAGCTCCAGCCCACGTAGCCGCCCTCCGCCGCCATTTGGTCGCTGGAGGAGGAAACTCAGACCTCTCTGCCGTCCCCTCGCCTGCCTGGCGATGAGCCGCTGGTCAACTCCGCGAAGTTTGACCGGGTTTGACCTCAGCTTGACTTTTCCCCGACTCATCGGCGGTGGGGCCCGCCCTGTTAATTAGTTAGGATTAGTACTAATTGTTTTTAGCTAATCTAATTACACTGACACGCAGGGCCCACAGGTCAGTTTGACCTGGACCGCGCCCGTTGACTGCTGACATCACAGTGACAACATGCTGATGCAATAACTCTTTTCTGGATTTATTCTTTTACAGGAAATTTCAGAAAATGGTGCTAACTTCTAAAAATCATAGAAATTCAACCGTAACTCGAAATGAAATAAATTATATATGAAAAATGATCAGAAAAATCCAATCTATCCATCTGTACCATTTTTATGCATGTTTAAACAACTTATACCTGCTGATCAGGTCAAATCATGGCATTTAAACTCTCACATATGGAGTTTGAATTTGAACCTAGTGTTCAAACCAACCCCATTTAACTTGTTGCTAGATGCATTAGGCCAATAAATAGCAGATTGCCATGTCATCTTCATGCATCATATTGTTGCATGGCATTGATTGTGTTTCTCCTTTGTTTGTCGGTGTTTGTCCCCTCTCAGTAGACGACGTACCGACGATGAGTTTGATGACACCGATGAAGAGCTATAATATCTTCAAAAGTGCCAGGCAAGCAAAACCCCCTTGTTCATTCTGATATAATCCCACTCTCTCGCTCCTGCTCTCTTTTCTGCATTAGGACAACAACGATTCATCATTACTTGCTGCATGTAGCTGAACCCTTATCCTCTGCATGACCTGTCATTCCACAAGAATAGATGAAACCCACTAGCATGAGTAGGAGTTGTTTGAGCCTGTTGTGCCTACTCATTCATGCTTGTTTGTCATGCCTGCTACTGCTTAGAGTTGAGTCAGGTCTGATTCATCGGGGATGAATTGGAGGTGTGTGAACATGTCCTACTGTGTGTGAGCTAAGTGTGTGAACACGATTTGGTAAAGGTAGCGGTGAGAGGCCATGTAGGAGTAAATGGTGGGTTGTCTCATTGAAACCGTCCTCAGGAACTGAGTTTTGTGTTTGTGATCCATGACCAGCTACTACCACGCATTGGAATGCTTAAGTGCCCCTCTCGACTTATTAATCAACTCGATCTCTGTCCAGGGGTTGCAACTAGTTTCTAGCGTTTGTAGGATATGTGTTGGGGGCCGTGCGTAGCGCTGACCCTAGGGATGGGCTATGTTGCGGTAGATACACCGTGGCACAGTGTACCGGGCGCCCGTTTGGTGTCTCGGGAACCCTGCTCACATCGTTTGGGGCCGTGAGCGGCCAGATCTCCTTGCGGATGGAACCCGAATAGGCGATAAACCTGGACGAGAGACTTGTGTGGTTAATCAGGTCGTGGCCGACTCCCTCGCCAGGCTTCCGCTTGAAGGTTGCCGAGATACACGACGTGTACATGATGGTAAGTGGCGAGAGCGTGTGTGAAGAAGTACACCCCTGCAGGGTTAACATCATCTATTCGAATAGCCGTGTCCGCGGTAAAGGACTTCTGGGTTGCCTATAACAGTTCATAAACAAGTGAAAGTGGATATCTAAAATGCGCAAGATAAGCGTGAGTGCTATGGATGGCGTTCTCGTAGGGAGACGGGAGCGGATCCATAGTGGTGTATTGATATGGTGAATATGTGGACTCGTGCGCCACCTCAAAAGAATTACTTGCAATGTAGTTCAGGATAGCCACCGAGTCAAAGCTAGCTTGCTGCAGTCAAACTCCACCACCCCTTTGTTGATAATGATGCATATGTAGTTAGTTCGATGTAAGTCTTGCTGAGTACATTTGTACTCACGCTTGCTTATTTTATGTTTTGCGAGAGACGCTGGTCTCGCTAGTAGTTCGCATGGACTTCAACGCTTAGCTTGTTACCTTAGCTACGATCTTGTGCCCTCGGCAGGTCTCGTAGATAGTCGCTTCTCACCTTTTTCATTTATAGTTGTCTCGTACTCGGACATGTTAAGCTTCCGCTTGTGCTTTGATTTGTATGTTTCAGTATGTTGGGTCATGAGACCCATGTTTGTAATATCTCGCTCCTCGGAGCCTAATGAATAAATATTTGAGTCGAGAGTTATGTTGTGATGCCATGTTGTATTTACACATATTGAGCATATTGTGTGTATGTTTGAAATGCTTGGTATGTGTGGGATCCGACAATCTAGTTGTTTATCCTTGGCAGCCTCTCATATGGGGAAATGTAGTCTAGTGCTTCCTGAGCGATAGTAGTGCGCTACAGCCCGGTTCACCGAGTCCTGCTAGCCCAAAGACTACCGCTCGACACTTGATCTGCCGGTATGTGTTTCACTTCGTTCCCGTGTCTGTCCCTTCGGGGAAATGTCACGCGGTGACATCCGGAGTCCTGCCTAGCCAGCTACAACCCGGGATACCGGAGTCCTGTTAGCCTAGTGCTACATCCCGGATTCACACATTGATGACCGACATGCTCGATGTGATTCATGTATGCCTGTCCCCATGGGTTAGTGCCGCTTTGGGTTCACGACTAGCCATGTCGGCCCGGGTTCTCTGTCATATGGATGCTAGCGACACTATCATATACGTGAGCCAAAAGGCACAAACGGTTCCGGGCCATGGTAAGGCGACACCCATGGGAATACCGTGCGTGAGGCCGCAAAGTGATATGAGGTGTTACCGGCTAGATCGATGTGACTTGGAATCGGGGTCCTGACAGTCACCTCGTCCTTCGCCAGTCTCCGCTTATTCCGCAACTCCTGTTTTGAGTTACAAATATGAGCAACCGCACCGGTATCAAATACCCAGGAGCTACTACGAGTACTGGTAAGGTACACATCAATTACATGTATATCACATATACCTTTGGTGTTGCCGGCCTTCTTGTCCGCTAAGTACTTGGGGCAGTTCCGCTTCGATGACCGCTTCCTTGCAATAAAAGCACTCAGTCTCGTGCTTGGGTCCATGCTTTGGCTTCTTCCCGGCAATCGGCTTACGGGTGCGGCAACTCCTTGTCGTCCTTCTTGAAGTTCTTACCTTGCCTTTCTTGAACTTAGTGGTTCACCATCAACACTTGATGTTCCTTTTGATCTCCACCTCCGCTGATTTCAGCATTGAATATACCTCGTGAATGGTCTTTTCCATCCCTGCATATTGAAGTTCATCACAAAGCTCTTGTAGCTAGGTGGGAGCGATCAAGGATTCATCAACGACCACATCATCCGGAGATTAACTCCCAACTGAGATAAGCGGTTGTGCAACCCGGACATTTTGAGTATGTGCTCACGGCGTAACTATTCTCCTCCATCTTACAATCTGAGAACTTGTCGGAGACTTCACATCTCTCGAACTGGGCATGAGCTTGGAAAACCATTTTCAGCTCTTGGAACATCTCATATGCTCCGTGCTGCTCAAAACGCTTTTGGAGCCCGGTTCTAAGCTGTAAAGCATGCCGCCTTGAACCAGGGAGTAATCATCACTACGTGATCGCCGGCGTTCATAACGCCTTGAGTTGTTTGGGAAACGGGTGCTTCACCTAGCGGTGCATCTAGGACATATGCTTTCTTGGCAGCTATGAGGATGATCCTCAAGTTACGGACCCAGTCCGTGTAGTTGCTGCCATCGTCTTTCAGCTTGGTTTTCTCTAGGAACGCGTTGAAGTTGAGGGAAACATTAGCGTGGGCCATTTGATCTACAAGACATATTGCAAAGATTTTAGACTAAGTTCATGATAATTAAGTTCATCTAATCAAATTATTTAATGAACTCCCACTCAGACAGACATCCCTCTAGTCATCTAAGTGATACATGATCCGAGTCAACTAGGCCGTGTCCGATCATGACGTGAGACGGACTAGTCATCATCGGTGAACATCTTCATGTTGATCATATCTTCTATATGACTCATGTTCGACCTTTCGGTCTCTTGTGTTCCGAGGCCATGTCTGTACATGCTAGGCTCGTCAAGTCAACCTAAGTGTTTTGCATGCGTAAATCTGGCTTACACCCGTTGTACGTGAACGTTAGAATCTATCACACCCGATCATCACATGGTGCTTCGAGACAACGAACTTTCGCAACGGCGCACAGTTAGGGGGAACACTTTCTTGAAATTATTATGAGGGATCATCTTATTTACTACCGTCGTTCTAAGCAAATAAGATGCAAAAACATGATAAACATCACATGCAATCAAATAGTGACATGATATTGCCAATATCATTTTGCTCCTTTTGATCTCCATCTTCGGGGCGCCATGATCATCATCGTCACCGGCATGACACCATGATCTCCATCATCGTGTCTTCATGAAGTTGTCACGCCAACTATTACTTCTACTACTATGGCTAACGGTTTAGCAATAAAGTAAAGTTATTACATAGCGTTATTCATTGACACACAGGTCATACAATAAATTAAGAAAACTCCTATGGCTCCTGCCGGTTGTCATACTCATCGACATGCAAGTCGTGATTCCTATTACAAGAACATGATCAATCTTATACATCACACACACACACACACACACACACACACACACACACACACACACACATATATATATATATATATATATATATATATATATATATATATCATTCATCACATCCTTTTGGCCATATCACATCACACGGCATATGCTACAAAAACAAGTTAGACGTCCTCTAATTTTTGTTGCAAATTTTTTACGTGGCTGCTATAGGTTTCTAGCAAGAATGTTTCTTACCTACGCCAAAACCACAACGTGATATGCCAATTTCTATTTACCCTTCATAAGGACCCTTTTCATCAAATCTGATCCGACTAAAGTGGGAGCGACAGACACCCGCTAGCCACCTTATGCAACTAGTGCATGTCAGTCGGTGGAACCTGTCTCACGTAAGTGTACGTGTAAGGTCGGTCCGGGCCGCTTCATCCCACGATGCCACCGAATCAAAAAAAGACTAGTAACGACAAGTAAATTGACAAAATCGACGCCCACAACAACTTGTGTTCTACTCGTGCATAGAAACTACGCATAGACCTAGCTTTGATACCACTGTTGGGGAACGTTGCAGAAATTTAAAATTTTCTATGCATCACCAAGATCAATCTATGGAGTCATCTAGCAAGGAGAGAGAGGAGTGCATCTACATACCCTTGTAGATCGCGAGTGGAAGCGTTAAAGAGAACGGGGTTGATGGAGTCGTACTCGTCGTGATCCAAATCACCGATGATCCTAGCACTGAACGGACGGCACCTCCGCGTTCAACACACGTACAGTTGGGAGAGACGACTCCTCCTTCTTGATCCAGCAAGGGGGAAGGAGAGGTTGATGGAGATCCAGCAGATGACGACGTGGTGGTGGAAGCAAGGGATCTCGGCAGGGCTTCGCCAAGCTCAATGAGAGGAAGAGGTGTTACGGTGGGGGAAGAGGAGGCGCCAGGGCTTGGTGCGCAGCCTCCTCCCCTCTATATAGGGGTCCTGGGGAGGGCGCCGCCCCTAGAGATCCAATCTCAAGGGGGCCAAGGGGGAACTTGCCCCCAAGTCGGTGGGCGTCCCCCACCCCTGTGGTTTCAACCCTAGGCGCAGGGGAGGCCCATGGGGGGGGGGGCGCACCAGCCCACCATGGGCTGGTTCCCTTCCCACTTCAGCCCATGGGGCCCTCCGGGATAGGTGGCCCCACCCGATGGACCCCCGGGACCCTTCCGGTGGTCCCGGTACAATATCGGTGACCCCCAAAACTTTCCCGATGGCCGAAACTGGACTTCTTATATACAAATCTTTACCTCCGGACCATTCTGGAACTCTTCGTGACGTCTGGGATCTCATCCGGGAATCCGAACAACTTTCGGGTTACCGCATACTAATATCTCTACAACCCTAGCGTCACCGAACCTTAAGTGTGTAGACCCTAAGGGTTCAGGAGACACGCAGACATGACCGAGACGACTCTCCGGTCAATAACCAACAGCAGGATCTGGATAGCCATGTTGGCTCCCACATTCTCCTCGATGATCTCATCGGATGAACCACGATGTCGAGGATTCAATCAATCCCGTACGCAATTCCCTTTGTCTATCGGTACGATACTTGCCCGAGATTCGATCGTCGGTATACCGATACCTTGTTCAATCTCGTTACCGGCAAGTCTCTTTACTCGTTCCCGTAACACATCATCCCGTGAACAACTCCTTGATCACATTGAGCTCATTGTGATGATGTCCTACCGAGTGGGCCCAGAGGTACCTCTCCGTCACACGGAGTGACAAATCCCAGTCTCGATTCATGCCAACCCAACAGACACTTTCGGAGATACCTGTAGTGTACCTTTATAGCCACCCAGTTACGTTGTGACGTTTGGTACACCCAAAGCACTCCTACGGTATCCAGGAGTTGCACGATCTCATGGTCTAAGGAAATGATACTTGACATTAGAAAAGCTCTAGCGCATTTAACTACACGATCTTATGCTATGCTTAGGTTTGTCTTGTCCATCACATCATTCTCCCAATGATGTGATCCCGTTATCAATGACATCAAATGTCCATGGTCAGGAAACCGTAACCATCCATTGATCAACGAGCTAGTTAACTAGAGGCTCACTAGGGACATGTTGTGGTCTATGTATTCACACATGTATTACGATTTCCGGATAAGACAATTATAGCATGAACAATGGACAATTATCATGAACAAGGAAATATAATAATAATCATTTTATTATTGCCTCTATGGCATATTTCCAACAGTCTTCCACTTGCACTAGAGTCAATAATCTAGTTACATTGTGATGAATCGAACACCCATAGAGTTCTGGTGTTGATCATGTTTTGCTCGCGGAAGAGGTTTAGGCAACGGGTCTGCGACATTCAGATCTGTATGCACTTTGCAAATATCTATGTCTCCATCTTGAACATTTTCACGAATGGAGTTGAAGCGACGCTTGATGTGCCTGGTCTTCTTGTGAAACCTGGGCTCCTTGGCAAGGGCAATGGCTCCAGTGTTGTCACAGAAGAGAGTCATCGGCCCCGACGCATTGGGAATAACTCCTAGGTCGGTAAAGAACTCCTTCATCCAGATTGCTTCATGTGCTGCCTCCGAGGCTGCCATGTACTCCGCTTCACATGTAGATCCCGCCACGATGCTTTGCTTGCAACTGCACCAGCCATCTGCCCACCATTCAAAATAAACACGATCCGGTTTGTGACTTGAGTCATCGGATCGTGTCGAAGCTAGCATCGACGTAACCCTTTACGACGAGCTCTTCGTCACCTCCATAAACGAGAAACATATCCTTAGTCCTTTTCAGGTACTTCAGGATATTCTTGACCGCTGTCCAGTGTTCCATGCCGGAATTACTTTGGTACCTACCTACCAAACTTACGGCAAGGTTTACATCAGGTCTGGTACACAGCATGGCATACATGATAGACCCTATGGCCGAGGCATAGGGGACGACACTCATCTTTTCTCTATCTTTTGCCGTGGTCGGACATTGAGCCGAGCTTAATTTCACACCTTGCAACACAGGCAAGAACCCCTTGTTGGACTGATCCATATTGAACTTCTTCAATATCTTATCAAGGTATGTGCTTTGTGAAAGACCTATGAGGCGTCTCGATCTATCTCTATAAATTTTGATGCCTAATATGTAAGCAGCATCTCCAAGGTCCTTCATTGAAAAACACTTATTCAAGTAGGCCTTAATGTTGTCCAAGAGTTCTATATCATTTCCCATCAAAAGTATGTCATCCACATATAATATGAGAAATGCTACAGAGCTCCCACTCACTTTCTTGTAAACGCAGGCTTCTCCATAAGTCTGCATAAACCCAAACGCTTTGATCATTTCATCAAAGCGAATGTTCCAACTCCGAGATGCTTGCACCAGCCCATAGATGGAGCGCTGGAGCTTGCATACCTTGTTAGCATTCTTAGGATCGACAAAACCTTCCGGCTGCATCATATACAATTCTTCCTTAAGAAAGCCGTTAAGGAATGCTGTTTTGACGTCCATTTGCCATATCTCGTAATTGTAGAATGCGGCAATTGCTAACATGATTCGGACGGACTTAAGCTTCGCTACGGGTGAGAAGGTCTCATCGTAGTCAACCCCTTGAACTTGTCGATAACCCTTAGCGACAAGTCGAGCTTTATAGATGGTAACATTACCATCCGTGTCCGTCTTCTTCTTAAAGATCCATTTATTTTCTATCGCTCGCCGATCATCGGGCAAGTCTGTCAAAGTCCATACTTTGTTTTCATACATGGATCCTATCTCGGATTGCATGGCTTCAAGCCATTTGTTGGAATCTGGGCCCGCCATCGCTTCTTCATAGTTCGAAGGTTCACCGTTGTCTAACAACATATTTCCAGGACGGGGTTGCCATACCATTCTGGTGTGGAACGTGTCCTTGTGAACCTTCGAAGTTCAGTAGCAACTTGATCCGAAGTACCTTGATCATCATCATTAACTTCCTCTCTATCCGGTGCAGGCACCACAGAAACATTTTCTTGAGCTGCGCTACTTTCCGGTTCAAGAGGCAATACTTCATCAAGTTCTACTTTCCTCCCACTTACTTCTCTCGAGAGAAACTCTTTCTCCAGAAAGGACCCGTTCTTGGCAACAAAGATCTTGCCTTCGGATCTGAGGTAGAAGGTATACCCAATGGTTTCCTTAGGGTATCCTATGAAGACGCATTTTTCCGACTTGGGTTCGAGCTTTTCAGGTTGAAATTTCTTGACATAAGCATCGCATCCCCAAACTTTTAGAAACGACAGCTTAGGTTTCTTCCCAAACCATAATTCATACGGTGTCGTCTCAACGGATTTCGACGGAGCCCTATTTAAAGTGAATGCGGCAGTCTCTAAAGCATAGCCCCAAAATCAGAGTGGTAAATCGATGAGCGACATCATAGATCGTACCATATCCAATAGAGTGCGATTACGACGTTCGGACACACCGTTACGCTGAGGTGTTCCAGGCGGCGTGAGTTGTGAAACAATTCCACATTTCCTTAAGTGCGTACCAAATTCGTGACTTAAATATTCTCTCCCACGATCTGATCGTAAGAACTTTATTTTTCGGTCACGCTGATTCTCTACCTCATTCTGAAATTCCTTAAACTTTTCAAAGGTCTCAGACTTGTGTTTCATCAAGTAGACATACCCATATCTACTTAAGTCATCAATGAGAGTGAGAACATAACGATAGCCTCCGCGAGCCTCAACGCTCATTGAACCGCACACATCAGTATGTATGATTTCCAATAAGTTGGTTGCTCGCTTCATTGTTCCGGAGAACGGAGTCTTGATCATTTATCCATGAGGCACGGTTCGCACGTGTCAAATGATTCATAATCAAGAGACTCCAAAAGTCCATCCACATGGAGCTTCTTCGTGCGTTTGACACCAATGTGACCAAGGCGGCAGTGCCACAAATATGTTAGACTATCATTATCAACCTTACATCTTTTGGTATTCACACTATGAATATGTATAACATCACGTTCAAGATTCATTAAGAATAAACCATTGACCAGCGGGGCATGACCATAAATATTTATGCATTTCAAAAAAGTATTCCTGACTTTTTTAGAAAATTCTTATACAATGCAAAAATATATTCATGTAATAATTATTTGCCATTCAGAATAAAATACAACATTTGATTTTTTTTAAATGTTCACGCATTAAAAAATATATTCATGACATTTTGAAAATATTTATACGATGTAAAATATGTTTTGTTAGTTAAAACAATTCATGACTTTAAAAAATGTTCTACATGTGTTTTAAAAATATTTAACATGTATTCAAAACCATGTAATTAAAAATTATTCAACGTGTATAAAAAGTGTCACTCGTGTATAAAATAGTGTGCACTATGTAGCGAAAAAGAAGACATGTATTAGAAAAGGAAAGAGAAAATACAGAAAACTGAAGAAAACCGATTTGAGAACAAAAGGAAGTTACAAAGAACACCGACACAGAAACTCAAAGAAAAAAAAACCAACGGGAACAGGGAAGACCCAAAAACCACAAGAAAAATGATAAAAGCCAACAAAGGAACACACAGGAAAAAAACGCTTCCACTGAAATCAGAATTGTAACTGGCTCGTAACGCGCTTGTTTGTTGCGAGACGGTAGGGTCTTGCAATAGGCGAGAAATAGCTCCTGCATTTGCTCAAAAAATATATATAATACTTCATTCGGTCTTTTTTACTTTGCATATTAGGTTTGTCTGAAGTTAATCTCATCTAATTTTAATCAAGTTTATATAAAAATGATTGACATTTACATAACAACACCAATATCATTAGATTCATCTCGGAATATATTTTCATATTATATTTATTAAATATTATAGATGCTAATAATTTTTAATATAAATTTGATCAAATTTAGCTAAGTTTGACTTTCAACAAACCCAATGTGCAGAGTAAAAAGGACCGGAGGGAGTGCTCTCGCACTGTTGGCCCGTTTGGTATTATAGAACGGGATTGTTAAACCTCGGTCGACTGAGACTTAATCCGTGAGAATATACCAGAAGATCCGTGTACATTTTTCTTTTAAATTTTTCTTTGTTTTTTTAATATGTTTTGTCATTTCACTGAGACTTTGTTAAGTCTGAATAGACTGAGATCTAGCCACACCCGAAAGCAGCTTATGCAGAATTTCATTTCCCCACAAGACATATCACTCCTCCATCAAGCGCAACACATGATCTACTTCCGGGCAGCTCCCGATGACATCGATCAGGAATTGGTGCGCCACATCATCAACGCCTCCCGGCACTCCCTGCATCGCCACTTCGTGTTTCTCCTCCGCATCGCCCCCCTGCAGGCAGCTGTAGTACAGCTCCATGAGCTCGTTGATGGGGCCCTGGCTGTCCTCGTCGAGCCCGGGCACCATCGCGGCCAGGTCCCGGCTCCCGCCTCTTGGCCTGCGGCACTTCCCGCCCGAGCTGCCGCTGGGCGCGTCCTCGCACTTGCGCTTGTCATGCGGGCCACGCGCCACGTCTTCCGGACCGTCCTCCAGCCCCTCGCCGTCGTCGTCGCCGTCGTCGAGGGGCGTGATCGGAAGCGAGCTCTTGAGCCGGCCGCTGAGCGCCTCCTCCTGCCGGAGCACCTTGGACCAGGTGTCGGACTCCTTGGCGCTCATCTTGTGCTGCAGCCGCTTGGACTGCCACACGAGCCTGCGCATCTGGTCGAAGCGCGGGCTCATGTGCTTGATCACCGCGCTCAGCAGGGACACCTTCCACGCCTTCTTCAGGTCGTGCGGCTTCCGGTACGGCGGCGCGCCCTGGTGGGCCTGCGTCTCGCCCTGCGTGCCCCACCACGGCTCCTTCCCCGTCGGCCACCACGGCGGCGCCAGCCCGCGCTCCAGGGGGAAGTTGCGCTGCGGCGGCTCGCAGTGCTGGAGGAGCGCCGAGAGCACGGAGCCCAGCGTGTTGTCCTGGATGCCCTGGAGGCGATGGAGGTAGGAGGCTAGGCCCAGCGGGCTGTTGTTACTGTCGGCGGAGCTGCCGGTCAGACTCAGGGCCATCGGGCCCGTGCGGTCGAACACGACCTTGTCCTTCCACCAGCCGCGGAGGCTGTCGGAGGAGCCGGACGTGGGCTCGCCGGCCTCGTCGATCACGCCGTACACGAACCCGCGCGCGTTGCAGGACTGCATCATCTTCATCATGTGCCGGAGCACGCCGTCCTGCGCTCGGAGCATCGCCTTCCGCCGGCACCGCGCCTCGGGACCGTCCTCCTCCTGGTCCTGCCACCCGGCCGACGACGACCCATCGGCAGCAGGAGCCGCTGCGCCGCTCCTGGCGCCGGCACGGCCCTCGAGCTTCATGAGGCGCATCTGGTCCTTCCACATGCGCTTCTTGAGGTCGGAGATCTCGACCGATTCAGAGGAGCCCGGCGGCTCTGCCTCGAAGTCGATTATCTCCTCTTGCTGCTCCACGTCCACCTGCAGCGCCTCGAGGCCGCGAAGGAACGCGGCGTTGCCACCGCCACGCGCGTCCAGACGCTCCATGGGAAACGGACTCCGACAGTGGGTGCCCTGATCCATAGACACGGCACGCATACCAAGTCTGTTTTATTTCCGAGATCGGCGACGAACGAGCAGTCTATCATCCATGGCGAGGCAATGAGTTGCACCGGCGGTTTATTTATTTATGCGCGCCGTGAAGCGCAGAGTTTCAGAGGCCAGCAAGGACGGCGGGCGTGGGCGCGTGGCTGCTCAGGCAAGCCATGCACGTTCCCGACAAGCCAACTCACTGACTCAGGCACGCGATCCTTTCTGTCAAAAGGAACAACAACATACACGTAGTAGGACCACATATGCTCATGCTCGGGGTTGAGGCATAGGCCAACTGAAAAAATGACTCTACTCCTGTCCAAATCTGCTCTAGAGCATGGACGCACACGCGAATTAAACTTAGGCATAGCTAGGCATGGTCTGTGAGTACATAGCGTGCGTACGTGTAACATGCGGCTGCGGCTTACGTGGTGGAAGTATACGGCGTGCCGGTGCCGCGGCCGGCGCTCAAGTTTGCTCTCTTTCCTCGCCACATTGCTGGTGTACCTCTTTCGGATTCCTTTTCACTGGAAGCACACGCTCGCCTTGCTACGAGTAAAATGCCCGTGTGTTGCTACGGGCTATAATGCGTATATAAATAAATTAAATAAATAATTAGGATTATCTTCAAGATCACAGCTCATTTCTCCCTCATATATTCGGACGTGCTTCAACATTAGATGAATGCCCACTAGGCTCCCCAGAATTTAAACGTCTGGATAGTCCAGGCTCTCCAAATCCATATCATATATGGGGGAGAATATATGGATGTGTGGACTATTTTTCATATTATCTCCAACATGCAGACCCAACAGCAAAAACCCCACTCCATGGCACACCCTTCCCTTTTTTCCTATCGGACCCTCCATTTCCTACTTGATTTTTCATCATACGGAACATTTCTCACTTGAGCCCTCACCTTTAGAACCAGATGATGTTCACCTCACCTTCACCATGCGTTGCAATATGTATAAAAACTTTTTATATTTACAATATAATAGAGCAGGTAGAGCTAACATATACTATTAACACAAAACAACAAATAACTATACAACTAATTCTCAAAAGGTCCATTCAACTTTGCAAATTAAGACCGACTTGTAAAGCGAGTGACAACCTGAACATATTCTTCGTCTTCAATAAGCTCCACCTCAAGCCCACACAACATTCATTGCTAGAAGTACTTATCGTTCTTCTCTTCCTCGTCCTTCCCTACATCTTTTATTCCTAGCTTCTTCGTCAATCTTCATTGGCGCCAACCAACACCACATCAACATCACTGTGTTCGTCAGTGACGTCTCATCTTCTTCTTCCTCCTTCCGCGCTAGTTTTAGTTCTTGATCCTACTTTTTTATAGGATACTCTTCCTTTCTTTTTTCGCTTTATTTTCTGGAACATTCTTTCCTCTCCAACACAATGGATCGTTTGGCCGCTTTAATTCTTTTTTCCTTCTTATTCTTGGAACACCCATTCTTTCTACTACAGAATGAACCACCTGGCCACTGTAGTGTCGTGTTGTCCTCGCTTGCGAAAGTTTCAGCAACCGTCAACGTGTGGACATACTGCAGAGCATGATCGTCATGCATCTTGGTGAACGCTTGGTTGCCCATGTCGCAAGCGCATATGGTGGTCGTTGTCTATGGTGCTCGGCGACGCTGAAAGCCTGCTGACCGTCCTTGTCCATGAGTGATTTCAAAATGATTCAACGCGATTAACTGTCTACCTAACTCTATGCATGCCTAATTAACTAACAATTAAATCAACTAGTTATCTGGATAATTGAGAAAAATCTCTACTTCAAATTTCTTGACATTTGAATGGTACACTTGATTTGAGAACATATCCTGGTTGGCTATCTGTATGACTGACAAGAAATATAATATGATCGCATCCACAAACACATGTACGTGGCCTTCCTCCACAGTCGTCCTTGACACCAAGCTCCTGCCATGGCATTCTCGAGCATTGCATCGGCGCCAGGCTTGGACACGACGTCCTCCATGGTGCCACGCATGCCGTCCCTTCGCACGGGCGCGCGGATGTCGTACGCCCATAAGATTTGTTTTTGTTGGGAAACTTGTGATTGTCAATTAATAATAGAGATGATGTTAATAATAAATGGCATAACGTGGTATTAACCATTTGTTATTAAGAAATATCTGATCTTTTTAGAAGGTTATTGAGAAAAATCTTTTGTCTCTCAGATGTATGGTATGATTTCTAAATCCTTATTTATCGATTGTTTCTGACTCAGCACCTACCAAAGCAAGCACGAAACAGTATCTCCCCATTTAGTGGAATTTGTATTTTTAATGGGAGAGAGGAAAATTCAGTGACGGGGGGTGATGAGAGGTGAAGCGTAAAAAATGAAACAAAAATAAACCGATGATGAGAAGCTACCAACTCCTCCTTTAGGAGTAGAGATTCCTATTTCTAATTATCTACATGCTTAATTAACGATCAGCGTAATTAATTAATTTCATGAATAACCTAGTATTCAAATTGATTCCACGCTAAAAATTTCCTATTGAAATGGACTTAATTAATTACATAAATAATTAACAATCTAGTAATTAATTGCATCAATGGCTTGATTATTGTTTTGGCATCCGGTTTCCAAACTACTTTCATCATTGTCCTCGAAGGGACGGTCAAAACCTTTTATCGTGAGTGCTTGGTTGTCCTCGAGCGTCTATTGACCTCACCTATGAATATTTGACAACTGTGAGCGTATGGACGTCCTACAGAGCATGATCATTATCCATCTTACCGACCGCTTGGTCGCCCACATCAAAAGTGCGTGGTGGCCGTTGTCCATATTCGAAAGCACTGGTCAGTGATGTCGCTGAAAGCCTACTGACAGTCGGTGAGAGCCTACTGGCCATCCTCACCAGCGAGCGCTTTCAAATTGTTGGACACGCTTGACTGTTTGCCTAGTTAATTAATTGCGGGATAAATTAACTGCATGTGTAATTAGCAGAAGGCCGAACTAATTACCTACCTAATTAATTAATTTCGCGCCAAATTGGAATAAAATTCCACTTCCAATTATCTACATGGCTAATTAAATGTATGGTCGTCCTACATAGCATGGTCATCATCCATTTTACCGACCGCTTGGTCGCCCACATGAAAAGCGCGTGGTGGTCGTTGTCCGTATTCGAAAGCACTGGTAGATTGATGTATAGGACAAGTAAACATTAGATGCATGTCGTAATTATGTTGAAGTGGGAGTACACGACGGAATTTAAGAAATCATACGTTTAAAAAATCTGCATATTTTTAGAAAATACTTATACAGTGTAAAAATAATGTATGTATAATTTTAAATAATGTTGTTAAAAAATATCATAGGCTTTAAAAATTGTTAAAAATGTGTGCCATTAAAAAATGTTCATCAATGTGTTTAAAATATATTTAAAATATTTAACATGTATTCAAAACCATCTATTCAAAATATCTAACAGTTTTTACATCAAGTAATCTCATCAAGGCC
Source organism: Aegilops longissima (assembly GCA_021605205.1). Lineage (NCBI taxonomy): Eukaryota > Viridiplantae > Streptophyta > Magnoliopsida > Poales > Poaceae > Aegilops > Aegilops longissima. The sequence goes on from CM038681.1 coordinate 601,479,669, forward strand.
TTATATACGCTTGCTGGAAGAATACATCTATTCAAAAATATCAAACCATATATACGCGCTCTGGAAGAATCTCATCGAGGCCTTATCTCTTTTTTCTTCTTCAATCCGATTCTAGTTTCCTGCACGACCGACTACAACACATTGTTGGCTGGATGGAAAAGGTCGTCCGTTCGCCTAGAGCCGCAACGAATTTGGCCCAGCTAGCTGCTTGGTTGTCGATCTAGCATTCCTCCCACCCAAAAACGCGATTTCAGGAAGACCAGCCAGACACGCCGGAGATTTGCCTAAAAGCGACCCAGATTTAGGTAACATGATGTTCTTTTGTATTAACGGATTTAACATACAAACAAAAAATGCATGACAACCTCTGCTTTCCTCTGCGAATGACCTATTTATTTTTAACTTTTATGCATTTACTTTTATGTAAGAGTCAAAGTATTCTTTCCTATTCCTTTTTTATTTTTTGTTTTTGCAAGCATCATGTGGTGAGAAAAGATCTAGGCACATATATTCAGTTGGATATGAGTGGACATGGTTTATTATTGTTGACATCACCCTTGAGGTGAATGCGTTGGGAGACGAAACCATAAGCCCCTATCTTTCTATGTATCCAGTTGAAACTTTATGTTCATGGGTATGCTTTGAGTGTTAGCAATCATAGAAGGTTAAATGATGGTTGAGTATGTGGACTTGCCTAAAGGCTTCGATATGTGACCCTTCTGAAAATATGATGAATTGCAGTTGCAAAGTTAACTGAGAACATAATTTATTGGTTTTCAATAAGGTTTATGCTTTATATTTTAATGTTGTGATGAATTGTTACTTGCTCATGAGAATTTATATGATAAAAGTTATGTGATAAAGTTTTATGTTAAAGTTCTTTGCTGTTATAATAATGTGATGCTTCTATGTTCGTATTTTGTTTTTATTGACACCTCTCTCTCTAAGCATGTGGGCATGTTTTTCGATTTTGTTTTGTCGCTTGAGGACAAGCAAGGTCTAAACTTGGGAGAGTTGATACGTCCATTTGCATCATGTTTTCCTACTGTTATTTATAATGTTTTATATATAATAATGTTTTTTTGAGTAATTCTAATGCCTTTTCTCTCATAATATGCAAGGTTTACACAAAGAAGGAGAATACCGGCAGCTGGAATTCTGGACCTAAAAAAGCGACGTTAGAGTTACCTATTCCGCACATCTCCAAATGAGCTGAAAATTTACGGAGAATTATTTTGCAATGTATAAAAAATACTGGAGCAAATAACTACTGGAGGGGGCCCACCAGGTGGGCACAACCCACCTGGGCGCGCCAGGTGGGTTGTGCTCAGCCCAGCCCACCTCCGGTGCCCATCTTCTGGTATATAGGCCATTCTGACTTAGAAAAAAAATCAGAGGGGGACTTTCTGGACGAAGCGCCGCCGTCTCGAGGCGAAACTTGGGCAGGAGCACTTTTGCCCTCCGGCGGAGGAATTCCGCCGGGGGAACTCCCCTCCCGGAGGGGGAAATCATCGTCATCGTCATCAAACATCACATCTTTGGGAGGGCAATCTCCATCAACATCTTCAACAACACCATCTCATCTCAAACCCTAGTTCATCTCTTGTGTTCAATCTTGGTACCGGAACCATAGATTGGTACTTGTGGGTAACTAGTAGTGTTGATTACATCTTGTAGTTGATTACTGTATGTTTTATTTGGTGGAAGATTATATGTTCAGATCCATTATGCTATTTAATACCCCTCTGATCTTGAGCATGATTATTATTTGTGAGTAGTTACTTTTGTTCTTCAGGTCACGGGAGAAGTCATGTTGCAAGTAATCATGTGAACTTGGTATGTGTTCAATATTTTGATGATATGTATGTTGTGATTCCCTTAGTGGTGTCATGTGAACGTCGACTACATGGCACTTCACCATATTTGGGCCTAAGGAAATGCATCGTGGAGTAGTTATTAGGTGATGGGTTGCTAGAGTGATAAAAGCTTAAACCGTAGTTTATGCGCTATTTCATAAGGGGCCGATTTGGATCCAAAAGTTTAATGCTATGGTTAGATTTTATTTTAGTACTTTTCTCGTAGTTGCGGATGCTTGTGAGGGGGTTACTCATAAGTAGAAGGTTTGTTCAAGTAAGAACAACACCTAAGCACCGGTCCACCCACATATCAAATTATTAAAGTAGCGATAATGAATCAAACCAACATGATGAAAGTGATATGGTGAAATTCCCGTGTACCTTCAAGAACACTTTGCTTATCATATAAGAGACCGTTTTGGCATGTCCTTTGCCACAAAAGGATTGGGCTACCTTGCTGCACTTTATTTACAGTTACCGTTAACTCGTTACAAATTATCTTGTTATCAAACTACTTGTTACCGACTATTTCAATGCTTGCAGAAAATACCTTGCTGAAAACCACTTGTCATTTCCTTCTGCTCCTAGTTGGGTTCGACACTCTTACTTATCGAAAGGACTACGATTGATCCCCTATACTTGTGGGTCATCACCGACAAGCGGTGGCCACCTCCAGCAATTGTCTTCACTCAAAAAAACCCCAAGTCCTGCAGCGCTGCAACGCAGCAATATGGCGCATTTCCTACAATGTCGATGATGATGACCCCAGGAGCTCCACTGTAGCACCCTGATTGTCATCTCCATCTACAAGGTGAATCATATAGTAGATATGATCAACATAGAGATGTTCACCATTGATGACTACTCCATCTCACGTGATTACCGGACATGGTTTAGTTGATTTGGATCACGTATCATTTAGATGACTTGAGGGATGTCTATCTAAGTGGAGTTCTTAAGTAATATGATTAACTGAACTTAATTTATCATGAACTTAGTCCTGATAGTTTTTGCATATCTATGTTGTAGATGAATGGCCTGTGCTACCGCTCCCTTGAATTTTAATGCGTTCCTAGAGAAAGCTAAGTTGAAAGATGATGGTAGCAACTACACGGACTGGGTCCGTAGCTTGAGGATTATCCTCATTGCTGCATAGAAGAATTATGTCCTTGATGCACTGCTAGGTGAAAGGCCTGCTACAGGAGCAGATGCTGATGTTATGAACGTCTGGCAAGCTCGATCTGATGACTACTCAATAGTTCAGTGTGCCATGTTTTACGGCTTAGAATCGGGACTTCAAAGACGTTTTGAACGTCATGGACCATATGAGATGTTCCAGGAGTGGAAGTTAATATTTCAAGCAAATGCCCGAGTTGAGAGATATGAAGTCTCCAACAAGTTCTATAGCTGCAAGATGGAGGAGAACAGTTCTGTCAGTGAACACATACTCAGAATGTCTGGATATCATAATCACTTGACTCGGCTGGGAGTTAATCTTCCAAATGATTGTGTCATTAACAGAGTTCTCCAATCACTGCCACCAAGCTAGAAAGGCTTCGTGATGAACTATAATATGCAAGGGATGGAAAAGGCTATTCCCAAGCTCTTCGCAATGCTCAAAGTTAAATAGGGCACTATCAAAATCCGTTGAGACGACACCGTATGAAATGTGGTTTGGCAATAAACCTAAGCTGTCGTTTCTTAAAGTTTGGGGATGCGATGTTTATGTCAAAAGGCTTCAGCCTGATAAGCTCGAACCCAAATCGGAGAAGTGCGTCTTCATAGGATACCCTAAGGAAACAATTGGGTACACCTTCTAACACAGATCCGAAGGCAAGATCTTTGTTGCCAAGAATGGAACCTTTCTAGAGAAGGAGTTTCTCTCGAAAGAAGTGAGTGGGAGGAAAGTAGAACTTGATGAGGTAATTGTACCTTCTCTCAATTTGGAAAGTAGCTCGACGAGAAATCAGTTCCGTGATGCCTACACCAACTAGAGAGGAAGCTAATCATAATGATCATGAAACTTCGATCAAGTTACTATCGAACACAGTAGGTCAACCAGAGCACGGTCCACACCGAGTGGTATGGTAATCCTATTCTGGAAGTCATGTCACTTGACCATGAAGAACCTACGAACTATGAAGAAGCTATGATGAGCCTAGATTCCGATAAATGGCTTGAGGCCATGAAATCTGAGATAGGATCCATGTATGAGAACTAAGTGTGGACTTTGGTGGATTTGCCCGATGATCGACGACCCATAGAAAATAAATGGATCTTCAAGAAGAAGACTGACGCTGATGGTAATGTTACTATCTATAAAGCTCGACTTGTCGCAAAAGGTTTTTGACAAGTTCAAGGAGTTGACTAGGATGAGACTTTCTCACCCGTAGCGATGCTTAAGTTTGTCCAAATCATGTTAGCAATTGCCGAATTTTATGATTATGAAATCGGGCAAATGGACGTCAAAACTGCATTTCTTAATGGATTTCTTAAAGAAGAGTTGTATATGATGCAACCAGAAGGTTTTGTCGATCCTAAAGGTGCTAACAAAGTGTGCAAGCTCCAATGATCCATTTATGGACTGGTGCAAGCATCTCGGAGTTGGAATATACGCTTTGATGAGGTGATCAAAGCATATGGTTTTATCTGAGACTTCGGAGAAGCTTTGTATTTACAAGAAAGTGAGTGGGAGATGTGTAGCATTTCTAATATTATATGTGGATGACATATTGTTGATTGGAAATGATATAGAATTTATGGATAGCATAAAAGGATACTTGAATAAAAGTTCTTCAATGAAAGACCTCGGTGAAGCTGCTTATATATTGGGCATCAAGATATATAGAGATAGATCAAGACGCTTAATAGGAGTTTCACAAAGCACATACCTTGACAAAGTTTTGAAGAAATTCAAAATGGATCAGTCAATGAAAGGGTTCTTGCCTGTATTACAGGATGTGAAATTGAGTCAGACTCAATGCCCGACCACTGCAGAAGATAGACAGAAAATGAAAGTCATTCCCTATGCCTCAGCCATACGTTCTATCATGTATGCTATGATGTGTACCAGACCTGATGTGTGCCTTGCTATAAGTTTAGCAGGAAGGTACCAACATAATCCAGGAGTGGATCACTGGACAACGGTCAAGAACATCTTGAAGTACCTGACAAGGACTAAGGATATGTTTCTCGTTTATGGAGGTTACAAAGAGCTCGTCGTAAATGGTTACGTCGATGCAAGCTTTGACACTGATCCGGATGACTCTAAGTCACAAACTGGATACGTATTTATATTGAATGGTGGAGCTGTCAGTTGGTGCAGTTCCAAGCAGAGCGTCGTGGCGGGATCTACGTGTGAAGTGGAGTACATAGCTGCTTCAGAAGCAGCAAATGAAGGAGTCTGGATGAAGGAGTTCATATCCGATCTAGGTGTAATACCTAGTGCACCGGGTCCAATGAAAATATTTTGTGACAACACTGGAGCAATTGCCTTAGCAAAGGAATCCAGATTTCACAAAAAGACCAAATACATCGAGAGACGCTTCAACTCCATCCGTGATCTAGTCAAGGAGAGAGACATAGAGATTTGCAAAATACATACAGATCTAAATGTAGCAGACCCGTTGACTAAGCCTCTTCCACGAGCAAAACATGATCAACACCAAGACTCCATGGGTGTTAGAATAAATAATTACAATGTAATCTAGATTATTGACTCTAGTGCAAGTGGAAGACTAAAGGAAATATGCCCTAGAGGCAATAATAAAGTTGTTATTTTATATTTCCTTATATCATGATACATGTTTATTATTCATGCTAGAATTGTATTAACCAGAAACTTGATACATGTGTGAATACATAGAAAAAATATTGTGTCCCTAGTAAGCCTCTACTAGACTAGCTCGTTAATCAAAGATGGTTTAGTTTCGTAACCATAGACATGTCTTGTCATTTGATGAACGGGATCACATCATTAGTAGAATGATGTGATGGACAAGACCCATTCATTAGCTTAGCATTATGATTGTTCAGTTTTATTGCTATTGCTTCCTTCATGTCAAATACATATTCCTCCGACTATGAGATTATGCAACTCCCAGTTACTGGAGGAATGCCTTGTGTGCTATCAAACGTCACAACATAACTGGGTGATTATAAAGATGATCTACAGGTATCTCCAATGGTGTTTGTTGGGTTGTCATAGATCGAGATTAGGATTTGTCGCTCCGAGTATCGAAGAGGTATCTGTGGGCCCTCTCGATAATGCACATCATAAGAAGCCTTGCAAGCAAAGTGACTAATGAGTTAGTTACAGGATGATGCATTATGAAACAAGTAAAGAGACTTTCTAGTAACGAGATTGAACTAGGTATGAAGATACCGACGATCGAATCTCGGGCAAGTAACATACCGATGACAAAAGGAATAACGTATGTTGTCATAACAGTTCGACCGATAAAGATCTTCGTAGAATATGTGGGAGCCAATGTGAGCATCTAGGTTCTGCTATTGGTTATTGACCGGAGAGGTGTCTCGGTCATGTCTACATAGTTCTCGAACCCGTAGGGTCCGCACGCTTAACGTTTGATGCCGAATTTGTATTATATGAGTTATGTGATTTGGTGAACGAATGTTGTTCGGAGTCCCGGATGAGATTACGTACATGACTAGGAGTCTTGAAATGGTTGAGAGGTAAAGATTGACATATAGTACGATTGTATTCGGATATCGGAAGTGTTCCGGAGGGTACCGGGTACATATCGGGTCACCAGAAGGGGTTCCGGGCACCCCCCGGCAAAGATATGGGCCTAATGGGCCAAGAGGGGAAACACAACAGCCAGCAGGGGCTGCTGCGCCCCCATATGGGCCGAACTAGAGGAGGAGGGAAAGAGAGGAAGAGAGAAGGAAGGGGAGGGATTCGGCCCCCCTTCCTTCCCCCTCCGGAAAATATGGTAAGGGCGGGCGGGGGGTGACTAGGCCACCAAGTAGGATTCCTCCTACTTGGGGCGCCCCTAGGCTGTTTGACTCCCTCTCCCACCTATATATACGTGGGGAGGGGGCGCCTAGAACACACATCAACTATTGTTATCCTTGTGTGGCGCCCCCCTCCATAGTTTACGCCTCTGGGCGTATTTTCGTAGTGCTTAGGCGAAGCCCTGTGTGGATCACTTCACCATCACTGTCACCATGCCGTCGTGCTGACGGAAATCATCTACTTCCTTGACACTCTGCTGGATCAAGAGTTTGAGGGACGTCATCGAGCTGAATGTGTGCAGAACTCGGAGGTGCCGTACGTTCGGTGCTTGATCGGTCGGAACAAGAAGAAGTTCGACAACATCAACTGCATTCTCAAACGCTTCCTCTTTCGGTCTACGAGGGTACGTAGACACACTCTCCCCCTCTAGTTGCTATGCATCTCCTAGATAGATCTTGCGTGAGCGTAGGAATTTTTTTGAAATTGCATGCTACGTTTCCCAACAGTGGCATCCGAGCCAGCTCTATGCGTAAATGATTTGCACGAGTAAAACACAAAGAGTTGTGGGCGGTGATCGTCATACTGCTTACCACCAATGTATTATTTTGATTCGGCGGTATTGTTGGATGAAGCGGCCCGGACCAACCTTACACAACCACGTTCATGAGACCGGTTCCACCGACAGACATGCAACTAGTTTTGCATAAAGGTGGCTGGCGGGTGTCTTTTTCTCCTACTTTAGTTGAATCAAATTTGACTGCAGCGATCCTTGTTAAAGGTTAAAACAGCAAACTTGATAAATCACCGTTGTGGTTTTTGTGCCGTAGGTAAGAACGGTTCTTGCTAGAAGCCCGTCGCAGCCACGCAAAACTTGCAACAACAAAGTAGAGGACGTCTAACTTGTTTTTGCAGGGCATGCTTTTGATTTGATATGGTAAGACATGATGTGATATACGTTATTTTATGAGATGATCATGTTTTGTAAAAGTTATCAGCAACTAGCAGGAGCCTTATGGTTGTCACTTTATTGTATGAAATGTAAACGCCATGTAATTGCTTTACTTTATCACTATGCGTTAGCGATAGTTGTAGAAGCAATAGTTGGCGGGACGACCACGATGCTACGATGGAGATCAAGGTGTCAAGCTGGTGACAATGGAGATCATGACGATGCTTTGGAGATGGAGATCAAAAGCACAAGATGAAGATGGCCATATCATGTCAAATATTTTGATTGCATGTGATGTTTATCTTTATGCATCTTATTTTGCTTAGTATGGCGGTAGCATTATAAGATGATCTCTCAACTAAATTTCAAGGTATAAGTGTTATCCCGAGTATGCACCATTGCGACAGTTCTTCGTGCTGAGACACCACACGATGATCGGGTGTGATAGGTGAGGGAGCCCTGGATTAGGGGGTATCCGGACAGCCGGACTGTGCACAACGTCCGAACTATTGCTGCGTGAAGATACAAGACTCAAGACTTCGGCCCGTGTCCGGATGGGACTTTCCTTGGCATGGAAGGCAAGCTTGGCGATCCGGGTATTATATTTCCTTCCTTGTAACAGACTCCATGTAAACCCTAGCCCTCTCCGGTGCCTATATAAACCGGAGAGGTTGGTCCTTAGAAGGCCGATCACAATTACATTCATACCATCATAGGCTCTTAGGATTTAGCCTCTACGATCTCGTGGTAGATCTACTCTTGTACTACCCATATCATCAATATTAATCAAGCAGGAAGTAGGGTTTTACCTCCATCGAGAGGGCCCAAACCTGGGTAAACACCTGTGTCCCTTGCTTCCTGTTACCATCAGCCTTGACGCACAGATCGGGACCCCCTACCCGAGATCCGCCGGTTTTGACACCGACATTGGTGCTTTCATTGAGAGTTCCTCTGTGTCGTCGCCGTCAGGCTCGATGGCTCGTCTTATTGTCAAGGATGACATTACTTCGGAGGGGGCTCTGGCTGTAGGCCGGACGCTCCGGCTCGGCGGCTTCATCATGGCCGCCCCATCAGCGGTGGCACCGACGGTGACCTCTCGGGTCATCAATCATAGCCTTCATGTCAGTTCGGAACTTGCCGAACAAATGGATCCAATGGAGCTCTCCTCCCTCAACGAACTCTTGGATCGCATCGCTACTCTGGGAGTCGCAACAGACTACGACCGGATTGGGCTTAAACCCGACCAAAGGGACATCAGGTACCCGCCGGCCACCCATGAGATAGCGACAGTGGAGGAACCACACGCGGATTGCCTCTCAACTTTGAGGACAAGTTGTGTTCGATCATCGAACTCCTTGAGCCAAAGACCTGCTCAAGGGAAAACCTGACCAGTCCCGGACTTAGAGTCGGGCATCGGGCGAAGGAATTGGGCCCCGGATCTGAACTGTTTAGCTCGGGACCGCCCGCGCTTCTTAGCGTTAGATCGATCAAAATCCGGACCCTAAATCGGACCTAAACTGCCTCTCCGCATCGGGCAAGAGCCCCGGAAGCGTACATCGCTCTCGGGCCAGATTCCTCCTGGCGCTTAACAAGGTCAGGAGCTGCCGCGAAGAGGACATGGTCTCACTTTTCTGCAAAAACTTCACGGACGAAGGACTCCTCAATGCTATACGCCGCCGCGATATAGTACGCTTCGCGGACTTGGCAACCATAGTACGGAAGTACTGTGCGATGGAGAGCGCTTGGAAGACCCGAACAGAATTTTGGGATAGTACTGCTCTCGCCAAAACCTTTGTCCGAACTAAACGGACGAACTCTCGTAGTCGTCCGACCCAACCCCCAAGAAACCAAAGCCCACGCCAGGGCGGAGATTCGTATTGGAAGAATGGATCGACAGGCCATGTAAGCTCCATAGTACTCCAGATACAACACCTACTCATAGCCTTAAGGCATGTTGGATACTCCGGCAGGTGGCAAAAAGCGGCGAGGATCTTCTTGTGGGCCATAAAGCGGAACAACATCCCGCCAGCGAGCACAATACGGTACTAACAGTATTCGAGACTTTCGCTTCAAACAACAGGCGCAAGCGAGCTTGCTGAAGCTCCGCTGAAATTTACTGTGTGGCAAAAATAAACCCTTGGAACAACACTGCTATAACTTTTCATGCCAGTGAGGAACCTCGATCCCGGACTGTCCGGGCACCAGCCGCTCTGGTCCTTAGTCCGATCGTAGATGGCTTTCTGCTCACCAAAGTACTCATGGACGGCGGAAGCGGATTAAATCTGATTTATGAAGAAACGCTCATCAAGATGGAGATTGATAAAAGCCGCATTGAACGAAGTGGCACGACCTTCAGGGGAATTATCCCTACTCGGGAAGCGCGGTGTGTGGGAAAAATCACACTCGATGTGGTATTCGGTACCCCGGAGAATTATAGGTCCGAGGAAATCACATTCCAGGTGGCTCCTTTTAACAGCGGATACCACGCCCTTCTAGGGCGGGACGCATTCACAAGCTTTCAAGCTGTACCCCACTATGGGTACATGAAGCTTAAAATGCCCGGACCCAATGGAATAATCACTCTAGCCAGTGATCCCAACGTTGCGCTTCGCGCCGAAAAAAACCCGCAACTCTAGCCTTGGAGGCATTATCCGAAGCCCTAGCAGCCGAAGAATTAACAGCGCTACGGGCCACCGTGGACAGGGACGACGTAATACTCGACAAACGACCCAAGTCCACCTCATTCAAACCTGCAGACGAGGTAGTCAAATTCCAGGTCCACCCAACGGACCCCACGAAGACAGCTTCCATCGGGACACAGCTGAGCCCCGCGATTGACGCTGCACTTCGAGATTTCCTACGCGGGAATTGGGACATTTTCGCCTGGCACCCATCGGACATGCCAGGCATCCCACGCAGGCTGTCCGAACACAGCCTTAATATCCTGAAAGGATATAAACTAGTCAAGCAGACCCTAAGGCGATTCTCAGAGCCCAAACGGCAGGCAATGGGGGAAGAGTTAGCCAAGCTACTCGAGGCCAGATTTACCAGAGATATTAAACATCCGGAGTGGCTGGAAAATTTGGTGATGGTGCCAAAGAAGGATAAATCCTGACGCCTATGCGTCGATTTCAAAGACCTCAACAAGGCTTGCCCCAAGGATCCCTTTCCCCTCCCTCGCATCGATCAAATCATCGATGCCACAGCTAGACACGACTCGCTGTGTTTCCTCGACGCACACTCTGGATACCATCAAATAAAGATGGCAGAGTCTGACCAAGCTGCAACAACTTTCATAACGCCATATGGCCCTTTCTGCTTCAACACTATGCCTTTCGGGCTCAAGAACGCCGGTGCAACCTACCAACGCATGATTCAAACATGCCTGGAAAAGCAAATCGGCAAAACAGTGGAGGCATACGTGGACGACGTGGTCATAAAAACAAGACGCGTCGAAACCTTGATAGACGACTTGAGGCTTACATTTGACAATCTCCGGACGTACGACATCAAGCTGAATCCGGAAAAATGCGTTTTTGGCGTCCCCTCGGGGAAGCTTCTCGGCTTCATCGTTTCCAATAGAGGAATTGAAGCAAATCCGGCAAAGATACGAGCTCTGTCACAGTTGGCTATACCAACAGACCTCAAGCACATCCAAAAACTAGCGGGATGCGTGGCTGCTCTTAGCCGCTTTATCTCCAGGTTAGGAGAAAAGGCACTACCGCTTTATCGCCTTCTTAGGCGCACCGAACACTTCATATGGACGGATGCAGCCGCGGCCGGACTGGAGGAAATAAAGACCCTATTGGCCAGTAATCCAGTATTAACAGCGCCGAATATCGATGGACCTATGCTGTTGTACATAGTTGCAATGCATCAAGTCGTAAGCGCAGTGCTCGTCGTCGAATGAGAGGCCGACGGATACGGATACAAATACCCGCTCCAGAGGCCAGTCTATTACGTGTCCATGGTCCTAACCCCATGCAAATCCCGATACCCACACTATCAAAAAATAGCATATGCGGTGTTCATGGCATCCCGGAAGCTACGATACTACTTTCAAGAGTGTTCGGTTACGGTGGCCTCAGTACCACTCAATGACATAATAAATAACCGCGATGCTACGGGCGGATTGCCAAGTGGGCTATCGAGCTCTGTCGCTCGACATAACATACAAACCACGGTGGGCCATCAAGTCGCAGTGTTGGCTGACTTAAATCGCCGAATGGATGGACCGAACTCCCTAAAGAGTCGGCGCATACTCAAACTGGATCATGCACTTCGACGGCTCTAAAATGCTGGCCGGACTGGGAGCAGGGGTAGTCCTGACATCTCCCACCGGCGACACGGTCCAGTACGTCGTCCAAATACTATACACAGACTCCAACAATGCAGCCGAATACGAGGATCTGTTGCACGGTCTTCGGATGGCAGTCTCTATGGGCATACAATGCCTAGAAGTGCGCGGGGACTCGAACCTTGCAATATCACAGATAAACGGAGATTTTGATGCCAAGGACCCGAAAATGGCGGCCTACCGTAATGCCGTCCTCAAAATGTCAGCTCGGTTCGAGGGGCTTGAATTCCACCATGTGGCTCGAGAAAACAATCAAGCGGCGGATGTCCTCGCTCGCATCGGCGCCAAACGCGACCCTGTCCCACCTAACATATTCTTGGAACGGCTGTTCAAGCCATCCGTAGTATGGGAAGGGGAGTCCAGCAACACTAGCACGGACTAGAATACACCCCCGGATTCCGAACCATCAGACACAGTCGGAGGTTCTACCCCCGAAATAACGTCCCCGGCCCACGAAATCATGGCTGTAATCGCCCCATGGACCGAGCCCTTCTTGGCCTACCTAAATAGGCAGGAGCTCCCCGAAGACCAAAATGAAGCACACTGCATTGTCCAGCGCTCTAAAGCTTACAAAGTCTACGAAGGGGAACTCTACAAGAAAAGCGCTATCCGAGTACTTCAAAGATGCATCTCCAAAGAGGAAGGGCGGCAGCTCTTGGCTGAAATCCATGCCGGCCTGGGTGGGAACCACGCCGCGGCTCGGGCATTAGTCAGCAAGGCCTTCCGTACAGGTTTCTATTGGCCGACGGCCCGAGCAGACGCACAGGACCTTATCCAACATTGCGTCGGTTGCCAGCTCTTTGCTAATCAGAGTCATATGCCCCCTACCGCTCTACAAACAATCCCCATAACTTGGCCCTTCGCGGTCTGGGGTCTAGATATGGTCGGACCTCTTAAAGGGGGAAGCCATAAGAAAAAATACTTACTGGTCATGGTGGACAAATTCACCAAATGGATAGAAGCTAAACCAGTCAAAACAGCTAAATCCGGACCAGTAATAGACTTCATATCCGGGGTCGTACACCGATATGGTGTCCCCACAGATCATCATCGATAATGGCTCAAATTTTACAGCCGATTTAAGTGAAAACTTGGTGCGCAAAATGGGCATCAAGCTCGATTACGCTTCCGTCTACCATCCACAAACTAACGACCAGGTAGAGCGGGCAAATGGTCTCATTATGAGCGGCATCAAACCCAAGCTAGTGCGATCCTTGACAGTCGGATACGCCTTTGGTGGAGGAGCTCGACTCCGTGCTGGGGCTGCGGACTACGCCAAATCGCACCACCGGATACACACCATTTTTATGGTGTACGGCGCGAAGCAGTATTACCTTGCGACATAATACATGATTAAGCCACGCGTGCGCATGTACGAAGAGAAGGAAGCCGAGTTAGATCGGCAGGATAATTTGGATGCCTTGGAGGAGGAGCGATGTCGCAAAAGCCCGTTCCGCATTCTATCGCCAGCAGCTCGGCGATACCAAAGCAGAGAAGTGCGGGCCAAAACTTACAATATTGGCGAGCTCGTTCTACGACTACCGGAGAAGAAGAAGGACAAACTCAAACCCAAGTGGGAGGGTCCCTTCGTCATTGACAAAGTTCTCACTGGAGGAGTGTACCGCTTACGTAATGCATCCGATAACAGACTCGAGCCGAACCCATGGAACGTGGCAAGACTACGGAGATTCTAGGCCTAGCGCCGAACACAATGTTCGTCTCCTAACCCCTCCCTTTTAATTATGCCCCATCCCTTTTCCTTTCTCGACCTTTTTCTCTCTTCACACAAAGTATTCAATACACTGCGGATTTCCGGATCACTCCGGCCGCACTAAGTGTGTAAGCAATACCTGGGGGCTTCCTATACGGAAGCTTAAAATGATTACTCACATGGCTTTTTGCCCGCCGCATATGCATTCTTTTTCCATATGTGCCTTTTCTTCACCATTATATGCATCGATATGACTTAAGATGTTGCCAAGCTGGGTTGTCTAGCTCTTGTGTTTATGCCCTACGTTCCCGTTAATTCGGCTAGGGCATAAGGGAAGCACCTCTGCGATTGTTACTGCCGGTTCAGCCGGATGTGTACCTTAGACTGGGTGAAGCCGAAAGCTAGCTTCCTTAAGAGAATATTCGGTCGGTGAACAAAAGATGTATTAGTTTATCATAACATAAATCCCCAGAAGTCTTGTATCCTACGCCATCGTTCACAGTCCGGACATGTGCATCGTCGCATGCGTACCCAGGGAAAGGAACCCCTAACGGAACTATTCTCTCTGGAAGATGTTTCTTACTATCCATGTAATATAACATAACTAGTTGGGTACTTGTCTGTTCAAGCACTTATGACCCCTACGCCTTGTTTCCACGCATACCCCGACTTTGTATAGCTGAGCGGGTATTCAGACACACCCCGGACTATAGGATCCGGGGGCTGAAGCGAAAAGGTCCGCCATGACAAATGATTTTAATCCAGCTAGGGCCTAATCATGCCCATTAAATTACACAGTTATTTGGACTGATTAAATTCCTCTTCTATACCGTCCAACAGGCTATCTAGCTTACAATCCTGTTGAGAATACTTAGAGGCTAACGCTACCTGGTCATACACTAGACTAACGGGAATTTCTTGCCCATCGGGCCCCGCCGGTCCCACTTCGGCCATATGGTTCGGGTCCAGCTTGGTGTAGCGTGTCTTCACCATTGCCCAGGCTTCTCTTGCTCCTTGTTGGCATGCTGATATCTTCCACAAACGGAAGCGCCGCCGGGCTCCTTGAAGCAGGTCCGCAAGTTCCCCCATGCCATTCGGCAATAGGTTTGATGGCCACAAAGCCTGAGCAACACCCTGCATCACTTGTTGAGCTCGCTCGTGCAGTCGCGAAAGGTCTTGCAATAAAACGTTTGCAGATGAGGGCATCTCCTCCTCAGGGCGACCCATTAACATTCCTGCAAGAAAAATTCTTTCAATATACTTCCTCGCCGAACTGTACAACAGTTCGTCTAGGCACTTACTGTAAATGCCGCGTCGAAGCCTCTTGTTCTCCTTCATGTAGTCCGCCAGCTGAGCGCGGAGATATTTTAACTCCTCATCCAGCTGGACTTTGGCATCTTGAAGATCGTTCTTCTCCTGCCTAACTCGCGTAAGAATGCGCTCGCCAGCCTCTAGCTGCTTTTTGAGATGAGATACGTCCTCTCCTACGCCCTCCGGATTCACCCCGGGATTGTCTGCAGAATTTTCTGTTAGACTTGCAATATTTACTCACTGGTGCATATTCGCACAATTGTGATAATTACCAGATGAGGGCCTTCGGGGTTCCTCTAACTTGGCAACTGCGGCCCTCAGTTCGGCCTTGTAGTCCTCCAGCTCCCGAAACAATTGCTCGTTCTTCTCTACAAGGACCTGTACGTAATTTGATCCTTTAAACTGTTGTTTCAACTGTTTCAAGTCTCAGGGGCTACTGCTATACATACTTATCAAAATTTCTCACCCGTATGTCTTTGGTATACTGGTTCGTCGCTTGGGCAAGCCCGCCCCGAGCAGCTTGGACATACACGTCCGCCGAATTGAAGGCGTTAAACGCCTCTTTGGAAAAGATGTCGTTCCGAAGTACGGCCCATCGGCGCCTGTGATTCATGGCTCTCTCTACTTCACAATTCGTGGCTGAGAGCAGGTCTGCACTCTCTGTCGGAGAGCAATGTGGCACTGGCCCCGTGTCCGCCTCCGCCCCTGACGCTGGTTCTGCAATCCGGCTGGTGGAGGCGTGATTGGTAGGGTCTCCAGATATAGTCCGGTTATTCTTCTTCCTGCCAGACACGAAGGGCGCTGTCATATTTTAAATTCTATAATTACAGGACAGGTTATTGGTTTACCTCTGTAGCGGTGTGTCAACCCTCATCGCCTTCCTCTTGAGCCTGCCCGATCTGGACGCCCGTGGTTGACGAGTCCCTAAGGGCTCGGCCCCTCGCTCCGGCCATCGTTTCCGCAAATAGAACGACGCCTCAAGTGTAAATTATGACACCTGGGGGGAGTCCTCTTTGAAGGACAGGGCTTTCTAGTTCTGCTTACACATGAAGAGGGGAGCAGTCCAGGGTAGTCGGCCGTAATGGCCACTAGGGCGCCATCCCAGCTCACCTGATAAAATACCCCGTTGACAAGCTCCACAGTGATATCCGGATCCACTTTAAGTCCCGGATCTAGGGCCCTTCCAGGGTCCTCTGGTTGCGGGGAGGGGCTGAAGACTCCTTCTACGGCCCTCCTTAATAGCTGCCCAGAAGCATTGATGCAAGTAATCTTAGCAGAAGAACGCTAGGGTAAAGCGGAAAAAAAGAATGGCAACTTACCCACGCTGGGGGGTTGTACATGGAGAATCCTTCCCGCGGTTTCATGGGAAGGAATTCATCCTCTTCCCCTTTGTACAGATCGGACAATATCCTTGCCAGAGCGGCAGCGGAGTCCGGACCTTTACGGCCGCAGCGGGAGGCGTCGTCTTCCCCGTTGAAATGCCACATGGGCTTCCCCCGATATTGGAGCGGTTGCACTCCCCGTCTTATGCATATCGCCATAACCTCAACTATCGTCA
This sequence comes from Aegilops longissima, assembly GCA_021605205.1. Classification (NCBI taxonomy): domain Eukaryota; kingdom Viridiplantae; phylum Streptophyta; class Magnoliopsida; order Poales; family Poaceae; genus Aegilops; species Aegilops longissima. The sequence goes on from CM038681.1 coordinate 601,496,389, forward strand.
GTCCAGATTTGGCCAGTAACTTTATCCTGTCCGTCAGGAGAAATATTTCCCTCGTGTCCTCTTCTTGAGGACCCCGGGGGCGCCAGCTTAGGCGTGCCCTCGGCAGGGCGTTGCTGAACTCACGGAGACCTGTCCGGACTGGATCCGGAAGGGGGACGTCGTTTATATAAAACCACTAGGAAGGCCAGTTTTCTGGTGCCCTCTTAGGAGTGCCGGATAGGTATCCGGTCTCGGCAATGCGCCATACTTCGGCCCCGCCCACTTGACATAGGGACTCCCCCTGAGTACGGGGGACGAGGCAGAACAGCTTCCGCCATAATCTGAAGTGTGGTTCGTAGCCTAGAAATAGCTCGCACAGGGCAACATACCCCGCTATTTGCAGAATAGAGCCAGGGGTAAGGTCGTGTAACTGGAGGCCGTAGAACTCCAGGAGCCCGCGAAGAAACGGATGGATAGGGAACCCAACGCCCCTCAGAAGATAAGGAATCAGACATATACGCTCCTCCGGACATGGTTTAGTTGATTTGGATCACGTATCATTTAGATGACTTGAGGGATGTCTATCTAAGTGGAGTTCTTAAGCAATATGATTAATTGAACTTAATTTATCATGAACTTAGTCCTGATAGTTTTTGCATATCTATGTTGTAGATGAATGGCCTGTGCTACCGCTCCCTTGAATTTTAATGCTTTCCTAGAGAAAGCTAAGTTGAAAGATGATGGTAGCAACTACACGGACTGGGTCCGTAACTTGAGGATTATCCTCATTGCTGCACAGAAGAATTATGTCCTTGATGCACCGCTAGGTGAAAGGCCTGCTACAGGAGCAGATGCTGATGTTATGAACGTCTGGCAAGCTCGATTTGATGACTACTCAATAGTTCAGTGTGCCATGTTTTGCGGCTTAGAATCGGGACTTCAAAGATGTTTTGAACGTCATGGACCATATGAGATGTTCCAGGAGTGGAAGTTAATATTTCAAGCAAATGCCCGAGTTGAGAGATATGAAGTCTCCAACAAGTTCTATAGCTGCAAGATGGAGGAGAACAGTTCTGTCAGTGAACACATACTCAGAATGTCTGGATATCATAATCACTTGACTCAACTGGGAGTTAATCTTCCAAATGATTGTGTCATTAACAGAGTTCTCCAATCACTAATATGCAAGGGATGGAAAAGGCTATTCCCATGCTCTTCGCAATGCTCAAAGTTAAATAGGGCACCATCAAAATCCGTTGAGACGACACCGTATGAAATGTGGTTTGGCAATAAACCTAAGCTGTCGTTTCTTAAAGTTTAGGGATGCGATGTTTATGTCAAAAGGCTTCAGCCTGATAAGCTCGAACCCAAATCGGAGAAGTGCGTCTTCATAGGATACCCTAAGGAAACAATTGGGTACACCTTCTAACACAGATCCAAAGGCAAGATCTTTGTTGCCAAGAATGGAACCTTTCTAGAGAAGGAGTTTCTCTCGAAAGAAGTGAGTGGGAGGAAAGTAGAACTTGATGAGGTAATTGTACCTTCTCTCAATTTGGAAAGTAGCTCAGACGAGAAATCAGTTCCCGTGATGCCTACACCAACTAGAGAGGAAGCTAATCATAATGATCATGAAACTTCAGATCAAGTTACTACTGAACCTCGTAGGTCAACCAGAGAACGGTCCACACCAGAGTGGTATGGTAATCCTATTTTGGAAGTCATGTCACTTGACCATGAAGAACCTACGAACTATGAAGAAGCTATGATGAGCCTAGATTCCGATAAATGGCTTGAGGCCATGAAATCTGAGATAGGATCCATGTATGAGAACTAAGTGTGGACTTTGGTGGATTTGCCCGATGATCGACGACCCATAGAAAATAAATGGATCTTCAAGAAGAAGACTGACGCTAATGGTAATGTTACTATCTATAAAGCTCGACTTGTCGCAAAAGGTTTTTGACAAGTTCAAGGAGTTGACTAGGATGAGACTTTCTCACCCGTAGCGATGCTTAAGTTTGTCCAAATCATGTTAGCAATTGCCGAATTTTATGATTATGAAATCGGCAAATGGACGTCAAAACTGCATTTCTTAATGGATTTCTTAAAGAAGAGTTGTATATGATGCAACCAGAAGGTTTTGTCGATCCTAAAGGTGCTAACAAAGTGTGCAAGCTCCAGCGATCCATTTATGGACTGGTGCAAGCATCTCGGAGTTGGAATATACGCTTTGATGAGGTGATCAAAGCATATGGTTTTATACAGACTTCCAGAGAAGCCTGTATTTACAAGAAAGTGAGTGGGAGCTGTGTAGCATTTCTAATATTATATGTGGATGACATATTGTTGATTGGAAATGATATAGAATTTATGGATAGCATAAAAGGATACTTGAATAAAAGTTCTTCAATGAAAGACCTCGGTGAAGCTGCTTATATATTGGGCATCAAGATATATAGAGATAGATCAAGACGCTTAATAGGAGTTTCAAAAAGCACATACCTTGACAAAGTTTTAAAGAAATTCAAAATGGATCAGTCAATGAAAGGGTTCTTGCCTGTATTACATGATGTGAAATTGAGTCAGACTCAATGCCCGACCACTGCAGAAGATAGAGAGAAAATGAAAGTCATTCCCTATGCCTCAGCCATACGTTCTATCATGTATGCTATGATATGTACCAGACCTGATGTGTGCCTTGCTATAAGTTTAGCAGGAAGGTACCGACGTAATCCAGGAGTGGATCACTGGACAACGGTCAAGAACATCTTGAAGTACCCGACAAGGACTAAGGATATGTTTCTTGTTTATGGAGGTTACAAAGAGCTCGTTGTAAATGGTTACGTCGATGCAAGCTTTGACACTGATCCGGATGACTCTAAGTCACAAACTGGATACGTATTTATATTGAATGGTGGAGCTGTCAGTTGGTGCAGTTCCAAGTAGAGCGTCGTGGCGGGATCTACGTGTGAAGTGGAGTACATAGCTGCTTCAGAAGCAGCAAATGAAGGAGTCTGGATGAAGGAGTTCATATCCGATCTAGGTGTAATACCTAGTGCACCGGGTCCAATGAAAATATTTTGTGACAACATTGGAGCAATTGCCTTAGCAAAGGAATCCAGATTTCACAAAAAGCCCAAATACATCGAGAGACGCTTCAACTCCAGCCGTGATCTAGTCAAGGAGAGAGACATAGAGATTTGCAAAATACATACAGATTTAAATGTAGCAGACCCGTTGACTAAGCCTCTTCCACGAGCAAAACATGATCAACACCAAGACTCCATGGGTGTTAGAATAAATAATTACAATGTAATATAGATTATTGACTCTAGTGCAAGTGGAAGACTAAAGGAAATATGCCCTAGAGGCAATAATAAAGTTGTTAGTTTATATTTCCTTATATCATGATAAATGTTTATTATTCATGCTAGAATTGTATTAACCAGAAACTTGATACATGTGTGAATACATAGACAAAATATTTTGTCCCTAGTAAGCCTCTACTAGACTAGCTCGTTAATCAAAGATGGTTTAGTTTCCTAACCATAGACATGTGTTGTCATTTGATGAACGGGATCACATCATTAGTAAAATGATGTGATGGACAAGACCCATTCATTAGCTTAACATTATGATTGTTCAGTTTTATTGCTATGGCTTCGTTCATGTCAAATACATATTCCTCCAACTATGAGGTTATGCAACTCCTAGTTACTGGAGGAATGCCTTTTGTGCTATCAAACGTCACAACGTAACTGGGTGATTATAAAGATGCTCTACAGGTATCTCCAAAGGTGTTTGTTGGGTTGTCATAGATCGAGATTAGGATTTGTCGCTCCGAGTATCGAAGAGGTATCTGTGGGCCCTCTCGATAATGCACATCATAAGAAGCCTTGCAAGCAAAGTGACTAATGAGTTAGTTACAGGATGATGCATTATGAAACAAGTAAAGAGAGTTTCTAGTAACGAGATTGAACTAGGTATGAAGATACCGACGATCGAATCTCGGGCAAGTAACATACCGATGACAAAAGGAATAACGTATGTTGTCATAACAGTTCGACCGATAAAGATCTTCGTAGAATATGTGGGAGCCAATGTGAGCATCTAGGTTCTGCTATTGGTTATTGACCGGAGAGGTGTCTCGGTCATGTCTACATAGTTCTCGAACCCGTAGGGTCCGCACGCTTAACGTTTGATGCGAATTTGTATTATATGAGTTATGTGATTTGGTGAGCGAATGTTGTTCGGAGTCCGGATGAGATTACGTTACATGACAAGGAGTCTTGAAATGGTTGATAGGTAAAGATTGACATATAAATACGATTGTATTCGACATCGGAAGTGTTCGGAGGGTACCGGTACATATCGGGTCACCGAAGGGTTTGGGCACCCCGCAAAGATATGGGCCTGATGGGCCAGAGGGAAACACAACAGCCAGCGGGGCTGCTGCGCCCCATATGGGCGAACTAGAGGAGGAGGGAAAGAGAGGAAGAGAGAAGGAAGGGGAGGGATTCGGCCCCCCCTTCCTTCCCTCCTCTTTCCACCTTCCTTCACCCTCCGGAAAATATGGTAAGGGCGGGGCGGGTGGACTAGGCCACCAAGTAGGATTCCTCCTACTTGGGGCGCCCCTAGGCTGTTCGACTCCCTCTCCCACCTATATATACGTGGGGAGGGGGCGCCTAGAACACACATCAACTATTGTTAGCCTTGTGTGGCGCCCCCTCCATAGTTTACGCCTCTGGGCATATTTTCGTAGTGCTTAGGCGAAGCCCTGTGTGGATCACTTCACCATCACTGTCACCACGCCATCGTGCTGACGGAAATCATCTACTTCCTCGACACTCTGCTGGATCAAGAGTTTGAGGGACGTCATCGAGCTGAATGTGTGCAGAACTCGGAGGTGCCGTACGTTCGATGCTTGATCGGTCGGAACAAGAAGAAGTTCGACAACATCAACTGCATTCTCAAACGCTTCCTCTTTCGGTCTACGAGGGTACGTAGACACACTCTCCCCCTCTCGTTGCTATGCATCTCCTAGATAGATCTTGCGTGAGCGTAGGAACTTTTTTGAAATTGCATGCTACGTTTCCCAACAGTGGCATCCGAGCCAGCTCTATGCGTAAATGATTTGCACGAGTAAAACACAAAGAGTTGTGGGCGGTGATCGTCATACAGCTTACCACCAATGTATTATTTTGATTCGGCGGTATTGTTGGATGAAGCGGCCCGGACCAACCTTACACAACCACGTTCATGAGACCGGTTCCACCGACAGACATGCAACTAGTTTTGCATAAAGGTGGCTGGCGGGTGTCTTTTTCTCCTACTTTAGTTGAATCGAATTTGACTGCAGCGATCCTTGTTAAAGGTTAAAACAGCAAACTTGATAAATCACCGTTGTGGTTTTTGTGCCGTAGGTAAGAACGGTTCTTGCTAGAAGCCCGTCGCAGCCACGCAAAACTTGCAACAACAAAGTAGAGGACGTCTAACTTGTTTTTGCAGGGCATGCTTGTGATTTGATATGGTCAAGACATGATGTGATATACGTTATTTTATGAGATGATCATGTTTTGTAAAAGTTATCAGCAACTAGCAGGAGCCTTATGGTTGTCACTTTATTGTATGAAATGTAAACGCCATGTAATTGCTTTACTTTATCACTATGCGTTAGCGATAGTTGTAGAAGCAATAGTTGGCGGGACGACCACGACGCTACGATGGAGATCAATGTGTCAAGCTGGTGACAATGGAGATCATGACGATGCTTTGGAGATGGAGATCAAAAGCACAAGATGAAGATGGCCATATCATGTCACATATTTTGATTGCATGTGATGTTTATCTTTAAGCATCTTATTTTGCTTAGTATGGCGGTAGCATTATAAGATGATCTCTCAACTAAATTTCAAGGTATAAGTGTTATCCCCGAGTATGCACCATTGCGACAGTTCTTCGTGCTGAGACACCACACGATGGTCGGGTGTGATAGGTGAGGGAGTCCTGGATTAGGGGGTATCCGGACAGCCGGACTGTGCACAACGTCCGGACTATTGAAGCGTGACGATACAAGACTCAAGACTTCGGCCCGTGTCCGGATGGGACTTTCCTTGGCGTGGAAGGCAAGCTTGGCGATCCGGATATTATATTTACTTCCCTGTAACCGACTCCATGTAAACCCTAGCCCTCTCCGGTGCCTATATAAACCGGAGAGGTTGGTCCTTAGAAGGCCGATCACAATTACATTCATACCATCATAGGCTAGCTCTTAGGGTTTAGCCTCTACGATCTCGTGGTAGATCTACTCTTGTACTACCCATATCATCAATATTAATCAAGCAGGAAGTAGGATTTTACCTCCATCGAGAGGGCCCGAACCTGGGTAAACACCTGTGTCCCTTGCTTCCTGTTACCATCAGCCTTGACGCATAGATCGGGACCCCCTACCCGAGATTCGCCGGTTTTGACACCGACATTGGTGCTTTCATTGAGAGTTCCTCTGTGTCATCGCCGTCAGGCTCGATGGCTCGTCTTATTTTCAAGTATGACATTACTTTGGAGGGGGCTCTGGCTGTAGGCCGGACGCTCCGGCTCGGCGGCTTCATCATGGCCGCCCCATCGGCGGTGGCGCCGACGGTGACCTCTCGGGTCATCAATCATGTCAGTTCAGAACTTGCCGAACAGATGGATCCAATGGAGCTCTCCTCCCTCAACGAACTCTTGGATCGCATCGCTACTCTGGGAGTCGCAACAGACTACGACTGGATTGGGCTTAAACCCGACCAAAGGGACATCAGGTCCCCACCGGCCACCCATGAGATAGCGACAGTGGAGGAACCACACGCGGATTGCCCCTAAACTTTGAGGACAAGTTGTGTTCGGATCACCAAACTCCTTGAGCCAAAGACCTGCTCAAGGGAAAACCTGACCCAGGTCCCGGACTTAGAGTCGGGCATCGGGCCGAAGGAATTGGGCCCCCCGGATCCTGAACTGTTTAGCTCGGGACCGCCCGCGCCATTGGGCGTTAGATCGGATCAAAATCCAGACCCTAAACTGGACCTAAACTGCCTCTCCCGCATCAGGCAAGAGCCCCAGGAAACTGTACATCACTACTGGGCCAGATTCCTCCTGGCGCTTAACAAGGTCAGGAGCTGCCGCGAAGAGGACATGGTCTCACTTTTCTGCAAAAACTGCATGGACGAAGGACTCCTCAATGCTATACGCCGCCGCGATATAGTACGCTTCGCGGACTTGGCAACCATAGTACGGAAGTACTGTGCAATGGAGAGCGCTTGGAAGACCCAAACAGAATTTTGGGATAGTCTGCTCTCGCCAAAACCTTTGTCCGAACTAAGCGGACGAACTCTAAATAAGTCGTCCGACGCAACCCCAAGAAACCAAAGCCCACGCCGGGCGAGATTCAGATTGGAAGAATGGCTCGACGGGCCATGTAAGCTCCATAGTACTCGGATACACCACCTACTCATAGCCTTAAGGCATGTTGGATACTCCGGCAGTGGCAAAAGCGGCGAGGATCTTCTTGTGGGCCATAAAGCGGAACAACATCCCGCCAATGAAACACAATCTGGTACTAACGAAGATTCGAGACTTTCGCCTCAAACAACAGGCGCAAGCGAGCTCGCCAAGCTCCGCTGAAATTTACCGTGTGGCAAAAATAAACCCTTGGAACAACACTGCTATAAATTTTAATGCCAGTGAGGAACCTCGATCCCGGACTGTCCGGGCGCCAGCCGCTCTGGTCCTTAGTCCGATCGTAGATGGCTTTCGGCTCACCAAAGTACTCATGGACGGCGGAAGCGGATTAAATCTGATTTATGTAGAGACACTCATCAAGATGGAGATTAATAAAAGCCGCATTGAACGAAGCTGCACGACCTTCAGGGGAATTATCCCTACTCGGGAAGCGCGGTGTGTGGGAAAAATCACACTCGATGTGGTATTCGGTACCCCGGAGAATTATAGGTCCGAGGAAATCACATTCCAGGTGGCTCCTTTTAACAGCGGATACAACGCCCTTCTAGGGCGGGACGCATTCACAAGTTTTCAAGATGTACCCCACTATGGGTACATGAAGCTTAAAATGCCCGGACCCAATGGAATAATCACTCTAGCCAGTGATCCGAACGTTGCGCTTCGCGCCGAAAATAAAACCGCAGCTCTAGCCTTGGAGGCATTATCCGAAGCCCTAGCAGCCGAAGAATTAACAGCGCTACGGGCCACCGTGGACAGGGACGACGTAATACTCGACAAACGACCCAAGTCCACCTCATTCAAACCTGCAGACGAGGTAGTCAAATTCCAGGTCCACCCAACGGACCCCATGAAGACAGCTTCCATCGGGACACAGCTGAGCCCCGCGATTGACGCTGCACTTCGAGATTTCCTACGCGGGAATTGGGACATTTTCGCCTGGCACCCATCGGACATGCCAGGCATCCCACGCAGGCTGGCCGAACACAGCCTTAATATCCTGAAAGGATATAAACTAGTCAAGCAGACCCTAAGGCGATTCTCAGAGCCCAAACGGCAGGCAATGGGGGAAGAGTTAGCCAAGCTACTCGAGGCCGGATTTATCAGAGATATTAAACATCCGGAGTGGCTGGCAATTTGGTGATGGTGCCAAAGAAGGATAAATCCTGGCGCCTATCCGTCGATTTCAAAGACCTCAACAAGGCTTGCCCCAAGGATCCCTTTCCCCTCCCTCGCATCGATCAAATCATCGATGCCACAGCTAGACATGACTCGTTGTGTTTCCTCGGCCTTACTCTGGATACCATCAAATAAAGATGGCGAGTCGACCAAGCTGCAACAACTTTCATAACGCCATATGGCCCTTTCTGCTTCAACACTATGCCTTTCGGGCTCAAGAACGCCGGTGCAACCTACCAACGCATGATTCAAACATGCCTGGGAAAGCAAATCGGCAAAACAGTGGAGGCATACGTGGATGACGTGGTCATAAAAACAAGACGCGTCGAAACCTTGATAGACGACTTGAGGCTTACATTTGACAATCTCCGGACGTACGACATCAAGCTGAATCCGGAAAAATGCGTTTTTGGCGTCCCCTTGGGGAAGCTTCTCGGCTTCATCGTTTCCAACAGAGGAATTGAAGTAAATCCGGCAAAGATACGAGCTCTGTCATAGTTGGCTATACCAACAGACCTCAAGCACATCCAAAAACTAGCGGGATGCGTGGCTGCTCTTAGCCGCTTTATCTCCAGGTTAGGAGAAAAGGCACTACCGCTTTATCGCCTTCTTAGGCGCACCGAACACTTCGTATGGACGGATGCAGCTGCGGCGGATCGGAGAAATAAAGACCCTATTGGCGGTAATCCGGTATTAACAGCGCCCGAATATCGATTTAACCTATGCTGTTGTACATAGTTGCAATGCATCAAGTCGTAAGCGCAGTGCTCGTCGTCGAACGAGAGGCCGACGGATACAAATACCCGCTCCAGAGGCCAGTCTATTACGTGTCCACGGTCCTAACCCCATGCAAATCCCGATACCCACACTATCAAAAAATAGCATACGCGGTGTTCATGGCATCCCGGAAGCTACGATACTACTTTCAAGAGTGTTCGATTACGATGGCCTCCGAAGTACCACTCAATGACATAATAAATAACCGCGATGCTACGGGCCGGATTGCCAAGTGGGCTATCGAGCTCCTGCCGTTCGACATAACATACAAACCACGGTGGGCCATCAAGTCGCAAGTGTTGGCTGACTTCGTCGCCGAATGGACAGAAGCCGAACTCCCTAAAGAGTCGGCGCATACTCAAACTGGATCATGCACTTCGACGGCTCTAAAATGCTGGCCGGACTGGGAGCAGGGGTAGTCCTGACATCTCCCACCGGCGACACGATCCAGTACGTCCTCCAAATACTATACACAGACTCCAACAATGCAGCCGAATACGAGGCTCTGTTGCACGGTCTTCGGATGGCAGTCTCTATGGGCATACAATGCCTAGAAGTGCGCTGGGACTCGGACCTTGCAATATCACAGATAAACGGAGATTTTGATGCCAAGGACCCGAAAATGGCGGCCTACCGTAATGCCGTCCTCAAAATGTCAGCTCGGTTCGAGGGGCTTTAATTCCACCATGTGGCTCGAGAAAACAATCAAGCGGCGGATGTCCTCGCTCGCATCGGCGCCAAACGCGACCCTGTCCCACCTAACATATTCTTGGAACGGCTGTTCAAGCCATCCGTAGTATGGGAAGGGGAGTACGGCAACACTAGCACGGACCAGAATACACCCCCGAATTCCGAACCATCAGACACAGTCGGAGGTTCTACCCCCGAAATAACGTCCTCGGCCCACGAAATCATGGCTGTAATTGCCCCGTGGACCGAGCCCTTCTTGGCCTACCTAAATAGGCAGGAGCTCCCCGAAGACCAAAATGAAGCACACTGCATTGTCCAGCACTCTAAAGCTTACAAAGTCTACGAAGGGGAACTCTACAAGAAAAGCGCTACCCGAGTACTTCAAAGATGCATCTCCAAAGAGGAAGGGCGGCAGCTCTTGGTTGAAATCCATGCCGTCCTGGGTGGGCACCACGCCGCGGCTCGGGCATTAGTCAGCAAGGCCTTCCTTACAGGTTTCTATTGGCCGACGGCCCGAGCAGACACACAGGACCTTATCCAACATTGCGTCGGTTGCCAGCTCTTTGCCAATCAGAGTCATATGCCCCCTACCGCTCTACAAACAATCCCCATAACTTGGCCCTTCGCGGTCTGGGGGCTGGATATGGTCGGACCTCTTAAAGGGGGAAGCCATAAGAAAAAATACTTACTGGTCATGGTGGACAAATTCACCAAATGGATAGAAGCTAAACCAGTCAAAACGGCTGAATCCGGACCAGTAATAGACTTCATATCCGGGGTCGTACACCGATACGGTGTCCCCCACATCATCATCACTGATAATGGCTCAAATTTTACAGCCGACGAAGTGAAAACTTGGTGCGCAAAAATGGGCATCAAGCTCGATTACGCTTCCGTCTACCATCCACAAACTAACGACCAGGTAGAGCGGGAAAATGGTCTCATTATGAGTGGCATCAAACCCAGGCTAGTGCGATCCTTGACAGAGTCGGATACGCCTTTGGGTGGAAGAGCTTGACTCCGTACTGGGGCTGCGGACTCGCCAAATGGCACCACCGGATACACACCATTTTTATGGTGTACGGCGCGGAAGCAGTATTACCTTGCGACATAATACATGATTCGCCACGCGTACGCATGTACGAAGAGAAGGAAGCCGAGTTAGATCGGCAGGATAATTTGGATGCCTTGGAGGAGGAGCGCGATGTCGCAAAAGCCCGTTCCGCATTCTATCAGCAGCAGGCTCGACGATACCAAAGCAGAGAAGTGCGGGCCAAAACTTACAATATTGGCGAGCTCGTTCTACGACTACCGGAGAAGAAGAAGGACAAACTCAAACCCAAGTGGGAGGGTCCCTTCGTCATTGACAAAGTTCTCACCGGAGGAGTGTACCGCTTACTTAATGCATCCGATAACAGACTCGAGCCGAACCCATGGAACGCGGCAAGACTATGGAGATTCTAGGCCTAGTGCCGAACACAGTGTTCGTCTCCTAACCCCTCCCTTTTAATTATGCCCCATCCCCTTTTCCTTTCTCGACCTTTTTCTCTCTTCACACAAAGTATTCAATACAGTGCGGATTTCCGGATCACTCCGGCTGCACTAAGTGTGTAAGCAATACCTGGGGGCTTCCTGTTGGGGAACGTAGCAGAAATTCAAAATTTTCCTACGTGTCACCAAGATCTATCTATGGAGAAACTAGCAACGAGGGAAGGAGAGTGCATCTACATACCCTTGTAGATCGCTAAGCGGAAGCGTTCATGTGAACGGGGTTGAAGGAGTCGTACTCGTCGTGATCCAAATCACCGATGATCCTAGTGCCGAACGGACAGCACCTCCGCTCAACACATGTACAGCCGGTGGCGTCTCCCATGCCTTGATCCAGCAAGGAGAGAGGGAGAGGTTGAGGAAGACTCCATCCAGCAGCAACACAACGGCGTGGTGGTGGTGGAGGAGCGTGGCAATCCCAGCAGGCTTCGCCAAGCACCAAGGGAGAGGAGGAGGAGGAGAGCAGGGCTGCACCAAGAGGAGAAGTTCTCATGTCAGTTGGGCAGCCCAAAACCTCAAGTATATATAGGGGAAATGGGGCTGCCCCTTTAGGGTTTCCCACCCCAAGGGTGCGGCCAGCCCTAGATGGGACTTGGGGCGGCCAAGAGGGGAGGAGTGCCTCCCAAGTCAAGTGGAGGCCCTCCCCTTAGGGTTTCCCCCTCCCATGCGCATGGGCCTTGGGGGCTGGTGCCCCTGGCCCATTAAGGCTAGGGCGCCCCCTACAGCCCATGCTACTGTATTGGACGTGGTGGAACAATTTCCGACCTCCGGACCCCTCCGAACCTTTTGAAGCTTCCGGTACAATACCGAAAAACCCGAACTTTTTCTAACCCAACAACAACTTTCCATATATAAATCTTTACCTCCGGACCATTCCGAACTCCTCGTGACGTCCGGGATCTCATCCGGACTCAACAACATTCGGTAACCACATACAAACTTCCTTTATAACCCTAGCGTCATCGAACCTTAAGTGTGTAGACCCTACGGGTTCGGGAGACATGTAGACATGACCGAGACGTTCTCCGGTCAATAACCAACAGCGGGATCTGGATACCCATGTTGGCTCCCACATGTTCCACGATGATCTCATCGGATGAACCACGATGTCAAGGACTCAATCAATCCCGTATTCAATTCCCTTTGTCTAGCGGTATTGTACTTGCCCGAGATTCGATCGTCGGTATCCCGATACCTTGTTCAATCTCGTTACCGGCAAGTCTCTTTACTCGTTCCGTAACACATCATCCCGTGATCAACTCCTTGATCACATTGTGCACATTATGATGATGTCCTACCGAGTGGGCCCAGAGATACCTCTCCGTCACACGGAGTGACAAATCCCAGTCTCGATTCGTGCCAACCCAACAGACACTTTCGGAGATACCTGTAGTGCACCTTTATAGTCACCCAGTTACGTTGTGACGTTTGGTACACCCAAAGCATTCCTACGGTATCCGGGAGTTGCACAATCTCATGGTCTAAGGAAATGATACTTGACATTTAGAAAAGCTTTAGCATACGAACTACGATCTTTGTGCTAGGCTTAGGATTGGGTCTTGTCCATCACATCATTCTCCTAATGATGTGATCCCGTTATCAACGACATCCAATGTCCATGGTCAGGAAACCATAACCATCTATTGATCAACGAGCTAGTCAACTAGAGGCTTACTAGGGACATGGTGTTGTCTATGTATCCACACATGTATTGCGGTTTCCGGTCAATACAATTATAGCATGAATAATAAACGATTATCATGAACAAGGAAATATAATAATAACTAATTTATTATTGCCTCTAGGGCATATTTCCAACAGTCTCCCACTTGCACTAGAGTCAATAATCTAGTTCACATCGTCATGTGATTAACATCGATAGGTCACATCGCCATGTGACCAACACCCAAAGAGTTTACTAGTGTCTCAGAAACTAGTTCACATCATCGTGTGATTTAGACTCAATGAGTTACGAGGTTTGATCATGTTTTGCTTGTGAGAGAGGTTTTAGTCAACGGTCTCGAACCTTTCAGATCCGTGTGTGCTTCATAATTCTCTATGTCATATTGTAAATGCTGCTTCCATGCTCCACTTGGAGCTATTCCAAATGGTTGCTCCACTATACGATCCGGTATCTCTACTCGAGTTACTCGGATAGGTGTTAAAGCTTGCATCGACGTAACCCTTTACGCCAACTCTTTATCACCTCCATAATCGAGAAACATGTCCTTGTTTATTCCAAGGACAATTTTGACCGCTGTCCAATGATCCATTCATGGATCATTCTTGTACCCCTTGACCGACTCATGGCAAGGCACACTTCCGTGCGGTACACAAAGATAGCATACTATAGAGCCTACGATGAAGCATAGGGGCGACCTTCGTCCTTTCTCTCTTTTCTGCCGTGGTCGAGCTTTTAACTCTTAACTTCATACCTTACATCTCGTGCAAGAACTCCTTCTTTGATCGATCCATCTTGAACACTTTCAAGATCATGTCAAGGTATATGCTCATTTGAAAGTACCATTAAGCATTTTGATCTATCCTTATAGATCTTGATGCTCAATGTTCAAGTAGCTTAATCCAGGTTTTCCATTGAAAAACACTTTTCAAACATCCCTATATGCTTTCTAGAAATTCTACATCATTTCGATCATCAATATGTCAACAACATATTGTTATCAGAAATTCCATAGTGCTCCCACTCACTTCTTTGGAAATACAAGTTTCTCATAAACTTTGTATAAACCCAAAATCTTTGATCATCTCATCAAAGCGCACATTCCAACTCCGAGATGCTTACTCCAGTCCTTAGAAAGGATCATTGGAGCCAGATACCTTTTAGCATCCTTAGGATCGACAAAACTTTCTGATTGTATCACATACAACCTTTCCTTACGAAAACTGGTAAGGAAACTCATTTTGACATCCATCTGCCAGATTTCATAAATGCAGCTTATGCTAACATGATTCCGACGGACTTAAGCATCGCTACGGATGAGAAAATCTCATCGTAGTCAACTCCTTGAACTTGTGAAAAAATCTTCGCCACAAGTCGAGCTTCATAGACGGTGATCTTACCGTCCACGTCCATCTTCTTCTTGAAGATCCATTCATCTCAATGGCTTGCCGATCATCGGGCAAGTCCACCAAAGTCTATGCTTTGTTCTGATACATGGATCCTATCTCGGATTTCATGGCTTCTAACCATTTGTCAGAATTTGGGCCCACCATCGCTTCTCCATAGCTCGTAGGTTCATTGTTGCCTAGCAACATGACCTTCAAGACAGGATTACTGTACCACTCAGAAGTAGTACGCATCCTTGTCACCCTATGAGGTACGGTAGTGACTTGATCCAAAACTTCATGATCACTATCATAAGCTTCTACTTCAATTGGTGTAGGATCCACAGGAACAACTTCATGTGCCCTGCTACACACTTGTTGAAGTGACGGTTCAATAACCTCATCAAGTCTCCACCATCCTCCCACTCAATTCTTTCGAGAGAAACTTTTCTCGAAAAGGACCTAATTCTAGAAACAATCCTTTTTGCTTCCGGAACTGAGACTGGAGGTATACCCAACTGTTTTGGGTGTCCTATGAAGAAGCATTTTATCCGCTTTGGGTTCGAGCTTATCAACCTGAAACTTTTTCACATAAGCGTCGCAGCCCCAAACTTTTAAGAAACGACAATTTAGGTTTCTCCAAACCATAGTTCAAACGGTGTCGTCTCGACGGAATTACGTGGTGCCCTATTAAAGTGAGTGTGATTGTCTCTAATGCCTAACCCATGAACAATAGTGGTAATTCGATAAGAGACATCATGGTACGCATCATATCCAATAGGGTGCAACTATGATGTTTGGAGACACCATCACACTATGGTGTTCCAGGCGGTATTTATTGTGAAACAATTTCCACAATGTCTTAATTGTGTGCCAAAACTCGTAACTCAGATACTCACCTCTATGATCATATCATAGACATTTTATCCTCTTGTCACGATGATCTTCAACTTCACTCTGAAATTACTTGGACCATTCAATAATTCAGACTTGTGTTTCATCAAGTAAATACATTCAGTATCTACTCAAATCATCCGTGAAGTAAGAACATAACGATATTCATCGCATGCCTCAAAGACTCATTGGACTGCACATATCAAAATGTGTTACTTCCAACAAGTTGCTATCTTGTTCTATCTTCTCGAAAACGAGGCTTTTCACCATCTTGCCCATGTGGTATGTTTTGCATATCTCAAGTGATTCAAAAACAAGTGAGTCCAAACGATCCATCTGCATGGAGTTTCTTCATGCGACACACCAATAGACATGGTTCGCATGTCTCAAACCTTTCAAAACGAGTGAGTCCAAAGATCCATCAACATGGAACTTCTTCATGCGTTTATACCAATATGACTCACATGGCAGTGCCACAAGTAAGTGGTACTATCATTACTATCTTATATCTTTTGGCATGAAAATGTGTATCACTACGATCGAGATTCAATAAACCATTTATTTAGGTGCAAGACCATTGAAGGTGTTATTCAAATAAATAGAGTAACCATTATTCTCCTCAAATGAATAATCAGACATGATAGACATAATCCAATCATGTCTATGCTCAACGCAAACACCAAATTATAATTATTCTGGTTTAATACTAATCTTGATGGTAGAGGGAGCGTGCGATGTTTGATCACATCAAAATTGGAAACACTTCCAACACATATCGTCGACTCTCCTTTAGCTAGTCTCCGCTTATTCCGTAGCTTTTATTTCGAGTTACTAACACTTAGCAACCGAACCGGTATCTAATACCCTGGTGCTACTAGGAGTACTAGTAAAATATACAATAACATAATGTATATCCAATATACTTCTATCGACCTTGCCAGCCTTCTTATCTACCAAGTATCTAGGGTAATTCTGCCCGAAGGCTGTTCCCTTATTACGAAGCACTTAGTCTCGGGTTTGGGTTCAACCTTGGGTTTCTTCACTTTGAGCAGCAACTGATTTGCCGCTTCATGAAGTATCCCTTGTTGCCTTTGCCCTTCTTGAAACTAGTGGTTTTACCAACCATCAACAATTGATGCTCCTACTTGATTTCTACTTTCGCGTGTCAAACAACGCGAATACCTCAAGGATCATCATCTCTATCCTTGATATGTTATAGTTCATCACGAAGCTCTAGCAGCTTGGTGGTAATGACTTTGGAGAAACATCACTATCTCATCTGGAAGATCAACTCCCACTCGATTCAAGTGATTGTTGTACTCAGACAATCTGAGCACAAGCTCAACGATTGAGATTTTCTCCCTTAGTTTGTAGGCTAAGAAAATCGTCGGAGGTCTCATACCTCTTGACATGGGCACGAGCCTGAAATCCCAATTTCAGCCCTCGAAACATCTCATATGTTCCGCGACGTTTCGAAAACGTCTTTGGTGCCTCAACTCTAAACCGTTTAACTGAACTATCACGTAGTTATCAAAACGTGTATGTCTGATGTTCGCAACATCCACAAACGACGTTTGGGGTTCAGCACACTGAGCGGTGCATTAAGGACATAAGCTTTCTACTGTCCGCATAATCGCTACTGTCTACTTTCAACTATTTTTCCCTAGGAACATATCAAAATAGTGGAACTAAAGCGCGAGCTTTACGACATAATTTGCAAAAGGTCTTTTGACTATGTTCAAGATAATTAAGTTCATCTTATGAACTCCCACTCAAATAGACATCCCTCTGGTCATCAAAGTGATTACATGATCCGAGTCTACTAGGCCGTGTCCGATCATCACGTGAGACGGACTAGTCATCATCGGTGAACATCTTCATGTTGATCGTATCTACTATACGACTCATGCTCGACCTTTCGGTCTCTGTGTTCCGAGGCCATGTCTGCACATGCTAGGCTCGTCAAGTTAACCCCAAGTGTTTTTGCTGTGTAAATCTGTCTTACACCCGTTGTATGTGAACGTAAGAATCCATCACACCCGATCATCACGTGGTGCTTAGAAGCGACGAACTGTAGCAACGGTGCACGATCGGGGAGAACACTTCTTGAAATTTGTGTAAGGGATCATCTTATTTACTACCGTCGTTCTAAGTAAACAAGATGCATAAACATAATAAACATCACATGCAATTATATAGTGACATGATATGGCCAATATCATTTTGCTCCTTTGATCTCCATCTTCGGGCTCCATGATCATCATCGTCACCGCATGACACCATGATCTCCATCATCATGATCTCCACCATCGTGTCTTCATGAAGTTGTCTCGCCAACTATTACTTCTACTACTATGGCTACCGTTAGCAATAAAGTAAAGTAATTACATGGCGTTGTTTAATGACACGCAGGTCATACAATAAATAAAGACAACTCCTATGGCTCCTGCCGGTTGTCATATTCATCGACATGCAAGTCGTGAATCCTATTACAAGAACATGATCAATCTCATACATCACATATCATTCATCACATTCTTCTTGGCCATATCACATCACATAGCATACCCTGCAAAAACAAGTTAGACGCCCTCTAATTTTTGTTTGCATGTTTTACGTGGCTGCTATGGGTTTCTAGCAAGAACGCTTCTTACCTCAAAACCACAACGTGATATGCCAATTGCTATTTACCCTTCATAAGGACCCTTTTCATCGAATCCGTTCCGACTAAAGTGGGAGAGATCGGCACCCGCTAGCCACCTTATGCACCAAGTGCATGTCGATCGGTGGAACCTGCCTCACGAAGAGTACGTAAGGTCGGTCCGGCCGCTTCATCCCACAATACCGTCGAAACAAGATTGGACTAGTAACGGTAAGCATATTGAACAACATCAACGCCCACAACTACTTTGTGTTCTACTCGTGCAAAGAATCTATGCAATAGACCTAGCTCATGATGCCACTGTTGGGGAACGTAGCAGAAATTCAAAATTTTCCTACGTGTCACCAAGATCTATCTATGGAGAAACTAGCAACGAGGGAAGGAGAGTGCATCTACATACCCTTGTAGATCGCTAAGCGGAAGCGTTCATGTGAACGGGGTTGAAGGAGTCGTACTCGTCGTGATCCAAATCACCGATGATCCTAGTGCCGAACGGACAGCACCTCCGCGTTCAACACACGTACAGCCCGGTGACGTCTCCCATGCCTTGATCCAGCAAGGAGAGAGGGAGAGGTTGAGGAAGACTCCATCCAGCAGCAACACAACGGCGTGGTGGTGGTGGAGGAGCGTGGCAATCCAGCAGGCTTCGCCAAGCACCAAGGGTGAGGAGGAGGAGGAGGCAGGGGCTGCACCAAGAGGAGAAGTTCTCATGTCAGTTGGGCAGCCCAAAACCTCAAGTATATATAGGGGAAGGGGCTGCGCCCCTTTAGGGTTTCCCACCCGAAGGGTGCGGCCAGCCCTAGATGGGACTTGGGGCGGCCAAGAGGGGAGGAGTGCCTCCCAAGTCAAGTGGAGGCCCTCCCCTTAGGGTTTCCCCCTCCCATGCGCATGGGCCTTGGGGGCTGGTGCCCTGGCCCATTAAGGCTAGGGCGCCCCTACAGCCCATGCTACTGTATTGGACGTGGTGGAACAATTTCCGACCTCCGACCCTCCGAATCCTCCGAACCTTCCGAAGCTTCCTGGTACAATACCGAAAAACCCGAACTTTTCCTAACCCGAACAACAACTTTCCATATATAAATCTTTACCTCCGGACCATTCAGAACTCCTCGTGACGTCCGGGATCTCATCCGGACTCCGAACAACATTCGCAACCACATACAAACTTCCTTTATAACCCTAGCGCCATCGAACCTTAAGTGTGTAGACCCTACGGGTTCGGGAGACATGTAGACATGACCGAGACGTTCTCCGGTCAATAACCAACAGCGGATCTGGATACCCATGTTGGCTCCTACATGTTCCACGATGATCTCATCGGATGAACCACGATGTCAAGGACTCAATCAATCCTGTATTCAATTCCCTTTGTCTAGCGGTATTGTACTTGCCCGAGATTCGATCGTCGGTATCCCGATACCTTGTTCAATCTTGTTACCGCAAGTCTCTTTACTCGTTCCGTAACACATCATCCCGTGATCAACTCCTTGATCACATTGTGCACATTATGATGATGTCCTACCGAGTGGGCCCAGAGATACCTCTCCGTCACACGGAGTGACAAATCCAGCCTCGATTCGTGCCAACCCAATGAGACACTTTCGGAGATACCGTAGTGCACCTTTATAGTCACCTAGTTACGTTGTGACGCTTTGGTACACCCAAAGCATTCCTACGGTATCCGGAGTTGCACAATCTCATGGTCTAAGGAAATGATACTTGACATTTAGAAAAGCTTTAGCATACTAACTACGATCTTTGTGCTAGGCTTAGGATTGTCTTGTCCATCACATCATTCTCCTAATGATGTGATCCCGTTATCAACGACATCCAATGTCCATGGTCAGGAAACCATAACCATCTATTGATCAACGAGCTAGTCAACTAGAGGCTTACTAGGGACATGGTGTTGTCTATGTATCCACACATGTATTGCGGTTTCCGGTCAATACAATTATAGCATGAATAATAAACGATTATCATGAACAAGGAAATATAATAATAACTAATTTATTATTGCCTCTAGGGCATATTTCCAACACTTCCTATACGGAAGCTTAAAATGATTACTCACATGGCTTTTTGTCCGCCGCATATGCATTCTTTTTCCATATGTGCCTTTTCTTCACCATTATATGCATCGATATGACTTAAGATGTTGCCAAGCTGGGTTGCCTGGCTCTTGTGTTTATGCCCTACGTTCCTGTTAATTCGGCTAGGGCATAAGGGGAGCACCTCTGCGATTGTTACTGCCGGTTCAGCCGGATGTGTACCTCAGACTGGGTGAAGCCGAAAGCTAGCTTCCTTAAGAGAATATTCGGTCGGTGAACAAAAGATGTATTAGTTTATCATAACATAAATCCCCAGAAGTCTTGTATCCTGCGCCATCGTTCGCAGTCCGGACATGTGCATCGTCGCATGCGTACCCAGGGAAAGGAACCCCTAACGGAACTATTCTCTCTAGAAGATGTTTCTTACTATCCATGTAATATAACATAACTAGTTGGGTACTTGTCTGTTCAAGCACTTATGACCCCTACGCCTTGTTTCCACGCATACCCCGACTTTGTATAGCTAAGCGGGTATTCAGACACACCCCGGACTATAGGATCCGGGGGCTGAAGCGAAAAGGTCCGCCATGACAAATGATTTTAATTCAGCTAGGGGCTAATCATGCCCATTAAATTACACAGTTATTTGGACTGATTAAATTCCTCTTCTATACCGTCCAACAGGCTATCTAGCTTATAATCCTGTTGAGAATACTTAGCGGCTAACTCTACCTGGTCATACACTAGACTAACGGGAATTTCTTGCCCATCGGGCCCCGCCGGTCCCACTTCGGCCATATGGTTCGGGTCCAGCTTGGTGTAGCGTGTCTTCACCATTGCCCAGGCTTCTCTTGCTCCTTGTCGGCATGCTGATATCTTCCACAAACGGAAGTGCCGCCGGGCTCCTTGAAGCAGGTCCGCAAGTTCCCCCATGCCATTCGGCAGTAGGTTTGATGGCCACAAAGCCTGAGCAACACCCTGCATCACTTGCCGAGCTCGCTCGTGCAATCATGAAAAGTCTTGCAATAAAACGCTTGCGGATGAGGGCATCTCCTCCTCGTATGCGACCCGTTAACATTCCTGCAAGCAAAATTCTTTCAATATACTTCCTCGCCGAACTGCACAACAGTTCGTCTAGGCACTTATCAGAATGCCGCGTCGAAGCCTCTTGTTCTCCTTCATGGAGTCCGCCAGCTGAGCGCGGAGATCTTTTAACTCCACGTCCAGCTGGACTTTGGCATCTTGAAGACCGTTCTTCTCCCGCCTAACTCGCGTAAGAATGCGCTCGCCAGCATCTAGCTGCTTTTTGAGATGCGATACATCCTCTCCTACGCCCTCCGGATTCACCCCGGGATTGTCTGCAGAATTTTCTGTTAGACTTGCAATATTTACTCACTGGTGCATATTCGCACAATTGTGATAATTACCAGATGAGGGCCTTCGGGGTTCCTCTAACTTGGCAACTGTGGCCCTCAGTTCGGCCTTGCAGTCCTCCAGCTCCCGAAACAATTGCTCGTTCTTCTGTACAAGGACATGTACATAATTTGATCCTTAAAACTATTCTTTCAACTGTTTCAAGTCTCAGGGGCTACTGCTATACATACTTATCAAAATTTCTCACCTGTATGTCTTTGGTATACTGGTTTGTCGCTTGCGCAAGCCCGCCCCGAGCAGCTTGGACATACGCGTCCGCCGAATTGAAGGCGTTAAACGCCTCTTTGGAAAAGATGTCGTTCCGAAGTACGGCCCGTCGGCGCCTGTGATTCATGGCTCTCTCTACTTCACAATTCGTGGCTGAGAGCAGGTCCGCACTCTCTGTCGGAGAGCAATGCGGCACTGGCCCCGTGTCCGCCTCCGTCCCTGAAGCCGGTTCTGCAATCCGGCTGGTGGAGGCGTGATTGGTAGGGTCTCCAGATATAGTCCGATTATTCTTCTTCCCGCCAGACATGAAGGGCGCTGTCATATTTTAAATTCTATAATTACAGGACAGGTTATTGTTTTACCTCTGTAGCGGTGTGTCAACCCTCACCGCCTTCCTCTTGAGCCCGCCCGATCTGGACGCCCGTGGTTGACGAGTCCCTAAGGGCTCGGCCCCTTGCTCCGGCCGTTGTTTCCGCAAATAGAACAACGCCTCAAGGGTAAATTATGACACCTGGGGGGAGTCCTCTTTGAAGGACAGGGCTTTCTAGTTCGGCTTACACATGAAGAGGGGAGCAGTCCAGGGTAGTCGGCCGTAATGGCCACTAGGGCGCCATCCCAGCTACGCGATAAAATACCCGCTGACAAGCTCCACGGTGATATCTGGATCCACTTTAAGTCCGGGATCTAGGGCCCTTCCAGGTCCTCTGGTTGCGGGGAGGGGCTGAAGACTCCTTCTACGTCCCTCCTTAATTCCTGCCCAGAAGCATTGATGCAAGTAATCTTAGCAGAAGAACGCTAGGGTAAAGCGGAAAAAAGAATGACAACTTACCCACGCTGGGGGGTTGTACATGGAGAATCCTTCCGCGGTTTCATGCGAAGGAATTCCTCCTCTTCCCCTTTGTACAGATCTGACAATATCCTTGCCAGAGCGGCAGCAGAGTCCGGACCTTTACGGCCGCAGTGGGAGGCGTCGTCTTCCCCGTTGAAATGCCACATGGGCTTCCCCCGATATTGGAGCGGTTGCACTCCCCATCTTATGCATATCGCCATAACCTCAATTATCGTCAGTCCGGATTTGGCCAGTAACTTTATCCTGTCCATCAGGAGAAATATTTCCCCCGTGTCCTCTTCTTGAGGACCCCGGGGGCACCAGCTTAGGCGTGCCCTCGGTGGGGCGTTGCTGAACTAACGGAGACCACTCGGAAGGCCAGTTTTCTGGTGCCATCTTAGGAGTGCCGGATAGGTATCCGGTCTCGGCAATGCGCCATACTTCGGCCCCACCCACTTGACATAGGGACTCCCCCTGAGTACGGGGGACGAGGCAGAACAACTTCCGCCATAATCCGAAGTGTGGTTCGTAGCCTAGAAATAGCTCGCACAGGGCAACATACCCCGCTATGTGCAGAATAGAGCCAGGGGTAAGGTCGTGTAACTGGAGGCCGTAGAACACCAGGAGCCCGCGAAGAAACGGATGGATAGGGAACCCAACGCCCCTCAGAAGATAAGGAATCAGACATATACGCTCCTCCGG
The DNA here is from genome assembly GCA_021605205.1 of Aegilops longissima. NCBI lineage: Eukaryota > Viridiplantae > Streptophyta > Magnoliopsida > Poales > Poaceae > Aegilops > Aegilops longissima. The sequence goes on from CM038681.1 coordinate 601,519,901, forward strand.
ACATGGTTTAGTTGATTTGGATCACGTATCATTTAGATGACTTGAGGGATGTCTATCTAAGTGGAGTTCTTAAGCAATATGATTAATTGAACTTAATTTATCATGAACTTAGTCCTGATAGTTTTTGCATATATATGTTGTAGATGAATGGCCTGTGCTACCGCTCCCTTGAATTTTAATGCTTTCCTAGAGAAAGCTAAGTTGAAAGATGATGGTAGCAACTACACGGACTGGGTCCGTAACTTGAGGATTATCCTCATTGCTGCACAAAAGAATTATGTCCTTGATGCACCGCTAGGTGAAAGGCCTGCTACAGGAGCAGATGCTGATGTTATGAACGTCTGGCAAGCTCGATTTGATGACTACTCAATAGTTCAGTGTGCCATGTTTTACGGCTTAGAATCGGGACTTCAAAGACGTTTTGAACGTCATGGACCATATGAGATGTTCCAGGAGTGGAAGTTAATATTTCAAGCAAATGCCCGAGTTGAGAGATATGAAGTCTCCAACAAGTTCTATAGCTGCAAGATGGAGGAGAACAGTTCTGTCAGTGAACACATACTCAGAATGTCTGGATATCATAATCACTTGACTCAACTGGGAGTTAATCTTCCAAATGATTGTGTCATTAAGAGAGTTCTCCAATCATTGCCACCAAGCTACAAAGGCTTCGTGATGAACTATAATATGCAAGGGATGGAAAAGGCTATTCCCAAGCTCTTCGCAATGCTCAAAGTTAAATAGGGCACCATCAAAATCTGTTGAGACGACACCGTATGAAATGTGGTTTGGCAATAAACCTAAGCTGTTGTTTCTTAAAGTTTGGGGATGCGATGTTTATGTCAAAAGGCTTCAACCTGATAAGCTCGAACCCAAATCGGAGAAGTGCGTCTTCATAGGATACCCTAAGGAAACAATTGGGTACACCTTCTAACACAGATCCGAAGGCAAGACTTTGTTGCCAAGAATGGAACCTTTCTAGAGAAGGAGTTTCTCTCGAAAGAAGTGAGTGGGAGGAAAGTAGAACTTGATGAGGTAATTGTACCTTCTCTCAATTTGGAAAGTAGCTCAGACGAGAAATCAGTTCCCGTGATGCCTACACCAACTAGAGAGGAAGCTAATCATAATGATCATGAAACTTCAGATCAAGTTACTACGGAACCTCGTAGGTCAACCAGAGAACGGTCCACACCAGAGTGGTATGGTAATCCTATTCTGGAAGTCATGTAACTTGACCATGAAGAACCTACGAACTATGAAGAAGCTATGATGAGCCTAGATTCCGATAAATGGCTTGAGGCCATGAAATCTGAGATAGGATCCATGTATGAGAACTAAGTGTGGACTTTGGTGGATTTGCCCGATGATCGACGACCCATAGAAAATAAATGGATCTTCAAGAAGAAGACTGACGCTGATGGTAATGTTACTATCTATAAAGCTCGACTTGTCGCAAAAGGTTTTTGACAAGTTCAAGGAGTTGACTAGGATGAGACTTTCTCACCCGTAGCGATGCTTAAGTTTGTTCGAATCATGTTAGCAATTGCCGAATTTTATGATTATGAAACCTGGCAAATGGACGTCAAAACTGCATTTCTTAATGGATTTCTTAAAGAAGAGTTGTATATGATGTAACCAGAAGGTTTTGTCGATCCTAAAGGTGCTAACAAAGTGTGCAAGCTCCAACGATCCATTTATGGACTGGTGCAAGCATCTCGGAGTTGGAATATACGCTTTGATGAGGTGATCAAAGCATATGGTTTTATACAGACTTCCGGAGAAGCCTGTATTTACAAGAAAGTGAGTGGGAGCTGTGTAGCATTTCTAATATTATATGTGGATGACATATTGTTGATTGGAAATGATATAGAATTTATGGATAGCATAAAAGGATACTTGAATAAAAGTTCTTCAATGAAAGACCTTGGTGAAGCTGCTTATATATTGGGCATCAAGATATATAGAGATAGATCAAGACGCTTAATAGGAGTTTCACAAAGCACATACCTTGACAAAGTTTTGAAGAAATTCAAAATGGATCAGTCAATGAAAGGGTTCTTGCCTGTATTACAGGATGTGAAATTGAGTCAGACTCAATGCCCGACCACTGCAGAAGATAGAGAGAAAATGAAAGTCATTTCCTATGCCTCAGCCATACGTTCTATCATGTATGCTATGATGTGTACCAGACCTGATGTGTGCCTTGCTATAAGTTTAGCAGGAAGGTACCAAAGTAATCCAGGAGTGGATCACTGGACAACGGTCAAGAACATCTTGAAGTACCTGAAAACGACTAAGGATATGTTTCTCGTTTATGGAGGTTACAAAGAGCTCGTCGTAAATGGTTACGTCGATGCAAGCTTTGGCACTGATCCGGATGACTCTAAGTCACAAACTGGATATGTATTTATATTGAATGGTGGAGCTGTCAGTTGGTGCAGTTCCAAGCAGAGCGTCGTGGCGGGATCTACGTGTGAAGTGGAGTACATAGCTGCTTCAGAAGCAGCAAATGAAGGAGTTCATATCCGATCTAGGTGTAATACCTAGTGCACCGGGTCCAATGAAAATATTTTGTGACAACACTGGAGCAATATCCTTAGCAAAGGAATCCAGATTTCACAAAAAGACCAAATACATCCAGAGACGCTTCAACTCCGTCCGTGATCTAGTCAAGGAGAGAGACATAGAGATCTGCAAAATACATATAGATCTGAATGTAGCAGACCCGTTGACTAAGCCTCTTCCACGAGAAAAACATGATTAACACCAAGACTCCATGGGTGTTAGAATAAATAATTACAATGTAATCTAGATTATTGACTCTAGTGCAAGTGGAAGACTAAAGGAAATATGCCCTAGAGGCAATAATAAAGTTGTTATTTTATATTTCCTTATTTCATGATAAATGTTTATTATTCATGCTAGAATTGTATTAACCAGAAACTTGATACATGTGTGAATACATAGACAAAATACAGTGTCCCTAGTAAGCCTCTACTAGACTAGCTCGTTAATCAAAGATGGTTAAGTTTCCTAACCATAGACATGTGTTGTCCTTTGATGAATGGGATCACATCATTAGTAGAATTATGTGATGGACAAGACCCATTCGTTAGCTTAGCATTATGGTTGTTCAGTTTTATTGCTATTGCACTAGTAGAAAAAGGGCCTAATGTTCAGCCCTTTAGTCCCGGTTTGTAAATGAACTGGGACTAATGTGACCATTAGTGCTGGTTCGAACGGCGATGCATTAGTGCCGGTTCATTTCTGACCTATAGTCCCGGTTTGTATCACAAATCAGGACTAAAGGGGTGGTGGCAGGCTGGCGTCAGACCGGGGCCCCACGAGCCCCTTTAGTCCCTGTTTGTGACACAAACCGGGACTAAAGGGCCAACCTATTGTCCAGTTTGTATCACAAACCGGGACTAAAGGGGTGTAACCTTTTGTCCCTGTTGGAGACACAAACCGGGACTAAAGGGACATTTTCAAACTCTACCCCCCACCTATATCGCCTTTTCTGTTTTGTAAAAAAAGAAAATGATAAAAATATCAAAAATTAAAATCCTTCAAGATGTAGTTATGTTACTACATCTAGTAGTTAGGGAAACTTTAAAACATAAATTTCGACATGTTTTGCAAAAAAGTGTTAGGAAAAAGTAAAATGACCATATCTTTTGCATACGAGTCGAAAAAAAACCCGCATAATATATTAGAAAATCAGCACGAAAATCCGCATCCTGTTTGCAAATTTTTAGAATCCACAAATTCCAAAAGGAAAAAAAGATATGCTCAAATTTCAGCTTTTTTTGAATTTTTGTTAAATCTGGTCAAACTACGGTCAAACTATGGTCAAACTACTTATTCAAGAAATATTAGTGTTACTAAATAATTATTTTGTTTTTTTAATTTTGATCAAATTATGGTCAAACTATTGTCAAATCTAGTCAAACTTTGGTCAAACTACTTATTCAAGAAATATTAGTGTTACTAAATAATTATTTTTTTAGAATAATAGGTTCAAACTCAAACGGTGAAACTTGTGACTTCATGATCAAGCTAAACTCTTGACGGTTAATAGGATTGACAGCTTACTATTGTCAGGTAAACAACAAGTGCAGACTTGGAAACTAGCGGGAATAGAACTCAGAAGTTAAGCGTGCTCAGGCTAGAGTAGTGAGAGGATGGGTGACCGGCTGGGAAGTTAGACGATAATGAATAGGGGTGATTAGATATTAAATCGTCGAATAATTCAAAAACTTGAAAATCAGGAAAAAAATCATTTAAAAAAATCCTTTAGTACCGGTTGGTGTTACCAACCGGTACTAAAGGTCTCCCAGCCCCCGACGCGGGCTCGTGCCACGTGGTGGCCCTTTAGTGGCGGTTCGTGTTGAACCGGGACTAAAGGGGGGACATTTAGTCTCCACCCTTTAGTGCCGGTTACAGAACCGGCTCTAAAGGGCCTTATGAACCAGTGCTATAGCCCGGTTCTGCACTAGTGTTGCTTTCTTCATGTCAAATACATATTCCTCCGACTATGATATTATGCAACTCCCGGATACCGGAGGAATGCCTTGTGTGCTAACAAACGTCACAACGTAACTGAGTGATTATAAAGATGCTCTACAGGTATCTCCGAAGGTGTTTGTTGGGTTGGCATAGATTGAGATTATGATGTCACTCCGAGTATCGGAGAGGTATCTCTGGGCCCTCTCAGTAATGCACATCATAAGAAGCCTTGCAAGCAAAGTGACTAGTGAGTTAGTTATAGGATGATGCATTACGGAATGAGTAAAGAGACTTGCCGGTAATGAGATTGAACTAGGTATGAAGATACCAACGATCAAATCTCAGGAAAGTAACATACCAATGACAAAGGGAATAACGTATGTTGTCATAACGGTTCAACCGATAAAGATCTTCGTAGAATATGTGTGAGCCAGTACGAGCATCCAGGTTCCGCTATTGGTTATTGACCAGAGAGGTGTCCGCACGCTTAACGTTCAATGACGATTATGTATTATATGAGTTATATTATTTGGGTTCCGGGCACCCCCCCGACATAGATATGGGCCTAATGGGCCAAGAGGGGAAACACAACAGCCAGCAAGGGCTGCTGCGCCCCCCATATGGGCCGAACCAGAGGAGGAAGGAAAGATGGGAAGAGAGAAGGAAGGGTAGGGATTCGGCCTCCCCCTTCCTTCCCTCCTCTCTCCTCCTTCCTTCCCCCTCCGAAAATATGGTAAGGGGGGGGGGGGGGGAATTGGACTAGGCCCCCAAGTAGGATTCCTCCTACTTGGGGCGCCCCTAGGCTGTTCCCCTCCCTCCCCCACCTATATATATGTGGGGTGGGGGCGCCTAGAACACGCATCAACTATTTTTGGCCGTGTGTGGCACCCCCTCCATAGTTTACGCCTCCGGTCATATTCTCGTAGTGCTTAGGTGAAGCCCTGCGCGAATCACTTCACCATCACTGTCACCACGCCATCGTGCTGAAGGGACTCATCTACTTCCTCGACACTCTGCTGGATCAAGAGTTCGAGGGCCATCATCGAGTTGAACGTGTGCAAAACTCGGAGGTGCCGTACATTCGGTGCTTGATTGGTCAGAACAAGAAGATGTTCGACTACATCAACCACGTTGTCAAATGCTTCCACTTTCGGTCTACGAGGGTACGTAGACACAGTCTCCCCCTCTTGTTGCTATGCATCTCCTAGATAGATTTTGCCTGAGCGTAGGAAATTTTTTAAAATTAAAATGGGCACGGGCCGGGCCGTCACCCCCAAGGTGGCGCGCCGTATCTTGATCCGGATACGGTGGCAAGTGAGCGAGGATCGGGTCGTCGCATCCTTAGTGGCACGCTACATCGGCGCCCGGATGTAGTGGAAAATGAGCAAGGATCTTCGCATTTGACTTGATGAGTGCGAAGGGTAAGGAAGCTAGCTGAGCCTAGGAGGATTCACTTAGGTAGTTGGAACGTAGGGTCTCTGACAGGGAAGCTTCGGGAGCTAGTTGATGCAGCAGTGAGGAGAGGTGTTGATTTGCGTCCAAGAAACCAAATGGAGAGGACAGAAGGCGAAGGAGGTGGAGGATACTGGCTTCAAGCTGTGGTACACGGGGACGGCTGCAAACAGAAATGGCGTAGGCATCTTGATCAACAAGAGCCTCAAGTATGGAGTGGTAGACGTCAAGAGACGTGGGGACCATGTTATCCTAGTGAAGCTGGTAGTTGAGGACTTGGTTCTCAATGTTATAAGCGTGTATGCCCCGCAAGTAGGCCACAATGAGAACACCAAGAGGAAGTTCTGGGAAGGCCTAGAAGACATGGTTAGGAGTGTACCGATTGGTGAGAAGCTCTTCATAGGAGGAGACCTCAATGGCCATGTGGGTACATCTAACACATGTTTTGAAGGGGCGCATGGGGGCTTTGGCTATGGCATCAGGAATCAAGAAGGAGAAGATGTCTTAAGCTTTGCTCTAGCCTACAACATTATTGTAGCTAACACCCTCTTTAGAAAGAGAGAATCACATCTGGTGACTTTTAGTAGTGGCCAACACTCTAGCCAGATTGATTTCATCCTCTCGAGAAGAGAAGATAGGCTCGCGTGCCTAGACTGTAAGGTGATACCTGGAGAGAGTGTTGTACCCCGGCATAAGCTGGTGGTTGCTGACTTCCGCTTTCGGATTCGTGTCCAGCAGGATAAGCGTGCCAAAGTTGCTAGGGCGAAGTGGTGGAAGCTCAAGGGGGAGGTAGCTCAGGCGTTCAAGGAGAGGGTCATTAAGGAGGGCCCTTCGGAGGAAGGAGGGTATGCGGACAATGTGTGGATGAAGATGGCGACTTGCATTCGTAAGGTGGCCTCGGAGGAGTTTGGAGTGTCCAGGGGAAGGATAAGGGACGATAAGGATACCTGGTGGTGGAATGATGATGTCCAGAAGGCGATTAAAGAGAAGAAATATTGCTTTAGACGCCTATACCTGGATAGGAGTGCAGACAACATAGAGAAATACCAGATGGCGAAGAAGGCCGCAAAGCGGGCTATTGGTGAAGCAAGGGGTCGGGCATATGAGGACCTCTATCAACGGTTAGGCACGAAGGAAGGCGAAAGGGACATCTACAAGATGGCCAAGATCCGAGAGAGGAAGATGAGGGATATTGGTCAAGTCAAATGCATCAAGGACGGAGCAGGCCAACTCTTGGTGAAGGACGAGGAGATTAAGCATAGATGGCAGGAGTACTTTGACAAGCTGTTCAATGGGGAGAATGAGAGTTCTACCATCGAACTGGATGACTCCTTTGATGATACAAGAATGCGTTTTGTGCGGCGAATCAGGAGTCTGAGGTCAAGGAGGCCTTTAAAAGGATGAAAGGAGGAAAGGCGATGGACCCTAATTTTATCCCCATTGAGGTGTGGACAAGTCTCGGGGACATAGCGATAGTATGGCTAACCAAGCTTTTCAACCTCATTTCTCGGGCAAACAAGATGCCAGAAGAATGGAGACGGAATATATTAGTACCAATCTTCAAGAACAAGGGGGGTGTTCAGAGTTGTACTAATTACTGTGGAATTAAGTTGATGAGCCATACAATGAAGCTATGGGAGAGAGTCATTGAGCACCGCTTAAGAAGAATGACAAGCGTGACCAAAAATCAGTTTGGTTTCATGCCTGGGAGGTCGATCATGGAAGCCATTTTCTTGGTACAACAACTTATGGAGAGATATGGGGAGCAAAATAAGGACTTGCATATGGTGTTAATTGACTTGGAGAAGGCCTATGATAAGAAACCGCGGAATGTCATGTGGTGGGCCTTGGAGAAACACAAAGTCCCAACAAAGTACAATACCCTCATCAAGGACATGTACGATAATGTTATGACAACTGTTCAAACAAGTGATGTCGACACTAATGACTTCCCGATTAAGATATGAATGCATCAGGGGCCAGCTTTGAGCCCTTATCTTTTTGCATTGGTGATGGATGAGGTCACAAGGGATATACAAGGAGATATCCCATGGTGTATGCTCTTTGCGGATGATGTGGTGCTAGTTGACGATAGTCGGACGGGGGTAAATAGGAAGTTAGAGTTATGGAGACAAACTTTGGAATCGAAAGGGTTTAGGCTTAGTAGAACTAAAACCGAGTACATGATGTGCGGTTTCAGTACTAATAGGTGTGAGGAGGAGGAGGTTAGCCTTGATGGCCAGGTGGTACCTCAGAAGGACACCCCTTTCGGTATTTAGGGTCAATGCTGCAGGAGGATGGGGGTATTGATGAAGATGTGAACCATCAAATCAAAGTCGGATGGATGAAGTGGCGCCAAGCTTCTGGCATTCTCTGTGACAAGAGAGTGCCACAAAAGCTAAAAGGCAAGTTCTACAGGACGGCGGTTCAACCCGCAATGTTGTATGGCGCTGAGTGTTGGCCGACTAAAAGGCAACATGTTCAACAGTTAGGTGTGGCGGAGATGCATATGTTGAGATGGATGTGTAGCCACACGAGGAAGGATCGAGTCCGGAATGATGATATACGAGATAGAGTTGGGGTAGCACGAATTGAAGAGAAGCTTGTCCAACATCATCTGAGTTGGTTTGGGCATATTCAACAAAGGCCTCCAGAAGCTCCAGTGCATAGCGGACGGCTAAAGCATGCGGAGAATGTCAAGAGAGGGCGGGGTAGACCGAATTTGACATGGGAGGAGTCCGTTAAGAGAGACCTGAAGGATTGGAGTATCACCAAAGAGCTAGCTACGGACAGGGGTGCATGGAAGCTTGCTATCCATGTGCTAGAGCCATGAGTTGGTTGTGAGATCTTATGGGTTTCACCTCTAGCCTACCCCAACTTGTTTGGGACTAAAGGCTTTGTTGTTGTTGTTGTTGTAGGATTTTTTTTAAAATTTCATGCTACATTTCCCAACAGCAATGTCGAGGGCTGAGTTTCAACACTAGCGGCCGCTGACAACCGTCATATCATAGCGCCAGTAGCACCATCAATGCTGCATTGCAGCACTGATGACCCACAAGTATATGGGTGTGGCACCCCGGCTCAGAGCAACCGGTTTACCTTGCATTGCCAGCCCAGAGACCATGTCTTCTGGCAACGCACAACATCTTGGTATAGAAAACAACCGCTTTATTGATGCTAGCGGAACATGGTTCATATTACAACAAGTTAGGAGGCCAAGCGCACACACGGTGCGGCTGAACAACATGTACATTATTTAATGAACATAAGGGGGCGTCGATCATGACAACTACGCGGTAGCGGAACGACGACGAAGCGGGAATCCATAGCACAGGGACACCGATGTGAACACAATCTAGACTCGAACAGCACTCCGTTCCAACGAACCTTTCCTGAAATCTGGCACGACACGCCAGGTCAGTACATTGAATGTACTTGCAAGCTCACAACAAGCATAAACATAATGACAAACAATATCATGATATTAACCAATTTAATCATCAATGCAAAATGATGCTATGGATGCAATGAATGAAACCTCATGCCTCAAGTCCCCCGGACTTGCTTACCAACGGGTTACCACGTAACCAAACGGTGATCTCTCTCGGATCAAAAAACGGACCAACAACATGGTCATAAAATGGGTTACCTCGTAACCAAACGGTGATATTTCTCAGATCACAAACGGACCAACAACTTGGTCATCAACATCATCATGGTTCTCCAACCATCCTTTTTCCAACAATGCCATGCTATTAATTTAGTGTGCAAGATTTATTAAAACGTTGACCCATGGTGTGACCTAATTTCGAGCGTGTCCATAATCGTGGACTCGGCTATCAACAGATTTAATACACTCTGCAGAGGTAGCGCACTGTACCCACACCAAGGAACCCATGGCCTCGCACTCCCATTCGGGTGGACCAATGGAATTCCAACAGAACCCCTCCATTGCCACGACACTCTCCCGGCCACTCCGACTAACTCCCCACTGGGCTAAGTCATGGGTGGCCCAGTATCTACCCCAGACACCAACGGCCACCGTTGTGGCAAAACATAAACGGTCCCAAACTGGGACAAGGTACCATAACAACATCAACGGGCACACAAGGTTATGTCTGCTTACCGGGCCAGGGTACCGCATGCCCATAACCTTCCCTTGTTGGAGGTACCGACCAGAGGCATGACAACGGACCGAATAAAGGCCTTCCCATAAAGGCAAATGTGGTTGCATTGGAAAAAACTCAATTTAGTGGCACCATGACCCGATCAATGATATGTTCAAGTTGATTCATTATCAGGTTCAACTTAAAGTAAAAAATATAACCGGTGTCATGCTATGCCATGCAAATGCACTTATGTAACATGCTTCACTAATCATAAGAACAATACCGGGTCAACTATATCAACCACTAACCAATCATTTCAGAAACTCAAGGCACTATTCTAGTCATGTTTATGCAGCAACTAATCATGGCAATATCTTAGCATAAATATTTTCTTACTCAAGAAAATATTATCCAAACTAGTTCTTTTCCATAAGCAAATTATTTCTTCATAAGCTAGCATAACCTATAATAACTTAAAACTAACTTAGTTGACTTTTAACTTTCTGTAAATCAACATGTCCACATAATCTAGGTTTCAACAAAATGAAATAACTATTTAACTTGGTGATTTAAATGCATGAACTAATTTAATCATTCAAGTTGAAAATAAATCACAAATATTGCAATGGCACCATGAAAATGTTGTTGTGGCTTGCCTTAGTGCAGATGAGGGTCACACTCCTCCTGGTGATCCTCAAGAAAAGCTTCACCTTCTGAAATCAATTCAAAAACACAAAAAGAAAATATAAAGAAACACTCTGAAAATCACCAGAAAATCTAGGAAGCAGAGAAAAATCTCATTTTTGGTGTGATGCTAGAGATTTTCATACAGAACACAATGCAAAATGAATCAATTCATTTGGACTTATGGTTAAAAAGTTGTGGCTATTTGAAGTTCTCTGGATTATTTGAATTTGAATTAATATAAACAAAAACGGGGGGTGACGTCGAAGGCGTAAACCCCGCGGGGCGTCTCCATTCGTACCGCTTCGGCTGCAGCCAGAGTGGCTGAGAGCGGGCCCCACTGGTCAGGTGAGAGGGAGGGGGAGAGAGAGACAGGGCACTGTGGGGCTTCAACGGAGCACACGCCAGCGAGGAGGGCGACTTGGCCCGATATGAAGGGATGGATCGAAAGAGAAGAGAGAGGTGCACCTGCCCGTAACCGTAGAACAGCTAGGGGTGGTCGGACAGCGACGAAATGAGCCTCTCCAGCGGTGGCAGAGGGCCGTGGTGGCCGGAGTTGGAGATGACGGCGATGAGGGGCTGCCCCAGTGGCTCCAACCGGGTCGGACGGCACCACTAAAGCATAGCAGAGGCCCTGGAAGAGTCGCCTGAGCTTGGGAGGGACTGGAGCGGTGCGGACGGATAGAGGGGATCACCGGCGAGGTCGAGCTCGGAGACGGCGGCCCGAGGCCTGCCGGCCGGGCTACGGCTACCAACGAGTTTGTGGAGGTGTGAGTGGAGCTGGGGATGCTCGAGAGGGCTGGGGAGGGCTGGATTTATAGCCGAGCAGGGTGAGGGGTTCGGGCTCTGCCGGAGGACACTTGGACGCTGCACCCGGCGACGAACAACGTGAGTGAGCGAGGAGGAAGGCGACGCAGCTCACGCGGGCACTATGAATGGGCGGAGACGAGCACAGGAACGAGGGAGGTGGCGACGAACACAGTGTGCATCACACTGTTGGGTTGGCCGGACCATGCCCGTGCTCGCTGCGGCGAGCTCCGGCATCAGCGAGCGCCAGGAGGGAGTTAATGGAGTCGAGACGATGATGGTGGCGAGGTTTGGCGAGGTTAGGCAGGCGGGGAAGCGTGCACACGCCGAACAGAGCGCTCGGTGGCACTCAGAGCGCGGCGACAATCATGCTGGCATCGTGCACACGCATGGTCACCGCGTGCACTGTAGCATAGAGCCACGGCTGGCCCCAATTTTTGTGTCTGGCATGTAGTCCTTAGTGTTTAGGTTAGGGCCAAGGCTTTGAGTTGAGCTCAGGTGCAGTTAACTGGATTTTTACTACGTTGCAAGTTACTGGTCAGTAACTTTGAGAGCTTACTGTGGTCAAACGGCTAGGAGTTGGGAGCTGAGCTTTGGTGGTTAGCAATCATCTAGGAGGGTAGTGATGCACAAGAAAATTCAGCCTCATTGGAGCAGGTAAAATGGTAGTTGCTGTAGAAACTACCATTTCTGTCCAGAACAGATAATAATTTCTGTAGCTAAAATATTCCAAAAAGTGGTGTGATATTTTTCTCAGGGAGGTTCCTTAGGGTTCCAAGGATTTTTGTGAATTTTCTCAGATTTTTGTGGGCAAGAAAAATTGGGGTTGCTTTGGAGCACAAGTTTCTGGTTAGGGTTTTTGAGAGGAAAATGAATTATTTCCATTTAAGAAAAATATCCATGATATTAGTTTGAGGTAGACCGGAGAGGAAATGATGGCTTGGGAGAGAAATGAGCCACTTGGGTGAAAGCCAAGGTGATGCCCAAGTGTTTTAAGTCCAACTGAAATGATTCAAATACCAAAATTCAAATCAAATCCAAATGAAATCCAGAAAAAGAAAAGAGGGCAAAACCAGGCTGTCACAATGGGGCCAATTTTAGCCTTTTCGATAAGTAAGAGTGTCGAACCCAACGAGGAGCAGAAGGAAATGACAAGTGGTTTTCAATAAGGTAATGTCTGCAAGTGCTAAAATTGTATGTAACAGAGTAGTTTGATAGCAAGATAATCTGTAACGAGCAAATAACGGTAGTAGTAACAAAAGTGCAGCAAGGTAGCCCAATCCTTTTGAGGCAAAGGACAGTCCAAAATGGTCTCTTATGATAAGCAAGGTGTTCTTGAGGGTGCACCGGAATTTCATCTAGTCACTTCCATCATGTTGGCTTAATTCGTGTTCGCTACTTTGATAATTTGGTATGTGGGTGGACCAGTGCTTAGGTGTTGTTCTTACTTGAACAAACCTCCTACTTATGATTAACCCCCTCGCAAGCATCCGCAACTACGAGAAAAGAATTAAGAATAAATTCTAACCATAGCATTGAACTTTTGGATCCAACCGGTCCCTTACGGAATAGCGCATAAACTAGGGTTTAAGCTTCTGTCACTCTCGCAACCCATCATCTAATAACTACTCCATAATGCATTCCCTTAGGCCCAAATATGGTGAATTGTCATGTAGTCAATGTTCACATGACACCTGTTGGGGATATAACTATTCGATATGACCCGCCCAGGAGGGGCCGGGTCATACCACTGGCGATTCATGGTGAGAAGGCCCAAGAAGATGTTGAAGATGGTGGTTCATAGAGCAAGCTTACTGAAGGCCCAAGACCCGGAGGCGACTTGAGGCCCAGTTTGGTCACCGAGCCGGACACGTTGTGTATGAGACAGCGGGGACTCTATAAGCCACCGGGCATTAACCTATGTATATAAAGGGTGACCCGGCGGCGGGTTAAGGCAAGAAACAACAGGTCAAGAACTAGGTCAAGCGTATTAGCTCCCTGGTAATCAAAACCCAAGCAATACAACCTAAAGCAGGAGTAGGCTTTTACCTCATTGAGAGGGGCCAAACCTGGGTAAAACTCTCTGTGTCCTTTGACCCATTTAACCCCTTCAAGCTAACCTAGCGGCGATGGCTCCGCACCTAAGTCCTCTTGCTAGGGCATCTGTCGTATTAAGTCCATGACAGTTGGTGCCCACCATGGGGCCAGCGCACGGTGGTTTCGAGTTCTTGAAGGGCAACTTCGCGGGGAACAAGGGATACGCTGTAGGCCGTATGACTAAGAGTCGCTGCGGCAAGCTCTACATTGACGACATGGGCTGGGGCCCTGAGGCCGGCTCAATCGAGTATGAGTACCGGGTCCCCTTCGATGGAATTCATGTCTTCATCAGCAAGATCGGCGAGTCAGAAGTTGAGCCGGACACCTGCACCGACATCATTGATATGGCTCAATGCGCGTGACCAGCCAAGATTCGGGGAGTGGATCTGGAAGGAGGATCTGTGTCCGGTGGAGAGACGGTCATCTACTCAGGCGATTAGTCCTCAACCGGCAAGACCAACTCCATGTATCAAGTGCGGGATGGTAGGCTTGGGGGCTGTTCCGATGGCGACAGTATTCCGGACCCCTATGAGTCGCCAAACCAGGTTGCGATATTCATGGCCGGTACGCAGTCGGTGCAGAATTCTTCAACTGCGGTACCAAAGATCTACGGTTTAGCGAGCCGGGGCAGTAGGCCCTGTGCGCCCGCCGGCTCAAGTTTTATCTGAACTGTTGGAGGCTCTGGCAACATTGCTGACAGTTGAGGTAACCCTGGTGAATCAAGCGCAACATAATGTGGACATAGCAAAGTTATGTGATGAGATAGCTCAAGCTAAGGAGGATCTTAATGCTGAGAACACCCGGATGGCGACGGAACGAGCCGCCTTGGAGAGGGAAGTAGAGCGGATTCAAGCAGAAAATTTTCGTTTGAGCTTGGACCAGAATGCATCAAACGCTGTCTTTAACAGAAGGCACCAGAGTCGTTTACCTCCGGTGTACGATGCAAGAAACCTTTTCAATACACCTGGGGCAGGAACCAGTAACCCGCCCGTTGTGGATCGGGCCGTTGAGGCGCCGGCAGCTGGAGCATCGGTTCAGCCATGTTTGAACTTGACCCCTCCTCAGCATGTTCTAACGCCCCCTGTTCATTATTCTAACCCTCTGGACAATATGATCGCCGCGACCACCTGATTGGCGGCTCTCCTGTTCAGGATGAGTCACCAGTTGCGATGGAGATACGATGAGCCGAAGAGCTTCTTCAGGCGGCAGTGGCTGAACAGGCGGCTTATTTATACAGTCGTGAACGGATTCACTCAACCCCGCGCCCAAGTCGGAGTTATAGCAGACACATTGATTTGCCGGCTGTGTCGAGCAGTGAGCGGGACCACAACCAGCCTCGTAGGCCTGACCCGTAACGCGCTGGTAATGATGCTCAGGCTTTGGTAGACCAGGGTAGAGCGTGGCGTGAGGCTAAGCTGATGGCTCAACAACAATCTCCGGCTTACCCCTCGGCGTCTCTGGAGGCAGGTGTGACCTCCAGAACCCTTGGCGTGCCATGTTTAGTACCGGCTCTACGTAACGAGCGCTTGCCTAAGGATTTCCAGGGCCCTCTCAAAGTGACTAATTACACGGCAGATCAACCCCCAGAAGCTTGGGTTGAGAGTTATGAGATGGCTATGGAGATGTTGGATGTTAATGATGATGCATGTGCTAAATATTTCACCATGATGTTGGATGGGCCGGCACGTACTTGGCTGAAAGGATTGCTCCCTAACTCCATCAGATCATGGGCTGAGCTGAAGACGCGGTTCATTCAAAATTATAAAGACACGTGCAAGTAGCCTATGTCGATTCTAGACTTAGACAATTGTGTACAGGGAGAAGGCGAGTCGACAACCAATTGGGTACGCCAGATCTCGGCCGTTATCCATTCATCAGACAGTATCAACACCGGTACAGCCGTCCTGATGCTGGAGAAGAATTGTCGTTTTCTTCCTCTTAAGCAGAAGCTGGGGCGGCTTAAGCGCAACTGCAATGACATGGGGGAGCTCATGGCGGCTCTCGTCAAGTATGCTGATTCTAATAGTACTAAAGACCCTGAGTCTGATGAGGAGAAAGTTGGAAAGGAGAAGAAGAGTGGCAATGCGAAGGGGAAGCATAATACGGTTAGTCAAGGTGGCAACGGTGAACACAAGGCCGACGGTGGATTAGACTTTGTGGCTAACACCAATGTACAGAACAATAATCAGCGTCGAAAGGGGAAAGTATCAACACCCTGGTTTGGAGGGCCGAAGTTCAATCTTGAGGCCATGATGAATCAATCATGCCCAAAGAACGGTACGTAGGAGAAGCCGGCCAGTCATCTGTGGAAGGATTGCTTCATCATGAGGGAGTATAGGAACTCTATTTTTTCCAGAATAATCATGGCCCGCATGGCAGCTCAGGATTCGGTTCTCACGGACCTGGCTTTGGAGGTGGCGGTTCAAGCTCTGGTTTCCAGGGCCAAGGCAATCAAGGGGGCTTTAATCAGCAATCTGGTCAAGGGAATCAACAGCAGTAGTCTGGTTATCAGAGCAATCCAAAGCAGTTGAATAGTGGTCAATATCATGTGTTCACCACGAGTCTATGCAAACGATATCAGAAAATCCATAAGCGGGCAATGAACTCAGTTGAGGCGGCGATACCTCGATATTGGAGGTGGTCTGAGCAGCCTATCATATGGAGCCGAGAGGATCACCCGCCCCGGGTTGACAATCTGGGTCAATTGGCATTGGTGGTTGCTCCTCAGGTAGGAGGGTACAAGGTTACAAAGGTGCTCATGGATGGGGGCAGTAGTATCAATATGCTTTACTACGATACTTTCCGCCGTATGAATTTGTCTGACAAAGATCTTAAGATGTCTTCTACTGTTTTCCATGGGGTGGTGCCTGGTAAGTCGGCATATCCGGTGGGTAAGATAACCCTAGAGGTGGCCTTTGGTAATGACCATGATTCTAGAGCTGAAAAATTGACCTTTGAGGTGGTCAGGATCAAAAGCCCGTATCACGCTTTGTTCGGGCGGCCGGCTTATGCCAAATTTATGGCACGACCTTGTTATGTTTATTTGCAGCTTAAAATGCTGGGTCATAAAGGCACCATAACGGCGTACGGTGATAGGAAGATCGCTCTGGATTGTGAAGAAGGTGATGTTGTGTATGCTAAGTCAGCTTGTGCCATAGAGGAGTTGAAGTTTTATAATGATAACATTGACCCGGCGGATATGACTCCTTTGAAGAAGCCAACTATAGAGAATGACCCCTTGTTGAAGTTTAAGTCGGCAGATGACACTAAGCTGGTTGACTTTGTTCGTGGGGACTGGGGACTCATCCAAGCAGTTCAACATCAGTGCCAATATGGATCCGAAATAAAAAAGCGCGCTCATCGAGTTCATCCGTGAGAACCGGGACATCTTTGCATGGAAACCTTCAGACATGCCAGGTGTACCGAGGGAACTCGCTGAGCACACTCTCAATATTGATCCAAAGTTTAAGCCAGTCAAACAATTCCTTCTTCGTTTTAATGAAGAGAGGCGTAAGGCCATTGGTGAAGAAGTGGCCCGGCTCTTGGCGGCTGGGTTCATCATTGAAGTTTTTCATCCTGAGTGGTTGGCCAACCCTGTGCTGGTGCTTAAGAAAAATGGCACTTGGCGTATGTCTGTGGATTATACAGATCTTCATAAGGCATATCCGGCCGACCCTTTTGCTCTCCCTCGTATTGATCAGATTATTGATGCTACAGCGGGTTGTGAGCGTTTGAGTTTTCTAGATGCTTATTCTGGTTATCATCAGATCAAGATGGCAGTTAAGTACCAGGAGAAGACGACTTTCATCACTCCCTTTGGAGCCTTCTGCTATGTGTCTATGCCTTTTGGGCTCAGGAGTGCCGGGCGACTTATCAGCGGTGCATTCAGAATTGCCTTCATGACCAGATTGGACGCAATGTTCATGCTTATGTGGATGATATTGTTGTGAAGTCCAGGAATAAAGAGACTTTGATAGATGATTTGAAAGAGACCTTTGACAATCTCTGAGTCTATAAGATGGTGCTTAACCCGGCCAAGTGTGTCTTTGGCGTGCCAGCAGGCAAACTATTGGGTTTCTTGGTTTCTGAGAGAGGCATTGAAGCTAACCCAGAGAAAATCAAGGCTATCACTTCTTTGGCTAAGCCGGCATGTATAAATGACGTCCAGCGCTTGGTGGGTCGTATTGCAGCGTTGAGCCAGATATTATTCAAAATAGAGAAGCCACATGCCGAGTAGCCAAGTGGGCTATTGAGCTTGGACCTCATGGTTTGAAGTATATGCCTCGTACAGCTATCAAGTCTCAAGCACTTGTGGATTTCATCAATGACTAGACAGAGCTGCAGATGCCGGAGGAAAATCCGGATAGCATGTATTGGACTATTCACTTTGATGGATCCAGGCAATTGGAAGGCTCGGGGGCTGGAGTTATTTTGACTTCCCCATGAGGTGATAAATTTTGTTATGTTTTGAGGTTGATGTTCCCTTGTACTAACAATGCAGCTGATTATGAAGCCTTGCTCCATGGTCTTCGGATGGCTAAAGAAATGAATCTAAGCCGGGTGAGGTGTTTTGGCGACTCAGACTTAGTGGCTCAGCAAGTTTCAGGAACTTGGGATTCAAAGGATCCACTCATGGCGGCTTATCGCCGAGAGGTTGGTACAATTGCTGGTCATTTAAGGGTTATCTAGTGGAGCATGTTGATCGCAGGAAAAATAAGGCTGCTAATGCTTTAAGCCAGCTGGGGTCCCAGCATAAGCCGGTGCCCCCTAATGTTTTCCTTGATGTTTTGCATAATCCTTCGGTTAAATTGCCTATGGAGGAGGATCTTGCAATTCCTGACCTGGAGGCAGAGTTGGTGGCGGCTCTCCATGCTATTCCTGATTGGACTGTTCCATATTTGGCTTATATGATCCGGGGTGAGTCACCTGATGATGAAACTTTGGCCAGGCGAATAACCCGGAGGTCCAAGTCGACGACTATTGTCAATGGTGAGCTACACCGATGCAGTGTTACAGGGGTGTTTCAACGATGCATCTCTCCTGAGGAGGGTCGTGAAATTCTAAGAGAGATTCATGAAGGAGATTGTGGCCATCATGCCGGATCTAAGTCTCTCGTTGCTAAAGCTTTTCGTCATGGGTTTTATTGGCTGACGGCTCATCTAAATGCAGAAGATTTGGTCAGTAAATGTGATGTTGTCAGAAATTTTCAAGACGAGCTCATGTGTCGGCTCAAGGATTGAGGATGATTCCAATTACTTGCCGTTTGCAGTCTGGGGGCTGGATATGGTCTGGCCTTTTAAAAGGTCCAAGGATAAAAAGACTCGCCTCCTGGTGGCTGTTGACAAATGTACAAAGTGGGTTGAAGCTGAGCCGGTCAGCAAATGTGATGCAACAACGGCGGTTCAATTCATTAAAAAGGTGATCTTTCATTTTGGATACCCTCATAGTATCATTACTGATAATGGTACTAATCTGTCTAAGGGTGCAATGAAAGAATTCTGTCAACAAGAACATATTCATCTTGATGTGTCGTCTGTGGCTCACCCCCGTCTAATGGTCAGGCTGAAAGAGCCAATCAAGAAATCTTGAGAGGCATCAAACCCCGGCTTATGGTCCCTTTGCAGAGGACGTCAAGTTGTTGGGTGGAAGAGTTGCCCTCATTGCTATGGAGTATCAATATTACCCCCAACAGATCTATGGGTTACACGCCTTTCTTCATGGTTTATGGTGCAGAGGAGGGTCTCCCTAGTGACATTCGTCGCGACTTGCCCCGTGTGGCGGCTTATGTTGAAGCTGATAATGAAAAATCACGTCAGGGTGCTCTTGATCTTTTGGATGAGGAGCATGACCTTGCGGCGGCTCGTTCGGCGATTTACCAACAAGATCTGCGTTGTTATCACAGCCGGTGGGTTAAAACACAGACCTTTGAAGAAGAAGATTGTAGCGACCCGACCTCAGACGGTCAAGCCTCTGTGTTACTGTGCCATCCCTGGATCAGTATGCTGGCACACACAGTACATCAATGTATATATCAAAGTGCAATCACATGTATAAATAACGTAAAATGATATATACCTCATAATACTCAGCGGAAACAATCAAACGGGTGTGGAGTCCCATCAACGCCATCGGCAGGTTGAGTGTAGACCGTAACCCTGTATCGTAATTCTTACTCGTCGAGGAAATATGTGCAACATGATACGTTGCAGCCGTGTAGGTCAATACATTGAATGTACCGCAAGATCACAATAAAAAAACAGATGATAAAACTATGCTATATGCAATATGGCTTTGTGGCTCAAGATTCGAATTTTGTTTGCGTAAAAGCTGGTTTTATTTTACCTACATCAAAGGAATAAATGAAGTCTGTACTATGGAGTTTTTCTATCATGAGATGGTTCCGCCAACCGATGTCTCATAACCCAAAATCATCATCTGTTGCCCACAATTAAGTTATCAATCCGGTGTTGAGAGTTCCGAAATAGATCCAAGTCCAGATGCTCAAATTGTCCGTAATCGGGACACGGCTAATCGATTAGGTTTAAACCCTCTGCAGAGGTTTGTACACTTTACCCGCAAGATTCGATCCTCTCTTTACGTTCTCGCACTTCGAGTGTTTGAGAACAAGATGACCAAACATGGTCTTCCAAAGAGTTCCTCGACCACTGTCCGGTACTCAACCCATCCTACCGTAGTTCTACATCTGCTAGTACCGCCCCAGCCAGAGTCACAACTAAGGTCAACCAAGCCAGAGCCCATAATGACTTGCGGTTGCACAGTAAGCTTCCAGCGTGAAATATTCTTCCGTCTCTTTGAGTCTGGGTGAAGCTTTCCGCAAGATGTCATGGCGCTTCTCCATGCATCCCGCCAACCACTGGTTTCTCCAGGTGCCCACAACCGCCCTTCACCCAGTAGTGTGTATTGAATTCTTGTCTCGAGTCTTGAAGTCTTGAGGCCTTGAAGATGCAGTCCTTGCAGATTCCATCATGGAGTTGTCGTCATTGACGTAGAGCCTCCATTCTCACACCACTCCCGAGCACTCATACCAAACCCCGTCTACTATAGCGTAGCATTAAATAAAATATCGTCCCGGGCTTGGTAACAGGGGGGGATGGGTTCCTACCTCATGCATACTACTCAACTACAAGGATTCAATAACACTACTGAGGGGTGGTTGCAAGGGTGCCACTATATGCAATAAAACATAGGTATGAAAACATGGTCAAAGTGAACTTGCCTTGTTGACGATCTTCGAAAAACTAGGGTTTCGTAGTAGCAATCTTCGCACTCCGGAAATTCTACCGAGGCAAACAATAACTATAATAAGCACATAGCATAACATAACATAACAAAGTAACACACCAAAACCAACAAAGCAAAACCCAAAGGGAAAACTTAAAGAAAAAAAACAACTCAAAGTTTTCCTACTTCAAATAACAACAAAAATAGTTTTATATAACAAAAATTTCTTAACGTCACCTAATCATGGTTTTATGTTAACTAAACAGAAAATATTTCATTAAGCAACTAGGAGCAAAAAGAATTAAATAAAAATCTATTATGAAACTCCCGAATAAGCAAAACAAGCTTTAATTCAAATCTGATCTAACTCAACTTTTATAAATCCAAACATAGACAAATTATATATTTTTGAAACTACAAGAAAATTGTGATCTAACGCAAAAAGAATCAGCATCATTGGACTTCTAGATCAAAAGTTATAAGCTAAACAAGAACGGAACTAAATCTGTTACGGGAATAAATCTGAAAACGAAAACGGAGTTACCTGTACGTGAGGCAGAGATGGCAGGAAGGAGACGGCGATGTGGAGGGCTGCTCAAGAGGGGGCGAGGTCGCCGGCGAGGGTGGGGTGGCGGAGGAGGGGTCGCTTGGGGAGGTGGCGCTGGGCGATGGGAGGTTCCAAGAGCTCTGGTGAGCGTTTTAGGCAGGAAAAGGAGGACGGTGGCGAGAAGGCTACGGGCAGGAGGGGCGTGGTGATGGGAAAAATGGAACGAGGAGAGGAGGGGTTTTATAGGCGGTCTCGGGAGGCGCTGGGATGGAAAGACGAGGGAGATCGGGAAGGTGGAGATTTCTGTCTCCATGGACATGGAAAGCTTCAGTAACGTGAGAGGATACAGAGGAAGGAGATGATCTCTTGTTGGGCTAGAATAGGAAAGTGCTTAATGGGCCAGCAGGTTTTTCCTAATAAAACGATTCCATTCCTATTTTTAAAATTAGGAAACTAAAACAATAAAAAGGAAATCAAATCAATTTGGAATAAAGAGTTTTATATACTAAAATTATCAGAAAAATAAAATGTAGATGATGAGCATTATTCCACGGCCAAAATAAAACCTAAAAAAATGTTTTTCAGAAAATCCCTAAAGGCTTTATTTCTTTTTGCAAATAATTTTAAATAAAAACTTTGGTTTTCTTGGCTCAAATATTTTCAAAAATGCCCATGATTTTGGAGGGTCATTTTCCTCCGCTCTTTCTTGCTTGCAAGAATTTATTTTTCGGGTATTTCTTGGGAAGAAAATAGAGAAGCAAGTGCAAATATTTGAAAGAATTAAATTGCAAAACTCCGCTCAAATTCTTTATAGTTGAAGAAGTCATGCCATCTTCTCTCATTGATTTTAATAGGATGAATTTGAATTTACCGGAGAAGGGGAAAGTCATTTTATTCCCTCTCATTCAAAAGTTTTTGAAAAGGTTCAAATTTCACTCAAGTTTAATTCACTCAAGCAAACAAACAAACAATTCAATTAATTATATTAACATTCCAAAATTTGGGATGTTACAAACCTACTACACTTAAAATGAATCTCGCCCTCGAGATTCAAGAGGCTAGCAAGAAAAGGTTAGGGTTGGGGTCTTCTAGCAAATGTCTTGGTCGAAAAGGTCGGGGTGCTACCACACTTAAAAACAAGGTCATGGTTCCAATAAACTCAGATACTTCCTCCGGAGGGTTGACAATGTATGTCTCTTCACATATCTTACAATAGCTCCTTCATTAAAGCTCTTCTCGTCAAGCATAGAGTTTTCCTCAAAAGCTTGGGTCGGTTCGTCAAAGTTGAAGTTCGTCCGAGACTGGATCTTCTTAGCTGATGGGTCTGTGTCCATTCTAAACAACTATCGAAACACTCATGGTGGTCTACAATTTATGGTTTTCTCCTGCCGAAAACGGGTCTGGGTTGAACCTCACAGTATAACCTACGTTTGGCAACGGTTGCCTGTAATGGGGTTCCGTCGTCCTACCATTTTATGGTTTTATGGCTTATCGCGTCGACACTCTTCAAAGGTTTTCAAGTCTCTCTGATTTTCCATCAACATATGATAGTTCATGATAGAAGTCTTCGGTATGGGGGCCAATCCATCCCGTACTTGAATCATTACCACATACGTAAACAGTGAATCACGTATTCTAACACTTGGGCATACTCACAAGCATTGCAGAATTTCTCTTGTCCTCGAATTGGGTTCGAGTAATACCATGGTTTCTGCAAGCCAAACAAAACATCTATCGTTACTTCACCACTCTTAGGTTTTTGCGTAATCTCGTATGCTGATTGGACTGCTGATTCCTCCAATTTATTCCTTTATCAAGGTTATATCAGTGTCCTTTCAACATCCTGGGCCTGTGGTTTATGGCCCACTTCAACACTAGTGCAGCTTTAACTCATCCTTGGAGTAACTCTCTTGTTACACCTCCTTTAAATCCAGTAGTACTCTGTTTCTTCATACCATCATATCAAAAGCAAAATTCCAACTTATTTTGTCCAGCTTCCTTCTATGGACCGTCATGGATAACACATTTCTTTCTTCATTGATCCTGTGGTTTTACAGAGTACTATGACCAAAATAAGTGCACAAGTTTATCCATAACATCTTATTATTCTCATATCAATCTTTCATTACATCCTTAATCATTTTTCGTGAATCCAAATTCCAAAAAGTTTATTACAAATGCTGCCACCCACATGGTTCGGTATGGTCAGACATTACTTCCAACTTTATTTATTTTTCCTCCTTGAGGATTCTTCAGTCCCACTGGAATTGTGCGACATGTGCCTTGAATTCTTCAATCTTCTGTTTCATTGTGGTGGCCTTGAGCTTCACCTCCATCATCTCAAGATGTACTTCGCTTAGGTATTCCTGAGTATAACGGAGTCTTGCTTCAAGTATTTCTCGATCCGACGATGGCTTCCATGGCTGCTTCACTAACAGCATCAAGAAAGTTGCTTGTGGCACACGTGAAATGAAAAAGTACTGCCCCGTCATCTTTGGGCAAACTCCTTTCAAATGGTGGAGGTGTACCTCCACATACCAAAGTTCCACTCCCTTTGCATGAAGGGTAGCCTTTGTAGACTGCATCTCCTTCAAGGTGAATATGCTTCATCATGTCCTTCAGATCTTCGGTAATCATGATCACTTGTCGTGGTCATGATCGCTTCCGACCTTTAAGGAAAGACTCGTAAAGTGTCGTCATCTGCAGTTTGTGAACCAGAAATGATGCTCAGAGTAAGGTACTTATCTCCTGGGGCACACATTCATATCATCCAAACAAAACTTCAAACTCAATTTCCAATTTCCTGTTTATGCATCACAACTCACCTTCTTCCATGTTCATCAAGAATATTAATTTCCAAGATAAAATATGACAACTCCTTAAAGCTTTTCGGCATGTGACATATTAACTTTATTGAGTCATGAACTATTACAATCTCTGAGTAATCTATTACATAACTCAACTTATTGAGCTTATGAAAATGAAATTGCTTTCTACTACTCTTATTATCCATATCAAAATTCCAACTACTCAACTCCAGCTTTCATCTTGTCGGGACATTTAATAGCATAATGTCCTGCCTCCTTGCAGCGAAAACAAATGACTTTCGACATGTCTCGGGGCTTCTTTGTGATTATGCGGGCTCCTTGGATTGTTGGCTTCTTTTCTGGGCATTTACTAGCGTAATGACCTAAATCCTTGCACCTGTAACAAGTGATATGACTTAGGTCCTTCTCTGCAAAAATTGCGTTGTTCTCGGGTTGCCTTCTTTTTCTCTTCCTGGATTTCTCTGTAATGATCAGAGTTTCTCTCTCCAGAGGGTCAAACTTCACTTCTGCTGTCGGGAAATATCCTGGATACTCTTTTCTTCCCTTGGGGCAATACTGTGAATAATGTCCTTCTTCTCCACATGAATAGCAGGCATTGGAGTAAAATCTGTTGAGACCTTCTCCATCCAGGTCTTCAACACTTTCATTCATTACTGGTTCTTCTAGATCTTCCTTGAGGGCTTCTTTCATTCCATCTTCCCGCTTCAGAATAGTTTGTTGCACCGTGGGGTAAAAGTGACACTGCACCGGGTAGTGGGTGGTTCCTTCACACAGGAAGCAAGTCACCTGGCTAGTTGGGCATTCCTCAGCTGGGTGTTTCTCCTCACAATGAGGGCATCCATCTTTGTGTTCCTCCTGGGTGTGTCCTATTTCTCCGCAAATCTTGCAGGCACAAGGTTTACTTCTTGGTGCATCATTGTGCTTCCGGATAAGACGTGATCTCAACAGGGTCTTCTTGAATTCCTCCCAAGTTCTTGCTCCTTTAAATCCTTGTATGGCTTGATGCATTCCCCACCAGGTTGCAGCACTTTCACGTAAAATATCAAGAGCGATTGACCTCATACTTCCTTGAAACCAAATTGCTCCAAGTGATTCTCCATGTTCTGCATCCATAGCTCTGCCTCGGGCTGAGTCTTCGGTCCAGAGAATATCAGTCTAACTTCATTCATTATCTATGGGGTTCAAGGGTTTTAGGGTGAGATGAGAGAGAGATGGGGAGGGATATACACACAATACAAACAATAGTTTTTTGAAGAAACAAGTTTTACCTTGTGGCTGTCGGAAAACATCAAACAAATGACAGCTCACAAATCATCGTATCTAACGTAAGTGTATAACAGGGGTTTGGTCTTCTAAAGGTCAAATAATTCTTCAGATCCTTCAAGTCTTCGGAGTCTTCAACTGTTGTAGCTTCTAATGGAGAAATCTCTTTACTCTGAAGGGATCATCAGTTCTCCGATATCAAATCCTTCTTGGAGCGTCTTCAGTTGATCCTTCAAAAGGGAAAAGGGGTATATTCTAACTATTTGAGGTGAGAGGGTCTACTTGATAAAATCAGAAAAGACGAGAAGTAAAGGATCCTTTTGAAAATAAAGTTTTAGAGATTTCCTCTCCTAGGGGCTTTCCCATTTCTAGGGTCACGCCCTACAGTCAACATGTGCTCGATACCATTTCAGAGCGACCCGACCTCGAGACGGTCAAGCCTACGTATTATTGTGCCATCCTCGGATCAAGATGTTTGCACACACAAGACATCAATGTATATATCAAAGTGCAATCACATGTATAAATAACGTAAAATGATATATACCTCATAATACTCAGCGGAAACAATCAAACGGGTGTGGAGTCCCATCATCGCCATCGGCAGGTTGAGTGTAGACCGTAACCCTATATCGTAATTCTTACTCGTCGAGGAAATATCTGCAACATGATACGTTGCAGCCGTGTAGGTCAATACATTGAATGTACCGGCAAGATCACAATAAAAAGAACAGATGATAAAACTATGCTATATGCAATATGGCTTTGTGGCTCAGTATCTGAATTTTGTTTGCGTAAAAGCTGGTTTTATTTTACCTACATCAAAGGAATAAATGAAGTCTGTACTATGGAGTTTTTCTATCATGAGATGGTTCCGCCAACCGATGTCTCATAACCCAAAATCATCATCTGTTGCCCACAATTAAGTTATCAATCCGGTGTTGAGAGTTCCGAAATAGATCCAAGTCCAGATGCTCAAATTGTCCGTAACCGGGGACACGGCTAATCGATTAGGTTTAAACCCTCTGCAGAGGTTTGTACACTTTACCCGCAAGATTCGATCCCTCTCTTTACGTTCTCGCACTTCAGAGTGTTTGAGAACAAGATGACCGAAACATGGTCTTCCAAAGAGTTCCTCTGACCACTGTCCGGTACTCAACCCATCCTACCGTAGTTCTACATCTGCTAGTACCGCCCCAGCCAGAGTCACAACTAAGGTCAACCAAGCCAGAGCCCATAATGACTTGCGGTTGCACAGTAAGCTTCCAGCGTGAAATATTCTTCCGTCTCTTTGAGTCTGGGTGAAGCTTTCCGCAAGATGTCATGGCGCTTCTCCATGCATCCCGCCAACCACTGGTTTCTCCAGGTGCCCGTCAACCGCCCTTCACCCAGTGAGTGTGTATTGAATTCTTGTCTCGAGTCTTGAAGTCTTGAGGCCTTGAAGATGCAGTCCTTGCAGATTCCATCATGGAGTTGTCGCCATTGACGAGAGCCTCCATTCTCACACCACTCCGAGCACTCATACCAAACCCCGTCTACTATAGCGTAGCATTAAATAAAATATCGTCCCGGGCTTGGTAACAGGGGGGGATGGGTTCCTACCTCATGCATACTACTCAACTACAAGGATTCAATAACACTACTGAGGGGTGGTTGCAAGGGTGCCACTATATGCAATAAAACATAGGTATGAAAACATGGTCAAAGTGAACTTGCCTTGTTGACGATCTTCAAAAACTAGGGTTTCAGAGTAGCAATCTTCGCACTCGGAAATTCTACCGAGGCAAACAATAACTATAATAAGCACATAGCATAACATAACATAACAAAGTAACACACCAAAACCAACAAAGCAAAACCCAAAGGAAAACTTAAAGAAAAAAACAACTCAAAGTTTTCCTACTTCAAATAACAACAAAAATAGTTTTATATAACAAAATTTCTTAACATCACCTAATCATGGTTTTATGTTAACTAAACAGAAAATATTTCATTAAGCAACTAGGAGCAAAAAGAATTAAATAAAATCTATTATTAAACTCCCGAATAAGCAAAACAAGCTTTAATTCAAATCTGATCTAACTCAATTTTATAAATCCAAACATATACAAATTATATATTTTTGGTAACTACAAGAAAATTGTGATCTAACGCAAAAAGAATCAGCATCATTGGACTTCTAGATCAAAAGTTATAAGCTAAACAAGAACGGAACTAAATCTGTTACGGGAATAAATCTGAAAACGAAAACGGAGTTACCTGTACGTGAGGCAGAGATGGCAGGAAGGAGATGGCGATGTGGAGGGCTGCTCCGGCGAGGGGGCGAGGTCGCCGGTGAGGGTGGGGGTGGCGGAGGAGGGGTCGGCGCTTGGGGAGGTGGCGCTGGGCGATGGGGAGGTTCGGAAGAGCTCCCGGTGAGCGTTCTAGGCAGGAAAAGGAGGACGGTGGCGAGAAGGCTACGGGCAGGGGGGCGTGGTGATGGGAAAAATGGAACGAGGAGAGGAGGGGTTTTATAGGCGGTCTCGGGAGGCGCTGGGATGGAAAGACGAGGGAGATCGGGAAGGTGGAGATTTCTGCCTCCATGGACATGGAAAGCTTCAGAACGTGAGAGGAAACAGAGGAAGGAGATGATCTCTTGTTGGGCTAGAATAGGAAAGTGCTTAATGGGCCAGCAAGTTTTTCCTAATAAAACGATTCCATTCCTATTTTTAAAATTAGGAAACTAAAACAATAAAAAGGAAATCAAATCAATTCGAATAAAGAGTTTTATATACTAAAATTATCAGAAAAATAAAATGTAGATGATGAGCATTATTCCACGGCCAAAATAAAACCTAAAAAAATGTTTTTCAGAAAATCCCTAAAGGCTTTATTTCTTTTGCAAATAATTTTAAATAGAAACTTTGGTTTTTCTTGGCTCAATATTTTCAAAATGCCCCTGATTTTGGAGGGTCATTTTCCTCCGCTCTTTCTTGCTTGCAAGAATTTATTTTCGGGTATTTCTTGGGAAGAAAAATAGAGAAGCAAGTGCAAATATTTGAAAGAATTAAATTGCAAAACTCCGCTCAAATTCTTTATAGTTGAAGAAGTCATGTCATCTTCTCTCATTGATTTTAATAGGATGAATTTGAATTTACCGGAGAAGGGGAAAGTCATTTTATTCCCTCTCATTCAAAAGTTTTTGAAAAGGTTCAAATTTCACTCAAGTTTAATTCACTCAAGCAAACAAACAAACAATTCAATTAATTATATTAACATTCCAAAATTTGGGATGTTACAAAGATTTGGTGCTTCGGCTCATCCAGGATCAAACTGACATGCACAAGTTATCCCCACCTTGGGAAGGGCCTTTTGTGGTCAGCAAAAATCTGAACAACGGGTCATACTACCTCATTGATGTTCGAGAGCACAAGGACTCACGCAAGTCTGAGGAGGAGACCCGCCGGCCGTGGAACATTGCTCATCTTCGGCCTTATTACACCTGAGCCACCGGCTCTTGTGATGTACATACCTCTACCAATGTATATATTATGATTAGTATAATAAAGTTGGCATCCCTGATAATTCAGGGCCTCCATCGTTTCATTTCTAAGAATTTGAGTCTTTATTTTCAATTCATAAGGTCACTTGGGCGCTTCCTGCTCAATGAGCATAGCTATGATTACCCTCTTGTTTGGACGCCTTGTTACAAAATAACTTGGGGGCTTCCTGCTCATTGAGCATAGCTTTGAATACCCTTTGATCTGACTTATATGCATGATTACATACAACTTGGGGTTTTATGCCTAAGTTCAAGGTTACCAAAGAGAACTTGTTACAATGTACAATTCAAACATAGGTAACCTGCCTTGATGATTTGTTAAATATTACTTGGGGGCTCCCTGTTGATGAACAAAGCTTTGTTGTCCCTTGTAATAGGCTTGGACGTGATACATCTCCAACGTATCTAATTTTTTTGATTATTCCATGATGTTTTATTATCAATCTCGGATGTTTTACAATCGTTTTATAGTCTTTATATCATTTTTTGGTACTAACCTATTGACATAGTGCCAAGTGCCAGTTGTTGTTTTCTGCATGTTTTTTACATCGCAGGAAATCAATATCAGACGGAGTCCAAATGCCGCGCCAATTTACGATGATTTTTATGGACCAAAAGGAAGAAGATGGACCCTGGTTGCACCAGGGGGGAGTCCCGTGGAGGGGACAACCCACCAGGGCGCGCCTGGGTGGGTTGTGCCCACCTCGGGTACCCCCCGGACCGCCTCTTTGCTTTATAAATACCCCAATGTTCCAGAAACCCTAGGGGAGTCGACGAAATATTCATCCAGCCGCCAGATCCAATCTAGACACCATCACGGAGGGGTTCACCACTTCCATTGGTTCCTCTCTGATGATGCGTGAGTAGTTCTTTGTAGACCTTCAGGTCCGTAGTTAGTAGCTAGGTGGCTTCCTCTATCTCTCTTTCTTGATTATCAATACAATGGTCTCTTGGAGATCCATATGATGTAAGTCTTTTGGCGGTGTGTTTGTTGGGATCCGATGAACTTCGAGTTTATGATCAGATCTATGTTTTTATATCCATGAAGGTTATTTGAGTTTCTTTGATCTCTTATATGTGTGATCTCTTATATCCTCGTATTTATTCTCCAATATTTGGGTTTTGTTTGGCCAACTTGATCTATTTATCTTGCAATGGGAAGAGGTGCCCGGTAGTGGGTTCGATCTTACGGTGCTTGATCCTAGTGACACGAAGGGAACCGACACGTATGTATCGTTGCTACTAAGGATAAAAAGATGGGGTCCATATCTGCCGCAATAGATAAACGGATCTTGTCTACATCATGTCATCGTGCTTATTGCATTACTCCATTTTTCCATGAACTTAATACACTAGATGCATGCTGGATAGCGGTCGATGTGTGGAGTAACAGTAGTAGATGCAGGCAGGAGTCGGTCTACTAATCTTGGACGTGATGCCTATGTAATGATCATTGCATGGATATCTTCATAATTATTTGAAGTTCTATCAATTTCCCAATAGTAATTTGTTCACCCACTGTTTGTTATTTTTCTCGAGAGAAGCCACTAGTGAAACCTACGGTCCCCGGGTCGTCTTTCTCATATATTTGCCTTGCGATCTACTTTTTCCTTGTGTTTATTTTTAGATATATTAAACCAAAAACACAATGATACCTTGCTACAACTTATCCTTATTTATTTTATTTGGCGTTTGATCTATCAATCTACTACAAATTTACCTCACGTCCTTTGCCTATCTCGAGGCGCCGGACCCTGAAAGGGACTGACAACCCCTTTAACACGTCGGGTTGCGAGGTGTTGTTATTCGTGTGCAAGGGTTGTTTACGTTGTGTTGCTTGGTTCTCCTACTGGTTCGATAACCTTGGTTTCATATCTGAGGGAAAACCTACTGCCGTTGTGCTGCATCATCCCTTCCTCTTTGGGGAAATACCGATGTAGCTTCAAGCGACATCAGGACGCCAGGTGTATTCACCAAAAATTCGGGTTATCCTGCCTTTGTATGCCTGCCACTCCGACCAGGTAATCCTGGGATGACTCACTGCACTCTTGACAGTCAATCTTATAAAGACATGTGAGGTCCGACTTACAGGTTTGAATTAAGGATTAACTCAGTGGCTGTGCGACCCTTGAATAACACTTGTTGTTGAGGCTTGGCAGCCTATGAAGGCCTTGTTTTTTCTGGTTTGTTTTTGCTTTGAACATTTTTTACGGTTCATCTTTTTGTACCATATTGATATATGGTTTAAAATTGATTAGGGCCATGTCGCCTTGATCCTTATGATTCATATTGGAATATATCCAGAATTTTAATAACCCGGCCTGGCTTTGGACGATAAGTCGCCAGTATGTGTTGACTATATGCATGGAGTTCTGCGCTCTAAGTTTTTGGGAGGCTATTCTTCCTACATATGGCATGTTAAGCCGGTAGTATGAAGAATTATCACAGGTATGATATTTATTTGTTATGAATATATGAGGTTATGATAATCTTGCCTGGTTATAGACTGTGCAGTCGCCAGTGGTTTTTTTTGTGGGGTATTATGACCCACCCTGGGGTAAACCGCCAGGACATTTGTTATTTGCTTGTATGTAGGAAATATGATAAATATGGTTTGCATAACGGATGACATTATAAGCATAAGTGGTAGATCTTCAAAACATCAGATCCACGACTCAAGACTGTTATGCAAACAAACATGCACGATGGCATGACAGATCAATGTTTTAACTAGCCTATTACAAGGCCATCGGTGAGCCCAAATGATTAAGTGTTTTGAGGCATCAAATTCATAAACCGCCGCAGAAGATCAGCTGTCCTGGTCTGGGCCTGTGGACGATTTCGGATCATCTTGCGCCGGTTCACCTTCCTCTTCATTACCCGTTGGCTGGAAGTCTGATGTGGCCCAATTGATTCCAGTCAAAGCTTTGAAAACAGCTTCATCGTCTATAAGGGTTGACGGGTCAATGTCAGGAGCGAAGGTATGCTTACGTGTTGGCGGGATGAGGTCCACAGCCTCATGAACCGGCGCCTTCACTTTTTTATTTTGAGCATCATAACCCGGATTGTACTTGGAAAGATAAATTTCATCAGCCAGTTTTCTCACCAAAGGACGCATCTCCCTTACAATATTGGTGAAGTCTACCGCTTCAAAGGGGGGCCCGTCTTCTTTCAGCCTTGGGAAACCACTGGCCAACTCTTCCGGGTCAAGCTCTGCTTGCCATGCTTTGGCCCGGCTTAATGCGGTGATGGCACCGGCTCGGGGACGCTGATAGCTTAAGATCTTCAACTCTCTATGGTAGCACGGATAATTTTTCCAACACTTCCTTGATAAGGGAAGGTGGTTGCTTCTTGTGAGAGGCGGCAGAGATGGCCCTTTGGGCGCCAATGTACAGTTGTTCCACCAAGGTGTAGGCAGCTTTAAGCCAGACACACATGTCTTGACCCAGTTTTGGGTTGCGGGAGCCTACATTGACGAAGGTATTGATGAGCCGGCTTGTGATTGTTAAATATTGATGATGAAAGCTTAAAAGTACAATGATGCTTACCAAAGATGGCAGATGTCATGCTAATGACTTGATGCTTTAAACTGGATAACTCATCAGTCACTAGTTTAAGAGCAGCTTCGACATCTTCAGCTCTCTTTGTCAGCGCCGCCTTTTCGGTCTCCCAGCCGGCTCTTTCAGCATTGAAATCTCTCTTCAGCCTCTCAGCATGTTCTAAAGCAGTTTTCAGCTTTGACCTGGCTTTGGAAGTTTCAGATTCTTGGGTCTTGATATTCTGTTGCAGATCAGCGACTTGGGATTCTTTCATGTTCAGCTCAGCCTGCAATGAAAAAGATGGACATTATTTTGGCATTATTCTTTGAAGTCCCAAGCACAATACAAGTATTTTACTTAGCACTTGGGGGCTAATTGTAAGTGCATCTAGTGCCCCTTAGTGATTTTGGTGTATTGAAGACTTATAGGTTAAGTAACTAATGCGTTTGTGAGTGTACACAGGTCTATAAGTCTATGAGGAGTTTGATATTTACAGAGAAAGTCGACCCCTAAAAATGAATTTATTCATCTGAAGAATTTGATATTCTGAAGACTTTCTGAAGACTTTGAAAGTGAAGAAATTGGTGTGATTCTGAAGACTTGGTATTCGCTTGAGGAACATGAAGCGTGAAGACTTTTGTTTTCGTAGTTTCATTTTCTCTTTCTTGAGTCATAGGAAACACCGTCTTGTTAAAGGGGTCGAGGAAATACTAAGGAGAAATTTCCATTTGATGCTCAACTCAAAATCCTCACCTACCAATCCCTTCGAGTGAAGCCTTTGAAATCTCATACAGTTCAGTCAATTTCTTCAAAGGATGAGACGAAGCTCTTCCGTCACCGAGGAATTTGTTCGATCGAGGAGTTAGGAATTCGCCAGTCGAATTGCCTACACAAAGAGGAACATGATAGCCCCGAGGAATTTGATATTCCAACTTCCGACCGTTCTTTGTCTTGCGCCACTGTCCCCAAAATATCTCCACCTAACGGTCATATCATTGAAGGGCATTTATGTCTTATCATGTCGGGCTGCTCCCGAGGCTATAAATAGCCGCCCCCTACAACCACTAGTTGGTTGGCTGCTCCGAGAGAACTTGACACTTGTCATTTGAGAGCAACCCATCCTCTGAGGACTTTGAGCGAAAATCATCAAGTGAGGAAAAACCCAAAGTGAGGAAAAACCCAAAAACCAAACCCCAACAAACCCAAAGTGATTGAGCATCACTGAAGAAATTGATCCCGCGTGGATCCGACGCTTTTTACCTTTGAAGACTGTGCTTCTTCCAGACGGTTAGGCGTCACGGTCTAGAGCATCCAAGAGGAATTGTGGATCGCCGAGTGACCAAGTATGTGAAGGTTTGGAAGTCGCTCAAGACTTACCACGAGTGATTGGGCGAGGTCTGCGTGGCCTTAGTTCAAGGAGAATACGGTGAGGACTTGGTGTCCTGAGCTGCGTGCTCAGCGACTGGGTGTCCGGGACTGCGTGTCCTCGAGTTTAAATACTCAGCCGCTCCAACCAGACGTACAACTGAGACAGCAGTTGGAACTGGTCTACCAAATCTTTGTCTTCATCAACCTAATCGGTTCTATTTCCTCAACCCTTTCATTTCCTCATTCTCGTGTTGAGTGTTTGTCATATCTGTGTTTGAAGACTTTGATCAAGACTTTCTCAATTTCCTCAGCCAATTTCTTCATATGTTTGTCTTCATCTTGTGTTATCCTGTGATTACGCTTCTTGTACTGTGATTGTCTTCATTTCATCATGATGACTATGCTTGTAATCTGCTTGTTTATTTCTGAGTACTTATTCCGCTGCATGTATTTCTTCGCTAAGGAATTTCCTCACCGCAAATTCCTCGAAGAAGAATTTGTAAAATTCATAAAATCGCCTATTCACCCCCTCTAGTCGATATAACGACTTTCAATTGGTATCGAGCAAGGTACTCCTTGTTCGTGTGATTTTGGTTTAACCACCGAGTTTTAGTTATGTCGACCGCAGTATGATCAAGGTCTCAGCAGGGTGTCCTACCTTCGATGGGACGGACTACCCCTTCGGAAGAACAAAATGCGAATGCATCTTGAAGCAATTGACAACGATCTTTGGTATGTTGTGACTAAAGGTGTTTCCTCACCACACCCTCTCCGAATGATGCTGATGTGAAGAGATTCAAGCAACTCGATTCTCAAGCGAAGAATATCATATGTGGCCATCCGAGCAAAGGTCAATATGGAAGAGTGAGTGCTTTGGAATCGCCAAACTCATCCGGGACAGGCTGTCCAAAGTAAATGAAGGTGTTTCAACTCAGCGTGACTCTCGAGTTGATGTTCTTCGAATCTCTTCAACCGCTTCAAAAGACTCGACAACGAAAATGTTCAACAAACCTTCGATCGCCTCACCGACATCTCAAATGAGCTTCAAGCACTGGTGCCACCGACATCACCGACCATGAGGTGGTGAAGAAATTGCTAAGATCGCTTGATTCCTCATTTGACACTCGCACCGATGATACAAGAACGAGCTGACTACAAGTCTCTTGATCCTGCCGATATCCTCGAAGGCTAAATACTCACGAGTTCCAGCTTGCTGAAAAGAGAGATCTCTATGGTTCGGCTATGGAAGAACACGTGCCTCAAGGCCAAGGCTGAATCTGAATCGAGAGTGAAGACTCGCTAGTAGCCTTGGAGATCTGAAGAATTGGCCAGAGCTAGCACTTTGCTCGTGAAGAAATTCCAGAAATTCACAAGACGTGGTCGTTTTGGAAAATCCTCAAGAAGCAGTGATTCCTCATCTAGTGACTATAAGCGAAGACTTTGCCACAAATGCAAGAAACCTGGTCACTATATCCAAGATTGTCCTCGATGGGAAAAGGAATTGAAGAAGAAGAAACACAAGGACTACAGCCTCGATGACGTAAAGAAGAAGAAGAAATCATCCAAATCTTCATCATCAAAATCCTCAAAACCTTCTTCTCACAAGAAGAGCAGCTCCAAAAAGGCTCGGGCATTCATTGGCAAGGAAATGGACTCAAGCTGAATCGAGGAAAATGAGGAAGAGGAGGAGTCTGAAGAATCCGAATCTGGTGTGGCTAGTCTGGCTCTTGCTACTGCTTACGTCAGCAAATCCATCTTCAACTCTGAAGAAAATGACTCCGCCAACAAACCTGATGAGGAAAATGATGACTACGCTCCCACCTATTGCTTCATGGCAAAAGGTGCTAAGGTACTCAATTACACCTCCTCTGAATCTAGTGAAAATGAATCTGATGAGGATCTCAAGCCCAGCTACTCTAAACTTGCTAAGATTGCTATAAAACAACAAAGGGCTTTTGAAAAGGTTCAAAACATGCTAGATAAGAGTGATGATATGTTAGGTGAAGAAATGGATCGCACTCAAGCCCTGACCGAAAATCTTCAGAGAGTTCAGTCCAGGCTTGACAGCCTTCAAGGTCATCATAACACTCTCTTATCTGATCATGAGAAACTTTCTTATGAATTTCTTCAAAGAAAGCAAGATCTTGAGAAGCTAAGAGCGAGTTATGAAGATCTTCAGAAGGAGCGCGATTCATTACTTGCTCAACAAATCAGCGCTTCTCAAGAAGAATTTGTTCCTCCATGCTTAAAGTGCATTGAACGTGAATCGCTAATTCTTCACCGAATGTTCATATGCTTCAATCTGTTACAAATTCTTCACCTGCCTCTGCTATCACTAATTCCTCATCCGAGGATATTGCTAGTATCACCGACGATGCAGGGCTGAAGGAATTGTACATGACAGCATGTATAAAAGCCTCAAAGGGCATCGACTCTTTGTGATGTGCTTAAAAGCAGATCCTCAACAGAACCCTAGGAAAGAGGGTATTGCCTTTGAGAGGAAACTCAATGTTGATGGAACGTCTCGAAGCCCGAGCGGATCCCAAAACCTCATGGGTTGCTGCAAAGGGACCTCCAGCTGATCCATCTACCTTATCTGGTTTTACATGTGAATTTCCTCATTCTGATGATGAGTCATTTGACTCAAACTATAAGCTGTTCAAAAATCAGAATGGTGAAGTATTTGCTAGATATGTTGGCACTAACTGCAGGAACGGTCCCCCTATGAAGAAAATCTGGGTTCCCAAGAAATGTCTTGAAAGTCTTCAGGTGAATGTCCTCATGACACCACCTGTGAAGAAAAGGAACCCCAGATCAAATTCTTCATATGGACAAAATTCTTCATATGGACCAAATTCCTCACGTGGATCAAATTCCTCAAAAGGATCAAAGTCCTCTTATGATAATCATCGTGCTAATAACTCTGTTTCGCAGGGTAGAGCTAAGGGCTATGAATATGTGCATTATTCTTCAAACCATTATGTTCATAAGTCCTCGAAGAATTTCTCTGCTTATTCATATGCTTACCCTAACCCCTCTTATGTGAAACGAAATGGTTTGGCCTCTATGCCACCATTCTCATATGGTGCTCGCAGAATGATGAACTCTTTGCCACCCCTTCAGATGTGGGTGGTGAAGAAAAAGAACTAATCTCTTCTGCGGGGTCAGGTCTCCGGCGTGCCTCAAACGTCTCAAGAATTTGTTGGGGCCCGACAAAATGCTCGATAGGACGCAGCTAATAATGATGAAATGAACTTTCATTTCACACGTCCTCATACTGCTTATCTAAATACTGACTGATGAAATTCATCTGATGAACTTGATATCATATTCTTCACTGATGAAGTATATGAGATCGTAAGTTGTACTAATTCATCTGCAGGATGATCAACCCAAAGCCACTGAGTGGGTTCTCGATAGTGGATGTACAAATCACATGATGGTGACAAGAATCTATTGATGGATGCTCCTTATCACCATCTCATCTCAAGCATATCATCTTTCTTGACAAAGGCAAAAGTCGTATTGGGACTTGGTAAGGTTGCAATCTCTAAGGACATGCACATGGACAAAGTCATGCTTGTTGAGTCTTTAGGATATAACCTCATGTCGGTCTCAATGCTTTGTGATCTTGATATGGTTGTTATCTTTGGCAAGTATCGTTGTGTTGTGCTTATGGAAGTCGACAATTCCAAAGTCTTCAAGGCTTTAGGAGAGGAGACTTGTATATTGTTGATTTTTCCACAGACCACAACCAGCCGTGTGTCTACTTGCAAAAGCTTCGTAAGGCTGGCTATGGCATCGACGACTTGGTCACGCAGCATGAGGAATTTGCACACGCTTGCAAAGAAGAAGCATGTCATTGGCATTGAGAATGTCAAATTCCTCAAGGATCACTTATGCGAGCCTGTGAAGCGGAAAATGACCAAGGCCAAGCATCCAAATAAGACTATCATGACCACTACTCGACCCTTCAATTGCTTCACATGGACCTCTTTCGTCCCAATCATTACTCAGCCGTCACTAATGATGCATCTCTTTATGGATTTGTTATTGTTGATGATTACTCTCGCTACACATGGGTACACATTGTTACTTACAAAAATCAAGTGCAGGAAATCTTCAAACGATTTTCCTCGAGGGCTTCAACCAACTTTGGTGTGAAGATCAAGCACATCAGAAGTGACAATGGAACTGAGTTCAAGAATTCCGGTCTTGATGACTATCTTGATGAACTTGGTATTACTCATGAATTATCTGCTCCTTATACTCCTCAAAGAAATGGCGTCGTGGAGCGCAAGAACAGAACTCTTGTTGAGATGGCTCGACTATGCTTGATGAATACAAAACGCCTAGTCGCTTCGGATTGAAGCAATTGACACTGCGTGCCACATCATCAACAGAGTATATCTTCACAAATTCTTCAAGAAGACTGCCTATGAACTCCTTACAGACAAGAAACCCAATGTAAGTTATTTCAAAGTCTTCGGTGCTAAATGCTGGATTAGAGATCCTCACCATCACTCTAAATTTGCACCAAAGCACATGAAGGTTTTATGCTTGGTTACGGAAAGGACTCGCACACCTACAGAGTCTTCAACATCACTCTTCACAAGATTGTTGACATCAGAGATGTGCGGTTCGATGAAACTAATGGCTCGCAAAGAGAGCACCTACCTTCTGTGTTAGACGAACCAGCACCGAGGATTCTATCAGTTCAAGGCAACCGAGGATGTCATTCCTCATCAAGAAACTGCTGCAGAATTCATTCCTCTGACGCCAAGAACGCCGAGCTGATGCACTGAAGATAATGCTGAAGAAAATGGTGCCGAGGAAAATGATCAAATTCCTCAAGACAACCAGCTCATCCTCGCGTTGCAAAAGAAGTGCAAGTTGACAAGATCATCGATGACATTGAAGCGCCAGTCCTCTCACTCGCTCAAAAGCTTCACACTTATCTAACTTTTGTGGGCACTATGCTTTTGTCTCTATCACAGAGCCCACTAAGGTAGATGAAGCATTTCGAGCCGGAGTGGATTCAGGCCATGCAAGAAGAATTACATCAGTTCGAGCTCACAACGCCCGGGAACTGGTCAAACGTCCGATCCTCGCAGCATAATATCATTGGCACAAAGTGGATCTACCGCAACAAGCAAGATGAAAATGGTCTTGTGGTGAGGAATAAGGCACGACTAGTAGCTCAAGGCTACACGCAGTTGAAGGAATTGATTTCGATGAAACTTTTGCACTGTTGCTAGACTTGAGTCTATTCAGATATTACTCGCCTATGCTAACCATCACAATATCACTTTATATCAAATGGATGTGAAAAGTGCATTCCTCAATGGTAAGCTTGAGGAAGAAGTATATGTTGCTCAACCCCTGTGTTTTGAAGATCCAAAGAATCGACAAAGTCTTCGACTAAATAAGGCTCTCTATGGCCTCAAGCAAGCCCCTCGGCGTGGTATGATACATTGAAGGAATTCTTCGTGAAGAATGGCTTCACACCCGTTCACTCGACCCTACTCTCTTTACTAATCTTATGATGGTGAACTGTTTGTGTGCCAAATATATGTTGATGATATTATCTTTGGCTGTCTTGACCAACGTTATAGTGATGAATTTGCCTATATGATGAGTGAAGAATATCAAATGTCTATGATGGGAGAGTTGAAATTCTTCTTAGGTCTTCAAATTCGCAACAACCCAATGGCATATTCATATCTCGGAGAAATACCTCAAAGATGTCCTCAAGAAATTCGCATGCAAGATTGCAAAGGCGTCAAAATTCCTATGCCCACAAATGGCCATCTATGCAATCGATGAAAATGGTATTGACTTCGATCACAAGGTATACCGCCCATGATTGGTTCTTTATTGTACTTATGTGCATCTAGGCCAGATATAATGCTTAGTGTTTGCATGTGTGCCCGATTTCAAGCTACACCAAGGAATCACACCATAAGGCTGTGAAGCATATTCTTCGATATCTAGCTCACACACCAACACTAGGATTATGGTACCCCAAGGGCTCTACTTTTGATCTCATTGGATATTCGACTCGACTATGCTGGTGATCGTGTGGACCGCAAGTCAACATCTGGTACTTGTCATTTCCTCGGACGATCTTTGGTCCGTTGGTCCTCGAAGAAACAGAACTGCGTATCACCGTCCATCGCGAAGCTGAATATATTGCTGCTGGCTCGTGTTGTGCTCAATTGCTATGGATGAAGCAAACCTCAAGGACTACGGCATCAACGTGAAGAATGTGCCTCTCTCTCGTGACAATGAGAGTGCCATCAAGATTGCTCACAACCCAGTTCAGCACTCAAGACAAAGCACATTCAAATTCGCCATCATTTTCTTCGTGATCATGTGTTGAAGGCGACATCTCCATCGAGCACGTGAAGATCAAGAACAGCTGGCTGATATCTTCACTAAGCCCTTGGATGAGAAGAGATTTAGCAAGTTGCGTGTGAGCTAAATATCTTAGAATCTTCAATGTTCTTTGAAAAGGACACACATCCTAACACTTATGCAAAATTGATGACTTAGATGTGCAACACATGAAGAAACGTTTTCTTCAATCAATGAAGAATAACACTCTAAGTGTGAAGAAATTAATGAAGAATTTGATTCTCGTAACCCTCGACAATTGTACGCGGTGTCTGAAATCATCATTCTTATACGGTGGGTCACGCCACCACCAAAGTTGAAAATCTTCAATTTGAGTTTTACCTCAGTTTTGAAATTCTTCAGTTTTCAAATTCTTCAGTTTTCAAATTCTTCAACTTTGCAAATTCTTCACTGCTTCCGTCGTCTTTCTTCATTGGCTATATATATAAATGGATTTATGTCCTCTACAGCATTCACTTATGGCTAATTCTTCAAGTCGCTTTTTACGCTAAGTGAATGTGATCGGACCCTTCCCTCTATGCTATACTCAACCCAATCCATTCACAAATTCTTCATGTGCGTTCTACTTTGAAACTCGCTCAAATTCTTCATTGTGTCCTTGATAGTGAAGAAATTGCGAACGGAACTTTAAAACGAATCTTATCCAAACTTCGATTTTACCATTCAAACTGCTCCGCATCCCACGATGCATTATTATATTCACCCACGATCGCTTTACGATCTCCACTACACAGACGTGGGTGACACATGTCGTGAGAAGGGAAGCGGTCAGGCATGTTCGTCCTAAATCTTCGACCAGCCGCTTTTCACCGTGGCTATAAATACCCTCTCTCCTTCCTCACTCTTTTACCTCCGCCGATCTCTCTCCGCCGAGCTCCTCAAAACCCTAGCGCCGCCGCTTCTCCATCGTCGCCGGTGAGGAAAAGCTTCACCGCCTTGACCTCTTCGCCGACGTACTCGCGCCGACCGTGGAATTTCTTCACTCTGCCGTCGCCGTAGCTGATTTCCTCTGCCAAGTTAGGGCGGAGAAGATCTGAACGGACGAACTTCTCAACTGTTCATCTCAGTTCGTCGTGTTCTTCACTTCGGGTAAATTAAAAGTTACTTTTATTTACTCGCTTTGATTCTCAAATTTTCTTCAAATTCTTCAAAGGTGTTTATTTCAAATTCCTCACACATATGAACACCTCAAATCTCTTGACTCATTTCTCTAAGCTATGATTTTCTTCAAGATTCCTCAATTGTGTGGATCTTCGATCTATACAACTCTGGAACCTAAGATAAAGAACGCTTATTGAAATTCTTCAAGGCTCATCTGGTCAAAATCCTCAAACTTGTTCTTTTGAAAACCTCCGAGAACGATATGACCTCTTCAAATTCCTCGCACCTATACTCTGTTCACAGTACAAATGTCTGCTGCTGAATCCCTAGGTTCTCATCAACTTAAATCATTTGCAGCGTTCCTCGAAGAAAACTGCACACTTCTTCGAAAATTCAATTGTTCAATTTCCTCACCAAGAAAATGGCGATGGTAAGAAACCGCAGAAGGAGGAAAGAAACCTGAGGTCATGACTGCTTTCAAATCCCCGAGGAAATATATCCTGAATATTGCACACCGATGAGGAAAGCAAAACTCAGCGCAAGGTGCGTCTTGAAAAATTGAACGGAGATGGGCACGGAATGGAAGGAATACCGCTATGTTACACCCAAGTACATGAAGAAATTCGCGTTAAATCCTCCATGCCCAAGAGCTCCTTTGGCACCAGGCCAAATAGCTGATCCCACTAGCGCCAAACGCGTGAGGACTTTCCGATGAATGGGCTAAACGCCAAGCTAAGTTGGCTAAGCAAGCAAAGGAAGCGGTGAAGAAATTCAATGAGGATTCTGCCGCTGCTGCTGCCTCTGAGGTCTCGGCCAAGCCGAGGAAATCGATGCCAAAGAAGTCTGCCAATAAGCCAAGTGCTTCTCCATCTGTGCCCTCACGGCCAAGTTCTCGCCAGCTCCTTCCAGCAAATTCTCAAAGAGAAATTCCTCACACTGCTTCTGTACCATCAAAGTCCTCAGCTGTTCCGTCCAAGCCTTCAGTTCCAGTGCATCTCGCAACTTGTCAAAGGACTGCTGGATTTTCAATTGCCTCAGGCACCTCTGCAAATTCCTCAGCTGCTTTCAATTCTTCATCAGGCCCGACGCTGCTGAAGACAAAAGCAACAGCTGGACGTGGTCCTCGACCGAGTCCAAGGAAGAAACAGCTTGTCGTCCACATGCCATCTGATGATGAGGCATCTGATGAAGAACTTGAAGAAATCATCAGAGACCGCCAAGTTAGAGCCGCAAGAGTAAAGGGAGCATCTGTGCCTCTGCTTCTGGACCCGAAGAAAGTCCTCGATTTCATCGACCTCTGGCACAACGATCCAAATACCCCTCTGCCTGATCTTCCTTTGACACCTGGTCAAAGTCATGCGTTGACTCATTTCATCGCTGAAGAAAAGTGGAAGTTCGAGAAGGCGAAGGAAATCAAGAAGGCCCAGTACAAGAAGGAGAGGTTCCTGAAGAAAAATGTCGTCAAGATGACACCTGAGGAACTTCTTCAAGCCCAAACTGAAATTCAGAACCTCAGCAAGAACTTTGATTCATTCTATGCTGAGTGGAAAGGAGTCAAGAACAGATTCGTTGATCTGACGAAGAGAATCACCACTGTTGCTGCACCTGTGCAACGTGAAAATCCTCAGGCTGAAGCCTCTGCTCAGCCTGCTGAAGAAAATGCTGAATCCAGGGCTGATGAAGAAATTCCAGCCGCTGAAGAAACTACCAGGGCACCCACTAGTGGTGCGCCTGAAGAAATTGTTCAAGACAGGGGAACTGCATCAGTTGCTCCTGAAGAAACTGCCCCAAATTCCTCAGCTCCTCCTGCACCAACCCCAGTTTCAATTCTTCCATCTGCTTTGGATGTGAAGAAAACCAAGGCTGCGGAACGAGCTGCTGTGAAGAAGAGAAAAGCATCAGCTGCGTCAGATTCTTCGGCTGCGAAGAAATTGAAGCCAATGACCAGCTCTGTTGAAAACCCGATTGATGCTATTCCTATTTCCTCCATACCTTCAAAGGAAGTGGTTCCTTTTGGAGAAGATTATGAAGTGCCGACCGGATCTGATGAAGAACATCAATCTCCTGCTCTGTCTGAGAAAATTGATGAGGAAATTGAAGTGGAAGCTGTCCCTTCA
Organism: Aegilops longissima; assembly: GCA_021605205.1. NCBI lineage: Eukaryota > Viridiplantae > Streptophyta > Magnoliopsida > Poales > Poaceae > Aegilops > Aegilops longissima. Next base: position 601,563,519 of record CM038681.1, read on the forward strand.
ACCCCAGTCATTCCCTCATCAGACCAAGAAATTCCTCAAGCAGGTTCTGAGGAAAATGAAAATGAAGATGTGGATATTGGATGCACCACTCCAAGAATCAATGATGACTTTTGGGAAAGTCAAGATCCTAATACTCCTCTCTTCACCCCGCTTCAACAAGTTCCTCACTCCCCGCACAGACTGTCCAGATCGACTCAAGGAAATCAACCCACGAGTCCTGTGCATGAAGAAATTCCAGCCACTAGCGCTGATGAAACTGCTGCTGCTGCTGCTGAAATTCCTCAGACTGCACAAGTTGAGGACCAAGAAATTCCTCAAGCTGAAGAACCTGCACTTACCATTCCTGAGGTGGTGATGCAATTGACTGACACCCCTCTGCCAAAGCAAAAGAATCCGTTCTCGACCAAGCAAAAGTTCAAGGCTGAAGATTTCTTTGCTGAGCATGTGTTCTTCATCAATATAATCCCTATGATTCTGCTCGGATTAGGAAGAGGCGCTCGACTGCCACCAAGCCAACTTCTATTCCTCGGTGCTTTTCAACAAGGACAAAATCTTCGATCATGCTCATATTCCTCATGTGGATATGGAGTCGCCGCCAGAGCTTTGAGCCCGTTCTAAGTGTTCTTCACGATGCAGGTCTTCTCAACTTTTGCACTGATATATGTGATTGGAATGAAGAGCTAATTCTTCAGTTCTATGCAACACCGCACATCACCGGAGATGTGAAGATGTAACTTCATGGGTCTTGGATTCGATGACCGAAAACACCCACTACAAGGCACCAAAGAAGTGAATTGCTTCGTGCCCTTCCACTCGATCCTCCAGCTTGACGGTGCACGTCGCATCTATGAAGAAAAGGAACTTTCAAATCACTATATGCAAGTGTTGATGAAGCCATTGAAACCAAGGCAAGCTCCAAGGACCAAATTCCTCGTCAAGGAATTGCTCTATGTGCCTCGAACAGTCTATCGGATTCTGACGAAGACTATGAGTCCTATCAAGGGCCACGACTCGAATGATGAAGAAGTCGTTGGCATCATGAAGAATATGCTTTTCAACATCATCCATGGCGTTCCCGTCAATTTCCATGATTTCTTCATGAGGACTCTGGCTAACATTGCCATGTCACCTTTTGAGCTGAAGCCTTATGCACCTTGGATCATGAGATTCATCAGGACCAGATCTTCACTGAATTACAAGGCTGACACTTTGAACCACTGCAGCTACCTGCCCCCTATTGAAGTCCTCAAACGGCCAATTGCCTCAGCTGATGAAAAGGGAAAGGCTACTGCTGTGATAGATGAAGGCATTCGTCCATTGGATGGACAGTTTATAAGCAGCATCCTACTCCACCAATGATGACTCGCCACCCATGACTCAAAGAAGAAATACCTCGCTTAAGCAAAGTCCTCAAGCAAGCGCACCTGTGGTGATGATGACCGTGAGTTACTCCTCGCCTTCATCGGAAGGTTGATCGCAATCACAAGTGGGTCAAACGTCGGTTTGGCACTCTTCTTTACAACATGACCTCAACTCACAATGCAAAGAAGAAAAACCACTACTATCTTCATGAAACCTTCAAGCGCTTTGGCTGTTCTTTCACATGTCTACAATGAAGAAGAACTGAAATCAATGGGACTCAAGGAAGAATTTGACTGGTCTGCACCTCCTCCGAAGAAATTCAAGAAGGTCAAAGTTCCTTCCTTGGTGGCCAGCTCTTATTCTTCATCTCGCGACACTGATGAAAATGAAGATTTGGAAGACACTGCTGCTGGTCCTACTTCAACGAACAACCCCGACAATGCTGGCGCTCCGTCTTCAACCTGATTTCTTCAAGAGCGTTAGTCCTCAGTTTCGATCCTTTTGGTCATTCGATGACAAAGGGGGAGAAATTTGAGTTAGTCTTCAAGCGGGTCTCGTTTTTGTCTATATACTATATTTTATTAAGTTACAACTCTCGTTCTTCTGAAACCTTTTATTGGATCGAGTTGTAATCTTAAACCCGATGGTGCTTTGATACTCTTGATGCTTTATGCTTTTGCTCTATGTTGATATGCATTGATCCTTGTTATGCTCTGATCCTCATAAGCTTTGGGCTCTGATACTCTTTATGCATTATTTTGCATGCTCTGCATATCATCAAGCACCATATTTCATCATGCATTTCAAATTCCTCATATTATATGTTAAATGCGTGTATGAATTACAAGATATAGGGGGAGATCTCCATGATTCAATTCTTCAAATGTGCATTGCCTCAAAAGCAATTTCCTCACTATGCACATCTTCAGGGGGAGTTCTTCTATATCTTGCAATCAAAATCCTCATTATCAGTATTTACACTTCATATATTTATCCCCGTTGAAAACTTAACTCAGATTGTCATCAATCACCAAAAAGGGGGAGATTGTAAGTGCATCTAGTGCCCCTTAGTGATTTTGGTGTATTGAAGACTTATAGGTTAAGTAACTAATGCGTTTGTGAGTGTACACAGGTCTATAAGTCTATGAGGAGTTTGATATTTACAGAGAAAGTCGACCCCTAAAAATGAATTTCTTCATCTGAAGAATTTGATATTCTGAAGACTTTCTGAAGACTTTGAAAGTGAAGAAATTGGTGTGATTCTGAAGACTTGGTATTCGCTTGAGGAACATGAAGCGTGAAGACTTTTGTTTTCGTAGTTTCATTTTCTCTTTCTTGAGTCATAGGAAACACCGTACTGTTAAAGGGGGTCGAGGAAATACTAAGGAGAAATTTCCATTTGATGCTCAACTCAAAATCCTCACCTACCAATCCCTTCGAGTGAAGCCTTTGGAAATCTCATACAGTTCAGTCAATTTCTTGACAGAGACGAAGCTCTTCTGATCACTGAGGAATTTGTTCTGACTGAGGAGTTAGGAATTCGCCAGTGCGAATTGCCTACACAGTGAGGAACATGATAGCCCTGAGGAATTTGATATTCCAACTTCCGACCATTGCTGTGCTGCGCGCCAGCTGTCCCCAAAATATCTCCACCTAACGGTCATATCATTGAAGGGCATTTATGTCTTATCATGTCGGGCTGCTCCCGAGGCTATAAATAGCCGCCCCCTACAACCACTAGTTGGTTGGCTGCTCCGAGAGAACTTGACACTTGTCATTTGAGAGCAACCCATCCTCTGAGGACTTTGAGCGAAAATCATCAAGTGAGGAAAACCCAAAGTGAGGAAAACCCAAAACCAAACCCCAACAAACCCAAAGTGATTGAGCATCATCAAGAAATTGATCCCGCGTGGATCCGACGCTTTTTACCTTTGAAGACTGTGCTTCTTCCAGACGGTTAGGCGTCACGGTCTAGAGCATCCAAGAGGAATTGTGGATCGCCGAGTGACCAAGTATGTGAAGGTTTGGAAGTCGCCTGAAGACTTACCACGAGTGATTGGACGAGGTCTGCGTGGCCTTAGTTCAAGGAGAATACGGTGAGGACTTGGTGTCCCGAGCTGCGTGCTCAGCGATCGGGTGTCCGGATCTGCGTGTCCTCGAGTTTAAATACTCAGCCGCTCCAACCAGACGTACAACTGAGACAGCAGTTGGAACTGGTCTACCAAATCTTTGTCTTCATCAACCTAACTGGTTCTATTTCCTCAACCCTTTCATTTCCTCATTACTGTGTTGAGTGTTTGTCATATCTGTGTTTGAAGACTTTGACTGAAGACTTTCTCAATTTCCTCAGTTCAATTTCTTCAGTCTGTTTGTCTTCATCTTGTGTTATCCTGTGATTACGCTTCTTGTACTCTGTGATTGTCTTCATTTCATCATGATGACTATGCTTGTAATCTGCTATGTTTATTTCTGAGTACTTATTCCGCTGCATGTATTTCTTCGCTAAGGAATTTCCTCACCGGCAAATTCCTCAGTGAAGAATTTGTAAAATTCATAAAAATCGCCTATTCACCCCCCCTCTAGTCGATATAACGCACTTTCACTAATGTACATTGCTCTTTTCAAGCAAAAATTTCAATGACCCGGTTTAGCTATGAAGATTAAATCGGGCTTTGGGGGCCACATGTTTGGATTTGTTCCTACATATAATGATAAGTCAGCTTAACTATGCAGCTTAAGCCGGCCCTTGGGAGCTACATATGTGCATTTTAGCAGTTTCAAGTATTGAAGACCCGGCTTACAACTTTCCAATTTTAAGCCGGCCCTTGGGGGCTACATGTTATGCTTCAGCAATATTGGAAAGTTACAAATGACAGTGGTATAGCTACAAGATCAAGGAAATTATCTAAGTCTATAGTATATTTCATTCTTCTATATTCATTAGACTTGGCGGCTCATTGATATAAACTTGTATGAGAAAGGTCTTGTTCAAGGCTTACCTCAAATCGTTCTTTCATAAGATTGACCAAGTCGGCTACAAAGTCACGGCTCGTATGAAGGCGGTTCAGATAACCCGCGTGAAGCTCTTGAGCATTGAACTGAGCATAGCTCTCCAAGTCCAACTTCCACTTGCCTTTGTCAGCAGCTGAAAATTCTTCCTTGGCGCTGTGCTTAGATAGGACGATGGGATTACCAGGTGTTGTGTAAGCCGTACCAGTAACCACAACATCATCTTCAGCCTCTTCAGTAGGCTTGGTAGGGCTTGGCGGCTTAGCACATGATTCATCAGCAGTTATGGGGTCCATAGAGGCCTTTGGGATTTCTGGCGGCGGCTCATCAGCAAGATTTTCAATGTTTTGCATGGAGTTTTCATACTCAAGCCGTTGTTTTTCCGGCTCATGTGCCTTGGGGTCATCAACCGACTTATTTATTTTGGCCTTCTTTATTGGCTTGGCCATTCCGCTGATAAAGGAAAAATGAAAAGAGGTCTATATATATATATATATATATATATATATATATATATATATATATATATATATATATATATATATATATATATATAAAAATCCAAGATAATAAGGGTAAGAATTGTTACCCAGGGGCAATCTTGAAAGACGGGATATGAGTTCCCGTTGAGTCGCCAGAAGATGAATTGGAAGTGCCCCGATAATTTGAATCAGAAGGATTAAGGGGCTGACGAGTGAGACCCGCCCTTGGAAAAGCTAAGTCGGAAAGCGGTGAAACCTCTGCTCGGCATTTGCGTGGAGCCGGCGTGTTTGGTAAGCCGGAGGAAAGAATCCCATCGCCGTTGTTCCGGGTTGTGCGGCGAACTTCATGCTGTTGTTTCTTCAAAATAAAGTTGGGATCCAAGTAAGCTAAAGGGTGAGAAAACCTTACTTTCGGGCTTGCTTGATGAACTTCCTATCTTGGCAGAGGTTCTCAGTCGAAGGAAAGGATAATTACCTCTTCACCATCTGCGTGCCTGCCTTCCGCGTCATCCTGATAGTAATCATTGTCAATAAGATGTACAAAAAATGAGCCAAGGGAGTCAAGTTCTACCTCCGACTCATCATCATCATCCAAGTCAAATAACTCGGAGGGGGTGGTCTTCTTCTTGGCCGACTTTTTCGAAGCCTTTTGCTTTCTCCGGGTTTTCTTGGCCGGTTTATCTTGCAGTTTCTTATTTCAGAAAGAAGAGTCGGCCTGTGGAAGTTAAAATGATTGTAAGAAGACAGTTTTCAAATGAATAGCTGAACAAAACTAGGAAGTTGTTGTCAAATACTTATAGCTGGAGGGTTGTTAAGGGTACAAAAAGGTGTTAAGCCCGCCTTGCTGCAATCTTCCAAGGTCTCGTTCAGCAGAGTCTTGGTCATGTTATTGATATCTTCATCAGTCAGCTCTATGTGACAGTGGCGCAGAGGGTCCTTGATGTCGCCAGTATACTCGCACATTAAGCCGGATTGGCGGCTTAAAGGCAGAATTCTCCATGCAACCCAGCATCAAACTAGGTCGATCCCAGTTAAACCATTAGCCATTGAGGCTCTGATCTTGGAAAATACAGGCCTATATTTGGCCCGTTCACTTGTACTGATCCGTTCTGGGAGGTGGTGCCTTTTGCTAAGCCAGTTTGCACGATAACCCAGCAAAGGATTCTCCCCTTCTGGAGAAGTATCTTGACAGTAAAACCAAGTGTGATTCCAGTCCTTGGGATGACTGGGCAGTTTGGCAGCTTGGAAAGTGGCTTCTTTCCGCCTCTGAATGGAAATGCCACCTAACTCTAGACTGGGCCCGTCTGTGAACTTAGTCTGACGGTTTAAATAATAAAACTCTCTGAATAATTCTACAGTTGGCTCATGTTGAAGATACACCTCGCAGAACACTTGAAAGTTGCAGATATTTGAAACAGAATTGGGGCCAATATCTTGAGGATGGAGTTCGAAAAAATGAAGCACATCACGGAAATTTTTTGAGCTGGAGGAGTAAAACCTCGGAGCAGATGATCAGTAAAAACAATCACTTCGCCTTCCTTGGGCTCAGGAGGGGTTTCTATGCCTAGGACCCTCCAGTGGATGACATCTTTTTTGGCTAAGACGCCTGTCTGGACGAGCTCGTTTAGAGTTTCCTCAGTGACCCGGGAAGCTACCCAGTTGCATGAGGTGACAGTCTTGGTCGTTGTGGAGGATGAAGGTTCGAAAATAAAATATTGCCGTTTAAGACTATGTTGTTAAGCCGGCCACTAATTCAAAGGAAAGTACTATAAAAAACCAACATGTTAAGCTGGAAGGCAGCACTGAGTTATGCAGATACGTATATTGGCGGCTTAAAAGGAGGACTAATGATATATGGCGGGTTACGGTTTATCAGTTAAGCTCCCGAATAGTTGTGACAGTTCAGATCTACAAGTGATTTTTTGCTAAGTAACGGACAAACAGATTCCACAGAATGTTGCTACAATTTTGGATCTACAATAGTTCGGAAAATAAAATAAATCCTAGACCTAAAGTGAAGACAATGGAAGAGCTCATATGGTCAGATAGATCTTATACAGGAAAAGTATATACGATGATTGGAAAAGGGATGCTATGTTACTACCGCGCATTCTTCAATATTATTTTCAGATTCAACCATGTGATCTAGAGAGGAACAGAGAAGAACAGGAAGGAACTCTGACGAACTAGGGAAAACCCTAATGCAGATCTATTATGAAGGAGGAGGAATACTTACTGAGGCTGCTGAGCAGCGGAGGTGCGCTGCAGTAATCTGGTCTTATCAGGTTGATGCAGCGGCCGGAGTTGAGGATGATGGACGGAGACGGCGGCGGTAAAGCTCGGGCTTGCTAGGGTGTCACGAGGAGGAAGACGAAGACGAGTAGGCAAGGGGGGAAAGTGAAAAGGACCCCTGTCCCTATTTATAAGGAGATGGATAAAAGGCATGCACGAGAATCGAGGAGGCCAAAAAATGATTATGTGGCTGCACGGATGTCTCGATTTTTGGGAGATCCATTAAAGATGAAGATATACTGATATGTTTTGGGATTCGTGCGAGATTAATGCGAGATGACGTCATGATGTGTTAATACAATTCTGTGAGCTGAGGTCATGGCGGGTTAAAAAATCATAAAGATGCAGGCAGGAGTCGGTCTACTTGTCTCGGACGTGATGCCTATATACATGATCATACCTAGATATTCTCATAACTATGCTCAATTCTGTCAATTGCTCAACAGTAATTCGTTCACCCACCATAAAATACGTATGGTCTTGAGAGAAGCCACTAGTGAAATCTATGGCCCCCGGGTCTATTTTCATCATATTAATCTTCCTTCGCTTTATTATTGCTTTGCTCTTTACTTTGCCTTTTATTTTACCTTGCATCTTTATACCAAAAATACCAAAAATATTATCTATCATCTCTATCAGATCTCACTCTCGTAAGTGACCATGAAGGGATTGACAACCCCTATTCGCGTTGGTTGCGAGGAGTTATTTGCTTTGTGTAGGTAGGAGGGACTTGCGCGTGGCCTCCTACTGGATTGTTACCTTGGTTCTCAAAAACTGAGGGAAATACTTACGCTACTCTGCTGCATCATCCTCTCCTCTTCGGGGAAAACCAACGCAAGCTCAAGACGTAGCAAGAAGGATTTCTGGCGTCGTTGCCAGGGAGTCTACGCAAAAGTCAACATACCAAGTACCCATCACAATCCCTTATCTCTCGCATTACATTATTTGCCATTTGCCTCTCATTTTCCTCTCCCCCACTTCACCCTTGCTGTTTTATTCACCCTCTCTTTTTCGTTTGCCTTTTTCTCTTTCGCTTGTTTTCTCGTGTGTTGGATTGCTTGCTTGTCACTATTGCTCAAGATAATACCAAATTGTGTGATTTCTCGAATACCAACAATAATGATTTCCTTAGCACTCCGATTGCTCCTCTTGCCAATACTGAATCTTGTGAAATCAATGCTTCTTTATTGAATCTCGTTATGAAAGATCAATTCGCCGGCCTTCCTAGTGAAGATGTCGCTACTCATTTAAATAGCTTCGTGGATTTGTGTGATATGCAAAAGAAGAAAGATGTTGACAATGATGTTGTTAAATTAAAGCTATTTCCTTTTTCGCTTAGAGATCGTGCTAAAGCTTGGTTTTCGTCTTTGCCTAAAAAAGTATTGATTCTTGGAACAAGTGCAAAGATGCTTTTATCTCTAAGTATTTTCCTCCCGCTAAGATCATCTCTCTTAGGAATGATATTATTAATTTTAAGCAACTTGATCATGAACATGTTGTACAAGCTTGGGAGAGAATGAAATTAATGATACGAAATTGCCCTACTCATGGTTTGAATTTGTGGATGATTATACAAAAAAATTATGCCGGATTGAATTTTGCTTCTAGAAATCTTTTAGATTCGGCCGCGGGAGGCACTTTCATGGAAATCACTTTAGGAGATGCTACTAAACTCCTAGATAATATTATGGTTAATTATTCTCAATGGCACACTGAAAGTTCTACTAATAAAAAAGTGCATGCGATAGAAGAAATTAATGTTTTGAGTGGAAAGATGGATGAACTTATGAAATTATTTGCTACTAAGAGTGTTCCTTCTGATCCTAATGATATGCCTTTGTCTACTTTGATTGAGAATAATAATGAATCTATGGATGTGAATTTTGTTGGTAGGAATAATTTTGGTAATAACGTGTATAGAGGGAATTTTAATCCTAGGCCTTATCCTAGTAATCCTTCTAATAATTATGGAAATTCCTACAACAACTCTTATGGAAATTTTAATAAGATGCCCTCTGAATTTTAGACTAGTGTTTAAGAGTTTACGAATTCTCAAAAGAATTTTAATGCTTTGCTTGAAGAGAAATTGCTTAAGGTTGATGAATTGGCTAGGAACATTGATAGAATTTCTCTTGATGTTGATTCTTTAAAGCTTAGATCTATTCCTCCTAAGCATGATATCAATGAGTCTCTCAAAGCCATGAGAATTTCCATTGATGAGTGCAAGGAAAGAACCGCTAGGATGCGTGCTATGAAAGATGCCTTTATTAAAGCGGGTTCTTCCAATTTCCATGAAAATCAAGATGAAGATCTAAAAGTTATTGATGTGTCCCCTATCAAATCCTTGTTTTGCAATATGAATCTTGATAATGATGAGATTGAATATGAGACAATTTTACCTAGAAGGCGTTCTAAAAATTCGGAGCTTTTAGAGTATGATGCTAAAATTGATAAAAGTGGGATTGAAGAAAGTAAAACCTTAGATGTTGCTAAACCCACTATTTTGGATTTCAAGGAATTTAACTATGAAAGTTGCTCTTTAATTGATTATATTTCCTTGTTACAATCCGTGCTAAATTCTCCGCATGCTTATAGTCAAAATAAAGCGTTTACCAAACATATCGTTGATGCCTTGATGCAATCTTATGAGGAAAAACTTGAGTTGGAAATCTCCATCCCTAGAAAACTTTATGATGAGTGGGAACCAACTATTAAAATTAAGATTAAGGATCATGAATTCTATGCTTTATGTGATTTGGGTGCTAGTGTTTCCACTATTCCCAAAACTTTGTGTGATTTGCTAGATTTCCGTGATTTTGATGAATGCTCTCTAAACTTGCACCTTGCGGATTCCACTATTAAGAAACCTATGGGAAGAATTAATGATGTTCTTATTGTTGCAAATAGGAATTATGTGCTCGTAGACTTTATCGTTCTTGATATAGATTGCAATCCTTCATGTCATATTATTCTTGGTAGACCTTTCCTTAGAACGATTGGTGCAATTATTGATATGAAGGAAGGGAATATTAGATTCCAATTCCCATTAAAGAAAGGCATGGAACACTTACTTAGGAAGAAGATAAAATTACCATATGAATCTATTATGAGAGCCACCTATGGATTGCCCACCCCCGTGTTGGGTTGGCCGGACCACGCCCGTGCTCGCAGCGGCGAGCTCCGGCATCAGCGAGCGCTAGGAGGGAGTTAATGTAGTCGAGACGGTGATGGTGGCAAGGTTTGGCGAGGTTAGGCAGGCGGGGAAGCGAGCACGTGCCGAACAGAGCGCTCGGTGGCACTCAGAGCACGGCGACAAGCATGCTGGCATCATGCACACGCGTGGTCACAGCGTGCACTGTAGCATAGAGCCACGGCTGGCCCCAATTTTTGTGTCTGGTGTGTAGTCCTTAGTGTTTAGGTTAGGGCCAAGGCTTTCAGTTGAGCTTAGGTGCAGTTAACTGGATTTTTACTACGTTGCAAGTTATTGGTCAGTAACTTTGAGAGCTTACTGTGGTCAAATGGCTAGGAGTTGGGAGCTGAGCTTTGGTGGTTAGCAATCATCTAGGAGGGTAGTGATGCACAAGAAAATTCAGCCTCATTGGAGCAGGTAAAATGGTAGTTGTTGTAGAAACTACCATTTCTGTCCAGAACAGATAATAATTTCTAAAGAAAAAATATTCCAAAAAGTGGTGTGATATTTTTTCTCAGGGAGGTGCCCTAGGGTTCAAAGGATTTTTGTGAATTTTCTCAGATTTTTGTGGGCAAGAAAAATTGGGGTTGCTTTGGAGCACAAGTTTCTGGTTAGGGTTTTTGAGAGGAAAATGAATATTTTTCATTTAAGAAAAATATCCATGATATTATTTTGAGGTAGACCGGAGAGGAAATGATGGCTTGGGAGAGAAATGAGCCACTTGGGTGAAATCCAAGGTGATGCCCAAGTGTTTTTAGTCCAACTGAAATGATTCAAATACCAAAATTCAAATCAATTCCAAATGAAATCCAGAAAAAGAAAAGAGGGCAAAACCAGGCTGTCACAATGGGGCCAATTTTAACCTTTTCGATAAGTAAGAGTGTCGAACCCAACGAGGAGCAGAAGGAAATGACAAGTGGTTTTCAGTAAGGTAATGTCTGCAAGTGCTAAAATTGTATGTAACAGAGTAGTTTCATAGCAAGATAATTTGTAACGAGCAAATAACGACAGTAGTAACAAAAGTGCAGGTAGCCCAATCCTTTTGAGGCAAAGGACAGGCCAAAACGGTCTCTTATGATAAGCAAGGTGTTCTTGAGGGTACACCGGAATTTCATCTAGTCACTTTCATCATGTTGGCTTAATTCGTGTTCGCTACTTTGATAATTTGGTATGTGGGTGGACCAGTGCTCGACCCGCCAAGATATAGGGACTGGATCTGGAAGGAGGATCTTTGTCCCGTGGAGAGACGGTCTTCTACTCAGGCGATGAGTCCTCAATCGTCAAGACCAACTCCATGTATCAAGTGAGGGATGGTAGGCTTGGGGGCTGTTCCGATGGCGACAGTATTCCGGACCCCTATGAGCCGCCAAACCAGGTTGCGATATTCTTGGCCGGTACGCAATCGGTGCAGAATTCTTCAACTGCGGTACCAAAGATCTCCGGTTTAGCGAGCTGGGGCAGTAGGCCCTGTGCGCCCGCCGGCTCAAGTTTTATCTGAACTGTTGGAGGCTCTGGCAACATTGCTGACAGTGGAGGTAACCCCGGTGAATCAAGCGCAGCATAATGTGGACATAGCAAAGTTATGTGATGAGATAGCTCAAGCTAAGGAGGATCTTAACGCTGAGAACACCCGGATGGCGAAGGAACGAGCCGCCTTGGAGAGGGAAGCAGAGTGGATTCAAGCAGAAAATTTTCATTTGAGCTTGAACCAGAATGCATCAAACGCTGTCTTTAACAGAAGGTACTAGAGTCGTTTACCTCCGGTGTACGATGCAAGAAACCTTTTCAATACGCCTGGGGCAGGAACCAGTAACCCGCCCATTGTGGATCGGGCCGTTGAGGCGACGGCAGCTGGAGCATTGGTTCAGCCATGTTTGAACTTGACCCCTCCTCAGCATGTTCCGACGCCCCCTGTTCATTATTCTAACCCTCTGGACAATATGATCGCCGTGGCCACCTGATTGGCGGCTCTCCTGTTCAAGATGAGTCACCAGTTGCGATGGAGATACGATGAGCCGAAGAGCTTCTTTAGACGGCAGTGGCTGAACAGGCGGCTTATTTATACAGTCGTGAATGGATTCACTCAACCCCGCGCCCAAGTCGGAGTTATAGCAGGCACATTGATTCGCCGGCTGTGTCGAGCAGTGAGCGGGACCACAACCAGCCTCGTAGGCCTGACCCGTGGCGCGCTGGTAATGATGCTCAGGCTTTGGTAGACCAGGGCCGAGCGTGGCGTGAGGCTAAGCTGATGGCTCAGCAACAATCTCCGGCTTACCCCTCGGCGTCTCTGGAGGCAGACCTCCAGAACCCTTGGCGTGCCATGTTTAGTACCGGCTCTACGTAACGAGCGCTTGCCTAAGGATTTCAAGCGCCCTCTCAAAGTGCCTAATTACATGGCAGATCAACCCCCAGAAGCTTGGGTTGAGAGTTATGAGATGGCTATGGAGATGTTGGATGTTAGCGATGATGCATGTGCTAAATATTTCACCATGATGTTGGATGGGCCGGCACGTACTTGGCTGAAAGGATTGCCCCCTAACTCCATCAGATCATGGGCTGAGCTGAAGACGCGGTTCATTCAAAATTATAAAGACACGTGCAAGTAGCCTATGTCAATTCTAGACTTAGTCTTGTGTACAGGGAGAAGGCGAGTCGACAACCAATTGGGTATGCCGAATCTCGGCCGTTATCCATTCATCAGACAGTATCAACGCCGGTACAGCCGTCCTGATGCTGGAGAAGAACTGTCGTTTTCTTCCTCTTAAGCAGAAGCTGGGGCGGCTTAAGCGCAACTGCAGTGACATGGGGGAGCTCATGGCGGCTCTCGTCAAGTATGTTCTGATAGTACAAAAGACCCTGAGTCTGATGAGGAGACAGTTGGCAAGGAGAAGAAGAGTGGCAATGCGAAGGGGCAGCATAATACGGTGAGTCAAGGTGGCAACGGTGAACACAAGGCCGACGGCGGATTAGACTTGGTGGCTAACATCAATGCGCAGAACAATAATCAGCGTCGTAAGGGGAAAGCATCAACACCCCGGTTTGGAGGGCCGAAGTTCAATCTTGAGGCCATGATGAATCAATTATGCCCAAAGCACGGTACGTAGGAGAAGCCGGCCAGTCATCTGTGGAAGGATTGCTTCATCATGAGGGAGTATAGGAACTCTAATTTTTCCAGAATAATCATGGCCCGCATGGCAGCTCAGGATCCGGTTCTCACGGACCTGGCTTTGGAGGTGGCGGTTCAAGCTCTGGTTTCCAGGGCCAAGGCAATCAAGGTGGCTTCAATCAGCAATCTGGTCAAGGGAATCAGCAGAAGTAGCCTGGTTATCAGAGCAACCCAAAGTAGCTGAATAGTGGTCAATATCATTGTTCACCACGAGTCTATGCAAATGATATCAGAAAATCCATAAGCGGGCAGTGAACTCAGTTGAGGCGGTGATACCTCGATATTGGAGGTGGTCTCAGCAGCCTATCATATGGAGCCGAGAGGATCACCCGCCCCGGGTTGACAATCTGGGTCAATTGGCATTGGTGGTTGCTCCTCAGGTAGGAGGGTACAAGCTTACAAAGGTGCTCATAGATGGGGGCAGTAGTATCAATATGCTTTACTACGATACTTTCTGCCGTATGAATTTGTCTGACAAAGATCTTAAGATGTCTTCTACTGTTTTCCATGGGTGGTGCCTGGTAAGTCGGCATATCCGGTGGGTAAGATAACCCTGGAGGTGGCCTTTGGTAATGACCATGATTCTAGAGCTGAAAAATTGACCTTTGAGGTGGTCAGGATAAAAAGCCCGTATCACGCTTTGTTCGGGCGCCCGGCTTATGCCAAATTTATGGCACGACCTTGTTATGTTTATTTGCAGCTTAAAATGCCGGGTCATAACGGCACCATCACGGTGGACGGTGATAGGAAGATCGCTCTGGATTGTGAAGAAGGTGATGTTGTGTATGCTGAGTCAGCTTGTGCCAGAGAGGAGTTGAAGTTTTATAATGATAACATTGACCCGGCGGATTCGACACCCTTGAAGAAGCCGACTATAGATAATGACCCCTTGTTGAAGTTTAAGTCGACAGATGACACTAAGCTGGCTGACTTTGTTCGTGGGGACTGGGGACTCATCCAAGCAGTTCAGCATCAGTGCCAATATGGATCCGAAATAGGAAAGCACGCTCATCGAGTTCATCTATGAGAACCGGGACATCTTTGCATGGAAACCTTCAGACATGCCAGGTGTACCGAGGGAACTAGCTGAGCACACTCTCAATATTGATCCAAAGTTTAAGCCAGTCAAACAATTCCTTCTTTGTTTTAATGAAGAGAGGCGTAAGGCCATTGGTGAAGAAGTGGCCCGGCTCTTGGCGGCTGGGTTCATCATTGAAGTTTTTCATCCTGAGTGGTTGGCTAACCCTGTGCTGGTGCTTAAGAAAAATGGCACTTGGCGTATGTCTGTGGATTATACAGATCTTAATAAGGCATGTCCGGCTGACCCTTTTGCTCTCCCTCGTATTGATCAGATTATTGATGCTACAGCGGGTTATAAGCATTTGAGTTTTCTAGATGCTTATCCTGGTTATCATCAGATCAAGATGGCAGTTAAGTACCAGGAGAAGACGACTTTCATCACTCCCTTTGGAGCCTTATGCTATGTGTCTATGCCTTTTGGGCTCAGGAGTGCCGGGCGACTTATCAGCGGTGCGTTCAGAATTGCCTTCATGACCAGATTGGACGCAATGTTCATGCTTATGTGGATGATATTGTTGTGAAGTCCAGGAAGAAAGAGACTTTGATAGATGATTTGAAAGAGACCTTTGACAATCTCCGAGTCTATAAGATGGTGCTTAACCCGGCCAAGTGTGTCTTTGGCGTGCCAGCAGGCAAACTATTGGGTTTCTTGGTTTCTGAGAGAGGCATTGAAGCTAAGCCAGAGAAAATCAAGGCTATCACTTCTTTGGCTAAGCCAACATTTATAAATGACGTCCAGCGCTTGGCGGGTCGTATTGCGGCCTTGAGCCGGATATTATTCAAAATACAGAAGCCACAGGCCGGGTAGCCAAGTGGGCTATTGAGCTTGGACCTCATGGTTTGAAGTATATGCCTCGGACCGCTATCAAGTCTCAAGCACTTGTGGATTTCATCAATGACTAGACAGAGCTGCAGATGCGGGAGGAAAAGTCGGATAGCATGTATTGGACTATTCACTTTGATGGATCCAGGCAATTGGAAGGCTCGGGGGCTGGAGTTATTTTGACTTCCCCACGAGGTGATAAATTTTGTTATGTTTTGAGGTTGATGTTCCCTTGTACTAACAATGCAGCTGAGTATGAAGCCTTGCTCCAGGTCTTCGGATGGCTAAAGAAATGAATCTAAGCCGGGTGAGGTGTTTTGGCGACTCAGACTTAGTGGCTCAGCAAGTTTCAGGAACTTGGGATTCCAAGGATCCACTCATGGAGGCTTATCACCGAGAGGTTGATACAATTGCTGGTCATTTAAGGGTTATCAAGTGGAGCATGTTGATCGCAGGAAAAATGAGGCTGCTAATGCTTTAAGCCAGCTGGGGTCCCAGCATAAGCCGGTGCCCCCTAATGTTTTCCTTGATGTTTTGCATAATCCTTCGGTTAAATTGCCTATGGAGGAGGATCTTGCAATTCCTGACCTGGACGCACAGTTGGTGGCGGCTCTCCATGCTATTCCTGATTGGACTGTTCCATATTTGGCTTTTATGATCCGGGGTGAGTCACTCGATGATGAAACTTTGGCCAGGCGGATAACCCGGAGGTCTAAGTCCATGACTATTGTCAATGGTGAGCTACACCGATGCAGTGTTACAGGGGTGTTTCAACGATGCATCTCTCCTGAGGAGGGCCGTGAAATTCTAAGAGAGATTCATGAAGGAGACTGTGGCCATCATGTCGGCTCTAAGTCTCTCGTTGCTAAGGCTTTTCGTCATGGGTTTTATCGGCTGACGGCTCATGTAAATGCAGAAGATTTGGTCAGTAAATGTGATGTTGTCAGAAATTTTCAAGACGAGCTCATGTGTCGGCTCAAGGATTGAGGATGATTCCAATTACTTGGCTGTTTGCAGTCCGGGGGCTGGATAAGGTCAGGCCTTTTAAAAGGTCCAAGGATAAAAAGACTCGCCTCCTGGTGGCTGTTGACAAATTTACAAAGTGGGTTGAAGCTGAGCCGGTCAGCAAATGTGATGCAACAACGGCGGTTCAATTCATTAAAAAGGTGATCTTTCATTTTGGATACCCTCATAGTATCATTACTGATAATGGTACTAATCTGTCTAAGGGTGCAATGAAATAATTCTATCAACAAGAACATATTCGTCTTGATGTGTCGTCTGTGGCTCACCCCCTGTCTCATGGTCAGGCTGAAAGAGCCAATCAAGAAATCTTGAGAGGCATCAAACCCCGGCTTATGGTCCCTTTGCAGAGGATGTCAAGTTGTTGGGTGGAAGAGTTGCCCTCAGTGCTATGGAGTATCAATATTACCCCCAACAGATCTATGGGTTACACGCCTTTCTTCATGGTTTATGGTGCAGAGGAGGTTCTCCCTAGTGACATTCGTCGCGACTCGCCCCGTGTGGCGGCTTATGTTGAAGCTGATAATGAAAAAGCACGTCAGGGTGCTCTTGATCTTTTGGATGAGGAGCGTGACCTTGCGGCGGCTCGTTCGGCGATTTACCAACAAGATCTGCATCGTTATCACAGCCGGTGGGTTAAAACACAGACCTTTGAAGGAGAAGATCTCGTGCTTCGGCTCATCCAGGATCAAACTGACATGCACAAGTTATCCCCACCTTGGGAAGGGCCTTTTGTGGTCAGCAAAAATCTGAACAATGGGTCATACTACCTCATTGATGTTCGAGAGCACAAGGACTCACACAAGTCTGAGGAGGCGACCCGCCGGCCGTGGAACATTGCTCATCTTCGGCCTTATTACACCTGAGGCACCGGCTCTTGTGACGTACATACCTCTACCAATGTATATATTATGATTAGTATAATAAAGTTGGCATCCCTGATAATTCAGGGCCTCCGTCATTTCATTTCTAAGAATTTGAGTCTTTATTGTCAATTCATAAGGTCACTTGGGGGCTTCCTGCTCAATGAGCATAGCTATGATTACACTCTTGATCTGGCTTGAACACCTTGTTACAAAATAACTTGGGGGCTTCCTGCTCATTGAGCATAGCTTTGAATACCCTTTGATCTGACTTATATGCATGATTACATACAACTTGGGGTTTTATGCCTAAGTTCAAGGTTACCAAAGAGAACTTGTTACAATTTACAATTCAAACATATGTAACCTGCCTTGATGATTTGTTAAATATTACTTGGGGGCTCCCTGTTGATGAACAAAGCTTTGTTGTCCCTTGTAATAGGCTTGGACATGATACGTCTCCAATGTATCTATAATTTTTGATTATTCCATGATGTTTTATTATCAATCTTCGATGTTTTACAATCATTTTATAGTCATTTTATATCATTTTTTGGTACTAACCTATTGACATAGTGCCAAGTGCCAGTTGTTATTTTCTGCATGTTTTTACATCGCAGGAAATCAATATCAGACGGAGTCCAAATGCCACACCAATTTACGATAATTTTTATGGACCAAAAGGAAGAAGATGGACCCTGGTTGCACCAGGGGGGAGTCCCGAGGAGGGGACAACCCACCAGGGCGCGCCTGGGTGGGTTGTGCCCACCTCGGGTACCCCCCAGACCGCCTCTTTGCTCTATAAATACCCCAATGTTCCAGAAACCCTAGGGGAGTCGACGAAATATTCATCCAGCCGCCAGATCCAATCTAGACACCATCACGGAGGGGTTCACCACTTCCATTGGTGCCTCTGTGATGATGCGTGAGTAGTTCTTTGTAGACCTTCGGGTCCGTAGTTAGTAGCTAGGTGGCTTCCTCTCTCTCTCTCTCTCTTGATTATCAATACAATGGTCTCCTGGAGATCCATATGATGTAAGTCTTTTGGCGGTGTGTTTGTTGGGATCCGATGAACTTCGAGTTTATGATCAGATCTAAGTTTTTATATCCATGAAGGTTATTTGAGTTTCTTTGATCTCTTATATGTGTGATCTCTTATATCCTCGTATTTATTCTCCAATATTTGGGTTTTGTTTGGCCAACTTGATCTATTTATCCTGCAATGGGAAGAGGTGCCCGGTAGTGGGTTCGATCTTACGGTGCTTGATCCTAGTGACAGGAAGGGAACCGACACGTATGTATCGTTGCTACTAAGGATAAAAAGATGGGGTCCATATCTGCCGCAATAGATAAACGGATCTTGTCTACATCATGTCATCGTGCTTATTGCATTACTCCATTTTTCCATGAACTTAATACACTAGACGCATGCTGGATAGCGGTCGATGTGTGGAGTAACAGTAGTAGATGCAGGCAGGAGTCGGTCTACTAATCTTTGATGTGATGCCTATGTAATGATCATTGCCTGGATATCTTCATAATTATTTGAAGTTCTATCAATTTCCCAATAGTAATTTGTTCACCCACCGTTTGTTATTTTTCTCGAGAGAAGCCACTAGTAAAACCTACGGCCCCCGGGTCTTCTTTCTCATATATTTGCCTTGCGATCTACTTTTTCCTTGTGTTTATTTTTAGATATATTAAACCAAAAACACAAAGATACCTTGCTACAACTTATCCTTATTTAGTTTATTTGGCATTCGATCTATCAATCTACTACAAATTTACCCCACGTCCTTTGCCTATCTCGAGGCGCCGGACCCTGAAAGGGATTGACAACCCCTTTAACACGTCGGGTTGCGAGGTGTTGTTATTCGTGTGCAAGGGTTGTTTACGTTGTGTTGCTTGGTTCTTCTACTGGTTCGATAACCTTGGTTTCATATCTGAGGGAAAACCTACCGCCACTGTGCTGCATCATCCCTTCCTCTTTGGGGAAATACCGATGTAGCTTCAAGCGACATCAGGACACCAGGTGTATTCACCAAAAATTCGGGTTATCCCTGCCTTTGTATGCCTGCCACTCCGACCAGGTAATCCTGGGATGACTCACTGCACTCTTGACAGTCAATCTTATAAAGACATGTGAGGTCCGACTTACGTGTTTGAATTAAGGATTAACTTTCGGTGGTATGCGACCCTTGAATAACACTTGTTGTTGAGGCTTGGCAGCCTATGAAGGCCTTGTTTTTTCTGGTTTGTTTTTGCTTTGAACATTTTTTACGGTTCATCTTTTTGTACCATATTGATATATGGTTTAAAATTGATTAGGACCATGTCGCCTTGATCCTTATGATTCATATTGGAATATATCCGGAATTTTGATAACCCGGCCTGGCTTTGGACGATAAGTCGCCAGTATGTGTTGATTATATGCTTGGAGTTCTGCGCTCTATGTTTTTGGGAGGCCATTCTTCCTGAATATGGCATGTTAAGCCGGCAGTATGAAGAATTATCACAGGTATGATATTTATTTGTTATGAATATATGAGGTTTTGATAATCTTGCCTGGTTATAGACTGTGCAGTCGCCAGTGGTTTTTTTTGTGGGGTATTATGACCCGCCCTGGGGTAAACCGCCAGGACATTTGTTATTTGCTTGTATGTAGGAAATATGATAAATATGGTTTGCATAACGGATGACATTATCAGCATAAGTGGCAGATCTTCAAAACATCAGATCCACGACTCAAGAGTGTTATGCAAACAAACATGCATGATGGCATGACAAATCAATGTTTTAACTAGCCTATTACAAGGCTATCGGTGAGCCCAAATGATTAACTGTTTTAAGGCATCAAATTCATAAACCGCCGCAGAAGATCAGTTGTTCTGGTCTGGGCGTGTGGACGATTTCGGATCATCTTGCGCCGGTTCACCTTACTCTTCATTACTCGTTGGCTGGAAGTCTGATGTGGCCCATTTGATTCCAGTCAAAGCTTTGAAAACAGCTTCATCGTCTATAAGGGTTGACGGGTCAATGTCAGGAGCGAAGGTATGCTTACGTGTTGGCGGGATGAGGTCCACAGCCTCATGAACCGGCGCCTTCACTTTTCTATTTTCAGCATCATAAGTCGGATTGTACTTGGAAAGATCATTTTCATCAGCCAGTTTGCTCACCAAAGGACGCATCTCCCTTACAATATTGGTGAAGTCTGCCGCTTCAAAGGGGGGCCCGTCTTCTTTCAGCCTTGGGAAACCACTGGCCAACTCTTCCGGGTCAAGCTCTGCTTGCCATGCTTTGGCCCGGCTTAATGCGGTGATGGCACCGGCTCGGGGACGCTGATAGCTTAAGATCTTCAACTCTCTATGGTAGCACGGATAATTTTTCCAACACTTCCTTGATAAGGGAAGGTGGTTGCTTCTTGTGAGAGGCGGCAGAGATGGCCCTTTGGGCGCTAATGTACAGTTGTTCCACCAAGGTGTAGGCAGCTTTAAGCCGGACACACATGTCTTGACCCAGTTTTGGGTTGCGGGAGCCTGCATTGACGAAGGTATTGATGAGCCGGCTTGTGATTATTAAATATTGATGATAAAATCTTAAAAGTACAATGATGCTTACCAAAGATGGCAGATGTCATGCTAATGACTTGATGCTTTAAACCGGATAACTCATCAGTCACTAGTTTAAGAGCAGCTTCGGCATCTTCAGCTCTCTTTGTCAACGCCGCCTTTTCGGTCTCCCAGCCAACTCTTTCGGCATTGAAATCTCTCTTCAGCCTCTCAACATGTTCTAAACCAGTTTTCAGCTCTGACCTGGCTTTGCAAGTTTCAGATTCTTGGGTCTTGATATTCTTTTGCAGATCGGCGACTTGGGATTCTTTCATGGTCAGCACAGCCTGCAATGAAAAAGATGGACATTATTTTGGCATTATTATTTGAAGTCCCAAGCACAATACAAGTATTTTACTTGGCACTTGGGGGCTAATGTACATTGCTCTTTTCAAGCAAAAATTTCAATGACCCGGTTTAGCTATGAAGATTAAACCGGGCTTTGGGGGCCACATGTTTGGATTTGTTCCTACATATAATGATAAGTCAGCTTAACTATGCAGCTTAAGCCGGCCCTTGGGGGCTACATATGTGCATTTTAGCAGCTTGAAGTATTGAAGACCCGACTTACAACTTTCCAATTTTAAGCCGGCCCTTGGGGGCTACATGTTATGCTTCAGCAATATTGGAAAGTTACAAATGATAGTGGTATAACTACAAGATCAAGGAAATTATCTAAGTCTACAGTATATTTCATTCTTCTATATTCATTAGACTTGGCGGCTCATTGATATAAACTTGCATGAGAAAGGTCTTGTTCAAGGCTTACCTCAAAGCGTTCTTTCATAAGATTGACCAAGTCGGCTTCAAAGTCATGGCTCGTATGAAGGCGGTTCAGATAACCCGCGTGAAGCTCTTGAGCATTGAACTGAGCATAGATATCCAAGTCCAACTTCCACTTGCCTTTGTCAGCAGCTGAAAACTCTTCCTTGGCGCTGTGCTTAGATAGGACGATGGGATTACCAGGTGTTGTGTAAGCCGTCCCAGTAACCACAACATCGTCTACAGCCTCTTCAGTAGGCTTGGTAGGGCTTGGCGGCTTAGCACCTGATTCATCAGCAGTTATGGGGTCCATAGAGGCCTCTGTGATTTCTGGCGGCGGCTCATCAGCAAGATTTTCAATGTTTTGCATGGAGTTTTCATACTCAAGCCGTTGTTGTTCCGGCTCATGTGCCTTGGGGTCATCAACCGGCTTATTTATTTTGGCCTTCTTTCTTGGCTTGGCCATTCCGCTGATAAAGGAAAAATGAAAAGAGGTATATATATATATATATATATATATATATATATATATATATATATATATATATATATATATATATATATATATATTTACAAATCCAAGTTAGTAAGGGTAAGAATTGTTACTCAGGGGCAATCTTGAAAGCCGGGATATGAGTTCCCATTGAGTCGCCAGAAGATGAATTGGAAGTGCCCTGATTATTTGAATCAGAAGGATTAAGGGGCTGACGAGTGAGACCCGCCTTTGGAAAAGCTAAGTCGGAAAGCGGTGAAACCTCTGCTCGGCGTTTGGGCGGAGCCCGCGTGTTTGGTAAGCCGGAGGAAAGAATCCCATCGCCGTTGTTCCGGGTTGTGCGGCGAACTTCATGCTGTTGTTTCTTCAAAGTAAAGTTGGGATCCAAGTAAGCTAAAGGGTGAGAAAACCTTACTTTCCGGCTTGCTTGATGAACTTCCTATCTTGGCAGAGGTTCTGAGTCGAAGGAAAGGATAATTACCTCTTCACCATCCGCGTGCCTGCCTTCCATGTCATCCTGATAGTAATCATTGTCAATAAGATGTACAAAAAATGAGCCAAGGGAGTCAAGTTCTACCTCCGACTCATCATCATCATCCAAGTCAAATAACTCGGAGGGGGTGGTCTTCTTCTTGGCCGACTTTTTTGAAGCATTTTGCTTTCTCCGGGTTTTCTTGGCCGGTTTATCTTGTAGTTTCTTATTTCAGAAAGAAGAGTCGGCCTGTGGAAGTTAAAATGATTGTAAGAAGACAGTTTTCAAATGAATAGCTGAACAAAACCAGGAAGTTGTTGTCAAATACTTATAGCTGGAGGGTTGTTAAGGGTACAAAAAGGTGTTAAGCCCGCATTGCTGCAATCTTCCAAGCTCTCATTCAACAGAGTCTTGGTCATGTTATTGATATCTTCATCAGTCAGCTCTATCTGACAGTGGCGCAGAGGGTCCTTGATGTCGCCAGTATACTCGCACATTAAGCTGGATCGGCGGCTTAAAGGCAGAATTCTCCATGCGATCCAGCATCAAACTAGGTCGATCCCAGTTAAACCATCAGCCATTGAGGCTCTGATCTTGGAAAATACGGGCCTATATTTGGCCCGTTCACTTGTATTGATCCGTTCTGGGAGGTGGTGCCTTTTGCTAAGCCAGTTTGCATGATAACCCGACAAAGGATTCTCCCCTTCTAGAGAAGTATCTTGACAGTAAAACCAAGTGTGATTCCAGTCCTTTGGATGACTGGGCAGTTTGGCAGCTTGGAAAGTGGCTTCTTTCCGCCTCTGAATGGAAATGCCACCTAACTCTAGACCGGGCCCGTCTGTGAACTCAGTCTGATGGTTTAAATAATAAAACTCTCTGAATAATTCTACAGTTGGCTCATGTTGAAGATACACCTCGTAGAACACTTGAAAGTTACATATATTTGAAACAGAATTGGGGCCAATATCTTGAGGATAGAGTTCAAAAAAATGAAGGACATCACGGAAAATTTTTGAGCCGGGAGGAGTAAAACCTCGGAGCAGATGATCAGTAAAAACAATCACTTCGCCTTCCTTGGCCTCAGGAGGGGTTTCTATGCCTAGGACCCTCCAGTGGATGACATCTTTTTTGGCTAAGACGCCTGTCTGGACGAACTCGTTTAGAGTTTCCTTAGTGACCCGGGACGCTACCCAGTTGCATGAGGTGACAGTCTTGGTCATTGTGGAGGATGAAGGTCTGAAAATAAAATATTGCCGGTTTAAGACTATGTTGTTAAGCCGGCCACTGATTCAAAGGAAAGTACTATAGAAAAACCAACATGTTAAGCTGGAAGACAGCACTGAGTTATGCAGATACGTATATTGGCGGCTTAAAAGGGGGACTAATGATATATAGCGGGTTACGGTTTATCAGTTAAGCTCCCGAATAGTTGTGACAGTTCAGATCTACAAGTGATTTTTTGCTAAGTAACGGACAAACAGATTCCATAGAATGATGCTAAAATTTTGGATCTACAATAGTTCGGAAAATAAAATAAATCCTAGACCTAAAGTGAAGACAATGGAAGAGCTCATATGGTCGGATAGATCTTATACAGGAAAAGTATGTACGACGATTGGAAAAGGGATGCTATGCTACTACCGCGCATTCTTCAATATTATTTTCAGATTCAACCACGTGATCTAGAGAGGAACAGAGAAGAACAGGAAGGAACTCTGACGAACTAGGGAAAACCCTAATGCAGATCTATTACGAAGGAGGAGGAATACTTACTGAGGCTGCTGAGCAGCGGAGGTGCGCTGCAGTAATCTGGTCTTATCAGGTTGATGCTGCGGCCGGAGTTGAGGATGATGGACGGAGACGGCGGCGGTAAAGCTCGGGCTTGCTAGGGTGTCGCGAGGAGGAAGACGAAGACGAGTAGGCAAGGGGGGAAAGTGAAAAGGACCCATGTCCCTATTTATAAGGAGATGGATAAAAGGCATGCACGAGAATCGAGGAGGCCAAAAAATGAATATGTGGCTGCACGGATGCCTCGATTTTCGGGAGATCCATTAAAGATGAAGATATACTGATATGTTTTGGGCTTCGCGCGAGATTAATGCGAGATGACGTCATGGTGTGTTAATACAATTCTGTGAGCTGAGGTCATGGCGGGTTAAAAAAATCATAAAGATTGATGATGGAGGATTTTTCTAAGTCAAGTACTAGAGATTGACATGAACAAGTTCAAATCAACCTGGGCCTAATGTTGGGGATATAACTATTAGGTATGACCCGCCCAGGAGGGGCCGGGTCATACCAGTGGTGATTCATGATGAAAAGGCCCAAGAAGATATTGAAGATGGTGGTTCATAGAGCAAGCTTACTGAAGGCCCAAGACCCGGTGGCGACTTGAGGCCCATGTGTATAAACCACATTATATTTAAATTACATGTTAAGGCAAGCTTAGTTTGGTCACCGAGCCGGACACGTTGTGTATGAGCCGGCCGGGACTCTGTAAGCCACCGGGATTAACCTATGTATATAAAGGGGTGACCCGGTGGTGGGTTAAGGCAAGAAACAACAGATCGAGAACTAGGTCAAGCGTATTAGCTCCCTGATGTCTACTACGCAACCTTCTCCTTGTAGACGTTGTTGGGCCTCCAAGTGCAGAGGTTTGTAGGACAATAGCAAATTTCCCTCAAGTGGATGACCTAAGGTTTATCAATCCGTGGGAGGCATAGGATGAAGATGGTCTCTCTCAAACAACCCTGCAACCAAATAACAAAGAGGCTCTTGTGTCCCCAACACACCCAATACAATGGTAAATTGTGAGGTGCACTAGTTCGGTGAAGAGATGGTGATACAAGTGCAATATGGATGGTAGATATAGGTATTTGTAATCTAAAAATATAAAAACAGCAAGGTAACTAATGATAAAAGTGAGCACAAACGGTATTGCAATGCTAGGAAACAAGGCATAAGATTCATACTTTCACTAGTGCAAGTTCTATCAACAATAATAACATACTTGGATCATATAACTATCCCTCAACATGCAACAAAGAGTCACTCCAAAGTCACTAATAGCGGAGAACAAACGAAGAGATTATTGTAGGGTACGAAACCACCTCAAAGTTATCCTTTCTGATCGATCTATTCAAGAGTCCATAGTAAAATAACACGAAGCTATTCTTTCCGTTCGATCTATCATAGAGTTCATACTAGAATAACACCTTAAGACACAAATCAACCAAAACCCTAATGTCACCTAGATACTCCAATGTCACCTCAAGTATCCGTGGGCATGATTATACGATATGCATCACAGAATCTCAGATTTATCTATTCAACCAACACGAAGAACTTCAAAGAGTGCCCCAAAGTTTCTACCGGAGAGTCAAGACGAAAACGTGTGCCAACCCCTATGCATAGATTCCCAAGGTCACGGAACCCGCAAGTTGATCACCAAAACATACATCAAGTGAATCAATAGAATACCCCATTGTCACCACGAGTATCCCACGCAAGACATACCATCAAGTGTTCTCAAATTCTTAAAGACTCAATCCAATAAGATAACTTCAAAGGGAAAACTCAATTCATTACAAGAGATTAGAGGGAGAAACATCATAAGATCCAACTATAATAGCAAAGCTTGCGATACATCAAGATCGTATCACCTCAAGAACGCGATAGAGAGAGATCAAACACATAGCTACTGGTACATACCCTTAGCCCCGAGGGTGAACTACTCCCTCCTCGTCATGGTGAGCGCCACGATGATGAAGATGGCCACCGGTGAGGGATTCCCCCTCCGACAGGGTGCCGAAATAGGGTCCCAATTTGTTTTTGGTGGCTAGAGAGGATTGCGGCGGAGGAACTCCCGATATATTGTGTTCTCCGATGTTTTTAGGGTATATGGACATATATAGGCGAAAGAAGTCGGTCAGGGGAGCCACGAGGGTGGGGGGCGCCCATGGGGTAGGGTACACCTCCTTGCCTCGTGGCTTCCTCGAAGCTTCCCTGACATCTACTCCAAGTCTCCTGGATTGCTTCCGTTCCAAAAATAACTCTCCCGAAGGTTTCATTCCGTTTGGACTCCGTTTGATATTCCTTTTCTTCGAAACACTGAAATAGGCAAAAAAAACAGCAATATGGGCTGGGCCTCCGGTTAGTTGGTTAGTCCCAAAAATGATATAAAAGTGTAAAGTAAAGCCCATAAACATCCAAAGCAAGTAATATAATAGCATGGAACAATCAAAAATTATAGATACGTTGGAGACGTATCACTCCCTGGTAATCGAAACCCAAGCAATACAACCTAAAGCAGGAGTAGGCTTTTACCTCATTGAGAGGGGCCAAACCTGGGTAAAACTCTATTTGTCCTTTGACATGTTTAACCCCTTCAAGCTAACCTAGCGGCGATGGCTCAACACCTAAGTCCTCTTGCTAGGGCATCTGTCGTGTTAAGTTCACGACAACACCACTAAGGGAATCACAAAATACATATCATCAAAATATCGAACACATATCAAGTTCACATGATTACTTGCAACATGATTTCTCCCGTGAACTCAAGAACAAAAGTAACTACTCACAAATGATAATCATGCTCAAGATCAGAGGGGTAATAAATAGCATAATGGATCTGAACATATAAATTTTCCACCAAATAAACCATATAGTGATCAACTACAAGATGTAATCAACACTGCTAGTCACCCACAAGCACCAATCTATGATTCCGGTACAAAGATTGAACACAAGAGATGAACTAGGGTTTGAGAGGAGTTGGTGTTGTTGAAGATGTTGATGGAGATAGCCCTCCCCAAGATGGGAGAGTTGTTGGTGATGATGATGACGATGATTTCCCCCTCCGGGAGGGAAGTTCCCCCGACGGAATCGCTCTGCCGGAGGGCAAAAGTGCTCCTGCCCAGGTTTCGCCTCGAGACTGCGGCGCTTCGTCCCGAAAGTCCTCTCCTTATTTTTTTTATAGGTCAAAATCACTTATGTACCAGAAGAGGGGCACCGGAGGTGGTCCTGGATGAGCACAACCCACCAGGGCGCGCAGGGGACAAAAGCATTAAATGCCCGTCTACGTCGCCTAAGCAGTGCAAACAGGGACCGTCAGGGGCGCCACCGCTTGCCACGATGGCCATCTTGTCAGCGCCGCTTGCCACAGCATGGGTCACAGACCTCTTGACACGCTGCTACCGAAGGTCCCATGGCGACACGTTGGTGGATGAGCTGGAGCAGAGGAAAAGAGTGGTAGTCTGCCGCGGCAAGCGCCTTGCCGCGGTTGTTGCCTTGTCACGTCCGGAAGCTTGTCGCTCACCGGGCCTTCCCGGCAAGCTCCTCTTGCCGGGGCCTTGTCTCCTAGGTGCCTTGGTTGGCCTTCCCGGCAAGCTCCTCTTGCCGGGGCCTTGTCTCCTAGGTGCCTTGGTTGGCCTTCCCGGCAAGCTCCTCTTGCCGGGCCTTGTCTCCTAGGTGCCTTGGTTGGCCTTCCCGCAAGCTCCTCTTGTCGGGCCTTGTCTCCTTGGCTAAAATACTTTGTTCTTGAATGGCTTCAAAGGAACCACGGAGGACCTTGGCGGTCACTGGCAAGCCTTGCCGCTGAGGTGCTGCAACTGCCCGTGAAGTTCGGGATACTAGGGTACCCCTACTCTAGTACACCGGCAGAGCCCCGAACTGGGCCACACAGTGCCGAAGCGTTGTTGGGCCAGCCCAAAACAGGGCACGAACCACGCCGCCTGGGTTACGCCATAACTCGCTCCGGAACCACCACGTCCTCCACGAACGGCACGCCTCGAATGCGGCGTCGTGGGAGAGACTTTTGACGAAGAGCTGCTCGCCTCCGCTGGGCTGACGCTGGTCGACGCGCCAAGCAGCAGCAGCGGCAAATCTGAGGAGGAGCAGCTGTTGCGGAAGCTGCTGTCGCTCTACCGCGCCCGACAAGCCAAGATGGAATCCCGGGAAGCGCTTGTCGCGAGGGCGGGAGCAGACATCGAGAAGCGCGCATAGGAGCTCCGGGGCCTCAATCAGGAAGCTCTCCGGGCCCTGGCAAAGGAGCGGGAGCGACTCACCGAGGAGCGCAAAGCCTTCATCCTCGAGAAGGCTGAAGCTGAGGAGCAACAGCGGCTTGCCGCCGAGAAGCTATCTGCGCAGGAAGGCGAGTTGGCGCAGCGGAAGATAAATCTTGACAGCCACGAGGAGGATCTTGCCGCGCGCGGGCAAACATTTGGCGGGGCTTTCAAGGAAGCAAAGGATGCTGCCGCAGCTGCCGAGGCCGCCAAGAAGGAGCTGGAGACGAAGGTGACGCAGCTGGAGGCCAATCTGAAGAAGAGCGGCGAGGAGCTTGCTGCACTCAAACATGAGCGCGAGAAGGACACCTACACTCTTGGTGAGCTGCAGGGCCGTCTCGCCGAGAGGAGCAAGGAGCTCAGCGCCGTCAAGGACTCCAACGCGGATCTCGAGCTGAAGCTGACTAATTTGACTCAGACGCTGGAGGGCGCCCGGGAGCGGGAGGTGGCCTTGTTGGAGAAGATCAAGGCCGACGAGGCGCTGCTGGCGAGTGCTACTGCCGCCCAGAACACCTTCAGAGAGAATGTGGAGCACTGGACCGAGGGTCTCGTGAATGTTGCCGCCGCCATCGACAGGGAGCTGGCGGAGCTGGGGATAGTGGATCTTGGGTATTCCTCCGACGAGCACCTCCAACCCAGCGCCAAGCTCAGCTTGTTCTTCAAGGGCGTGGTGATAGCTCTCCAGCGACTTCGGGAAGAGATCCCAAAGCAGCTGGCCGAGGAGTCGCGCCAGATCTGCGCGGGAGCTCTCCAAAAGGTGTTGATGAAGGTGGCCTTCCGCAATCCTGGCCTCAGCTTCACCAACGTCCTCAAGTCCTTGCTGCCGGATGCTTATGTGGAAGCGCTCAAGGCCCTTGTCGCACCCATCGTGGACAGGGTGAGCGGGATCAAGAGGGTTGATGGCGACCGCGTAGATTAGGCCGCCAGTTTTATCTTTTCCTTGTCGCTGCTGGTCATGTTAGGAGAACAATCTATTAGAGCTGCGACAAGCTATCTTGTAATATAGCTCTATTTCTGGTAGTGATTGCTATGTTATCTCCTTTACTTGATTCCCTCCTTTGTATGTTTTTGCCCTACGCTTTTAGGAAACTTGTCGGCGCGGGCACCTTGAGCCATGAAAGCTGAGTGCGGGGACGTCGGCAGCTCCTGTTGGCGGTGCATAGAACCGACAAAAACCTTGTCGCAACTAGTCGCAGCTCACTTAAGTTGTTGAGCGGACTCGAAACAAAGTAAGGGCGCAACTAGCTACGAGTTGGTTCCTCCGCGCACAGGTTTTCCATACAAAGTACGGTCGTTCGAGGAAGATAACTTGAAAATTTAAAAGCTGGTTGCTCAAATTTTAGCAACTTAGCTTTTCTGTCATTTGCTTCCTGGTAAGGCGAAACTTCCTTGAGCGACGCTTGGTCCACACCATTATCTTCTCCTCCCCCCCCCCCCGGCAAACTTGTGGGTGAGGGAACCTTCCTTTCTTTGAGAAAGAGAAAGAAGAGAAAATAAAGTTATGGAGCCTTGCGGCTCGTTATTGCTTACCGGTGGTAGGTGCTGCACAAAGTGTCAGATAATGCATGCAAAATAATGATGAAAGCATGAAATTGACAAGATGTGCGAAGCACATGAGCTTTACTTATGCACGGGGTCTGCGCCCGGCTTTGTACAAAGGATTACATGCAACATCGGCAAGACTTGTACAAAAGGTGGTTGCTGGAACAGGTTCCGGCAACCGCACCCTACGGGTAAAACTTACGAAGATGTTCAATGTTCCAGGAGTTGCTCACCGGAATGCCATCTTCGGTCTCAAGACGGACAGCGCCAGGCCTAGTGACTCGTTTCACCCGATAAGGGCCTTCCCACTTTGGCGTCAACTTGTTGGAATTCTTGGCGGACTGAACGCGCCGAAGAACAAGGTCGCCTTCCTCGAGACTTCGGCATTAACTGCGGCTATGGTAGCGGCGCAAAGCTTGCTTGTATCGAGTAGCTCGTCTGACAACTGAAGACGATCCTCCTCAAGGACCAAGGTCATCTTGTCGCAGCTGCTCTTGCTCAAGCTCATCATAGCGAGCACTCGAGGTGACCCGTATCTGAGTTCCATGGGGAGAACTGCCTCTGCTCCATAGACTAGAGCGAAAGGTGTCTGGCCAGTGGCTCGATTTGGCGTCGTCCTGATCGACCAAAGAACCACCGGCAGCTCCTCAATCCAGTTTCTTCCGCACTTGTGCAGCCTGTCGAAAGTCCTGGTCTTGAGCCCGCGCAGCACTTCAGCATTTGCCCTCTCCGCTTGACCGTTACTTCTCGGATGAGCAACGAAACGGAACCAAGCCTTGGGCCCCAAGATCTTGGCCGTCTTGCATGAAGGTGCGGCTCGTGAATTGTGTGCCGTTGTCGGTGATGATCCTGTTAGGAATCCCAAACGGCAAACAATCGACCTGAAGAACTTGACTGCTGACTGTGATGTCACCTTCCTCACTGCTTCCACTTCCGGCCACTTTGTGAACTTGTCGATTGCAACGTACAAGTACTCAAAGCCCCCGACAGCTCGGGGAAAGGGGCCGAGGATGTCGAGCCCCCAGACCGAAAATGGCCAAGATAAAGGGATCGTCTGGAGAGCTTGAGCTGGCTGGTGTATCTGCTTGGAATGGAACTGGCACGCTTCACACTTGGTTACTTGTGTAGTTGCATCCTGGAGGGCTATCGGCCAAAAGAAACCTTGCCGGAACGCTTTGCGGCAAGTGCTCTTCGCCAATGTGGTGACCACATATGCCTCCATGTATCTCTGCCAACAGCTTTTGTCCATCTTCCCGGTGAATACACTTCAATTTCACACCGTTGAGTCTTCTTACATGCAGTGTCTTGTCGACAAACTGGTACATACTTGACTGCCGGGCTACTCTTTCCGCTTCTTCTTGCTCTTGGGAAGTTCTCGTGTGCGGAGGAAATGGACAATCTGCTGTGCCCATCTTTGGAGCTTATGGCTCGACAACAAGGACTAAAGGCATATCTGCTGCTGCGGGAACATCCGCTTCTACAGCGAGAACCTGCGGCTCAGCCGGAGCTTGACGTTCCCCAGCAAGCTTGCCAGAGCAAAACTTGTCGGGAGCGTCTGCTTCAACGAAACAAACCCTAGGGCTTGTCGGAGCAGACTGCTCCTCAGCACTCTTGGTGTTGATCTTGGGGACCTTCTTGGCGGCGGCTTCAGGGAGCTCTGCCGGAAAGTAGTCTCCGGAAATCAACCTCCTCTTTTTGCTCTGTCCAGTTGATGGCATTACAGACGGTTGAGTCAGTTTGAGCACAAAGATCCCTGGTTCCACAGGTAACTTAAGTGCGGCGCACTTCGACAGGCCATCAGCAATGTCGTTCTAAGCTCTTGGAACATGTTCCATCTGTAGGCCGTCAAAGTGCTCTTCTAGCTTTCTCACTTCATCAACATAAGCTTCCATCAACGGACTCTGATAATCCTTGTTCACTTGGTGGACGACAAGCTGTGAGTCACCCCTGACAATGAGCTTCTTGATCCCAAGGTCTACTGCGATCCTAAGACCGGCAAGCAAACCTTCATACTCTGCAGTATTGTTTGTTGCTTGCTCCTTGGGAAAGTGCATCTGGACTATGTACTTGAGGTGCTCTCCGGTGGGTGCGACAAGCAAAGACGCTTTGCACCAGCGCCTTTGTAGCGAGAAGGCACCATCAAAGTACATCAGCCACTCTTTGCTTGCTTCCTTGACGGGATGCTCGTTTTGGAATTTCTTCATCTTGTGTTGGCGTCCATTCTGCTATGAACTCTGCCAATGCTCGCTTTGGATAGTTGAAGTGCTCTCAAACTTGAGGCCAAAGCTTGATAGTTCCCAAAGCCCACTCGACAATCCTGCCTGTTGCCTCTGGATTTTGCAAGATCCTCTTCAGCGAAAGCGAGTGACGACTGTGATCTCATGTGCTTGAAAGTAATGGCGCAGCTTTCTCGAGGCCATGAGAAGGCCGAAAAGCAGCTTCTGCACACCAGAGTACCTTGATCTAGCCCCATGCAGAAGAGAGCTGACAAAGTAAACTGGGCGCTGCACCATTCTTTTCTGCATCTTCTTGCACACCTGCGCAGATCCATCTTTGTCGGGACCAGAGCTTGCCGGTGAAGTCCCTTGCTTGTCGCTAGACGCATCTGCCGTGGTTGCTAGCTCATCATCCGCCTCCCTCTCCGCTACTAACGCAGCACTAACCACTTGATTGGTTGCCGCTATATATAGCAGCAACTTCTCTTGTGGCCTAGGTGCGACAAGTATTGGAGTGGAGGACAGGTATCTCTTTAAGTCCTGCAGCGTAGCCTCCGCTTCCGGAGTCCATTTCATTGGACCTGCCTTTTTCAATATTTTGAAAAATGGCAGGCGCGCCAGCAGAACCTAGAGATAAACCTCTTTGAGAGCAGCTACGCAACCGGCAAGCCTTCATACATCCTTGACGCGCTTTGGTGCTTCAATCTGCTCAATGTCCTTGATCTTGTCGGGATTGGCTTCAATTCCCCGCTGTGACACGAAGAACCCGAGAAGCTTGCCGGAGGGGACTCCAAACACGCACTTCTCGGGGTTGAGCTTGAGGTTGATCTTACGCAGATTTGCAAAGGTCTCGTCTAAATCTTGAATCAGAGTTGCCTTGTCCTTGCTCTTGACCACTATGTCATCCATGTAGGCTTCCACATTTCTTGTATTTGCGGCTCAAAAGCGTCATGGACTACTCTTGCAAATGTTGAACCAGCATTCTTTAAACCGAAAGGCATTCGTACGAAACAGTATGTGCCACATGGAGTGATGAATGCGGTTTCTCCTCATCCTCTTCTGCCATGAAGATCTGATGATATCCTGAGTATGCATCAAGAAATGAAAGCAAATCACATCCGGCCTGGAGTCAACAATCTGGTCGATCTTGCGGCAAGGGAAATGGGTCTTTGGGACAAGCTTTATTAACATCGGTAAAGTCGATACAAAGCCTCCATTTCCGTTTGCCTTGGCGCACGACTACAGATTGGCCAACCACGTGGATGGAGCACTCCTCGACAAGGCCTGCTGCTTCCAACTTCTTGATTTCTTCTGCGATGAATTCTTGGCGCTCCACTGCCTGCTTCCTGACTTTCTGCTTGACGGGCCGTGCATGAGTACAGACGGCAAGATGGTGCTCAATTACTTTCCTGGGAACACCGGGGATGTCAGACGGTTGCCATGCAAACACGTCGACGTTCGCCCGCAGGAAAGCAACGAGTGCGCCTTCCTATTTGGGGTCGAGAGTGGCACTGATGGTGAAGGTACCACCAGTGCCGTCCTCCTTGGCGGACACCTTCTTGGTCTCTGGTGGAGCTGCCATCGTCTTCTTGTACTTGCCGGTGGAGCTCGATGGTGCGTCCTCGACGGTAGCGCAGCACTCCGAAGAGGTGCGCTTGCCGGAGTGGGCATCATAGCTCTTGCCGGACTTGGTCTTCTTCTTCCCCCCGGGAGCTTCAACGGCAAGTGACTTGCAATCTGCTGCGGCTGCTGCTTCCTGGTAGATCTTGTCGGCGCAGATAAGAGCATCCTTCTTGTCGCCAGGAACAGAGATGACACTTATCGGGCCAGGCATCTTCAACATGTTGTATGCATAGTGAGAGGCTGCCATAAATTTGGCGAGTGCTGGACGGCCAAGTATCCCATTGTAAGGCAATGGAAAATCAGCAACGTCAAAAGTGACCCTCTCAGTCCTGAAATTCAACTCGCTGCCAAACGTCACCGCCAACGTGATCTTTCCCTTCGGCTTGCTCCTTCCCGGATTGATTCCTTGGAATGTACCGGTCTCTTCGAGCTCGCCATCAGGGATCTGTAGCTTCTGGAGCACCGCGGAGGAGATCAGGTTCAAGCCGGCCCCGCCGTCAACTAGCATCTTAGTGACCTTGAGGTTGCGGGATAGTTGGTGAAACCAACATCGGCAAGCACCCGACCGCAGTTATGCGATCAGGGTGGTCCTCAATATCAAAGATGATAGGCGTGCTGGACCATTTCAGAGGCTTGCGTGACTCAATGGATGGTTCTGCCGCATTGACTTCCCGCATCCACTGCTTGAGTTGGCGGTGTGAAGTATGCAGAGAAGCACCGCCGTCAACGCACAAGACCTCTGTGGCTTTCTGGAACTCCTGGTCATCGGTCTCGTCGTCTTCCATATCATCATCGTCGTCGTCATCTTCATCCTTGTCGCGGCCGCGGGGAGGTCTGTCTCCTTGCCGCTGCTTGGCCTTGCCGCGACGTCCTCCCCGGCCGGGGCGTTTCTTGCTGGCTCCTGCAGCACCTTCCTGGGCCTTCTCCTTGTCACGTCGCTCGTACTCAGCCTTTTGCTGCTCAACGAGCTGCTCGACCTTCTTGCAGCTCTGGAGGTCATGGCCCTTGGTGCGGTGGATCTTGCAGTACTGCTTGTTGGAGCTGTCCTGCTTGTCAGCGACCGCCACAGCTTGGCAGTTGGTGCCCGCGGCAACCTCCTTGCCGGAGCTACCAACTTTGGCTTTCTTGGCGCCACCTCCGCTGCCGGACTGCTCGACAACTAGCACGTCTTTGCCTTTCTTCTTTCTGTTGTTCCGCCGCCGACTTTTCTTTGCCGGGGCAGCCTCCTCACTATCAGATCCTCCTGCTTCTACATTCTCTCCGGGGAGTCTCCTCCCTTCCTCAGCACGTGCACACTTGTCGGCCAGGGCATATAGCTCACTGACGTCCTTGATCTTGCACATCGCCATCTCCTCCCGCATCCTGCGGTTCCGCACGTTCTGATGGAACGCACAGATTACCGCAGCAGGGTGGACATCTGGGATGTTGTGATGTACACGGCTGAATCTCTGAATGTACTTGCGCAGGGGCTCTCCTTCCTTCTGGGCTAGCAGATGAAGGTCGCTCTCTTGGCCATGGGGCTTGTGGCCGCCTGTGAAGGCGCCGACAAACTGATGGCACAGATCTGCCCAAGAAGATATGGAGTTGTCCGGCAAGTGCATGAGCCAAGATCTGACATTAGGCTTGAGTACCAGCGGGAAGTAGTTGGCCAGAATCTTGTCGTCTCGCCCCGCAGCTTGCACCGCAATGGTGTAGATCTTGAGGAACTCGACGGATCGTCTTGCCGCCGTACTTCTCTCAGCACGTCGGCTTGAAATTCTTCTTGCTGGGCCATTTGGACTTGCCGCAACTCACGAGTGAACGCAGGGCAACCTACGCGTCGGCAAGTCGCTGGTTCCCCGGGCGCATGCATATCGACGGAGGGCCCAGCGGCTGGTCGGATTGATGCGCGCTTCTCTTGGCGCTCGATCGCGAAGTTCGGCGTCTTCTTGTTGTCGTTCGTGAAGAACTTGGCGCTGATCGCGACGAGCTCGTGGATCTGATGACGCGGTGGAGTCGCTGTCGAGGTAGATCCGGCGAGTCGGCGATCTTGTCCTTCGGGGTGGAGAGTGCATGGTGGTTGCACCCCCACCGGTCTCGTCGCCACCGGCTCGTGCTTGGCGGTTCTGCTGCGGCAGCGATGTACTCGGCTGCCGCGGAGTGTCGCCGTTGGCAAAGCCGATGAGACTCTGGATGGTGGCCCTCCATTCATCGACCTTGTCGGCTGTTGGAGGGTAATCTAGGAGCAATTGAGCTCTCGCCAAAGCTTCTGCTGGAGTGGTGGGTGGTAGTGGCGAACGGTGCGAGGAGCGGGATATGCTCGGACTTCTAACTATGTTAGAAGGAGCAGTATCCCGCCCAGCGATCGTGCCTCGCTTCGTGCCGACATGTTGGCGTGCACGCTGGTCTTGAGGACCCCGGGATCCACCAGCTCGATCTTGATCCAACGAGCGTATGGTACTGTGAATACCATGACGCTGTCGGTCCCGCGCCTCCTGAGATGGGCGCGGTGCATCTACGGACGCCGAGGTCTGAGCAGCCTTGTCCTTGGACTTGGCAGCGTTGTAGGCTCCCTCGCCGGCGCCCGTTCTTCCGCCGGTGTCTACCCCACCACCCATTTGCTCCGGTGGCGGTGGGATCGACGTGGACGGCTCCGCTGCCGCCGAAGCCTTCTTCTTCGGTGGCATGTCGATGAGGATGATGAAGATCTTGCTCGTGTGAACGCCGGATCAGGTTCACACAGCCTCGACGCCCCCTACCTGGCGCGCCAAAGATGTCGGGGAAGCTGATCGGACCCACGAACACCTATGGGACCGGCGGACCGAGCCCCTTTCGGTTCGGTGGGGGCGGAGGTCGCATGAAGAGCAGATCGAGGCGGTTAATACACGAGCAGTTTACCCAGCCGAGCTCTCCGGAGATAACCTCCTACTGCTTCTTGTCCGAGTATATTGAGTTCTTGCTAGGGAGCGCTGAGTGCTACAAGACACACCAGCTGCTAACGAGACCTAGCGTGAGTGTTTACGGCTTCAACCTTTGAACCCCCCCTCGTTAGCATGGGCCTCCTTTTATACGCTAAAGGGTCTCCCAGGTGGCAACGTAGACAAGGGTAAAAATGGAAAAAGAGTGAGGTTGGTACAGCTACCTGTACAGTGTATCATACCTAACCCTGACGGCAGGGGACAAAAGCATTAAATGCCCGTCTACATCGCCTAAGCAGTGCAAACAAGGACCGTCAGGGGCGCCACTGCTTGCCACGATGGCCATCTTGTCAGTGCCGCTTGCCACCGCGCTCCGCTGGCCGCACAGCCTCTTGACACGCGCGCCTGGGAAGGTCCCATGGCGACACGTTGGTGGATGAGCTGGAGCGGAGGAAAGGAGTGGTAGTCTGCCGCGGCAAGCGCCTTGCTGCGGTTGTTGCCTTGTCGCGTCCGGAAGCTTGTCGCTCACCAGGCCTTCCTGGCAAGCTCCTCTTGCCGGGGCCTTGTCTCCTAGGTGCCTTGGTTGGCCTTCCCGGCAAGCTCCTCTTGCCGGGGCCTTGTCTCCTTGGCTAAAATACTTTGTTCTTGAATGGCTTCAAAGGAACCACGGAGGACCTTGGCGGTCACCTGGCAAGCCTTGCCGCGGGGTGCTGCAACTACCCGTGCACGAGTTCGGGATACTAGGGTACCCCTACTCTAGTACACCGACACTTATTATCGTTTTGAATTCTCCAAACTACACTATATCGGAGAAGTTTGTGCTTATTAAGGATTATATTGATGGGTTGCGTTTTACTACTACACATGATAATTTTGATAGATATAATATGCATGTGCTTGCTGCTCCTACTTGCAATTATTATGAGAGAGGAATTATATCTCCACCTCTCTATGTTTCCAATATGATAGAATTGCAAGAAACTGCTTATACTATGCATTGGCCTTTACTATGTGTGCATGAATTGTTCTTTTATGACATGCTGATGCATAGGAAGAGAGTTAGACTTTGTTATTGCTTGATATATGTTACTTTGTGCTCACTACTAAATTACAAATCATTGTTAATTAAAATTGGCTTTGATATACCTTGGGATCCCGGTGGATTCATTACTTGAGCACTATATGCCTAGCTTAATGGCTTTAAAGAAAGGGCTGCCAGGGAGACAACTCGGAAGTTTTAGAGAGTCATTTATTTCTGTTGAGTGCTTTTATATAGTCTAAAACAAAAAAAAATAAAGAGGGGAACCCAAAACTTTTCAAAAAGGAAAGTGAAAGTGAGAGAGACAAGCATTGTTGAAGTGGGGGAGCTCCTTGAACTTTGTTCATGCTCACGGAAACTTTGTGAATCTTAATTACAGAAACTTTTCATCAAAAATAAGTATACCCTTGTACAATTCCATTGTATTATAAAAATAATGTGCCAAGGTTTGCCTTTAGGATGTTTACAATGCTTGTTGGTTTGTGCGGTGCAGGATAGAAACTATGGCTGTAGTGCGCGATTTTACATTTTTTACTGGAACGTCAAACGGTTCTGAAACTTTTTGCACTGTCTTTCCGTACAAATTGTTTATTTTTCCTAATTTTGGTAGAATTTTTGGTACAAGAAGTATGGTGAATGTTCAGATTGCTACAAATTGTTCTCTTTTTGACAGATTTTGTTTTTGATGCATAGATTACTTGTTTTGATGAAACTATCAATTTCTATCAGTGGATTAAGCCATGAAAAAGTTATATTACAGTAGACACAATGCAAAAACATAATATTAATTGGTTTTCAAAAGTACCTAGAGTAGTGATTTGCTTTATTATACTAACGTATCTTACCGAGTTTTCTGTTGAAGTTTTGTGTGGATGAAGTGTTTGATCGAGGAGGTCTCGATATGAGGAAAAGAAAGAGAGGAAAGAGCTCAAGCTTGGGGATTCCCAAGGCACCCCAAGTAAATATTCAAGGATACTCAAGCGTCTAAGCTTTGGGATGCCCCGGAAGGCATCCCCTCTTTCTTCAACAAGTATCGGTATGTTTTCGGATTCGTTCCGTTCATGCGATATGTGCAAGTCTTGGAGCGTCTTTCGCATTTAGTTTTCACTTTTCTTTTATGCACCATGCTGGTATGAGATAGTCCATGGTTGATTTATAGAATGCTCGTTGCACTTCACTTATATCTTTTGAGTATGGCTTTATAGAATGCTTCATGTGCTTCACTTATATCTTTTGAAGTTTGGATTGTCTGTTTCTCTTCACATAGAAAACCGCCATTTGTAGAATGATCTTTTGCTTCACTTAAATTTGTTAGAGCGTGGGCATATCTTTTGTAGAAAGAATTAAACTCTCTTGCTTCACTTAATCTATTTAGAGAGATGACAGGAATTGGTCATTCACATGGTTAGTCATAAAATACTACATGAACTTGTAGATCACTGAATATGATATGTTTGATTGCTTGCAATAGTTTTGCGATATAAAGATGGTGATATTAGAGTCATGCTAGTGGGTAGTTGTGGATTGTAGAAATACTTGTGTTGAAGTTTGTGATTCCCGTAGCATGCACGTATGGTGAACCGTTATGTAATGAAGTTGGAGCATGAGGTATTTATTGATTGTCTTCCTTATGAGTGGCGGTCGGGGATGAGCGATGGTCTTTTCCTACCAATCTATCCCCCTAGGAGCATGCGCGTAGTACTTTGTTTTGATGACTAATATATTTTTGCAATAAGTATGTGAGTTCTTTATGACTAATGTTGAATCCATGGATTATAAGCACTCTCACCCTTCCATCATTGCTAGCCTCTTGATCGCACTGCATTGCCCTTTCTCACCTCGAGAGTTGGTGCAAACTTAGCGGTGCATCCAAACCCCGTGATATGATACGCTCTATCACACATAAGCCGCCTTATATAATCCTCAAAACAGCCACCATACCTACCTATTATGGCATTTCCATAGCCATTCCGAGATATATTGCCATGCAACTTCCATCCTCATCATATACATGACTTGAGCATTCATTGTCATATTGCTTTGCATGATCGTAAGATAGCTAGCATGATGTTTTCATGGCTTGTCCGTTTTTTGATATCTTTGCTATGCTAGATCATTGCACATCCCGGTACACCGCCGGAGGCATTCATATAGAGTCATATCTTTGTTCTAGTATCGAGTTGTAATGTCGAGTTGTAAGTAAATAAAAGTGTGATGATCATCATTATAGAGCATTGCCCCATAAAAAAATAAAAATAAAAAAAGAGTCCAAAGAAGCCTAAATAAGAAAGGGGGGCAAAGAAGCCCGCAAAAAAATAAAATGAAAAAAAGGAAAAAAAGAAAGAAAAAAAGGGGCAATGTTACTATCCTTTTACCACACTTGTGCTTCAGAGTAGCACCATGTTCTTCATATAGAGAGTCTCCTATATTGTAACTTTCATATACTAGTGGGAATTTTCATTATAGAACTTGGCTTGTATATTCCAACGACGGGCTTCCTCAAATGCCCTAGGTCTTCATGAGCAAGCAAGTTTGATGCACACCCACTTAGTTTCAGTTTGAGCTTTCATACACTTATAGCTCTAGTGCATCCATTGCATGGCAATCCCTACTCCTCACATTGACATCAATTGATGGGCATCTCCATAGCCCGTTGATTAGCCACGTCGATGAGAGACTTTCTCCTTTTTTGTCTTCTCCACATAAACCCCACCATCATATTCTATTCCACCTATAGTGCTATATCCATGGCTCACGCTCATGTATTGCGTGAATGTTGAAAAGGTTTGAGAACATCAAAAGTATGAAACAATTGCTTGGCTTGTCATCGGGGTTGTGCATGATTTGAATATTTTTTGTGATGAAGATGGAGCATAGCCAAACTATATGATTTTGTAGGGATAACTTTCTTTGGCCATGTTGTTTTGAAAAGACATGATTGCTTTATTAGTACGCTCGAAGTATTATTGTTTTTATGTCAAATGATAGACTATTGCTTTGAATCACTCGTGTCTTAATATTCATGCCATGATTAGACATATGATCAAGATTATGCTAGGTAGCATTCCACATCAAAAATTATCTTTTTTATCATTTACCTACTCGAGGACGAGCAGGAATTAAGCATGGGGATGCTGATACGTCTTCGTCATATCTATAATTTTTTATTGTTCCACGCCAATATTATTCAACTTTCATATACTTTTGGCAACTTTTTATACTATTTTTGGGACTAACATATTGATCCGAAGGCTCAGTGCAGTTCTGTTTGTTGCATGTTTTATGTTTCGCAGAAACCCCATATCAAACGGAGTCCAAACGGGATAAAAATGGATGGAGATCATTTTTGGAATATTTATGATTTTTGGGAAGAAAAACCAATGCGATACGGTGCCCGAGGGGGACACGAGGTAGGGGGCGCGCCTCTGACCCTCGTAGGCACCCCGTAAGGCGGTTGATGCTCTTCTTTTGCTGCAAGAAAGCTAATTTTCGGAGAAAAATCTGGGCGAAGGGTTCAATCCAATCGGAGTTACGGATCTCCGGATATATAAGAAACGGTGAAAGGGCAGCACAGGAGAATGCAGAAACAGAGAGAGACAGAGAGACGGATCCAATCTCGGAGGGGCTCTCGCCCCTCCCATGCCATGGGAGCCAAGGACCAGAGGGAAAACCCTTCTCCCATCTAGGGAGAAGGTCAAGGAAGAAGAAGAAGAAGGGGGGCTCTCTCCCCCTTGCTTCCAGTGGCGCTGGAACGCTGTCGGGGGCCATCATCATCACCGCGATCTATACCAACACCTCCGCCATCTTCACCAACATCTCCATCACCTTCCCCCATCTATATTCAGCGGTCCACTCTCCCGCAACCCGTTGTACCCTCTACTTGAACATGGTGCTTTATGCTTCATATTATTATCCAATGATGTGTTGCCATCCTATAACGTCTGAGTAGATTTCCGTTGTCCTACCGGTGATTGATGAATTGCTATGATTGGTTTAATTTTCTTGTGGTTATGTTGCTGTCCTATTGTGCCCTCCATGTCGCATAAGCGTGACGGATTCCCGCTGTAGGGTGTTGCATACATTCATGATTCGCTTATAGTGGGTTGCTTGAGTGACAGAAGCATAAACCCGAGTAAGGGGGTTGTGGCG
Source organism: Aegilops longissima (assembly GCA_021605205.1). Taxonomy (NCBI): domain Eukaryota; kingdom Viridiplantae; phylum Streptophyta; class Magnoliopsida; order Poales; family Poaceae; genus Aegilops; species Aegilops longissima. The sequence continues at coordinate 601,605,672 of CM038681.1, forward strand.
TATGGGATAAAGGGGACTTGATGCTTTAATGCTATGGTTGGGTTTTACCTTAATGATCTTTAGTTTATATTTACTTTATTGCTTCTTTATCTAAACAGCTCCTATTTTATATTTACGGGCTCTTTATTATCTTGCAAACCTATACAACAACACCTACAAAGTACTTCTAGTTTCATACTTGTTTTAGGTAAAGCGAATGTTAAGCGTGCGTAGAGTTGTATCGGTGGTCGATAGAACTTGAGGGAATATTTGTTCTACCTTTAGCTCCTCGTTGGGTTCGACACTCTTACTTATCGAAAGAGGCTACAATTGATCCCCTACACTTGTGGGTTATCACATGCTACGTTTCCCAACAGTGGCATCTGAGCCAGGTCCATGCGTAGATGATATGTACAAGTAGAACACAAAGAGTTGTGGGGGGTGATCGTCATACTGCTTACCACCAATGTCTTATTTTGATTCGGCGGTATTGTTGGATGAAGCGGCCCAGACCAACCTTACATGACCTCGTTCATGAGACCGGTTCCACCGACAGACATGCAACTAGTTTTGCATAAAGGTGGCTTGCGGGTGTCTGTTTCTCCAACTTTAGTTGAATCGAATTTGACTGTGGCCGGTCCTTGTGAAGGTTCATGCTAGAAGCCCGTAGCAGCCACGTAAAACTTGCAACAAACATAGTAGAGGACGTCTAACTTGTTTTTGCAAGGCATGTTGTGATGTGATATGGTCAAGGCATGATGTGATAAAAATTGTTGTATGAGATGATCATGCTTTGTAACAGAGTTATCGGCAACTGGCAGGAGCCATATGGTTGCCTCTTTATTGTATGAAATACAAACGCTATGTAATTGCTTTACTTTATCACCAAGCGATAGTGATAGTCGTAGAAGCAATGGTTGGCGAGACGACAACGGCGCTACGATGGAGATCAAGGTGTCAAGCCGGTTACAATGGAGATCATGACGTTGCTTTGATGATGGAGATCAAAAGCACAAGATGATGATGGCCATATCATGTCACATATTTTGATTGCATGTGATGTTTATCTTTTATGCATCTTATTTTGCTTAGTACGGTAGTAGCATTATGAGATGATCCCTTACTAAATTTCAAGGTATAAGTGTTCTCCCCGAGTATGCACCGTTGTGAAAGTTCTTCGTGCTGAGACACCACGTGATGATTGGGTGTGATAAGCTCTACGTTCAAATACAACAGGTGCAAGCCAGTTTTGCACACGCGGAATACTCGGGTTAAACTTGACGAGCCTAGCATATACAGATATGGCCTTGATACATCTCCAATGTATCTACTTTTCCTAACGCTTTTCCTCTGGTTTTGGACTCTAATTTGCATGATTTGAATGAAACTAACCCCGGACTGACACTGTTTTCAGCAGAACTACCATGGTGTTATTTTTGTGCAGAAATAAAAGTTCTCAGAATGGAACGAAACTTTGCGAGGATTTTTTATATCAAATAAGAGAATTTCTGGAGCCAGGATGGACCTGAGGGTGGGGCACCTGGGTGGGCACAACCCACCAGGGCGCGCCAGCCCCCCCCCCCCCAGGCACGCCCTGGTGGGTGCTGCCCACCTCACTACAAAAAAATACACTTCCGTGATGATACGTGCTTGTCACAGTAGGTCACGTTTTTTTTCATGCATGTACATCCATGACGATTTTATGACAGAATCAAGATAGTCATACCTGTGTTGTCGTAGAAGTGTTCCATGACATTACCAAAATTATCATCACAGAAGTGTCCACTTCCATGACGATAAATCGCGCGTCACAGAAGTGCTTTCGTCAAGGGTGACCGACACGTGGCATCCACCATAACGAAACGCCGTTAAGCTATCGGGTCGGGTTTTGGATCCGATAGCCCGTTAACAGCCCCGACCAATGGGGATTTTCCATGTGTAAAATCATCATTGGCTGGAGGAAACACGTGTCGGCTCATCGTTGGGACAGATGTCATCCACTCATTGGACAGAAGGCGCCTATGATACGTCGACACGTGGCACGGCCCAACAGAGGCCCATTCCTGTGAAAAGGCCGCCCGTTTGACTTGGTAAAAGGTGGTGGGCGGCCCATGGAAAGCTTTATTAACGGCCCGTTTGCATATAGCCCATTTACTGACCCGCTAACCCAAGACTCGTTCGCCCTATCTGAATTAGGCCCATGGCGTCATCCGGGCCATCCAATATGATTCCAAATATTTTCGCCGGCCCATGTATGGCCCATGACGTCTTCGGCCCATATGAGGCCCTATGTAACTCTTGGCCTATTAACGGCCCGTGGTGAAATCGCCCGCAATGAACAAAGTATCACTTTACACCCATTAACGGCCGTGGTGAACCGGCCCGTAATGAACGATGTATCACTTTATACCCATTAAGGGCCGTTATTCGGTTGGGCGTTTCCAGCCCATGTTATCTTTCGGCCTTCTCAGAGCCCATTTATTCTTGGGCTCATTTCCAGCATTCGTTTACCTACGGCCCGTTACTATCATTTTCTGCTTGTGGGCCAAATTCAGCCCATGGTTACAGTCGGCCCATTTGTGGTCCGTTAATACGTTGGGCCGTTTTCATAGCGTCATCAAATACGGCCTATTAACGATGGCCTGTTATGGTCGGCCCATGAACGAACGATTCCAACTCTAGCCCGTTTACGCCATAATGCGACTCGTTATTGGCCCATGTCCGCCAATCGATCATCTGACCCGTATAAGGCCCATTTATGATCTGACCCGTAGAAGGCCCATTGTTTCTACGGCCCGTAGAAGGCCCAATGTTTCTACGACCCGTAGAAGGCCTCTCGTTTCTGACCCGTAGAAGGCCCATCGCTTTCTGACCCGTAGGAGGCCCAGTGTCACTACAGTAAATATTAGCCCATGGTTATTGTGGCCTAGTTTTAAAAAATAGGTTATTGCAGCCACTAGCAAACCGCGGAAAAAGAACTGCACTGACTACAAGCAAACAAATAAACAAGACAACAAGGAAATAAATAAGCAAGCAACTTATGCTAGGCTATCACGGCTATTACACATATTACATCCACTGGGCATCAAAGTTCACCACCAGTGCAAATATAGGGAACACAACAGCATATAAACGCCGCAGCAAAACAAGTCCAGAACTGAAACCACTTCAGAAGAGTTCAAGAAACAATATCCTGGGTACCCATAATGCTGGAGTGCTTGCTGTTGCACAAGAAAGTACGCATCTGAATTCTGCAGGGACTTCCTCAGTCCTTCGGCTTCTTGCCGCAGCACGGTGATCGATGCCTTTCGACTTGTAGCTGAGGCTCAAGAAGCGAAGTGATTCAGCAGCGAGTTCGAAGAGCTTGTGCCAGCGGTACTGGCCAGTAACTCGAACACTACATCAACGCAGGACTATGGGGTTTTCTCACTGTCTACAAGATCGTTTTTATCACCTTTCTTGGAGACCAACAGGGTTGTCTTACTATCTTGAACCTTATCTGCATTACTTTCTCTACCATTGCATAGTGGGGTGCTCTTCTCCAATATTCTGCTTGCATACTACAAGAGAAACAAGCGAGACACATCACGAGTTTAGCTTGTAGTATACCAAACTCATTTTGGTAAACCGTTCGAGAGTAAGGTGGACAGGATAACACATGAAACAAACATATATCTATGTACTATGGTCCTTTGTATTGTCCATATCATTCTAGTTTATGTTCCCTAATCAAGATAGAGACACAGTTCAACTCAGTATATTTTTAAGACACAACAAAGATAGACAGAATATAAGTGTGAGAAACTACACAAGATTGGCAGCACTTGTAATGTGCATCACATGAGAACATAACTGTTTATACAACTTAAACTGAAATCAACATAGAGCAAGAAGTTAGAACAACAATCCAGTTAAAGAAATAGGTTTAAAACATACCTGCTATGCCATTGGAGTTTCAATTGGATCCTTCAAATTCGAAAGTAGTTGGTATGAGTAAATACAAGTGATGCAACAACAAAGGAGTATGGACCATAGCTACGAATCGACACGAGAACAGTTGCTCTTTTGCTTTAAACATGGAGTTTGGGTTAGTGTGGTGGTCTCCGTGCTTTGGGCACTGCAGAGCTTTACAAACTGCTTTCGTGTGGGGTACTGTGGTGGACATGGTGCTTTGTCAACTATAAGTGGGTTACTATCCACGGGGTTGCGGTTAGATGGGTTTTAGCTGGTTCTCGGCCAATGGTGTAAGTGTGCAATCTGGAAGAGTCTCGATTATGTGTGGTGGGGCTAGTTTGTGGGCAAGACAACCATGGTTCTATCTGCATCGACGGGTAGCACTTGTCTTTTGTGAAGAATGGGTTTTGCTCCCTTAGATACTGCCATCACCCCTCCAATTCAAATGGCTGATAAACAAGAAAAGAAATTGAGCGTCTGAGACATTGTATGATAGATAGATGTAGTAATTCACATATATGTTGTCTAACCAAACAGGACAGCATGACACAATTTCACATATATGATGCCTAACTAAACAGGATAGCATGACACAGTTTCAGATATATGAAGGATAACTTAACAGGATATAATGGCATAATTTAACATATGATGAGTACCTAAACAGGATGACATGACAAAACTATATGATGTCTTTCTAAAATAGGTTGGGATGAAATAATTCACATACATGTTGTCTAAGTATACAGGATGGCATGATATAATTGACATAATTGATTCATATACTAAGCAGTGGCACTTTCATGTATGATCTCTAAACTAAGCAGATAGAATTCAATATTGTGCATATGATGTCTAAACTAAGCAATGCAAGACACCATATGCATCATATGAGAAATATAAACATTGCAACTTAGAGCATACACCAGGGTCGCTAGAGCAAGAGTTTTCTTCATTCCAGCCTCAAAACATTGATCTTCCACAGAAAGATAAGGACGATTAATTGTCTTACATAATTAGAAAGATAATTAAAAAAGCCACATGCGGTTACGCCCAAATACACAAGGGCAAAAGAAGAAGGAAGACAAGAATCGGCTCGCTGATCTCTACTTTCTTGATCGTTCTTGCAGGCGCGGGAACTAGTCTCCGCGGCAAGCAGCGATGGGCTCTTTCGTGTCCTCAAGATGCTGCTTGAGAACATCCACGGATTCCTCCACCAGCCTTTGGCGCTCATTGCGGAGCATGTCATTCTCGTCCATAAGTTTCTTGACGATGGCGCTGGTCCTCTTCAACAAGGCCTTTGGTCTCCTCCTGCTGGTCGCACTTGGACGATCTTCTCCCTCAGCAGGTCGCGCTCGGCCCGGAGCCTCTCATTGCCCTCCCTTAGTTGCCGGATGACACCGGTAGCCTGTTCAAACGAGGCTTTCACGTCGTCCTGCAACCTCGCCCAGCCGGAGATCTGATCCATCTGGCTATGGACGATCGCATGCATGCGCCATAATAGCCGTCGCCTGCCGAGAAATTTTCCCAGGCCGCCGCGGCGTGGTGGGACATCTCTGTTGCATTCGTGGCGCGGCGGGACATCTCTGCTGCTTCCGCGGCGCGGCTGGACCAGTTTGCTGCATCGACGGCGCAGCGCGACCTCCATGCTACTTCAGCGGCGTGGCGGGACCTCTATGATGCTACTTCCGCGCGGTGGGACATGTCGGCTGCTCTCGCAGCGAGGCGGGACATCTCTCGTGCTTCCGCTTCCATGCTCGCCTCTCCCTGGTGGCAATCTCTCGACCCAGAACTCACGCTGGCCATGGCAGACGCAAGGGAAGGATGTTGAATGACTTGTTTGTTTTTTTGGATGAGGAGTTGAGGAGGAATGTGCAGTCATCTTGGCATACTAGTATTTATAACCGAGTACTAATACGCTCCTAAGTGGGAAACCGTTTAGGTTGTGATCGGTGTGAACAGGTTTGGAATTCAACATAGCTGGTACTAATACGCTCCTAAGTGGGAAACTGTTTAGGTTGTGATCGGTGTGAACAGGTTTGCAATTCAATATAGCGTGGAGTAATTTGGAATGTGACGAGGCATAAGCTCAAAATTTATTAGCGGTTCTAGTTTGATGCGGCACTATTCCCGGATGGAGTACTTCTTTTCTACTCCTCCTTTCGGTTTTATAGGGCTTATCTCAAAATTTTAGTTTTCCATTTTATAAGGCTCAATTTGGTTGTTCCCCAACACATGTTCAGATTCAAGGTGCATTAAATCATTGCATGCAAGTATTAAGAAAATTGACCAATGCATGTACTTTATTCATGCATGCATTGCAATTAATGCATTGATAAACATAATTTTTGAGAAAAACAAGAGCATTAATTAGGTGCTTTTGCAAACTACAAAAATATTCCACCACTCACCATCTTGGTTGGTGAGATTTTGAATTAAGCCCTATAAACCGGAAAGGAGGGAGTACTACGTATGCGTGCAATAAGCGGCACCGTCATATACATATCTTACGGTTAATGGGGCGTTCGACAGGAATAGCCGCGTGGCGAGCTCTAGGCTAGTCCTTTTTTCAGACGCATTAAACCTATCTCTCGGGACTTCTCGCACGCACCATCGTGCCACCCACAAAAACTTGTACTCTGAGTTTAGTAGTATGTTATACAGGAAGAGAAGAGGTGCACGCACGCACTCGTCCTCTCACACACGCGTCTGTTTTTTCTCGAAAAGGAGGATGATGACCCCGGCCTCTGCATCAGGAGTCACACACGCATCTGTAGCTACTGGTTGTAGTGTTCTCAACCATCCGATTGGCTCTATCATGGATGTACCTATATACTAAAACATGTCTAGATACATCTATATTTTGACAAATGGAAGGCATGTATTGTGGAATGGAGGAGTGCTTGTCATCAAAATGGATAAAAGGGCGTATCTAGAACTAAAATACATCTACATACATCTCCTTTTATCCATTTTGATGACAAGTAGTACTTCTTACCCAAAGGAACTTTATATCCAATGACACAAAATATCCGTTCATTTGTTGAAATTCTTGATCGATGTCGAAGTAATTGTTGCATCGCCACCAAAACCCACCATTTCTTAAGCTAAAGTAGACCAAGGTAATCCCTATATTAGCATATTACTAAGATAAACAGAAGGCACCGTCGAAACATTTAGGGCGTGAGCTTGTCAATCTGAATGTGGAGGGACACAAGCTTAGCCCGGCCAGCAGCTTGGCGGAACTGTCAAGAAGGTCAGCTCCACACATCGACGTCGTGGGATCCTTGCTGCTTGTCACCTCCATTTCCACCTTGACGGCGTCGGTCGTGCCTTTGGGCTCCCGTGAACCGTTCGCCCATAGCTTGGCCAAGTAGTGCGGCGGTGGGGGCGCCCGCTCGATGCGCACAACCTACACGGCGATAAGCGCGCCGATGTCGAGCACGTCGCCGACCAACAAAAGCAGCGGCGGTCCTCCTCCGCGAACAGCAAGAGCCGTGGCTCCGGCGATTAACACTTGCAGCTGGAGCACCTTGCCGTCTTGGATCCCGTGCACGGGCATGGGATGCGCGTGATGATGTGGTGGTAGAGCACCGTGGCGGGCCTTCGAGCCGCAGATGGGCACGGGCATTTGCGGTAGCGAGCGGACACACGCCCGGTGATCGGCGAGCTTGTGGTAAGTGACATAGAGCCCACACCTTCGTGGGGGCACTCCACCTCATCGGCGAAAGGACGGAGTCCACCACCGTGTTCCGCGCGTCGAAGCCACCGCCCGCTTCGCGCCTTCTTGCACGCGCTGGTTCCGGGGCACTCGACACGGCGATCTGCGAAGGCAGTGTGCCCTCCTTGCACCGCAGAAATCAATCGAACAACACATCAATCAAGAAACCTGCACCTTGCTCAATCAGCCGAACGGACGAGGTGTATTCGAACCTCATACACTGGAGGCATCAAGGGGCAGAGGCACAAGGGGAAGTGGAGCACGGTGAGGTCCATCGAGACCTTAGAGAGCTCCATCGTCGGGTCCTGTTCCTGTTCGGTCAGCATGATCTCGCCCTCCTCATGCACAACCATCTCTCGACTTGGGTCGGGGTATTACAAAGCTTTACCGTCACATATTTTATACTCCCTCCGTTTCTAAATGTAACTCTTTATAGAGATTTCACTAGGTGGACTACATGCGGAGCAAAATGAATGAATCCACACTTAAAATGCATCTATATACATACGTATGTAATTCATAATGGAATCCCTACAAAGACTTAGGGAGTACTACTTCAAGGTGCATTAAATCAACACATGCAAGTATCAAAAGAAGAGTCACGGCATGCATGCATGCGTTGTAATTAATGCATCGGTAGCATAAATTATTGAAATATATCGAGTGCAGTGCTTTGATGTGTCGCGTCAACTCGTACATCAACGAGAAGTTTGATTATCCTCTCCTCGCGGACTTAATCGCACCTGCCTTTGGCTGTATGACAGGTTGGCCACACACTGCCGGGCCCACTGTCATACACGCAAAGGCAGGAGCGTCCTCCCTTGCCCATGGCGTGGTGGCTAGCAAGACTAGGAGAAGCTTTCGCTACACGCTCTCCCTCCCGCACGCGGTGGACATGCAGAAGTTCAACCGGTGTCAGATGGCCATAAGCGTACTGTAGTACTCCTCCAGTGCAGTAGTACTCCATCATTGTTTGACTTCCCAAAGAGGCGAAGAGCCAAGCGCAACCCGGACGCTCGTGTGGCAGTTTCATGTGTAGAGTAGTCTAGGATAGCGTGTACCGTGCATGTAAGCTTAAAATCGTTGGGGTCAGCTCCATGCTATGTGGCCGTCTCGAAGTTTTTTTAAAAAATTAAAATAGTCTTATGGCCCTACCTGTCACCCTGGTGATTGTAGTTTGCACGCTCGTCTGGTCAAGACAGGAATATATATTTTAATTTGTTTTTTTTTCGAAAAGGGGGGACTCCCCGGCCTCTGCATCAGAACGATACATACGGCCACATATATTTTATTTTGTGGTGGGTAAATGTTAGAGGTTGCGGCAAATATATTGTACACTGCAGGTCTTTCAGCCAAGTTTAGAGGCAAGCATGTGGGGCCAGTGCTATGATGTGTCGCGTCAACTCGTACAAAAAGGAGAAGCTTGATTTTACTACACGCCTTCTCCCTCGCCCATGCGCGCGGTTGCTCGCAAACGAGGACAGGCTTTTGCTTAGTAGTACTTCTACAACAAGCTATCCATGCCGCTCGCGGTGGACGGACATGCGGCGGTGGATTCGACACTGTAGAAGCAGTAGTAGTGACATCATTGTTCGTCTTCTCGAAGAGGCTAAGAGCCAAGCAAACCGAGCGTTGCGATTGTAACATTGGAGCATGCATATAGCCGGCTCTTGCATGAGACAAAATTGCTATGTGAGCCCACTATTGTACTAGTACGTACAACTACTTGCTAGTATAGCCCTGTAAACCAGAAATGAGTATTTGCCCTTCTAGATATTTCAACAAGTGACTAGACTACACCGAGACGGAGTACATATGGAGCAAAATGAGTGAATCTGCACCGTAAAATAAATACGTACTAGTTCTATCGTTTTCCTCTCCGAGGTGCACAATATTGAGTATACTGACTAGTCTCTTTTTGACACGCATTTACGTTTTTTTTACACAGTACAGACGCAAGCACTCATATACACGCGCATACACTCACCCGTATGAACGCACACACGCACGGCACTATCATCTTGAAATTTACGAAGTCACCGTAGGCACCTCGTCGTCGACGGGTCCATAGGTGCTTGAATGCCAAGGAGGAAGAGGGTAGCGGTTCCCGAGACGTTGAATGGTCAATGTCGCATCCTCAGTTACATGCAGAGGGAATTAATTGGAGAAGCGAGAATAGAGCCAAAGACGATGTGAATGCAACAGAGTTTGGACTCTCATATAATAAAGGTGCCCCACCACTCCAATACATCTAATCCCAAGTATCTGCGCAACACTGCTCACTCCAATCCAAGACCAAGTGACCAGAAGCCACAAGCACCTATGGAGGCGATGGACGCGAGCGGCAGTCGGCTGTGCCAAATAATCCAAGGTGCCGGCCTGCGGCCCCGCACCGCGCAGCGTTTCCAGACAGTGCCGGCGACCGCAGGCATCGTAGCCCTCGCCGACACCTGCTTCGCCTCTCGCATGGACGACATGATGGTCAACTCCATCCGCAAGTTCACCGCCGTCAAGAAGCGCGCGGACGACCTTGCCGTACTGCTCTAGCCCGCGCGCTCAGGCTCCTCATTGCCTGCCACCCTCATCGGCCTACATGGTGATGAACTCTTTCAAGCCCTAGTGGCCCTACAGGTGCCGGAGGTCGCAACGAAGAATGTGCACCTCGAGGCTGCGCTCGCCGCGCAGCGCCTTGCCATGCAAGAAACCATCGACCTGCACATCCACGTCTACGAGGAAATCGTCTACATAGGCCACTACAAGGCAAGCGAGGACAGAAAGACGTTGGCCTTCTTCCAGCGGCTGGAATCTTTGGACGCCATTGTTCAGAAGCACGTCGACCTGGCCACGAAAGCCGCTGCTACTTAGGCGCCATTCGGTGGGCGGCGCCTCGAGTCGAGGAGGTGGGCGTCATCGATGGATGCATCTCTTCTTCTTGCCTCCTGTAACCAGCACTGCATCGCCTCGTGGCCTTAATGTTTTATTAGTATAGTACTCCCTCCGTTCCCAAATATAAGTCTTTCTAAAGATTCCAGCAAGTGACTACTACATACGGAGCAAAATGAGTGAATCTACACTCTAAACTATGTCTACATACATATGTATGTTGTATTCCATTTGAACTAGTATCTAAAAAGGCTTATATTTATGAGCGGAGGAGTATATGGCATTTTATTCCAACAGAAACGTTTTCACCGTGAGGTGGGGCATGATTGAGCAAACCCACCCGCCCACCCAGGCGTCGGCCGAGTTTAGAATTAGAAGAGAGAAACGAGGAGGAGAGCAAGCTGTAGCACGGATCTTTGTTGTCGATGGGACTCTGTTTATAGAATAGGAGTATTGAGCACTCGTGCCTCTTTTTTTTGAGGGAAAATTAGTCGTATGTCTAGTACCACTAGTTGGGTGCGTCGACCTATAGCTGTCATCACTTTAGGTCTCCTTTTCAACCATGCCTCGCTTCACAGTACATATTTTTCACGCATTTATCCTCCTATATGTACTCCTAGGCTATTTCCACGTGCTCCAATTCGCCGATATGTGGGACATAGAGCATCTGGGTCGTAGTGCATGCATGACTCAGAGCATATGCCGGGGTACTTTACATTTCAGACCTCACGAATTACATGCAAAACCCACGTAGAAGAATAAATAAATGAATGAATTACTACATGAAACCGGATTATTTTTGTGGAAACTGGAGCACGTTCATTAAATTTTGGACGTAACACGTTTATAAAAAATGACCGGACCTAAACCAGTCTAAGAGCCTCTTTGATTTTTCCCGCAAAAAAAGGGCCTCTTTGATTCGCAGGATACTGAAAACACAGGAATGGGGAAAGTATGATGGCGATAAACCGAGACGAGGAGAACTCTAACTCAGTTAGAGGTTAGAGTTAGATTCTAACCATGAACTAATTCTAAACCAAAGAGGTGTATGGATGGCAGGGTTAGATTGACAATAAATGCTCTATCTCAATCATTTGACTACTTTGGACCCTATTTTTAGTCAGACTAAAATAAGTCCCTTGGATCCAAGCACCCTCTTGGTGTGGTCGGCTCTTCTGTGCCTCCTCCGCTCACAATTGACATAAACGAACCATCTATACAAATCAAACATGCAAAACATGATAATTTTTACTTTGTCCATACAAATGAGATATCCCACTTAAACATACAAGTCGTCAATCAAGCTTCACAAAATAAAAAACCACTTCATGAAACAAAGAATGAGCTAACTCATCACGGAAGTCATTCACGATAGGGAGGGAGCCCGAGCCCTCAAGCACCGAGGGAGGAGCTCGCCATCGTCGCTCTGGAGGAAGGCTCAGAGAGCCCAAGCCCCGGAACCCCTCCGGCGTCAGACCTTGCGAGTTGAGGTCGACATCGGCATGGGTAGCAGGGCCGCTTGTCACCGATCGAACTTAATCTTTGGGCCTCTAGAAATAATGCAAGCACAGAACTAAAATACCTAGAAAGGTGAACTGAATCTTTGGGCCTCTAGAAATAATGCAAGCACAAACTGAAATACCTAGAAAGGTGAACTGAATCTTTGGGCCTCTAGAAATAATGCAAGCTCTAAACTAAAATACCTAGAAAGGTGAACTCAATCTTTGGGCCTCTAGAAATAATGCAAGCTCTGAAACTGAAATACCTAGAAAGGTGAACTAAATCTTTGGGCCTCTAGAAATAATGCAAGCTCAAACTGAAATACCTAGAAAGGTGAACTGCATCTTTGGGCCTCTAGAAATAATGCAAGCTGAAACTGAAATACCTAGAAAGGTGAACTGAATCTTTGGGCCTCTAGAAATAATGCAAGCTCTAAACTGAAATACCTAGAAAGGTGAACTGAATCTTTGGGCCTCTAGAAATAATGCAAGCCTGAAATTGAAATACCTAGAAAGGTGAACTGAATATTTGGGCCTCTACAAATAATGCAAGCCTGAAATTGAAATACCTAGAAAGGTGACCTGAATCTTTGGGCCTCTAGAAAGATTTATTACCTCCTCAAGCAGCATCAAACAATTCCATGCGTGCACCACAAATCTATAGCAAGTTTGATCAGGATCTACTTTTCCAAATCAGAATTAGCGCTAGAGCAAGCAAGATCAATGATATGGTCGTGAGACAGAGAAGGAACAAACAAACTCACCCCTCTCGCGACCTCCCTGGTAGATGTGCCGCCGCCGCGCACGACAGAGGGAGAAAAACGACTGGTGAAGGGGGAACGGGGTGACCTTCGAAGGTCCGAGGGAGAGGGCGGTCGGAGTAGGGCGGCGGAGGCCAGAAGGAGAGGGCGGCCGGAGGAGAGAGAGGGCGAGCGGCGCTTGGGCGGGCAGCCCTATAGGGAACAGAGAGGAGTCGTGCGAGAGGGGGGGAGCGATCTGGTGCGGGCAGGTGAGATTTTTTAGTTCTCTTTTAGTGGGCCCGAGGATAACTAACCCAATTAGAACCTCTCCATCGGGCTAGTTTTTTTAGCAGGGTTAGAGCAAACTAGTTAAAACTAACCCCTCTCGTTCCGATAATTTGAGGCTATTTCAACCCAAACTAGCTCTAACTCAGGGATCCAAACAAAGGGAGTGTTCTTGTACATGCTACGGTGTGGACCGTAGCACATTGTTTTTTATGGCCATATCACCACATTGTTTTCTCTGCTGGTTCACTGGCTACCGTGGTTCGCTTCTTTGGTTCACTGGCTGCCGTGGTTCGCACTCCTCCGACTGAGTAGTACTCCTCCGTTCCTAAATATAAGTCTTCATAGATATTTCACTGTGGACCACATACGGATGTATATAGATGCATTTTATGTGTAGATTCACTCATTTTCTCCGTATGTGGTCCATAGTGAAATCTCTCCAAAGACTTATATTTAGGAACGGAGGGAGTAGTATAGTACTAGTATATACCGCATCATTCTTTGCTCCTTCTTACTACTCCGACATGTGGGAGAGCCACATCCGGTCGACGTGTCATGCACCAGATTAGGCGCTGAGCGGAATGGGGCATCACCCGGTCGAGCGCCAGAAGTCATGACTATAGTGAGTGGTCATATCACAAGTCTTTCCAGCGAGAAGCTGCAACAAATCGCACAGCCCCACTCGCTCACCCTCCTCGCCTCTCAAACAAACCGCCTACCCGAAAACTGCCACAGACTTGCCTGAAAAGCCCCACCCTCAACTTTTAACTACGCGAAAATAGTTCGAGCTTGTTCGTTCTATATTAATACAAGATTTCTTCTTGTATGTTTATTCACCAATAGTAAGTAGGAGTCGAGAGTAGTCACCTTAAATAGAGAGTTTCTTTTCTTTAATGCCACGTACACAAATTGAAACGCTTGTTGTGGAGAGAAAAAAGATAATCACTCCACTATATATGGACGCAGGGGCCTGAGCGCTTGCTTTACTAGGGTTGCTCTCTTCATTCTCTCATCCTCTCCAGATATAAACAAGAAGCGGTAGCGACATTTTCTCTCTGCTCACGGCTGGTCACATATTCGGCCGGATCCCTTCGGCCGGTGTGTGTAGAGGACTAAAAGGTGCATCGTTCACGTGGTCATCACCGCCGAGGGAGGAAACCCACAGCTGCCGGACGGGCCCGATCCTCTGCCCGTGTCGTTCTCTCCGACACAGCGCCGGCTCGGGAGGTCCTCCGACCCTTCCTCCCTGCCGTATTGTCCGCAGATCCGACCTGCCGCCGCCGACATCCCAGCGACCCTCAAGTATAAGTTCTTCGAAAGCGGCCTTACTCTACTGCCTCAGCTCCCCACGTGTCTGCATGTGCATCTTTTTCTACTCCCATCAGCTCTTCCAAAGCCACCTAAATTTTTAGTATTATTAGAGGTAAAGCTACTTCATGCATTCAAATCTAGGGCTTTGTTCAAACAACAAAGAAAGGGGGAAAGTTGTAGCATGAATCTAGGACTTGATTCAAAGAGGAAATAATATGGTGAAAGTAGTAGAGACCGGATACCCAACCGGTCTCTTGGTTGAAAAGGGAAATAATGGGAAAACGCAGTACAAACTGGATAAGGAACAGATCTATTATTGGTTGAAAAAAGGATAGAAAGTGGCGGCTGGTGGACAAGTCAACAGAGTATGTCCAGGATTAGATTTGCTGCCATCACATAGTAAAAGGTCTCCATGGTTAGATTTGCTGCCCTCACATAGTAAAAGGTCTCGAGATTAGATTTGCTGCCCTCACATAGTAAAAGGTCTCGTGATTAGATTTGCTGCCCTCACATAGTAAAAGGTCTCGAGGATTAGATTTGCTGCCCTCACATAGTAAAGGTCTCTAGGATTAGATTTGCTGCCCTCACATAGTAAAAGGTCTCGAGATTAGATTTGCTGCCCTCACATAGTACAAGGTCTCCAGGATTAGGTTTGCTGCCCTCACATAGCGTGAACAAGCTCGGCATCACCACTTTATGCCTCCTTGTAGGTACATTGTGCTGATGCATCCACTGTCGCATGTCCTTATACCAACCTTTTCCTGTTGTTAATGTAAGGGCGCATGTAAAATGAAGCGATCACACTGTTACCTTAGGGACATGTCTAACCAGTGTTATTGTTAATCTAATGCCTCTAGTGATAAGATGCAATTAAACTGTGTTACAAATGGCACTCTGCTGTTTTCCCCAAGGATGATAAGTAAGTTGCTCCTTTACGCTGTTGAGTGTCCTGGTGTCCCCACGGTCCCATGCCCTTAAACCAACTCTTTAGCTGATGTTGATTTATCGTGTATGCAGTAAACAAGCAATGCCACCATTAAAGTAATCCCATATTTGAGGAATCTCATTGTTGATCGTAATGCTTCGGTAACATGAAGCATTGCTGGCGTTTTAAAATTTCTACTGTCCTTGCGTGATTGCCATGAACATAATTAAGATGCTTCTTTTCATTTTGTATATGTTTCGTATATTCTTATTGACCAGCAACTGTTTACTTTCTATTGTGACCTTTTGGTGAACTGCACAAAACACTTTTTTTGGAATGAGTGTCTTGTGCAGTTCAACTAAAATGTCACGTGGGCAACATCTCTCAATTTTGGTGGAACTGCACAAAATGGTGATTGGAGTTTCCAAAATCTCCGTCAAGTTTTTCTGGTAATCTCGTGCAACATTTTATTAGCCTTTGCAAGATGGAGCCGTCACTGTCACCACAATGGCACTTTATTTTAGTGGAACTGCACAAAAGGATAAGAAAATTATAGTTGCACCTTACATGAACCGGACAGCCAACCTTAATGTTCCTCAATTTTAGTGCAACTACTAAAGAACAACCTGCCAGCTCACAAGAGCAAGTACTTCTTGCTAGCTGAATGATGCAACCTTTGCTTCATTTCAGGTGAACTGCAGAAAAAGGCGCATGAATTGAATCATGGAACTCCAGGCAGACCTCATCCAAGTAGAGCTGGAGGTTGAGTTCAAGGAGGCCGCTATTAAAGCAAAATCATGCTCTCATGTCTCCTTGTTTGTGTTGTGCAAACATGCTGTGCAAACAGGAATACTCAACTACAGATGTTGTGACGGTCAAGAGCATTCGCCAAGTTCTTTGATTGTATGACATGGCTAGCCAAGATGGATTTAATCCCGATATTCACTTCATCAAAAGGCTCTAATGGGTTGGTTCTGAATCTTGCAAGCTGGGAATCAGTGAGATGTGTAGGCATCTTTGTTGTACTTATTATTTGGATCTTATTTGTTGGTTCTGAATCTTGCAAGCTGGGAATCACTGAGATGTGTAGGCATCTTTGTTGTACTTATTATTTGGATCCTATTTGTTGGTTCTGAATCTTGCAAGCTGGGAATCAATGAGATGTGTAGGCATCTTTGTTGTACTTATTATTTGGATCTTATTTGTTGGTTCTGAATCTTGCAAGCTGGGAAACACGGCATGATGATGCAGAGGACAACAACCATAACAAACAGTTCAAACTTGGTGGTATTATCTTTGTGAAAGTGCGACAAATGTGTTGATCGTGTGGGTCCTGAGAATAATAATTCTAATTGTTGTGCATGTTGATCCTGTGGCACTGATGGAATGAGCGAATGCATTGCTTGTTTTAAGTATAAATTTCTATTAGAGCTAATTAAATTTAAGTAAAGTGAACACTAACTCCTGTTATTACAGTACCAATACAGACCCGCTCGTGAACCAACGTGTGGCCGGAGTAGGTTTCTTAATGGAGGCGTTTGAATGCGCCGAGGGTGCATCTTCTGTTGGGCGTGCGATGGGACGAGGAGGGCAGTAATCGTTGTCGCTGTACACACTCAGTTCTTCGTTGAATTCAGTTCCCAAGAGCTGAAAAACGAACTGCTGCCGCCGCCTACACACTCGTTCACTCGAAGAGACTCCAATGGCAATCCGAGGGGCGAGCCTGCTGGATATGGACTTCGGCAAGGAGTTCCCCTTTGAGTTCGCCGTTCAGTCCTATGGTTGCACCAAGTTGAATGTGATGTACACCAACAATACGGACTCGGTGAAGCTCTGCCTCGCCTCAATCCTATGGCTGCACCAGGTTCTGGAGCATTCGTCCGTTTCATCGTCAGCGCCGACTGCACCTTCGCTATGGTGGATAGAAGGAAGAACGCGACGATTCGGCCATCTGGTGCAACAAGCTTGTCGACATCCAGAAGCAATACAAGATCATCAGCAACGGGCAGGAGAAGGACTCTGTGGTTGACCTCGCTGAGACCATCATCCTGATACGCCAACATGAAAGAAGACGACCTAAACACGTGGGAGGTACCTCTGAATCTAGCCTACATAACCTACGCGGCCAAGGACGCATACGCATGCTACGACATGTACAGGCAGATCTTGGACATGAGGGCGTGTTTGCTTCCCATAACCGACGAGTACACGGACAGCCGCAGCGTCATGATCAAGCGTGCCAGGAAGGTCTAGATGTTGTACTTTATCTGTTTATAAACACCTTTATCATTTGAGTGTTTCATGCATTAGCCTATGTGTCGTAATTATTTGTTTTGTCTGAAATATTTCTTTTAAGAACCCATTAACCTGATTGCTTTTTTTAGTGGCTATTTGCTTATGTATGTAAAGTAGTTCACTTGTCCGTAAAAAAACTAGTTCACTCGGCTGCCGTGCTTTGAATCTCCTTCCTCCCAACATATTCCTCTCCTCAGGTGGACCCATCAGGTCTCTGAATTTTCTCCCACTTTCTTTTTCGATGTAAGCTGAGTTTTCTCCCAAACTTTCCCTAGAACCAACTCAAGCTGTCCCGTCCTAGACTAAAAATAATAATACCCACGTACTATTAACTCATCAAATTAAAATGATACTTTATTTCGTAAGTTGAAAGTTCTTACAAAATAATACTAATAATTGTTTATATATAACTTGCCAAGTTAACTCCAAGTGATTGCGTGCATAAGCTTGCAAAGATTTTACTGACGTGCAATCATGTGTCTATGTTTTTATAACATTTCTCCGTCTAGCCCAACATGATATTTTCACCCAGCCCAGCAAGTCTCATGGATTTGAGAAAATGCAAATGGGATGTAAACGGGCTGCATAGATGCTACATCATTGTTTCACCCAGCCCACCAAATGGACTAAAAACAAATGGACTAGGCTGACATGTGGGCGATGGGTCAAAGTTTAAGAAGGCGTTGGATTTACATCCAACGGCCGCATTCTTCTTCAATCTCTCGTCTTCTTCCCCAGCGCTGCGGAACCGCCTGCTCCAGCCTTCGGCGTCCAGCGGTGTTGTTTTGTGCTCCTCAGCGAAACGCTACCCCACCGACGGCCAGGCCATCCCTCCACTCCGCACCTCCTGTTATTCTCTGCCGAGTGTAGGCCCACCCAGCACCCGAACCAGTCAAGTTTCCCACTCCTCTCCGTCTGCGACTCCACTGCCGCGTCTTCCCCATCTCCGGGTCGTTCCAGTCTGGGGCCTCGCCGTCGTCCACCGCCTCGGTGCACTCGGCGTGGCATGGTCAACAAACGAGAGTCATCGGAAGAGGACTGTACGTGGAGAGCCTGACGGCTGGGATCCACGAGGTCCATGGTCGCACACAAGAAAAGTTCCTCCTTATTACGCACTGTACGTGCACTGTACGTGGGAAGGGCTTCTGTATTTCGCGAAAAAAACGTTCCCCCCGCTGACAGGTCGGACCTACCAGTTATATCTTCGCACGCAAGGAAGTGCCTCCTTATTATGCACCAAAAAATGAATACCCCCTGCTAGCTGGGACCCACCATAGTGGGTGGCTGACTTGTGGGCCTACTAAGTTGATGAGGATGGAGGGCTTTGTCAACTTAGTCAATATGAACGATTCTAGCTCCAGTGACCGTACGATGTCCATCCAACAGCCATAGTGCTTCTTCAACCTCTAGTCTTCTTGCTCCAGCCGCCCAAAGCAGCGCCGGTCGTGCCGCGTGCTCCTGCCTCTCGTGGTCGGCTGTGATGCCGCAGAGGCCTCACCGCCCCCTACTACTCCCACCGCTGGCTCAGGGTATCCCTCTACTCACCCACACCCCCTGTTATTCTGCGGCGACGGCAGCCTCACGCCGCAGCCGAACCAGTGAACCCTCGTACTCCTCTCCGCGTGGGCATCCACTGCCGCGTCTTCCCCGGCTCCATGTCGTCCCCTTCCTAGGCCTCGCCGTCGTCCACCGCCTTGGTGCTCTCGGCGTGGCGTGGTCAATGTGGTCAACGACCGACTTCCATCGGAAGAGTACTGTACGTGGAGAGGCTGACAGCTGGGTCCACGGCCACAGCCCAGTTTTTTTGTGATTTGCCAAGTAAGTCGCTTTGTCAGGCCTGTTGGGCTGCAAATCTTTCAAGACGAGGAGAGCTTCATTCGGCTAGCCGAGAAAATGGCCTATCAGTAATGAGAAATGGGTTGTACATTTTTAAAACACATCAAACCGGCAATTAGTTTCAAATATATTTTTTTATTTCGAGATTTTAAATTACATTAATTTTTATGCGTGGAGAATTTGTTGGATTTTATATTGATATACATTTATATTTAAAATCAGTCTGAATGTGAGTCGAAATTTCGGGATTAAAAACAGTTCGGACCGCACCGAAATGTGCAAAATTTCGTATATTTTTTTAACCGTGGCCACAATATGGGTTGTAATGCTAAAAAAAACAATATGGGCTCCAAAAAAACCTTAAGAATTAGCAAATGGGCTGTAAATTATTAGAAATAATGGCAGATGGGCTATATGCTGTTTTCCACAGATTTGAGGCTTTCCTAAAAAAGGTTGATGCATGGCAAAGGATCGTTGGATGTCCATCCAACGGCCGTCGTCTTCTTCAATCTCTGCTCTTCCTGCTCCAAACGCTCAAACAAGCGCCAAGGGACTGCTGCTCCCTCCTCCCAGCGGCGGGTCAGTGCTTGCAGCAGAGCCTCACCACCCCACCAGTACTCCCATCGCTGGCCTAGCCATCCCTCTACTTACCCACACCTGCTGTTATTCTCCGGCGACGGCAGATGAACCAGTAAACCCTAGTATAGTCGTACTCCCCTCCGCGTGGGAAACAACTGCCGAGTCTTCCCTGCCTCTGTGTCGTCCCCTTCCTAGGCCTCGTCGTCGTCCACCGCCCAGGTGCTCTCGGCGTGGCCTGGTCAACGTGGTCAACGACCGACATGCATCTGAAGTGGACTGTACGTGGAGAGGCCGACAGCTGGGTCCATGGCCGCACGCAAGGAAATGCCTCCTTATTACGCACAAAATAATGATTCCTCCACCTGACATCAGGGACCCACCGAAAGGACCTCTGTATTTCGTGAAAAAAACATTACCGCCGCTGACAGCTCGGACCCACCAGCTATATCTTTGCACGCAAGGAAGCGCCTCCTTATTACGCACAAAAAAAATGAATACTCCCCTTGTTAGCAGTGACCCAGTATAGTGGCAGGCTAACTTGTGGGCCTACTAAGTTGACGGGGACGGAGGGCTTTGTCAACTTAATCAATATGCACGATTCTAGCTCTAGTGACCGTACGATGTCCATCAACCGGCCGTAGTGCTTCTTCAACCTCTGGTCTTCTTGCTCCAGCCGCCCAAACCAGCGCCCGTCGTGCCTTGTGCTCCTGCCTCCCGTGGCCGGCTGCGATGCAGCGGAGGCCTCACCGCCCCCTACTACTCCCACCGCTGGCCAGGCCATCCCTCTACTCACCCACACCCTCTGTTATTCTGTGGCGACGGCAGCCTCACACCGCAGCGAACCAGTGAACCCTCATACTCCTCTACGCGTGGGCATCCACTGCCGTGTCTTCCCCGGCTCCGCGTTGTCCCCTTCCTAGGCCTCGCCGTCGTCCACTGCCCTGGTGCTCTTGGCGCGGCATGGTCAACGTGGTCAAGGAATGGCTTCCATCGGACGTGGACTGTACGTGGAGAGGCTGACAGCTGGGTCCACGGCCGCAGCAAGGAAGTGCCTCCTTATTACGCGCAAAATAATTATTCCTCCACCTGACAGAGGGACCCACCGGACGGGCCACCGTATTTCGTGAAAAAAGTGTTTTCCCCTGACTGCTGGGACCCACCAGCTACATCTTCGCACGCAAGGAAGTGTGTCCGGGCAAAAAGAACGATTCGCCCCCCTGACTGTTGGGACCCACCAGCTATATCTTCGCAGGAAAGGAAGTGCCTGACAGTCGGGACCCACCTGGTCGAAGCGTACGTAGCGTTGTCATTCTGGTCGCGAACGAGTACGTACATACTGGTCGTTGTAGAGGCGCGCACGTGTCGTAGTAGAGGCGCGCACGTAGCATGTACACGTACGTACAGTGGCGAGGGTGCAAGAAAGAAAATACGGCCACGTACGTACATATAGGCAGGGTCTCGAACGCCTACTCGCGCATACGTACGGCTAGGGCTCGTGTACATGGCTGGGTCGGAACGGAGAAAGGTCTCGTGTACATGGCTGGGTCGGAACGGAGAAACAGCGTCGTCGTCGTGTTCATGGGGAGGCAACGGAATGCGTCGTGTTCATCAGGAGGCAACGGAATGCGTCGTGTTCATGGGGAGGCAACGGAATGCGTCGTGTTCATCGGGAGGCAACGGAATGCGTCGTGTTCATCGGGAGGCAACGGAACGCTGGGAGCCAACCGCTTGGACGGAACAGGCGATGGAAACAAGGCTGGCGTATCGCACTGCGGAGGAAACGGACCTCCTACGCTGTAACGGGGTCCCGTTGATCGGGAGGGTGGGCGTCGCAAAACGGAGAAACGGGCCTCCTACGGTGAAACGGGGTCATGTTCATCGGGAGGGGTGTGGCGTACCGCAAAACGGACGAAACGGATCTCCTACGGTCAAAACGGGGATCCTGTTGATCGCGAGGGGTGTGGCGTACTACACAACGGACGAAACGGACCTCCTATGGTCGAAACGGGGGTCTTGTTCATCGGGAGGGGTGTGGCGTACCGCAAAACGGGACTCCACGGGATACTGTTCATCTCCACCGTCGACCTCCTCCAGCCTCCACGGGCTACCGTCGACCTCCTCCAGCCTCCACGGGCTCCTGCTCATCCAGCCTCCACCGCTACTCCACCGCCACTTGCTCAACCACCCTCCACCCTCTCTCGCTCATCCAGCCCTCCACACCACGGAGTCCTATTCAACCACCCTCCATGGCCACCCTCCACCGTCTCTGCTCATCCAGCCCTCCACACCACGGGTCATGTTCATCCAGAGGCAACGCCACCGCCACTTTATCATCCAACCCTCCCCCGCAATGCTCACTGCTCATCTAATCGATCGGCTTCATTAGTAGCAGAGTGAAGGAATCGCCGATCGGGTTCAGATTAACAGCCATCGATCGATTGCTCGGGTTCAATAACGTGTAGCCTACGGTTGCAATCGCCGGGTTCGCTAGAGCCCAACGCCTCGCTCGGGTTCGATTAGAGCCAACGCCTCACACACGCGCAGCATACACGAGAGAAAGCGTGCATCGCTCGCCCCCGACCTCCCACCGTAACCGCAACTCCCGAAATTTTCCTCCCCTCGCTTCTACCATGGTTTTTCCGTCATGGACGGCCCAAAGAATGTCATGCAGCTGCGTCTCCGGCCCGCCCAGGACGAAAATCCCATTTTCTATCATGATTTTTTGTCATAGAAGTAGGAGCCCACCACATCTATGATGATATTGGGCTTTGTCACAATTATCGTCACAGAAGTGTCATATGTATGACAGAAAAAAAAATTGTTCGGCCCAAAATGTCACGGATGTGTCTTTTTTTTGTAGTGCCTGGTGGCCCCGCTGACCCTCAAACCGATGCTATAAAATCCCATATTTCCAGAAAAAATCAAGGAGAAAGAATTATCACGTTTCACGAGACAAAGCCGCCGCCAAGCCCTATTCTTCCTCGGGAGGGCAGATCTGGAGTCTGTTTGGGGCTCCGGAGAGGGGGATCTTCGATCTTCGTCATCACCACCACATCTCCATCACCAATTCCATGATGCTCCTCACCGGGAGTGAGCAATTCCTTAACAAGACCACTAGTTTAAAGAAAAAGGGCAAAGGGAAGAAGGGGAACTTCAGGAAGAATAGCAAGCAAGTTGCTACTCCCGAGAAGAAACCCAAGTCCGGACCTAAGCACAAACCGAGTGCTTCTCTTGCAAAGGGACTAGTCCTTTGAAGCGGAACTGCTCAAGTATTTGGCGGATAAGAAGGATGGCAAAGTGAAAGGTATATTTGATATACATGTTATTGATGTGTGCCTTAATAATGCTCGTAGTAGCGTCTGGGTATTTGATACTGGTTCTGTTGCTCATATTTGCAACTCAAAATAGGGGTTACGGATTAAACAAAGATTGGCTAAGGACGAGGTGACGATGCGCGTCGGAAATGGCTCCAAGGTCGATGTGATCGCCATCGGCACGCTACCTCTACATCTACCTTCGGGATTAGTTTTAGACCTAAATAACTGTTATTTGGTGCCAGCGTTGAGCATGAACATTATATCTGGATCTTGTTTGATGCGAGACGGTTATTCATTTAAATCGAAGAATAATGGTTGTTCTATTTATATGAGTAATATCTTTTATGGCCATCACCCTTGATGAGTGGTCTATTTTTGTTGAATCTCGATCGTGGTGATACACATGTTCATAATATTGAAGCCAAAAGATGCAAAGTTAGTAATGGTAATGCAACTTATTAGTGGCACTGTCGTTTAGGTCATATTGGTGTAAAGCGCATGAAGAAACGCCATGCTGATGGGCTTTTGCAATCACTTGATGCTTGCAAACCATGCCTCATGTGCAAGATGACTAAGACTCTGTTCTTCGGAACAATGGAGCGAGCCACTGACTTATTGAAAATAATACATATCGATGTATGCGGTCCGATGAGTGCTGAGGCTCAAGGTGGGTATCATTATTTGCTGACCTTCACAGATGATTTGAGAAGATATGGGTATATCTACTTAATGAAACATAACTCTGAAACATTTGAATAGTTCAAAGAATTCAAGAGTGAAGTGGAAAATCATCGTAATAAGAAAATAAAGTTTCTATGATCTGATCACGGAGGCGAATATTTGAGTTACGAGTTTGGTCTTCATTTGAAACAATGTGGAATAGTTTCGCAACTCATGCCACCTGGAACACCACAACGTAATGGTGTGTCCGAACGTTGTAACCATACTTTATTAGATATGGTGCGATCTATGATGTCTCTTACTGATTTACCGCTATCATTTTGGGGTTATGCTTTAGAGACGACTGCATTCATGTTAAATAGGGCACCATCTAAATCCGTTGAGACGACACCATATGAACTATGGTTTGGCAAGAAACCTAAGCTATCGTTTCTTAAAGTTTGGGGCTGCGATGCTTATGTGAAAAAGCATCAACCTGATAAACTCAAACCCAAATCAGAGAAATGCATCTTCATAGGATACCCAAAAGAAACTGTTGGATACACCTTCTATCACAGATCCGAAGGCAAGATATTCGTTGCTAAGAATGGATCCTTTCTAGAAAAGGAGTTTCTCTCGAAAGAAGTGAGTGGGAGGAAAGTAGAACTTGATGAGGTAATTGTACCTTCTACCAAATTGGAAAGTAGTTCATCACAAAAATCGGTTCTAGTGATTCCTACACCAATTAGTGAGGAAGCTAATGATGATGATCATGAAACTTCAGATCAAGTTACTACTGAATCTCGTAGGTCAACCAGAGTACGTTCCGCACCAGAGTGGTACGGTAATCCTATTCTGGAAGTCATGTTACTAGATCATGATGAACCTACCAACTATGAGGAAGCGATGATGAGCCCATATTCCGTGAAATGGCTTGAGGCCATGAAATCTAAGATGGGATCCATGTATGAGAACAAGTGGACTTTGGTGGATTTGCCCCATGATCGGCAAGCCATAGAAAATAAATGGATCTTCAAGAAGAAGACTAACGCTGACGGTAATGTTACTGTCTACAAAGCTCGACTTGTTGCGAAAGGTTTTCAACAAGTTCAAGGAGTTGACTACAATGAGACCTTCTCACCCGTAGCGATGCTGAAGTCTGTCTGAATCATGTTAGCAATTGTCGCGTTTTATGATTATGAAAATTGGCAAATGGATGTCAAAACTGCATTCCTTAATGGATTTCTTACAGAAGAGTTGTATATGATGCAACCAGAAGGTTTTGTCGATCCAAAAGGTGCTAACAAAGTGTGCAAGCTCCAGCGATCCATTTATGGACTGGTGCAAGCCTCTCGGAGTTGGAATATACGCTTTGATAATGTGATCAAAGCATATGGTTTTATAGAGACTTTTGGAGAAGCATGTATTTACAAGAAAGTGAGTGGGAGCTCTGTAGCATTTCTAATATTATATGTGGATGACATATTTTTGATTGGAAATGATATAGAATTTCTGGATAGCATAAAAGGATACTTGAATATGAATTTTTCAATGAAAGACCTTGATGAAGTTGCTTATATATTGGGCAACAAGATCTATAGGGATATATCAAGACGGTTAATTGGACTTTCACAAAGCACATACCTTGATAAAGTTTTGAAGAAGTTCAAAATGGATCAGTCAAAGAAAGGGTTCTTGCCTATGTTACAAGGTGTGAAGTTGAGTCAGACTCAATGCCCGACTACTGCGGAAGATAGATAGAAAATGAAAGTCATTCCCTATGCCTCAGCCATAGGTTCTATCATGTATGCAATGTTGTGTACCAGACCTGATGTGTGCCTTGCTATAAGTTTAGCAGGAAGGTACCAAAGTAATCCAGGAGTGGATCACTAGACATCGGTCAAGAACATTCGTAAATACCTGAAAAGGACTAAGGATATGTTTCTCATTTATGGAGGTGACAAAGAGCTTGTTGTACATGGTTATGTAGATGCAAGCTTTGACACTGATCCGGATGACTCTAAGTCGCAAACCGGATACATATTTATATTGAATGGTGGAGCTATCAGTTGGTGCAGTTCCAAGCAGAACATCGTTGTGGGATCTACGTGTGAAGCGGAGTACATAGCAACTTCAAAAGTAGCAAATGAAGGAGTCTAGATGAAGGATTTCATATCCGATCTAGGGGTAATACCTAGTGCATCTGGTCCAATGAAAATCTTTTGTGACAATACTGGAGAAATTACCTTGGCAAAGGAATTCAGATTTCACAAGAGAACCAAACACATCAAGAGATGCTTCAATTCCATCCGCGATCAAGTCAAGGAGGGAGACATAGAGATTTGCAAGATACATGCGGATCTAAATGTTGCAGACCCGTTGACTAAGCCTCTTCCATGAGCAAAACATGATCAGCGCCAAGACTCCATGGGTGTTAAAATCATTACTATGTAATCTAGATTATTGACTCTAGTGCAAGTGGGAGACTGAAGGAAATATGCCCTAGAAGCAATAATAAAGTTGTTACTTATATTTCCTTCTATCATCATAAATGTTTGTTATTCATGCTAGAATTGTATTAACCGGAAACTTAGTACATGTGTGAATACATAGACAAAACAACATGTCCCTAGTATGCCTCTACTTGACTAGCTCGTTAATCAAAGATGGTTATGTTTCCTGACCATAGACATGTGTTGTCATTTGATGAACGTGATCACATCATTAGAGAATGATGTGATGGACAAGACCCATCCGTTAGCTTAGCATAATGATTGTTAAGTTTTATTGCTATTGCTTTCTTCAGGACTTATACATGTTCCTCTGACTATGAGATTATGTAACTCCCGAATACCGGAGGAACACCTTGTGTGCTATCAAATGCTACAACATAACTGGGTGATTATAAAGATGCTCTACAGGTGTCTCCGAAGGTATTTGTTAGGTTGACATATATCGAGAATAGGATTTGTTACTCCGTGTATCGGAGAGGTATCTCTGGGCCCTCTCGGTAATGCTCATCACTATAAGCCTTGCAAGCAATGTGACTAATGAGTTAGTTACGGGATGATGCATTACGGAACGAGTAAAGAGACTTGCAGGTAACGAGATTGAACTAGGTATGATGATACCGACGATCGAATCTCGGGCAAGTAACATACCGATGACAAAGAGAACAACGTATGTTGTTGTGCGGTTTGACCGATTAAGATCTTCGTAGAATATGTAGGAGCCAATATGAGCATCCAAGTTCTGCTATTGGTTATTGATCGTAGATGTGTCTCGATCATGTCTACATAGTTCTCGAACCCGTAGGGTCCGCACGCTTAACGTTCGATGATGATTTGTATTATGAGTTATGTGTTTTGGTGACCGAAGTTTGTTCGGAGTCCCGGATGAGATCACGGACATGATGAGGAGTCTCAAAATGGTCGAGAGGTAAAGATCCATATATTGGAAGGTTATATTCGAACATCGGAATGGTTCCGGGTGATTCGAATATTTTTTCGGAGTACCGAGGGGTTATCGGAACCCCCCGAGGAAGTTTTGGGCCAACATGGCCCTAAGGGAGAGAGAGGGAAGCCCGCGGGGGGTGGACGTGCGCCTCCCCTCCTAGGGAGTCCGAATAGGACAAGGAGGAGGGGGCGGCGCCCCCCTTCCCTTTCCCTCTCCCTCTCCTTCCTATTCCCTCCGGTGGAGAAAAGGAAAAGGGGGGGCCGAATCCTACTTGGACTAGGAGTCCAAGTAGGACTCCCCCATGGCGCGCCCCTCCTGGTCGCCGGCCTCTCTCCCCCCTTGATACGTCTCCAACGTATCTATAATTTTAGATTGTTCCATGCTATTATATTACCCGTTTTGGATGTTTATGGGCTTTATTTTACACATTTATATCATTTTTAGGACTAACCTACTAACCGGAGGCCCAGCCTGTATTGCTGTTTTTTTGCCTATTTCAGTATTTCAAAGAAAAGGAATATCAAACGGAGTCCAAACAGAATGAAACCTTTAGTAGCGTGATTTTTGGAATGAACGTGATCCAGAGGACTTCGAGTGCAAGCCAAGAAGCAGCCGAGGTGGCCACGAGATAGGAGGGCGCGCCCCCCTGTCCTGTGGGCCCCTCGGACGGCCACCGACGTACTCCTTCCTCCTATATATACCTATGTGCCCCGAAAACATCCAGGGAGCCAACGAAACACAATTTCCACCGCCGTAACCTTCTGTATCCGCGAGATCCCATCTTGGAGCCTTCACGGCGCTCACGGAGGGGAATCGACCACGGAGGGCTTCTACATCAACACCATAGCCCCTCCGATGAGTTGTGAGTAGTTTACCACAGACCTTCGGGTCCATAGTTATTAGCTAGATGGCTTCTTATCTCTTTTTGGATCTCAATACAATGTTCTCCCCCTCTCTTGTGGAGATCTATTCGATGTAAACTCTTTTTGCGGTGTGTTTGTCGAGATCCGATGAATTGTGGGTTTATGATCAAGTTTATCTATGAGAAATATTTGAATCTCCTCTGAATTCTTTTATGTATGATTGAGTTATCTTTGCAAGTCTCTTCAATTATCAGTTTGGTTTGGCCTACTAGATTGATCTTTCTTGCCATGGGAGAAGTGCTTAGCTTTGGGTTCAATCTTGCGGTGTCCTTTCCCAAAGGATGTTAGGGCAGCAAGGCACGTATTGTATTGTTGCCATCGAGGATAAAAAGATGGGGTTTATATCATATTGCTTGAGTTTATCCCTCTACATCATGTCATCTTTCTTAATGCATTACTATGTTCTTATGAACTTAATACTCTAGATGCAGGCAGGAGTCGGTCGATGTGTGGAGTAATAGTAGTAGATGCAGGCAGGAGTCGGTCTACTTGTTGCAGACGTGATGCCTAAATACATGGTCATGCCTAGATAATCTCATAATTATTCACTTTTCTATCAATTGCTCGACAATAATTTGTTCACCCACCGTAATACTTATGCTATCTTGAGAGAAGCCACTAGTGAAACCTATGGCCCCTGGGTCTATCTTTTATCATATAAGCTTTCAATCTACTTTTATTTGCATCTTTACTTTTTGCATCTATGTTGGGGATATAACTATTTTTGTAAGCCGCCCAGGAGGGGCCGGGTTACGTAAATAAGACTCACCAGAAAGAAGCCCAAGACCAAGTATAAAGATGGCGGTTTAGTAAAGGGTCTAAGGCCCACAGGCGACTTAAGGTCTGTCGTAGTAAACCGTCATAATGGCATGACTTGTATCATAAGGTAGATTTAACTAGTCACCAAGCCGGACACTGTTTATGAGCCGGCCGGGACTCTGTAAGCCGCAGGGCGTCAATCCGTGTATATAAGGGGACGACCCGCCGGCGGCTCAGGGCAAGAAACAACTCCTCGAGAGCCAGGCATAGCGTATCTCGCTCCCTGGTCATCAAAACATCAAGCAATACCAACCCAACTAGACGTAGGCCTTACCTTCACTGTAAGGGGCCGAACTAGTATAAACCTCTCATGTCCTTTGTCCCGATTAACCCCTTTAAGCTTCCTAGTTGCGATGGCTCCACGACTAAGTCCTTGCAAGAGGACATCTGTCGTGACAATTCCACGATAGTTGGCGCCCACCATGGGGCCAGCGCACGGTGGATTTGAGTTCTTGAAGGGCAGCTTCGAAGGGCTCAAGGCATACGCAGTGGGCCGGATGACCAAGAGTCGTCGCCGCAAGATCTACATCGACAACGAAGGCTGGGGCCCCGACGCCGACTCAATTGAGTATGGGTACCAGGTCCCCTTTGGCAGAATCCACGTCTTCATCGGCCGGATTGGTGAGCCGAGCCCTGAGCCGGACAACTGCACCGACCTCATCGAGACGGCTCAGCGCGCGAGACCCGCCCTAGTTCAACCCGTCATGAAGCGTGCCTTCGTGGGCTGCGTCCACGGAGAGGAACCTTCTGAAGGGTCTGAAGATGGTGGTGAGACGGTCATCCCCTCGGATGATGATTCGTCCGCCGGTTCAACAGATTCATTATATCAAGTACAAGATGGCGTGCTCGGGGGCTGTTCCGATGGCTCCAGTATTCCGGACCCCTATGAACCGCCAAGCTGGGCAGGAGTCTTCATGGCTGGGACTCAACCCGGCCAAAACTCTACGGCTGCTACGGCAATAATATCCGGGTTAGGAGCGGCCGGGCAGAGGCCCGTCGCCCGCCGCTCGGATCATCGATGGATCTCATGGATAAGCTTACGGCCCTGTTAACTGCCACGGTTATTCCTGAAAATCAAGATGAGCATAACGCGGAAGTGGCACAGGTGCGTGAAGCAATAGCTCACGCCAAGGAGGCCTTGGAAGCTGAGGACACCAGGTTAGCTACAGAACGAGCGGCTTTAGATGCACGGGTGCAGCGGCTCCAGTCAGAGGCTTTCCAGCTTAATATGAGCCTGAGCGCATCTAATGAGGTAATGAGAAGGAGGCACCAGAAAACTCAATCCCGTTTGCCTTCGGTTTACGACCCTCGGAACCTCTTCGCTATACCCGGTGCCGGCCCTAGCAACCCGCCCGGAGCAAATTAGTTCACAACAGCCGGAGCGGGGGGCGGTTCAGCTTCAAGAGATGGCACCTCCACATGGGAGTATGGCCCCGCCTCGCTATGTACCAATACCACCGGGTCACTTTTCCAACCCCATGGAGAACTTAATCGCCAAGATCGGCGCGCTTACGGCTCTCCCAAAGGGCGGTGATGATCCGACAGCGGTGGAAACCCGGAGGATCGAGAGAACTTGTTCGACGCGGCTCTGGCGCAGCAAGAGACCTATTCTTACAGCCGGGACAGGATTCATTCAACTCCTCCACCTTGGCTAGCACCGCCTTGTCAAAACCAGAGTCCGAGTTACAGCAGGCACATGGAGTCGGAAGCTTTGTCAAGCAATGCCCAGTGTCGTAACCAGCCCAGTGGCTATAACCCGGTGCGAGACAGAATACGTCAGGAGGACGAGCGGGCGGCTCAGCTAGCGGCTCAGCAGGCGGCTCATCAAGATCTCCCAGAGTATCCGACAACTTCCGTTGGAGCAAGAGTGGCTACTAGAACCGGCGGTGTTCCTTGTTTGGTGCCGGCTCTACGGGATGTACGTCTACCCAAGGACTTCAAGGGACCTCGAAAGGTGCCGAATTATACGGCCGACTTACAGCCCGGAGCATGGATCGAAAGTTACGAGATGGCCATGGAGCTATTGGAGGTCAGCGACGCAGCAATGGCTAAGTACTTCACCATGATGTTAGATGGAACGGCCCGGTCTTGGTTAAAGGGTTTGCCGCCCAATTCCATCAGCACATGGGCAGAGCTCAAGGCCAGGTTTATCCAGAACTTCAAAGACACTTGCAAGCAATCTATGTAAATTGTGGATTTGACCAATTGTAAGCAGGCGGAGGGTGAATCCACAACTCATTGGGTGCGCCGGGTCAAGGAAATAATACATTCGTCTGATAAGATGGATGCCGGCTCTGCAGTTCTCATGTTGGAGAAGAATTGCCGCTTTGAGCCACTGAGGCAGAAATTGGGGCGTCTTAAGCGTGATTGCAATGATATGGGTACACTGATGGCGGTTTAGTCAAATACACTGATTCTGATAGTACCAAGGATCCTGTGTCTGATGAGGAGAAGACAGGGAGGGAAAGAAGAACGGCACTTGGCGGATGTGTGTGGATTACACGGACTTAAATAAGGCTTGTCCGGCTGATCCTTTTGCCCTCCCCCGTATTGATCAAATCATCGATGCTACGGCGGGTTGCGAGCGATTGAGTTTTTTGGATGCTTACTCTGGCTATCATCAGATCAAAATGGCAGTTAAGGACCAGGAGAAGACGGCTTTCATCACTCCGTTTGGAGCCTTCTGCTATGTATCTATGCCGTTTGGACTCAAGAGTGCCCAGGCAACTTATCAGATATGTGTGCAAAACTGTCTCCATAGTCAAATTGGGCGCAATGTTCATGCTTATGTGGATGACATCGTGGTGAAATCCAGGGAGAAGGAAACTTTGATATCCAATTTAAAAGAGACCTTTGATAATCTCCGGGTCTATAAGATGATGCTTAACCCGGACAAGTGTGTGTTTGGTGTACCTGCAGGCAAGCTTCTGGGTTTTCTGGTCTCAAACAGAGGCATTGAAGCTAACCCGGAGAAGATCAAAGCAATCAACTCCTTGGCTAAACCGGCGTGCATCAATGATGTTCAGCGGCTGGCGGGTCGCGTTGCCGCTTTAAGCCTGTCCATAAGCCGGTTAGGTGAGAAGGCCCTACCGCTGTATCAGGTGATGAATAAAACGGACACCTTTGTATGGAGCGATGCTGCTAATGCTGCCTTTGAAGATTTAAAGAGGCAGCTATCTAAGCCGCCAGTCCTGGCTGCTCCCATTGATAGAGAGCCATTATTGTTGTATGTGGTTGCCAACGCCCGAGCCGTCATTGTTGCCATCGTGGTGGAGCGCAAGGAGGCGGGCAAGGAGCATCCAGTTCAACGGCCGGTTTACTACATCAGTGAGGTGCTCATTGAGTCTAAGCAAAGGTATCCACATTGGCAGAAACTTGCTTATGGAGTGTTTATGGCAAGTCGGAAGCTGAAGCAGTACTTCCAAGGTCATCCTATTACTGTGGTAAGCTCCGCCCCTTTAGGAGATATCATACAGAATAGAGAGGCCACAGGACGAGTCGCCAAGTGGGCCATTGAGCTTGGGCCTCATGGTTTGAAATACATGCCTCGGACTGCTATCAAGTCTCAAGCACTGGTGGATTTTATCAATGATTGGACAGAGTTGCAGGCACCTGAGGAGAAGCCAGATAACACATATGGGACTATTCACTTTGATGGGTCCAGGCAGTTGGAAGGCTCGGGGGCTGGAGTTGTCTTGACTTCCCCTCGAGGTGACAAATTTTGTTATGTGCTCCGGCTTATGTTTCCCTGTACTAACAATGCAGCTGAGTACGAGGCCTTACTCCATGGTCTCCGGATGGCTAAAGAGATGAATTTGAGCCGGGTAAGGTGCTTGGGCGACTCAGATCTCGTAGCTCAACAGGTGTCAGGCACCTGGGACTCCAAGGATCCCCTTATGGTGGCTTATCATCGTGAAGTTGATGTTGTGGCTAGGCACTTCAAAGGTTATCAAGTGGAGCACATTGATCGGAGGAAGAATGAGGCGGCTGATGCTTTAAGCCGGCTAGGATCTCAGCGTAAGCCGGTGCCGCCTAACACCTTTCTTGATGTTTTGCATAACCCTTCTGTCAAAGTGCCTACAAAGGAAGAACTAGCAGTGCCAGACCCGGAGGCACAGCTGGTGGCAGCTCTCCACGCTATCCCGGATTGGACAGTCCCGTATTTGGCCTATATGACCCAGGGAGAGTTGCCTGAGGATGAGACCTTGGCAAGACAAATCATAAGGCGGTCCAAATCTATGACAATTGTTCATGGCGAGCTACATCACCGCAGTGTTACTGGGGCGTTTCAGCGTTGTGTGTTGCCTACGGAGGGTCAAGAGATACTTCGTGAGATCCATGAAGGAGATTGTGGTCATCATGCCGGCTCAAAATCTCTGGTGGCCAAGGCTTTCTGTCATGGTTTTTATTGGCTGACGGCTCATGCCGATGCAGAGGATCTGGTCAGCAAATGTGACGGCTGTCAAAAATTCTCACGACGAGCTCATGTGCCGACTCAAGAGCTGAGGATGATTCCAAATACTTGGCCGTTTGCAGTCTGGGGGCTTGACATGGTTGGACCTTTCAAGAGGTCTAAAGATAAAAAGACACACCTCTTGGTGGCGGTGCATAAATTCACAAAGTGGGTAGAGGCAGAGCCGGTCAGTAAGTGTGATGCAGCCACGGCGGTTCAGTTCATGAAAAAGGTGATCTTTCGTTTCGGTTTTCCACACAGCATCATAACTGATAATGGTACTAGTCTCTCCAAGGGTGCCATGGAAGAGTTCTGTCAACGAGAACATATACGGCTTGATGTTTCGGCAGTTGCTCACCCTCAATCTAATGGTCAAGCAGAGAGAGCGAATCAAGAGATCTTGAAGGGTATCAAACGCCGGCTCTTGGTCCCCTTACAGCGAACTCCGGGTTGTTGTGTGGAGGAGCTACCCTCTGTACTATGGAGCATCAACACTACGCCTAACAGGTCTATAGGTTACACACCTTTCTTTATGGTGTACGGTGAAGAGGCAGTCATGCCAAGTGACATCCGGCACGACTCACCCCGCGTGGCGGCTTACGTTGAAGCTGATAACGAAAACGCTCGCCAGGATGCACTTGACTTGTTGGATGAGGAGCGAGACTTGGCAATAGCCCGCTCGGCGATTTACCGGCAAGACCTGCGCCGCTATCACAGTCGCCGGGTTAGAAGCAGAACCTTTCAGGAAGGCGACTTAGTGCTCCGGCTCATCCAGGATCAATCTGATATGCACAAGCTATCCCCTCCTTGGGAAGGGCCTTTTGTGGTCAGTAAGAATCTGAACAACGGTTCATACTACCTTATCGATGTTTGAGAGCACAAAGACTCACGTAAGTCGGAGGAGGAGACCCGCCGGCCGTGGAATATCGCCCATCTTCGGCCTTACTATACTTGAGCCACCGGCTCTCAAGTTAGATATATATATATATATTTTTCCTTTTTTGACAATGTACATATTATATAAAGCAATAAAGCAGGACCTCTTTTCTTTTCACCCTTAAAGGTTTACATGTCTCCTTTACCAGGTGGTGGAAACAACCAACAGGGAGCGGATCATACCTGAATCCGGCTTTCTCTTTGGTCTGGCTTATGATCATATCTAAATCTAGCCATGGTCACTTGGTGGCTTCCTGTTCAAACATAGGTCATATTCGAACCAAAGAGAACATAGTTGTCGATACCCACCTGATCGGCATACTGCCAAACCCACTTGGGGGCTTCTTGATCATATTTGAATCATAGCTTAACTCCTTTGGGTCTGACGTGGATCATATTCTAATCAGCGTCATTAAACAACTTTTATGGTCACTTGGGGGCTTCCTGTTCAAACATAGGTCGTATTCGAACCAAAGAGAACATAGCTGTCGAAACCCACTTGATCGGCATCGCCAAAGCCACTTGGGGCTATATGATCGTATCCGAATCTTAGCTTAACCCCTTTGGAGCGGTTCACTGATCGTATTCGAATCAGAGACCTTTTTAGTTTGGTTTATTATTTATCACGCTTTGTAAGTATAATGTTTGACTATCGTGAGGCCTTCTCGAAAGTACTATGGGGTTCTCGTTCCACCGGTTTAATATTGATCACTTCAGCTGTTAAAAGCCAGGTGAACGTCCTATGTGCCAATTTTCAGGAGTTAATTTTACTCTCATGATTTGGGTCACATAAACCGGCACGACTGCCAAACGGATCCCAGGATAAGGCAAGCAAAATTTGCAACATCAAGGAGAGATCAACATAAACTGGAAATATATAGTGACGGCGGCTTACGAAAGTAGTAAGCGCCACAAACATGCGCGAAGGCATGACAGAAATCAAGAAGCTTTTTCTACCCTATTACAAGACTCCCTGAGTCTAAATAATGAAGCATTGTTTTCATAAGGTCATAAACGCCAGGCGGTTCACTCCTTTGGTGGGCTTGAGGATTCCGGGTTATCCTTCTCCGCCTCTCCGTCTGCTGCCCTGTCCTGGAAGGTTGATGAGGTCCAGTCAATGCCGCTTAAGGCTTCAAACTCAGCTTCATCATCTATTAAACCGGCTGGGTCAACTTCAGGGGCAAAGGTGTGCTTACGAGTTGGAGGGATCAGGCTGACATCTTCATAATGAGGTGTTGGAATTCTCCGGTTCTCGCTGTCATAGCCCGGCTGATACTTGGTAAGATCAATATCGTTCCCAATAATGGTAGCCACAGGGCGTACGACTCTTACACAGGCGGTAAAGTCTGTTTCATCGAATACAGAGCCGTCTTCCTTCAAGCTGGGATATCCAAGAGCAACGTCTGCATGGTCTAACTCTGGAAGCAGCGCCTTGGCCCAGCTCAAAGCAGCTATGGCCCCGGTTCTGACAGATGCCCGTCTTAGCTCTTGGATCCGCTGGGGTAGCACGGCGAGCCATTTCAGCACATCTTGCAGGAGATGGGGAACGTCATTTGATAAAGCCACAACGGCCAAAGCACGTTGTGACCCGGTGTACAGCTGCTCCACCAGAGTGTAAACCGCCTTCAGCTTGATCAACATGTTGTGCTTAAGGTTTGTACTCCTGGGGCCTGCGTTTATAAGCATAAGGTGAGCCGGAGATGATGCTTACAATAGTCATTAAAGGAAAGATTGCGATCCACCGGGTTATATATAGTAACTTACCAAAGATTGCTGAGACCATTTGAGATATCTGGCGCTTTAAGCCGGACAGCTCGGTTGTTGCTTCGGCGAGTGATGTTTCTGCTGTCTCGGCCCGGGTCATCAGTGAGGCCTTCTCATCAGCCCAGATTTTCTTCTCTGCCTCAAAATTCTTCTTCAAATTCTCTTGTTCAGAGATGCTGAATTCAAATTTGGAGTTGGCCTTTTGAAGTTCAAGCTCTTGAGATGTCAGGCGGCTTTTCAGGTCAGCAATCTCCGATTCAAATTGACTTGTGGTGGCCTGCATTGATGTCGGGTTATAGTCAGAATCATGGCAAAAATATCATGAAGTCCCAAGCACTTTGCAAGCAAAGATACTTGACACTTGGGGGCTAATGTATGCTGAAGAAATTTAATGTACAATGCTGGTTCATGAGAAATTAAGTCCCAAGCACTTTGCAAGCAAAGATACTTGACACTTGGGGGCTAATGTGTATTGCAAATTCAAGGTATCATGGTACAACTGGATTAAATATTTTCATATAAACCGGACAAGGCAGTGTTAAGCAGGTTTCTAAGTCTACAACATATTCATTCATAAGCAATAGACTTGGGGGCTGATACAGTAAGTATGGTTAAGGAAAGTAGCATAAGTCGTACCTCAGATTTTTGTTATATTTTCTTCACCATATTAATTTCCAGGTCACGGCTGCTATGTACTTGGTTGATATAGCCAGAGACTATATCTCCAATACTTAAATGAGTATAGTCAGCAATATCCAGCTTGGTCTTTTGGTGTTCCAGAAGCTCCTCTTTGGCAGAGCATTTGGCCAGGATGGTGGGTTGCGCCGGCTCAACAAATTGAGTCTTCAGAATCTCAATCTCCGGATCAACTGTCTTAGCCGGGCCAGGAGCTTCCGGGTTATCAGAGCTGTTGAGAGTGTCTTCGGCGGGTGGATCAGTGGATGGTGCTGGAATATCATAAGCCGTTTCCGGCGGCAGCTGATGGGTGGAACTGTCAGGAGCAGCTGTTCCAAGCTCCGGTTCAGTCACGACCGGGTCTTGGGATGGCTTATTTTTCTTTGCCCTCTTACTGGGCTTCACTTGCACACTGTGGACAAAGCAGAAGGATGAGTACAAAAACATGAGTAAGGTAAAATACAAGGTAAATAAGTTTATATTACCCGGGGGCAGTCTTGAAGGCATGCATGTTGGATTGCATAGACTCGCCGGAGGAAGGAGAG
This sequence comes from Aegilops longissima, assembly GCA_021605205.1. Classification (NCBI taxonomy): domain Eukaryota; kingdom Viridiplantae; phylum Streptophyta; class Magnoliopsida; order Poales; family Poaceae; genus Aegilops; species Aegilops longissima. Next base: position 601,643,230 of record CM038681.1, read on the forward strand.
GTATCCTGATAATTGGAGTCAGATGGATTGAGAGGTTGACGAATTAAGCCCGCCAAAGGATAAACAGAACGTAAATCGGAGATAACCTCAGCCCGACGCTTCCTGGTTACGTCAGGTAAGCCGGAGGAGAGCTCTATATCCTTGCTGGTCCGGGTCTGCCTCCGGTTTTCAAATTGCTGTTGCTTCAAAAGAAATTGAGGATCTTGGTAAGCCAAAGGATGTGAAAATCTTACTTTCCGGGTTACTCTTCGAATTTTCTGACGCGGCAGGGGCTCGGAGTCGGAGGAGATTATAGTTACCTCTTCCTCGACGGCTTGGTTGTTCCCTGTATCCTCCTGAAAAGATTAAGGGTCAGCAAGGTGATGATAAAGAGTTAAGGGAGATAAAAGTTACCTCTTCTTCGTCGTCAGAAGTGTCAACCAACTTAAGTAAATCGGAGGCGCTTGGCTTCCTTTTCCTTGAAGTTCCCGACTTAGCGTTTTTCCTCTCAGTTCTTTTGGCCGCTCTGGCTTGTTTTGCCGCTTCATGGTCGTATTTGACCTTCCAGAAGTTATCATCGGCCTGTGAAAAATGATAAGGGGTTATGAATAAAAGTAAGGTATAACACAGTAAGAAGTAATTGTTGAGGCTGATGACTTACAGCAGGGGCCGGGTTCTTCTTGCAGAAAGGAAGCAAGCCAAAGGTGTTACTAGTCACCGTGCCTTCTTTCAGCAACGTCTGAGTCGTAGCATCCACCACATCATCCGGTAAGTCGTCAGGACTATGACGCAGTGGGTCATTCTTCTCGCTTGAGTAAGTGCACATTAAGCCAGGACGACGGCTTAACGGAAGCACTCGCCAACCAACCCAAACCCGGACCAGGTCAATACCGTCTAAGCCATTCCCCAACAAAGCTTTGATTTTGCTAATAGTGGGAGCAAGTGGCAGACGTTCAACAGCAGTCAGTTTATCAGCCAGCGGGTGGTTGGATTTAAGGCGCAAGGCGCGAAAGCCGGGCAGAGGGTTTTCGTTAGTCCGAGAAGTATCTTCACAGTAAAACCATGTCTGATTCCAATCTTTGGGATGACTCGGCAGTTCAGCATAGGGAAAAAGGCAATCTCTCCGCCACTGAATCGAGATGCCACCCAGTTCCAGACTGGGCCCATTGGCGCGTTCATTCTGCCGGTTTAAGTAAAATAATTCCCTGAATAAAAGTAGGCTAGGTTCTTCTCCAAGGTACAGCTCGCAGAATACTTGGAAGTTGCAAATATTTGACACGGAATTGGGCCCGATGTCCTGAGGTCTGAGATCGAAGAAATGCAAAACATCCCTGAAGAATTTTGAACCGGGTGGAGCGAAGCCCCAGTTCATGTGATCAGTAAAAACGATCACCTCTCCCTCTTTGGGTTGAGGTCTCTCCTCTGACGGGTTAGGAGCCCGATAAGACATGACTTCTCTCTTGGGCAGGTGGCCGGATTTCACAAAGTCAGACAAGGTGCTTTCTATGACAGTGGATTTGACCCAGTTGCAGGTTACAGGAGCTTTGGGGGCCTTGGGTGCCATTATATAAATTGAAGCCTATGACAAAATAAGAAGTTCCGGTTCAAATTTAACCCGGAGGAAAGCATTTAAAGTTTATTCAAATGGCGGCTTAAGAAGGGGCCTAATGACATATGGGTAACTATGCAGTGATATTCAAACTATTACAGGTATCGAAAGCACTTAAATTTTCTTAAGTCGCCAGAACAAGCAAGGCTGACAACTGGTGTTGTCTTAAACTGGCCGTATGGGCTACCATGGCTAAACAGATTCAATGGATGTAGTTTTATGGCTAAGTGTGGAACAAACAGGTTTCACAATCTTCCGAAATTATTTTGGATCAAACGGTTGCTCTGGAAAGAAAAATTTCTAGACTTAAAACAAGCGTAGAGAAGTTCATACGCTCGAAAGAAGCTTCTGACAAAGAAAAAGAGATCCGTTTGTATATAAAATGGGGGTGAAACAGCTACCGCGGCAGTTCTATACCATTTGATGATCAGAAAAGGGCGTCGGGGTAAGATCTAGCGAGGGTCTGTAGCGGGCGGCGATGAACACCGACGAACTCAAAAAGTTCTAATGCAGATCTAAAGAAAGGGAAGGAGAGGAACTCACAGATGAGGACGAGCTGCGGAGGTTCGCCGTCGATTTCTGGTCAGAGTCAGGTTGATGTAGCGTCCTGAGTCGGTGAAGACGAGGAGTTCGGCGGCGGCGGCGGCGGCGGAGCTCGAGAGATAGAGAGGCAGCAAGAGGAAGAAGACGACTGAAAGAGGGGAGAATGGAAGACCTAGGTCATGCCTATTTATAAGGGAGGGCCGATTGAGACGGCGCGAGAAACGAGGAGATTAAACATCATTATCCAGTGGCCCCGACGCCTCGGTTTTCGGAAGGGTCAGTAAAGGCAAAGATCTGTTGGAGGATACGACGGAGTAAAGTATGAATTTAATTAAACATGACGTCACGGCGGGTTAACACGGATCCAGAGGATGACGTCACAACGGGTTATGACCTTTCCGCAGGACTGAAGACAGAAGGACTGGTTGTCAAGGTAATTTTAAGATTGACATGAACCGGTTCAAATCAATCTGGAGCCTAATGTTGGGGATATAACTATTTGTGTAAGCTGCCCAGGAGGGGCCGGGTTACGTAAATAAGACTCACCAGAAAGAAGCCCAAGACCAAGTATAAAGATGGCGGTTTAGTAAAGGGTCTAAGGCCCACACGCGACTTAAGGTCCGTCGTAGTAAACCGTCATAATGGCATGACTTGTATCATAAGGTAGATTTAACTAGTCACTGAGCTGGACACTGTCTATGAGCCGGCCGGGACTCTATGAGCCGCAGGGCGTCAACCCGTGTATATAAGGGGATGACCCGCCGGCGGCTTAGGGCAAGAAACAACTCCTCGAGAGCCGGGCATAGCGTATCTCGCTCCCTGGTCATCGAAACATCAAGCAATACCAACCCAACTAGACGTAGGCCTTACCTTCACCGTAAGGGGCCGAACTAGTATAAACCTCTCGTGTCCTTTGTCCTGATTAACCCCTTTAAGCTTCCTAGTTGCGATGGCTCCACGACTAAGTCCTTGCAAGAGGACATCTGCCGTGACAATTCCACGACAATCTATATTATGAAATACCAAAAATATATTTATCTTATCATATTATCTCTATCAGATCTCACTTTCGCAAGTGGCCGTGAAGGGATTGACAACCCCTTTATTGCGTTGGTTGCGAGTTCTTTGTTTGTTTGTGTAGGTGCGTGGGACTTTTGAGGAGCCTCCTACTGGATTGATACCTTGGTTCTCAAAAACTGAGGGAAATACTTACGCTACTATTGTTGCATCACCCTTTCCTCTTCAAGGAAAACCAACGCAAGCTCAAGACGTAGCACTCCTCCTTTATATACGTGGGAAGGGGACACCCCAAAGGCACATCAATTGTTCTCTTAGCCGTGTGTCGTGCCCCCCTCCATAGTTTACTCCTCCGGTCATAGCATCGTAGTGCTTAGGCGAAGCCCTGCGCGGATCACATTACCAACACTGTCACCATGCCGTCGTGCTGACGGAACTCTCCCTCGACCCTCTACTAGATCAAGAGCTCGAGGGGCGTCATCAAGCTGAACGTGTGTTGAACAGGGAGGGGCCGTACATTCAGAACTTGGATTGGTTGGATCGTGAAGACGTTCGACTACATCAACCGTGTTAAACTAATGCTTCCGCTTTCAATCTACTAGGGTACGTGGACACACTCTCCCCCTCTCGTTGCTATGCATCTCCTAGATAGATCTTGCGTGATTGTAAGAATTCTTTTGAAATTGCATGCTAAGTTCCCCAACAGTCTTGTGCTCACCAGGGTGGCCCCCTCTGGTACTTATTTGCTCCAGTATTTCTTATTTATTCCCTAACAAATCCTCGTGAAGTTTCAGCTCATTTGGAGTTGTGCAGAATAGGTAGCCTGATGTAGCTTTTTCAGGTCTAGATTTCCAGCTGCCAGAATTCTCCCCTTTTGCATGTACCTTGCATATTATGAGAGAAAAGGCATTATAATTACTCCAAAAAGCATTATTATGCAATAAAACAACATAAATAACAGTAGGTAAACATGATGCAAAATGGACGTATCAAGCACCGGCCCAGCAAGCCGCACAACACCTGAGCACACAAGTGCTGCATAATAGCGCTGACGACGCCGAAGAGTCCCGCGTCGCAACACCGACGTTGATGACTGTCACGTCACCACACTAACAACACTGTCGAGCATCAGTGCGCAACACCGGGCAACACCATCAACAACGAGGGTTGCATTGCAGCCACTGACAGTCGTCAACAATCGCCACGATGCAGCACCGACAACACCCATGTGTGGAACTTGCGCATCAACCGTTGGAGGTTGGGCAACATGCTAGCAACCATGGTGGATGTAGCAACCGTGGCGAGATTTGTGGGACAAAGGGACAGAACTCAATGGAACTTTTGAGTGGTTCTCGTGAACCATGGGAGAAGATAAGGATGGGCAGGCAAGCGGCCCCCAACAGGACATGTGTCACGCGTCAGAAGAAGCTTAAGTCGCGTTGTCTGATATGTCCATTTTGCATCATGATTTCCTACTGTCATTTATAATATTTTTTATGCATGGAGTAATTCTAATGCCCTTTCTCTCATAATATGCAAGGTTTACACAAAGAGGGAGAATGCCGACAGCTGGAATTTTGGACCTGAAAAAGCTACGTCAGAGTTACCTAGTCTGCACATCTCCAAATGAGCTAAAATTTACGGAGAGTTATTTTGGAATACATTAAAAATACTGGAGCAAATAACTACCAGAGGGGGCCACCTGGTGAGCACAAGACACTAGGGCGCGCAAGGCCCCCCAGGCGCGTGATACGTCTCCAATGTATCTATAATTTTTTATTGTTCCATGCTGTTATATTATCATTCTTGGATGTTTTACAATCATTATATAATCATTTATATCATTTTTTGGTACTAACATATTGACATAGTGCCCAGTGCCAGTTGTTGTTTTCTGCTTGTTTTTTACATCGCAGGAAATCAATACCAAACGGAGTCCAAACGCAGTGAAACGTTTTGTGGATTTTTTCTGGACCATAAGACACAAGTTGGGCCAAAGAAGTACTAGAGGGGTGCTCCGAGGAGAGCACAACCCACCAGGGCGCGCCTGGGGGACCAGGCGCGCCCAGGTGGGTTGTGCCTACCTCGGTGGCCTCCCGCACCGCCTTTTTGCTCTATAAATACCCCAATATTTCAGAAACCCTAGGCGAGTCAACGAAAATCAATTCCAGCCGCCGCAAGTTCCAGAAACACCAGATCCAATCTAGACACCATCACAGAGGGGTTCATCATGTCCATTGGTGCCTCTCCGATGATGCATGAGTAGTTCTTTGTAGACCTAAGGGTCCATAGTTAGTAGCTAGATGGCTTCTCTCTCTCTCTCTCTCTCTCTCTCTCTCTCTCTCTCTCTCTCTCTCTCTCTTGATTCTCAATACAATGGTCTCTTGGATATCCATATGATGTAAGTCTTTTTGCGGTGTGTTTGGTGGGATCCGATGAACTTTGAGTATATGATCAGATTTAGTTTTTATCCATGAAAGTTATTTGAGTCTTCTTTGATCTCTTATATGCAAGATTGATTATAGCCTCATATTTCTCCTCCGATATTTGGGTTTTGTTTGGCCAACTTGATCTATTTATCTTACAATGGGAAGAGGTGCTTTGTGATGGGTTCGATCTTACGGTGCTTGATCCCAGTGACTGAAGGGGAAACGACATGTATGTATTGTTGCTATTAAGGATAACAAGATGGGGTCTATTTCTACATAAATAGATCTTGTCTACATCATGTCATCATTCTTATTGCATTAATCCGTTTTTCCATGAACTTAGTACACTAGATGCATGCTGGATAGCGGTTGATGTGTGGAGTAATAGTAGTAGATGCAGGCAGGAGTCGGTCTACTAATCTTGGGCGTGATGCCTATATAATGATCATTGCCTGGATATCGTCATGATTATTTGAAGTTCTATCAATTGCCCAACAGTAATTCCTTTCCCACTGTTTGCTATTTTTCTCGAGAGAAGCCACTAGTGAAACCTACGCCCCCCGGGTCTCTTCTTTATTATATTTGCCTTCGCGATCTATTTTATTTTTCTTTTATTTCCAGATCTATTAAACCAAAAATACAAAATTACCTTGTTGCACTTTATTTTATTTGTGATCTATTTATCCAATCTATTACAACTTTATTCTGTCAACGTGCTTTCTGGCGCCGTTACCTGAAAGGGATTGATAACCCCTTTAACACGTCGGGTTGCGAGTATTTGTTATTTGTGTGCAAGAGCTATTTACGTTGTGTTGCGTGGTTCTCCTACTGGTTCGATAACCTTGGTCTCATCACTGAGGGAAATACCTACCATTGTTGTCTTGCATCATCCCTTCCTCTTTGGGGAAATACCAACGTAGTTCAAGCAAACATCAAAAGGAATTATGGTGTCGTTGCTAGGGAGACATCATCAACATCAACCAGGTTCCTAATCACAAATCTCATCTCCTTGCAATTTACATTATTTTCCATTTGCCTCTCATTTTCATCTCCCCCACTTCACAAAAATTTGTCGTTTTATTCGCCATCTTTTTCGTTCATCTTATTCTCATCAGATCTCTTGTTTGGTATCTCTACTTGTGTTACCATGTGCCTTCTATTTGCTTGCATCTTCGCTTGCTAAAAATCTATTGATATGGATCGTCATCCACTTGCTAATCTTTTCAAAAGATCCAATTATGATGAACCAATTGCTAGTGAATTGAGTTCACTAGATTATCTTTATGAAGTTTTGCTTGAGATTTATGAATCTGAAAATTGTGATGAAGTGTTAACCGAAGGAATTTATAAAGTGATTCATGATAGCTCCTTGAATGAAAAGCATGGTTGCAATGATGTTATTATAAATTCCATTAATGTCAATTGTGTTAGTGATATGCAAAACTCCAAGCTTGGGGATGCTTGTTGTGTTATGTCCACTACTTATTGCAATGATCATGATTGGGGTGATGATGATTCTTATGATCTTGAAAATCTATTTGAGCCTCATGATGAATATGTTATTGATAATATTTTTTACAAAAGTACTGAAAGTGGGTTTAGAAGAGTGTCAACTTTAGGTGATAATAATCCCACATATTTTGAGAGTGTTCAATCTTGTGGAATTTTTGATAAAAGTGGGCTTGGAGAGGTCATGATTTTATTTGATGATAATCCCACTATTTTGGAAGAGTATCAACTTTTCATGCATTTGGATCATGAAGATAATATTTTATGTGATGGTTATATTGTTGAATTTGTTTATGATCCCATATGGAATTATTATGAGAGAGGAAAATATGGTTGTAGAAATTTTCATGTTACTAAATTACCTCTCGTTATGTTGAGATCGTCAATGTTTTATTCTTCTACCTTGCATATGCTAGAAATTTCTTGTCTTGATAATTTGTTTGCTTATAAAGTGCCTATGCGTAGGAAGTATGTTAGACTTAAATGCGTTTGCCATATGCTACATGGTGCTCTCTTTGTATTTCAATTATTATCTTTTATGTGAGCATCATTGAAATCTTATGAATAGCTAGGGGCGTAAAACGATAGCGCTCGTTGGGAGGCAACCCAACTTGTATCTTTTTACTTTTTGGTTTTCTTGCTGTTTTCAATAAAATACCCAATTATGCCTCTGATTATATGTGTTTTTGTGGTTTTAAATTAGTGTTTGTGCCAAGCAAGGCCTTTGGGGTGATTTGGGTGAGAGTTGATTTGATCTTGCTGAAAAACAGAACCTTTTGCGCTCACGAAATTATTTTTCATTTTGAACTGAAGAGAGATTTTGAGTTGATTCTTTTTGCAGAAGACTAATAAACAAATTATTCACCTCGTCCTAATTTTTCAGAATTTTTGGAGTTACAGAAGTATTCGAAGTAGTCAGATTGCTACAGACTGTTCTATTTTTGACAGATTCTATTTTCTTTGCGTTGTGTGCTGTTTTGATGATTCTATGGTTTTCTTTGAAGAGTTTTTGCCATAGAAAAGTTGGAATATAGTAGATATAATGCAAAAATAAAATATGAATGATTTTGCAACAGTACATATAGTAGTGGTGTGCTTTCTTATACTAACGGATCTCACGAAGGTTTTGTTGAGTTTTGTGTGATTGAAGTTTTCAAGTTTTGGGTGATCTTACGAAGGAATAACGATTAGCAAAAGGCTAAGCTTGGGGATGCCTGAGGCACCCCAAGATAATATTCAAGAAGTATCAAGCAACTAAGCTTGGGGATGCCCCTGAGTGGCATCCCCTCTTTCTTCTAACAACCATCGGTATTTTACTTGGAGCTATATTTTTATTCGTCACATATTATGAGTTTTGCTTGGAGCGTATTGTATGATATGTGTCTTTGCTTGTTTTGCCTTTTGTTTTAAGTCTTGAATCCTTGCTGGACACACCTTTTTGAGAGAGGCAAAAAAAATTATGCTATGCTTACTCCTATGCTTCACTTAAACTTTAGAGCCATGGAATTGCTCTAGTACTTCACTTATATCTTTTTTATCACGGTGTGCTTTGTTATTTTTGAAGAAATGCTCTCATTCTTCACTTAGATTTATTTGGGAGTTAGTAAATTTTTTAAGAGATTCTCTCTTGCTTCACTTTGATTATTTTGAGACAAAGAAAAATTATGCTCATGATGTTCACTTATATTTGTTTGAGTTTATCAAAAGCAACATATGAAATTAGTTCCAAAGTGATAGATATCCAAGGAGGATATAATAAAAACTTTCATGAAGATCATTGGACGAAATAAACTTGGTTCTTAGTAATGATTTTGAGATATGACGATATGATATGTGAGTCATGTTGATGAGTAATTATGCTTTAGTAAGAATATTTGTGTTAAGGTTTGTGATTCCCTATGCAAAAACGAAAGCCAATAGTTATGCAATGAAATTATATCCTACTTATGGTGAATTATTCGGTGTTACTTATGCTTCATGCTCGGGTATGAGATTTTTTTTGTTTCTTGGTTGGAAGCTTCTCAATCTTTTTGCTAGCCGTCATTTTGCACTAAGTATGATCACTACTTGTGCATCCAAAACCCTTTAAACTAGTTTTTCCATATGAGTCCACTATACCTACCTATATGTGGTATCTCAGTGCCGTTCTAAGCAATTTTGCATGTGCCATCTCTAATTTTCAAAATAAATTTTTTGTGTGCTCGTACCGCTCGCGAGGCGGTGAGGGGTGGCCGATGTTTTCCATGCTAGATGTGTTATTCTCATGATGAGTGTTTATTCACTTGTCATTGCATGAGAGTACGACAAAGGTATTAGGGATGCCCAGTCCCGAAATGAAAAATAAATTTACTTTATGTTTTCAAATAATAAATTCCTTGGAAAGTGTTGGTATGGAGGGCACTGTGGATACGGTTAGCCATGAAAAGTGAAAGTATGGTGGAAAAAGGAATAAACTTTATATTCTATTTGGGAACCACCTATGATATATCTAGCATGGAAAGTATTGGGAACTCTAAGTCGTTTTCGTTGGTGGGAAAAGTATGCCTCCCAAAATGTTTTTATCTCTCAATTTTCGCTTTGAGCTCTGGCACCTCTACAAATCCCTACTTCCCTCTGCGAAGGGCCTTTCTTTTACTTTATGCATTTTTTATTTTTTGAAATTGAGTCACCATCTTCTCTTAAAGCACCAACTAAGGGGCACTATGATCGTACTTGAGCTTGGGTATAGCTAGTATTCGAGTATGTTTCATGAATGGATCAATGATTGAGCATAGGATAACTTGCTTTAGCGTTGATATTTTGAAATACATTGTTGCTTGTTGGTTTGCTTGAGTATTAAAGTCTTCATGTCAAAACTAGACTATTGTCTTGAACCATATAAAAGTCCAAATGTCCATGCTACAAAGAAAAGAATATGTGATGAACATGTTAGGAAACATTCCACATCAAAAATTCTGTTTTTATCATTTACCTACTCGAGGCCGAGCAGGAATTAAGCTTGGGGATGTTGATACATCTCCAATGTATCTATAATTTTTGATTGTTCCATGCTTTTATATTATCATTCTTGGATGTTTTACAATCATTTTATATCATTTTTTGGTACTAACATATTGACATAGTGCCCAGTGCCAGTTGCTATTATCTGCTTGTTTTTTACATCACACGAAATCAATACCAAACAGAGTCCAAATGCAGCAAAACTTTTTGTGGATTTTTTCTGGACCAGAAGACACAAGTTGAACCAAAGAAGTACCAGAGGGGTGCTCCGAGGGGAGCACAACCCACCAGGGCGCGCCTGGGGGGCCAGGCGCGCCTAGGTGGGTTGTGGCCACCTCGGTGGCCTCCCGCACCGCCTCTTTGCTCTATAATACACCAATATTCCAGAAACCCTATGAGAGTCGACGAAAATCAATTCCAGCTGCGGCAAGTTCCAGAACACCAGATCCAATCTAGACATCATCACAGAGGGGTTCATCATGTCCATTGGTGCCTCTCCGATGATGCATGAGTAGTTCTTTGTAGACCTACGGGTCCATAGTTAGTAGCTAGATGGCTTCTCTCTCTCTCTCTCTCTCTCTCTCTCTCTCTCTCTCTCTCTCTCTCTCTCTCTCTCTCTCTCTATCTCTCTTGATTCTCAATACAATGGTCTCTTGGAGATCCATATGATGTAAGTCTTTTTGCGGTGTGTTTGTTGGGATCCGATGAACTTTAAGTTTATGATCAGATCTATGTATTTATCCATGAAAGTTATTTGAGTCTTCTTTGATCTATTATATGCATGATTGATTATAGCCTCGTATTTCTTCTCTAATATTTGGGTTTTGTTTGGCCAACTTGATCTATTTATATTGCAATGAGAAGAGGTGCTTTGTGATGGGTTCGATCTTACGGTGCTTGATCCCAGTGACTGAAGGGGAAACGACACGTATGTATCGTTTCTATTAAGGATAACAAGATGGGGTCTATTTCTACATAAATAGATCTTTTCTACATCATGTCATCGTTCTTATTGCATTACTCCGCTTTTCCATGAACTTAATACACTAGATGCATGATAGCGGTCGATGTGTGGAGTAATAGTAGTAGATGCGAGCAGGAGTCGGTCTACTAATCTTGGATGTGATGCCCATATAATGATCATTGCCTGGATATCGTCATGATTATTTGAAGTTCTATCAATTGCCCAACAGTAATTGTTTTCCCACCGTTTGTTATTTTTCTCGAGAGAAGCCACTAGTGAAACCTACGGCCCCCGGGTCTCTTCTTTATTATATTTGCCTTCGTGATCTATTTTCCTTTTGCTTTTATTTTCAGATCTATTAAACCAAAAATACAAAAATACCTCACTGCACTTTATTTTATTTGCGATCTATTTATCCAATCTATTACAACTTTATCCCGTCAACGTGCTTTCTGGCGCCGTTACCCGAAAGGGATTGACAACCCCTTTAACACGTCGGGTTGCGAGTATTTGTTATTTGTGTGCAGGAACTATTTACGTTGTGTTGCGTGGTTCTCCTACTGGTTCGATAGCCTTGGTCTCATCACTGAGGGAAATTTCTACCATTGTTGTGCTGCATCATCCCTTCCTCTTTGGAGAAATACCGACATAGTTCAAGCAAACATCAGCGTGCCCTGGTGGGCTGTGCTCAGCCCAGCCCACCTCCGGTGGCATCTTCTGGTATATAGGTCATTTTGACATAGAAAAAAATAAGGAAAGGACTTTCAGGACGGAGCGCCGCCATCTCGAGGCGGAACTTGGGCAAGATCACTTTTTCCCTTCGGCAGAGCTATTCCGCCGGGGGAACTTCCCTCCCGGAGGGGGAAATGGAAGCCATTGTCATCACCAACATCCCTTTCATCTTTGGGAGGCCAATATCCTTAAACATCTTCAACAGCGCCATCTCCTCTCAAACCCTAGTTCATCTCTTCTGTTCAATCTTTGTATCGGAACCTCATATTGGTACCTGTGGGTGACTAATAGTGTTGATTACATCTTGTAGTTGATTATTATATGGTTTTTTTGGTGGAAGATTATACGTTCAGATCCATTATGCTATTTAATACCCCTCTGATCTTGAGCATGATTATCATTTGTGAGTAGTTATTTTTGTTCTTGAGGTCACGGGAGAAGTAATGTTGCAAGTAATCATGTGAAGTTGATATGTGTTCAATATTTTGATGATATATATGTTGTGATTCCCTTAGTGGTGTCATGTTAACGTCGACTACATGGCACTTCACCATATTTGGGCCTAAGGAATGCATTGTGGAGTAGTTATTAGATGATGAGTTGCTAAAGTGACAGAAGCTTAAACCCTAGTTAATGCGCTACTTCGTAAGTAACCGATTTGGATCCAAAAGTTTAATGCAATGGTTAGATTTTATCTTAATACTTTTCTTGTACTTGCGGATGCTTGCGAGCGGGTTAATCATAATTGGGAGGTTTGTTCAAGTAAGAACAACACCCAAGCACCGGTCCAACCACATATCACATTATCGAAGTAGCGAACGCAAATGAAACCAACATGATGAAAGTGACTAGATGAAATTCCCGTGTACCCTTAAGAACGCTTTGCTTAATATAAGAGACTGTTTTGGACTGTCCTTTGCCACAAAAGGATTGGGCTACCTTCCTGCACTTTATTTACCGTTACCGTTACTTGTCCATTACAAATTATGTTGCTATCATACTACCTGATACCGACTATTTCAGTGCTTGCAGAAAATACTTTGCTGAAAACCATTTGTCATTTCCTTCTGCTCCTTGTTGGGTTCGACACTCTTACTTATCGAAAGGACTACGATTGATCCCCTATACTTGTGGGTCATCATTGTCATCAGCCGGTTTTTAAATCAATTTTCGGTTATCATAGGCCTCCCTGAATGTTTTACCCACGTGTTGTCGCTACTAGGCCAACCCCTTTTATCTTTTTTTCTCTTTGCTAAGTTTGGTTTATCTTTTTCGCTGAGTTCGCTGGTTCTCGCTTTCTCCTTTTTAATATCTTTTACTTTGTCCTTTCACGGGCTTTTCTGTTTTTCTTTACTTTTCATCATTTTTCTTTGTTTGTTCGTATGGTTTTCACCGAGTTTTTGTTCTTTCTTTGGTTTTCTTTTATTTCCTTCTTGCTTTTCATTGTTTTCTCCATTTCTTTCTTGATTTTCTCTATATTTCATTCTGTTGAATTAGTTTCTTTAGGTTTATATTTTCCTTGTTTTTCTATTTGGTTTTTATTAGGGTTTCTTCATTTTTTTACTTTTCTTATCATTTTCATCTTTTTAACACATGTTAACTTTTTTATGTACACATTTAACATTTTGCATATACATCTGAAACATTATTTTATATACATGGTTAGTATTTTTAAATAAATGATTAATTTTTTTGAGAACTTATATTTTTCTTATGTCTGCCTTTTTCCATACACATGGTATTTTTTTATATATCTTATACATTTTTCTAATGCGCGTTTAACATTAGGGGAACACTTACTATCAATCGGTGGATCGCAGGCGTCTGCCACCTTCCCTGGATGACACGCATCAATTGAGGGCCTACATACCATTCTTCATGCAACATGGGCTATGCTTCTGAAACATATGTGGTGTTGCAATGGTCTACGATGGGTTTCTGTTTTACAACAAAACCTCTCGCAAAAAAATTCTAGAGCAAGACCTCATTTGAAAAAATATACAAGAAAACCTTAGTTGCAAAAATGCTTTTGCAACAAAACAGTTGTTGCAAAAAAAATTGCAACAAGACCTGTGTTGCAGAAATAATTATGCAACAAGACCCATGTTGCAATGGTGGAGGCGCGATCGGCCAGTCGATGTGGCGGATCTGACGGCTCGTGCCCCTGCTGATGTTTTAAAATGATCAGCCAGCGGATGCATAGCACGCCCCTTTACAATTTTTTTAGGTGGACCCCTTAACATTATTGCAATATAGGTTTATTTTTTTAGTTTTTTTAGGCAATCTCATGAAGCTTTTATTCACCCGTCACAATGTTTACAGGGACGAAGGAAAGACCTTCCTGATGGCCTAGCCATACATGACGCCCAGGCCCTAAGCTTAATGCATGCTTCGCTAGATTGTGAGCCTCCATGTTTGAGCTCCTAAACTCATGAACTACGTTACATGAAATAAAAGAGGTAATAGATAACTTAATTTCCTCTATGATAGCACCATAAGCCGATCCACTCCCCGATTTGATCTCTGCCACCACGCCCTGGCACTCTGACGCTAGATGTAATCGGTGCACATTCAGGTCTTGGGCTAACGCCAGACCTTCCCTGATCGCCATTGCTTCGAGAGTAGCCGGATCCCCCTTGTTTGTGAATACCATCGTTGATGCTCCTGAAAAAGAACTATCGTTGCTTCTACAAATTGCAGCAACTGCTCCGTGGCGTCCTCCTCTTCCCACTGCTTGATACATCTCCAACGTAACTATAATTTTTGATTGCTCCATGCTATATTATCTATTGTTTTGGACTATATTGGGCTTTATTTTCCACTTTTATATTACTTTTGGGACTAACCTATTAACCGGAGGCCCAGCCTGTAATTGTTGTTTTTGCCTATTTCAGTATTTCGAAGAAACGGAATATCAAACGGAGTCCAAACAGAATGAAACCTTCGGGAACGTGATTTTCTCATCAGATAAGATCCAGGAGACTTGGACCCTACGTCAAGAAAGCCACGAGGCGGCCACGAGGGTGGAGGGCACGCCCCCTACCTCGTGGGCCCCTCAAAGCTCCACCGACGTACTTCTTCCTCCTATGTATACCTACGTACCCCCGATAGATCAGATACGGAGCCAAAAATCTAATTCCACCGCCGCAACCTTCTGTATCCGCGAGATCCCATCTTGGGGCCTGTTCCGGAGCTCCGCCGGAAGGGGATTCCACCATAGAGGGCTTCTACATCATCACCATAGCCTCTCCGATGAAGTGTGAGTAGTTTACTTCAGACCTTCGGGTCCATAGTTAGTAGCTAGATAGCTTATTCTCTCTTTTTGGATCTCAATACAATGTTCTCCCCCTCTCTCGTGGAGATCTATTCGATGTAATCTTCTTTTTGCGGTGTGTTTGTTGAGACCGATGAATTGTTGGTTTATGATCAAGATTATCTATGAACAATATTTGAATCTTCTTTGAATTCTTTTATGTATGATTGAGTTATCTTTGCAAGTCTCTTCGAATTATCCGTTTGGTTTGGCCAACTAGATTGGTAGTTCTTGCAATGGGAGAAGTGTTTAGCTTTGGGTTCAATCTTGTGGTGTCCTTACCCAGTGACAGAAAGGGCTGCAAGGCACGTATTGTATTGTTGCCATCGAGGATAACAAGATGGGGTATTTATCATATTGCATGAATTTATTCCTCTACTTCATGTCATCTTGCTTAAGGCGTTACTCTGTTTTCATTAACTTAATACTCTAGATGCATGCTGGATAGCGGTCGATGGGTGGAGTAATAGTAGTAGATGCAGGCAGGAGTCGGTCTACTTGTCTCGGACTTGATGCCTATATACATGATCATACCTAGATATTCTCATAACTATGCTCAATTCTGTCAATTGCTCAACAGTAATTTGTTCACCCACCGTAAAATACCTATGCTCTTGAGAGAAGCCACTAGTGAAATCTATGGCCCCCGGGTCTATTTTCATCATATTAATCTTCCTATGCTTTATTATTGCTCTGCTCTTTACTTTGCCTTTTATTTTACTTTGCATCTTTATACCAAAAATATTATCTATCAAATCTCACTCTCGTAAGTGACCGTGAAGGGATTGACAACCCCTATTCGCGTTGGTTTCGAGGAGTTATTTGCTTTGTGTAGGTACGAGGGACTTGCGCGTGGCCTCCTACTGGATTGATACCTTGGTTCTCAAAAACTGAGGGAAATACTTACGCTACTCTGATGCATCATCCTCTCCTCTTCGGGGAAAACCAAAGCAAGCTCAAGACGTAGCAAGAAGGATTTCTGGCGCCGTTGCCGGGGAGTCTACGCAAAAGTCAACATACCAAGTACCCATCACAATCCCTTATCTCTCGCATTACATTATTTGCCATTTGCCTCTCGTTTTCCTCTCCCCCACTTCACCCTTGCCGTTTTATTCGCCCTCTCTTTCCCAATCTCCTCCTCTTTTTCCGTTTGTCTCTTCGTTGCCATGGCCGAATCAAAAAGAATTAAGGGCCCTTTCCTAGGTTCTAGTACCTTGGATAACCCCTCTATCCTCTCTAAGCTCATGAATAATGATGTTATAGAAAGACCCATCGGGGTCTCCAATGAGAGCTTGAATAATTTTGATGAAGATGACTCTGGAATTTTTTGCTATTTACTTGATGAGTCTTTAAAAGATGCTTGGGATAGGTTACTTAGGATTCGGGCTAGCTATGTACCACAATATCAAATTGAGGTTTACCTAAAAAGTTTCTATATTGGATTGCCCGCTTCTTTCAAACAAGTTCTATACTCTATTTTTTATGAAGGTTTTCTTGAAGGGGATGCTATAGATACCTATGGAAGAATGAAAACTATATTTGGGCACCCCATGAATGATAAGGTTGAATCAACTACTCTCTTGTGCTTTTATCAAAATGAAATTATTAAAGAGATGAAGTCTAGTTTAGAGGCAAACTTTCGTAACGTGCTTAATCTTACTTCTTCCATTAATGGCCATGTGCTTACCTTAAATAGAAGAATGAATGCCATAGAAAGGAGATCCTCCTCTTTGCCTACCAAAAATGGCAATACCTAGATCTATCCTTGCTTTTATGCCTAGCTAGGGGCGTTAAACGATACCGCTTGTTGGGAGGCAACCCAATTTTTTTTTTCTGTTTAGGAATAAATAATCCATCTACCTTCTATTTAGATGTGGTTTATGTTTTAATTAGTGTTTGTGCCAAGTAGAACCTATAGGATAACCTATGATGATAGTTGATTTGATTCTGCTGAAAAACAGAAACTTTGCATGCACGAGAAAAAATTTAGTAAATCACAGAAACGTGCTTTTGCGTTTATTCTTTTTGCTGCTGATCAATAAACAAATTTTTCTAGGACTTCCTATTATGTCTGAATTTTTTGAGTTCCAGAAGTTTGCGTTAGTTACAGATTACTACAGACTGTTCTGTTTTTGACAGATTCTGTTTTTTTGTGTGTTGTTTGCTTATTTTGATGAATCTATGGCTAGTAAAATAGTTTATAATCCATAGAGAAGTTGGAATACAGTAGGTTTAACACCAATATAAATAAAGAATGAGTTCATTACAGTACCTTGAAGTGGTCTTTTGTTTTATTTCACTAACGGAGCTCACGAGATTTCTGTTGAGTTTTGTGTTGTGAAGTTTTCAAGTTTTGGGTGAATTTTTTTTTATGGATTATGGAACAAGGAGTGGCAAGAGCCTAAGCTTGGGTATGCCCATGGCACCCCCATGATAATCCAAGGACACCAAAAAGTCAAAGCTTGGGGATGCCCCGGAAGGCATCCCATCTTTCGTCCACTTCCATCGGTAACTTTACTTGGAGCTATATTTTTATTCACCACATGATATGTGTTTTGCTTGGAGCGTCTTGTATTATTTGTGTCTTTGCTTGTTAGTTTACCACAATCATCCTTGCTGTACACACCTTTTGAGAGAGCCATACATGAATTGGAATTTGTTAGAATACTCTATGTGCTTCACTTATATCTTTTGAGCTTGATAGTTTTGCTCTATGTGCTTCACTTATATCTTTTGAGCCTTATAGTTTTGCTCTATGTGCTTCACTTATATCTTTTGAGCCTTATAGTTTTGCTCTATGTGCTTCACTTAAATCTTTTGAGCCTTATAGTTTTGCTCTAGTACTTCACTTATATCTTTTAAGAGCACGGTGGTGGATTTGTTTTAAACAAACTATTGATCTCTCATGCTTCACTTAGATTACTTTGAGAGTCCTAAATAGCATGGTAATTTGCTTAAAATAATAATATGCTTGGTATTCAAGATATGTAAAACTTTCTTTTGAGTGCGTTGAATACTAAGAAAAGTTTGATGCTTGATAATTGTTTTGAGATATGGAGGTGATAATATTAGAGTCATGCTAGTTGAGTAATTGTGAATTTGAGGAATACTAGTGTTAAAGTTTGTGATTCCCGTAGCATGCACGCATGGTGAACCGTTATGTGATGAAGTCGGAGCATGATTTATTTATTGGTTGTCTTCCTTATGAGTGGCGGTCGGGGACGAGCGATGGTCTTTTCCTACCAATCTATCCCCCCTAGGAGCATGCGCGTATAACTTTGCTTTGATAACTTTTAGATTTTTGCAATAAGTGTATGAGTTCTTTATGACTAATGTTGAGTCCATGGATTATACGCACTTTTCTCACCCTTCCACCATTGCTAGCCTTTCTAATACCACGCACTTTTCGCCGGTATCATACACCCACCATGAAACCTTCCTCAAAACAGCCACCATACCTACCTATCATGGCATTTCCATAGCCATTCCGAGATAATATTGCCATGCAACTTTCCACTATTCCGTTTATTATGACACACTCCATCATTGTCGTATTGCTTAGCATGATCATTTAGTTGACATCGTATTTGTGGCAAAGCCACCGTTCATAATTCTTTCATACATGTCACTTATGAATCATTGCATATCCCGGTACACCGCCGGAGGCATTCACATAGAGTCATATTTTGTTCTAAGTATCGAGTTGTAATTGTTGAGTTGTAAGAAAAATAAAAGTGTGATGATCATCATTTTTTAGAGCATTGTCCCAGTGAGGAAAGGATGATGGAGACTATGATTTCCCCACAAGTCGGGATGAGACTCCGGACGAAAAATAAAGAAAAGAGGCCATAAAAAAAGAAAAGAAAAGGCCCAATAAAAAAAGGGAAAAATGAGAGAAAAAGAGAGAAGGGACAATGTTACTATCCTCTTACCACACTTGTGCTTCAAAGTAGCACCATGATCTTCATAATAGAGAGTCTCATATGTTGTCACTTTCATATACTAGTGGGAATTTTCATTATAGAACTTGGCTTGTATATTCCAATGATGGGCTTCCTCAAAATGCCCTAGGTCTTCGTGAGCAAGCAAGTTGGATGCACACCCACTTAGTTTCTTTTGTTGAGCTTTCATATGCTTATAGCTCTAGTGCATCCGTTGCATGGCAATCCCTACTCACTCACATTGATATCTATTGATGGGCATCTCCATAGCCCGTTGATACGCCTAGTTGATGTGAGACTATCTTCCCTCTTTTTGTCTTCTCCACAACCACCATTCTATTCCACATATATTGCTATATCCGTGGCTCACGCTCATGTATTGCGTGAAGATTGAAAAAGTTTTGAAAATGTCAAAAGTATGAAACAATTGCTTGGCTTGTCATCGGGGTTGTGCATGATTTAAATACTTTGTGTGGTGAAGATAGAGCATAGCCAGACTATATGATTTTGTAGGGATAACTTTCTTTGGCCATGTTATTTTGAGAAGACATGATTGCTTTGTTAGTATGCTTGAAGTATTATTACTTTTATGCCATTATGAACTTTTCTCTTGAATCTTTCAGATCTGAATATTCATACCACAATTAAGAAGAATTACATTGAAATTATGCCAAGTAGCACTCCGCATCAAAAATTCTCTTTTTTTTTTATCATTTACCTACTCGAGGACGAGCAGGAATTAAGCTTGGGGATGCCTGATACGTCTCCAACGTATCTATAATTTTTTATTGCTCCATGCTATATTATCTATTGTTTTGGACTATATTGGGCTTTATTTTCCACTTTTATATTACTTTTGGGACTAACCTATTAACCGGAGGCCCAACCCAGAATTTGTTGTTTTTTGCCTATTTCAGTATTTTGAAGAAATGGAATATCAAACGGAGTCCAAACGAAATGAAACCTTCGGGAACGTGATTTTCTCATCAGATAAGATCCAGGAGACTTGGACCCTCCGTCAAGAAATCCACAAGGCGGCCACGAGGGTGGAGGGCGCCCCTAGGGCGCGCCCCCTGCCTCGTGGGCCCCTCGAAGCTCCACCAACGTACTTCTTCCTCCTATATATACCTACGTACCCCCGACAGATCAGATACGGAGCCAAAAACCTAATTCCACCACCGCAACCTTCTGTATCCGCGAGATCCCATCTTGGGGCCTGTTCCGGAGCTCCACCGGAAGGGGATTCCACCATGGAGGGCTTCTACATCATCACCATAGCCTCTCCGATGAAGTGTGAGTAGTTTACTTCAGACCTTCGGGTCCATAGTTAGTAGCTAGATGGCTTCTTCTCTCTTTTTGGATCTCAATACAATGTTCTCCCCCTCTCTCGTGGAGATCTATTCGATGTAATCTTCTTTTTGCGGTGTGTTTGTCGAGATCGATGAATTGTGGGTTTATGATCAAGATTATCTATGAACAATATTGGAATCTTCTTTGAATTCTTTTATGTATGATTGAGTTATCTTTGCAAGTCTCTTCGAATTATCCGTTTGGTTTGGCCAACTAGATTGGTAGTTCTTGCAATGGGAGAAGTGTTTAGCTTTGGTTTCAATCTTGCGGTGTCCTTACCCAGTGACAGAAAGGGTTGCAAGGCACGTATTGTATTGTTGCCATCGAGGATAACAAGATGGGGTTAATATCATATTGCATGAATTTATTCCTCTACTTCATGTCATCTTGCTTAAGGCGTTACTCTGTTTTCATTAACTTAATACTCTAGATGCATGCCGGATAGCGGTCGATGAGTGGAGTAATAGTAGTAGATGCAGGCAGGAGTCGGTCTACTTGTCTCGAATATGATGCCTATATACATGATCATACCTAGATATTCTCATAACTATGCTCAATTCTTTCAATTGCTCAACAGTAATTTGTTCACCCACCGTAAAATACATATGCTCTTGAGAGAAGCCACTAGTGAAATCTATGGCCCCCGGGTCTATTTTCATCATATTAATCTTCCTACGCTTTATTATTGCTTTGCTCTTTACTTTGCCTTTTATTTTAATTTGCATCTTTATACCAAAAATACCAAAAATATTATCTATCATCTCTATCAGATATCACTCTCGTAAGTGACCATGAAGGGATTGACAACCCCTATTCGCGTTGGTTGCGAGGAGTTATTTGCTTTGTGTAGGTACGAGGGACTTGCGCGTGGCCTCCTACTGGATTGATACCTTGGTTCTCAAAAACTGAGGGAAATACTTACGCTACTCTGCTGCATCATCCTCTCCTCTTCGGGGAAAACCAACGCAAGCTCAAGACGTAGCACTGCTGCATCCACATTAATTTTCATACAGAGCTCCGGTGGAGCAAGCCATCCCGGGCCTCTCGTGGCCGTGAACCCACGACTCTCCACCTTCAGCGACGAGTCCTGGATCTCCCCCAGGTAAGTATTGACAAAACCATGGATTGCATACGGGCTTTTGAATATATCTTCATATATCGCCTTCCTCCTCGCACCCCATATCGGCCATAGCATTCACTACTGGAATCAGCTACTTTGCCATCTGCAGCTCTTTGTTGTCTGCTAGCGGACGGCAAAGAAGCTCTTTGCCATCAGCTACCGAAAAACAGACGGCAAAGAAATGGCAGACGACAAAAGAGGCCTTTGCCATCGGCCGGATCTGTGCCGTCAGCTGGCTGACGGCAAAGAGAGAGGTGGCCCCCACCCCCCCCACCCCCCCTCCCATTTAGAAAAAACTTAACGCCCCACCTCTTTGTCGTCTGCTAGCAGATGGCAAAGAGAGATAAAGGCGGACAACAAAGATCGGTGTAGACCCTACGGGTTCGGGAGACATGCAGACATGACCGAGACGACTCTCCGGTCAATAACCAACAGCGGGGTTTGGATACCCATGTTGGCTCCCACATGCTCCTCAATGATCAAGTCGGATGAACCACGATGTCGAGGATTCAATCAATCCCGTATACAATTCCCTTTGTCAATCGGTACGTTACTTGCCCGAGACTCGATCGTCGGTATCCCAATACCTCGTTTAATCTCGTTACCGGCAAGTCACTTTACTCGCATCAGAACGCATGATCCCGTGACCGACACTTGGTCACATTGAGCTCATTATGATGATGCATTACCGAGTGGGCCTAGAGATACCTCTCCGTCATACGGAGTGACAAATCCAGCTCGATTCGTACCAACCCAATGACACTTTCGGAGATACCCGTAGTGTACCTTTATAGTCACCCGATTCGTTGTGACGTTTGGCACACCCAAAGCACTCCTACGGTATCCGGGAGTTGCACAATCTCATGGTCTAAGGAAATGATACTTGACATTTGTAAAAGCTCTAGCAAAACGAACTACACGATCTTTGTGCTACGCTTAGGATAGGGTCTTGTCCATCACATCATTCTCCTAATGATGTGATCCCGTTATCAATGACATCCAATGTCCATAGTTAGGAAACCATGACTATCTGTTGATCAATGAGCTAGTCAACTAGAGGCTCACTAGGGACACGTTGTGGTCTATGTATTCACACATGTATTACGATTTCCGGATAACACAATTATAGCATGAATAATAGACAATTATCATGAACAAAGAAATATAATGATAACCATTTTATTATTGCCTCTAGGGCATATTTCCAACAGTCTCCCACTTGCACTAGAGTCACCAATCTAGTTACATTGTGATGAATCGAACACCCATAGAGTTCTGGTGTTGATCATGTTTTGCTCTAGGGAGAGGTTTAGTTAACGGATCTGCTACATTCAGGTCCGTATGTACTTTACAAATATCTATGTCTCCATCTTGAACATTTTCACAAATGGAGTTGAAGCGACGCTTGATGTGCCTAGTCTTCTTGTGAAACCTGGGCTCCTTGGCAAGTGCAATAGCTCCAGTGTTGTCACAGAACAGTGTGATCGGCCCCGATGCATTGGGTATGACTCCTAGGTCGGTGATGAACTCCTTCACCCAGATTGCTTCATGCACTGCCTCCGAGGCTGCCATGTACTCCGCTTCACATGTAGATCCCGCCACGACGCTCTGCTTGCAACTGCACCATCTTACTGCCCCACCATTCAAAATAAACACGTATCCGGTTTGTGACTTAGAGTCATCCAGATCTATGTCGAAGCTAGCGTCGACATAACCCTTTACGACGAGCTAGCGACCTGACCCAAAATCGGTCAAATCTCTGTGTCTGTACCATCCCAAGATCATGCTGGTACTCACAGTACATTGATGAAGTAATCAAAGTTCAATCACACCTGAATATCATTAATCGATTCTCATATAGAGTCTTTATTACAAGGGAATAAATTCGGCTCAAGGCCAACTCATGAGAAATAAACTAAAATGCTGCGGAGCGTCGAAGGTAAGCGAGTCCATCCGACTCAAGGGCAATCGCCAAGCGCGGCGTAGCCTCACTCCCGATCGAATATATCTCGCAACATAATACGTTGCAGCCATGTAGGTCAGCTTTTGGAATAAGTCGGCAAGTTATGAAGAACAACAATAATAAAGTTACTAACTCTATATGCATATTTGGTGTGGAGCTCTAAGTTTCATCATTTTATGTAAAGCCAATTTTATCCTACTACAAGGACTTATTTGCAAATTTCTACAAATTGTCGGTAGTTATTGAGATGGTTCCGCCAACCAATATCTCGTTCCCAAATTATTATTAAGTCATAAACCCATCAATTAATTCATTAAAGTTAAGTGTTGAGATATCCGAATACTTCCAAGGTCCAGATGCTCAAATGTCCGTAACCGGGGACACGGCTAATCGATTAGGTTATAACACTCTGCAGAGGTTTGCGACTTTCCCAAAGAATCATTCCCTCCTTTAAAGTCTTCGCACTTCATGGTGTTTGAAGACGGACGAATGAAACAGGTCTTCCAAAGAGTTCTTCCGCCACCGCCGTACCCATCCAATCCTACCGTTCGTCTACTTCTCGTAGTACCGCCCAGCCAGCTTCACTACAAGGGTCAACCCAGCCAGAGCCCATAATGGCTTGCGGCTGCATGTAAGCTTCCGGTCAGGGGCATCCATCCTTCTCTTCGTGGCTGGGTGAAGCTTTCGCAGGATGTCATGGCGCTTCTCCATGCATCCCGCCACCACTGGTGCTCCAGGTGCCCGTCAACCGCCCTCCACCCAAAGAGTGATTTTCCAAGTCCATCTTGATCATTGTAGTCCATGGGTTGTCATCATCATTGACTCTCACATCTTGCTTATAATTTTCACTCATCCCAAATCCCGTCTACGAGCATAGCAAAATAACTACTACGTCCCGGGGTCAAGGTAACAAGGGGATTGGTTCATCCTACCACATGATACTACTCAAGTTTAATGACTTCAAGATTTCACTACTGCATGCAATGGTGGGGTGGTGACAACTACTAATGCACAAAAACATAGGTATAGAAATAACATGATCAAAACTTGCCTTGCTGATGATCCTCGTAAGCTAAAGAGTCGTAGTAGCAAGCTTCGCACTCCGGGAACTCTACCGAGACAAACAATAACATAATAAGCACAAAGCAAGAGGATCACACAAGATAACAAAGGTAACATAACACCACAAAACAATCAAAACCAAATCAAAAGGAGAACTCAAAGAAATCAAATTCAAAGTTTTTCCCTACTCCAAACAATAGTAAAAATAGTTTTTATATAACAAAAATTCCTTAAAATAACCTAATCATGGTTTTAGGTTAACTTAACAGAAAAGGATTAACTAAGCAACTAGGAGCAAAAAGAATTAATTAAATAGCTATTATAAAACTCATTTTAGGCCTAATCCAATTTCTATTAAGAAAAATAATTTAAAACTTTTATTAATTATAAATAAAAGTTCATCTAATGGAGTGACAGAAACTAACCTAGAATAACTAATCACAAGTTAAAAATAAATTAATTTACTAATTAATTAATTAGGAAAACAGGAACTAATCAATTAATTAGGATTAATAGGATTCTGCCTAGAATTAATTATTTATTAATCCTAAAATACCAAAGTTAATTTCTAGGGTTTGGCAATATCAAAATAAAGTGATTGCAAAAAGAATCATGCAAAAATAATTTTTCTAACTAAAACTATAGCAGATTTGCTATTCTGACTAAAACAATATTAAAGCATTTTTAATTATTTTTAACATAGCTAAATATATGTTTTTCAGAAACTACATAAAATTTGCAATCCAACAAAAAAAGAATCACTCAAAAATATTAAACAGAACAAAAGATATACATTTTTGAAATTTGAAACAAATCGGCTAAAACAGAAAATCAAAATAAAAAGAAAAAGCCCAATGGGCCTATACTGTGCACTAGGCGTAGTTTAGTCTAAACGGGCCTAGGGTTAACTAACAACGAACCGGTCTAAACAAAATAAACCTAACTAAAAAAAATAAACCGCTCGGCCGTCCGGTTTTCTAAATAAAACGTACCCCTTCGGGGGTTCTAATCCTAACCCTAGGTTTAGGATCGAACGGTGGAGGGTGTTGCCGGGGACTCACCGGACTCCGGCGACGTCGGCGGCGGCGGCGAGAGTGCTCCGGGGCGTTGGGGCGTCGGCGAGCTTCGGCGAGTCGTCGGGGAGACGCGGGGGAGCACGGGGAAGGGTTCGGTGGTGTTGGGGAGGGTCGGGGTGCACCAGGGCGGCGACGGAGACGGTTTTGGCGGCGGTGGTGAGCTCGGTGCTCCGGTGACGTCAGCGGGAGGTGAGGGTGCGGCGAGCTCTCGGGGAATGGGGTGGGGGCTCGGCTCTTTATAGCTGTGGCCTCGGCTCCTCTTCGAAGGATCGGGCGTCGGGGATCCGGATCCTTCGGGATCCGTGGATCTCCGCGAGGTTCGTTGCGTGGGCGAGGGGAAGACGACGGGTGGGGCCCATGGGTCGATGAGAGGGAGAGAGGAGGTTGGTCGGGTGGCGGATCCAGGGGTTTCAGGCGAGGGGCGGGGAGTGCAGCACTGGGCTGGGCTCTCTACTGGCTGGCCTCAGTGGGCTGGCTTGGTGGGCAGTCTTGGAGTGGCCGAGGGTGAGGTGGCGCTGGCTGGGCTGGGTGGCTGGTGGCGCCTGTGGGTCTTTTTCTTTATTTTTTAATAAAAACAAAACAAAAATAAAACATAAACTATAAATATTTTATATAGGGTATATATATACCAAAATGATTAGGGGAATATTCCCTTTCATTTGAACATTTTTCCAAAGGCAAAATCCAAACTTTATAAAAATCTATTTTTTTCAAATTCAAATAAAATTCAGATTTGAATTCCAATTCTTTTGGCATTGTTTCCTCTGATATTTTTGGAGTGTCATGTTTGCTCCTCTCATACTTTTGATCAAGTATTTATCAGGCTTAGTTTTGGAATTGTTTCCCACATGCCAAAGTTTGGAATTCAAATTCAAACTCAAAACTCTCTGAAACTTCAAATGGTATTCAAATTCAAACAGGATGCATAGGATGCTTAGCTATAATTGTAAAACATTCCAAATAGGAAATTTGGGATGTTACAAACCTACCCACCTTAAGATGAATCTCGCCCTCGAGATTCGGGCTGGCTAGCAAATAGGTGCGGATGGTCTCGACGAAGATCTTCTTCGCGTTCCTGTGGCTTCTTCCTCGGTGTGGTGACTCCACAAAGACCTTGCAAAACTTGATGACTTTGCTGCGGTGACTCTGCTTGCAGTCTCGAGAATTTTGACGGGTTTCTCCTTGTAAGTCAAATCACCGTCAAGTTGTATGGCCTCTAGGGCACCGTGTCTCTCAACGGAACATCGGCCATGTCGGCATGGCACTTCTTCAATCGAGAAACGTGGAAAACATCATGAACTCCGGACAATCATTCCGCAATTCCAACTTGTATGCAACTTCTCCACGACGTTCGAGGATTTTGTAGGGCCAATGAATCGGGTGCTAACTTTCCTTGACTCCAAACCTCTTGATTCCACGAAGTGAGACACACGAAGATATGCTCGGTCTCCCACTTCGTAAGTCACCTCCTTGCGCCATCGTCGGCATAACTCTTCCGTCGTGGATCGTGCTAT
This sequence comes from Aegilops longissima, assembly GCA_021605205.1. Classification (NCBI taxonomy): domain Eukaryota; kingdom Viridiplantae; phylum Streptophyta; class Magnoliopsida; order Poales; family Poaceae; genus Aegilops; species Aegilops longissima. The sequence goes on from CM038681.1 coordinate 601,670,351, forward strand.
CTTGAGCCGGTCTCGAATCAGCTTGACTTTCTCTTCGAATCCTTGATAAGATCGGAACCAAAAGTGATCGATCTCCAACGCTATCCCACAAAGAATGGTGTTCTACACCTCCTTCCGTATAGGGATTCGAAGGGCCATCTTCAAACTGGATTGATAACTGTTGTTGTATGAGAACTCTGCGTCGGCAAATTATCATCCCAGCTAGACCCATAGTCTAGCACACAAGCTCTCAACATGTCCTCCGTGATCTGATTGACTCTCTCGGTCCATCCATCATCTGCGGATGAAAGGCTGTCTTGAATTCCAGCCTCGTACCCAAAGTTTCATGCAATTGCTTCCAAAACTTTGAGATAAACTCGTTCCTCTATCGACACGATTTTCCTCGGAACTCCATGCGGACATACGATCCTGGTCATGTATATCTTGGCCAACTTGGCACTGGTATAGGTAGTCTTCACGGGTATGAAGTGAGCTACCTTAGTCAAACGATCAACCACTACCGGATAGAATCATAACCTGAGCGGGTCTGGGTAATCCTGTGATGAAATCCATACCAAGTTTCTCCCATTTCCAATCGGGAATCGGCAAAGGTTGAAGTAACCTGCTGGCTTCGATGTTCTCGCCTTCACACGTTGACAAACATCACATACTGCTCGTACTCGGCAATGTCCTTCTTCATACCGTCCACGAAACTTTGCTTCAAATCCGGTACATCTTGGTGTTGCGGGGTGAATCGTCTACGGGAATCATGAGCCTCTGAAGAATTAGCTTCTGAGCTCGGGATCATTGGGCACATAAATGCGATCCTCAAACCATATAGTTCCATGTTCATCCTTTCGAATCCTTTAGCTTTTCCTTCCTCCATCTTTTGCTTAATCTCATCGATTTCCTTGTCCGACTTACGGGCTTCACGAATCCTTTCGGTCAAGGTGGACTGAACTTCGAGGGTTGCAACAAATCCTTTGGAACTATCTCCGATCGGAGATCTCTCGAGGTCATCGACCAACTCTGGGTAATCCTCCTGTGGTAAGAGTATTCACATAACTCTTACGGCTCAAAGCATCTGCTACAACATTGGCTTTACCGGGTGGTAATGCAGCCTCATGTCATAGTCCTTTATCAACTCTAGCCATCTCCTCTGCACGAGGTTCAATTCCTTCTGCGTGAAGATATACTTCAGACTCTTGTGATCCAGATAGACATCACAACGATTTCCAATGAGGAAATGTCTCCGTGTCTTGAGTGCATGCACTATACCGCTAACTCCAAATCATGCGTGGCATAATTCATCTCATGAGGCCGTAGCTGTCCGGAGGCATAAGCTACAACCTTGCCTTCCTGCATCAATACTCCTCCGAGTCCTTGACGAGAAGCGTCTAATAGACCTGGTATTCCTTGTGTATGTCCGCAATATCAACACCGAGCTGTGACCAACCGTTTCTTCAATTCTGAAAACTGGCTTCACATTCCTCGGTCCAAACATACTTGGCTTCCTTCTTCAACAGCTCAGTCATGGGCTTGGCAATCTTGAAGTTCTCAATGAACCTCCGATAATATCCTGCGAGTCCGAGAAAATCTGCGGATCTCCTTGGTGAGGTGGGTGACCGCCAATCGGTGGTGATTCAACCTTGGCGGGATCAACTGCTATTCCTTCTCCTGAAATAACATGTCCGAGGAATCCAACTTCCTTCAACCAAAATTCACATTTGCTGAATTTGGCATACAATGATGTTCTCGAAGTTTCTCGAACTAGACGCAAATGTTCCTTATGCTCTTCCTCGCTCTTGGAGAATATCAATATGTCATCGATGAACACCACGACAAACTTGTCCAAGTACTCCATGAACACCTTGTTCATCAAATTCATGAAGTATGCAGGAGCATTAGTCAATCCAAATGACATGACGGTATACTCAGATAAACCATACCGTGGTGAATGCTGTTTTGGGTATATCCTTTTCACGAATTTTCAATCGGTGATACCACGATCGAAGATCGATCTTAGAGAATACCTTGGCTCCAACAAGCTGATCAAACAAGTCATTGATCATGGGCAGAGGGTACTTGTTCTTGATGGTTACATCGTTCAATGCACGGTAATCCACAACCATCCTCAAGCTTCCATCCTTCTTCTCTACCAAAAGAACTGGGGCTCCCCAAGGTGATGAGCTTGGACGAATATATCCTTTCTCCAACAACTCATTTATTTGTTCCTTGATTTCTTTCAACTCATTCGGTGGCATCCGATAAGGTCTCTTGGATATTGGGGCTGTGCCGCAATAACTCAATCGAAACTCAATGTCTCTGTCCGTGGCATTCTGGTAATTCCTCCGGAACACATCGGAAATTCTTGCACTCTGGCACTTCCTCTGAACAACTCCCGTGAGGGAATGCACTGATTCTTCATCTGGTTGTGCTGGGCTACATACTTGATCCTCTTACGCTCCGGGGTGGTGGCAGAATAGACTTCTTGCACGATCAATGTTTCCTTCATACTTTGACAACCAATCCATGCCTAGGATTACATCCAAGGTCTGAGTTTCCAACACTATGAGTTCTACGGAAATTTGTGGTTCCCGATGTTGAGGTTTGCGGGACAGCTTAAACCTGCCATCATTTCTCCTCTGCGGAACCGGCGCGAGGGGCTTCTAAGGGTTCTAGTGCGTAATCCGTACTTATCCACAACTACCCTTGATATGAATGAATCGTTGCACGAATCAAACAGAACCAAAACTGAACGTGAATTCAATAAAACTTACCAACCACGATTATTCGGCTGATCATAGGCGTTCTCCACGTCGATGTGATTCACTTGAGCACGAGGGAAAGGATTGGGCTTCTTCACTGAGCCTCCATTGCCATTCCGTTCCTCCGCTTGCCTCCGGGCAGTCGGTGGCGTAGTGCCCCGTCTTCGGCACTTGAAGCGGTGATGTGGCTCAGATCCTTGAGAGCCGGGCAGAACGGTGTTGATTGCCATTACCATTGCCATTGCCATTGCCATGGCCTGACTTGTTGTCTGGCTGCGGTTGTTTCCATTTCCACCATGGTTATGACCTCCATGGTTATGGTGGATGTGCCCTCTGAGTACGGTGCATAGCGGGCTTCACGAGCTCTGAATTGTGCTTCCCCTGGCTGTACTTCCTCTTGCGGCTCTCTATCTGCTGCTGCTTGCCTTCCAAAATGGTGGCCTTGTCTACCAGCTCCTGGTAGTTGTTGAAAGTAGCCACAATAAGCTGCATGCTCAATTCATCATTGAGTCCCTCAAGGAACTTCTCCTGCTTGGCGGCATCAGTGGCCACATCATCAGGGGCATAGCGGGCAAGCTTGCTGAATTCCTCCACGTACTGTGCCACAGTACGGTTTCCCTGGCGTAAGTTGCGAACTCACGCTTCTTGAGACTCATGGCTCCAGATGAGACATGAGCGGTCTGAAGGCCTGCTGGAATTGATCCCAAGTGATGCCACCCAAGGAAAAGTGGCGGTGTAATTCTCCCACCAAGAAGCTGCAGGTCCATCCGGTTGATGCGCTGCAAAGCGCACCTTCTCAAAGATCGGTGCATCCAACGGTGACTAGCTCTCTTCCAATCTTGCGGAGCGATCGTCACCACAATCGGCTCAGTGCTACTAGAGAACACTGGCGGACTCAACCTCAGAAAGCGAGTCAAGTTGTCCACAGTGGGTGGTGGTGGTGGCGGTGGATTGTTGGCGGGTTGTTCGATTACGAATCGGGAGCTGCATCAAGCATTCTGCTGCTGGAGCAGCTGGGTGAGCTCCGCGGAAACCAAAGTCACGTCTCGGAGGCATCTGGTGTTTTTGGAGTGGGTGAGAAAATTAGAATAGAACAATGGTCTATGAGAAATACACTACCCATATGAATGCACAATCATAACACACCAAACATTTATTCATTCCACTCAAACATGGTTCAAACTCGATTACAAAAGCTCATGACTAATCGAAGGAAAACATCGGCCTAACTGATCGACGAAAAAGTAAAAGATAACATGGTGGTCGACTAAAAAGTCTTCATCAGTGGCGCCTCCTCTTGGGGTTTCCTTGGTGGTACTCCTTCAAATCCTGATCATTGCTCACGAGGGGTGCTTCATCTCCACTCGGGTAAAGGTCCTCTCCCAAGTCCATCTTTTCCTCAATCGCGGCAAGCTTCATCTTCAGGTCGTCGACTATCTCCATGAAGTCCGTGATTTCTTCCTCATGGCCAAGGAAGTCTCGCGTGCCTTCTCCTCCAGCTCCAGTTCGTGGAACAAAAGCTTCCGGTGTGTCTTTGAGTTACGGCGAGCCTGAATCTCCCGTTTCCTGAGAAGACACTCCAAGTCCTGGATGTAAGAGAGGTGGAATCGTCCTCGATGGTACGGATGATATCTCCATTCCTTGCCTGCGAGAAACCATGGCGAGTCGAGGATCGAGCTCGGCCTGTACTCCTCTCGGAGATGTCCAAGTGCTCGATAGATCGCCACGTCCCTTCCGATGATCCAGTTGAACTCGGTGAACTCAAAGTTGATAGGCTCGTCGTCCTCCAAAGGTTCTCCACAGGATATGCACCTCAATCTCAGAAGCGGTGTCCGCGGAAGTGCATTAGTGGGTTTCCAGTGATCGAAGGCGAGCAATCTTCAGCAGCTTCACCATCTGGACCAGCTTCTTTCGAAGGGCATCGTCTCATCGGGCTGGCGTAACTCCGGAGCAAAACTGGGTGAACTCGACGCCATCTAGAATGTTGCAAAGGGAGAAGAGTCGAAATAGATCAGGGAAGAATATAGAATGAAAGGAGGTTCAAAGTAAATGGTCTCGCTTATGGCTTTCCGATCCTAGGGGTTACGATCCTCACGGTCGTGTGCTCGATACCATCTCTGAGCGACTGACCCAAAATCGGTCAAATCTCTATGTCCGTATTCCATCCCAAGATCATCTTTGGTACTCACAAGACATTGATGAAGTAATCAAAGTTCAATCACACCTGAATATCATTAATCGATTCTCATATAGAGTCTTTATTACAAGGGAATAAATTCGCTCAAGGCCAACTCATGAGAAATAAACTAAAATGCTGCTGAAGCGTCGAAGGTAAGCGAGTCCATCCGACTCAAGGGCAATCGCCAAGCGCGAGCATAGCCTCACTCTGATCGAATATATCTACGCAACATAATACGTTGCAGCCATGTAGATCAGCTTTTGGAATAAGTCGCAAGTTATGAAGAACAACAATAATAAAGTTACTAACTCTATATGCATATTTGGTGTGGAGCTCTAAGTTTCATCATTTTGCGTAAAGCCAATTTTATCCTACTACAAGGACTTATTTGCAAATTTCTACAAATTGTTGGTAGTTATTGAGATGGTTCCGCCAACCAATATCTCGTTCCCAAATTATTATTAAGTCATAAACCCATCAATTAATTCATTAAAGTTAAGTGTTGAGATATCCGAATACTTCCAAGGTCCAGATGCTCAAATGTCCGTGAATCGGGACACGGCTAATCGATTAGGTTATAACACTCTGCAGAGGTTTATGCACTTTCCCGCAAGAATCATTCCCTCCTTTAAAGTCTTCGCACTTCATGGTGTTTGAAGACGGACGAATGAAACAGGTCTTCCAAAGAGTTCTTCGGCCACCGCCGTACCCATCCAATCCTACCGTTCGTCTACTTCTCGTAGTACCGTCCAGCCAGCTTCACTACAAGGGTCAACCCAGCCAGAGCCCATAATGGCTTGCGGCTGCATGTAAGCTTCGGTCATGGGGCATCCATCCTTCTCTTCGTGGCTGGGTGAAGCTTTCCGCAGGATGTCATGGCGCTTCTCCATGCATCCCGCCACCACTGGTGCTCCAGGTGCCCGTCAACCGTCCTCCACCCAAAGTAGTGATTTTCCAAGTCCATCTTGATCATTGTAGTCCATGGGTTGTCATCATCATTGACTCTCACATCTTGCTTATAATTTCACTCATCCCAAATCCGCTCTCTGAGCATAGCAAAATAACTACTACGTCCGGGTCAAGGTAACAAGGGATTGGTTCATCCTACCACATGATACTACTCAAGTTTAATGACTTCAAGATTTCACTACTGCATGCAATGGTGGGGTGGTGACAACTACTAATGCACAAAACATAGGTATAGAAATAACATGATCAAAACTTGCCTTGCTGATGATCCTCGTAAGCTAAAGAGTCGTAGTAGCAAGCTTAGACTCAGGAACTCTACCGAGACAAACAATAACATAATAAGCACAAAGCAAGAGGATCACACAAGATAACAAAGGTAACATAACACCACAAAACAATCAAAACCAAATCAAAAGGAGAACTCAAAGAAATCAAATTCAAAGTTTTCCCTACTCCAAACAATAGTAAAAATAGTTTTATATAACAAAATTCCTTAAAATAACCTAATCATGGTTTTAGGTTAACTTAACAGAAAAGGATTAACTAAGCAACTAGGAGCAAAAAGAATTAATTAAATAGCTATTATAAAACTCATTTTAGGCCTAATCCAATTTCTATTAAGAAAATAATTTAAAACTTTTATTAATTATAAATAAAAGTTCATCTAATGGAGTGACAGAAACTAACCTAGAATAACTAATCACAAGTTAAAAATAAATTAATTTACTAATTAATTAATTAGGAAAACAGGAACTAATCAATTAATTAGGATTAATAGGATTCTGCCTAGAATTAATTATTTATTAATCCTAAAATACCAAAGTTAATTTCTAGGGTTTGGCAATATCAAAATAAAGTGATTGCAAAAAGAATCATGCAAAAATAATTTTTCTAACTAAAACTATAGCAGATTTGCTATTCTGACTAAAACAATATTAAAGCATTTTTAATTATTTTTAACATAGCTAAATATATGTTTTTCAGAAACTAAATAAAATTTGCAATCCAACAAAAAAGAATCACTCAAAAATATTAAACAGAACAAAAGATATACATTTTGAAATTTGAAACAAATCGGCTAAAACAGAAAATCAAAATAAAAAGAAAAAGCCCAATGGGCCTATCATGCACTAGGCGTAGTTTAGTCTAAACGGGCCTAGGGTTAACTAACAACGAACGGTCTAAACAAAATAAACCTAACTAAAAAAATAAACCGCTTCGGCCGTCCGGTTTTCTAAATAAAACGTACCCCTTCGGGGGTTCTAATCCTAACCCTAGGTTTAGGATCGAGCGGTGGAGGGTGTTGCTGGGACTCACCGGACTCGGCGACGCGGGCGGCGGCGGCGAGAGTGCTCCGGGCGTTAGGCGTCAGCGAGCTTGGCATGAGTCGTCGGGAGACGCGGGAGCACGGGAAGGGTTCGTGGTGTTGGGAGGTCGGGGTGCACCAGGCGGCGACGGAGACGGTTTTGGCGGCGGTGAGCTCGGTGCTCCGTGACGTCAGCAGGAGGGTGAGGGGTGGCGAGCTCTCGGGGAATGGGGTGCGGGGCTCGGCTCTTTATAGCCGGGCCTCGGCTCCTCTTCTAAGGATCGGGGCGTCGGGGATCCGGATCCTTGGGATCCGTGGATCTCCGCGAGGTTCGCTATGTGGCGAGGGGAAGACGACGGGTGGGGCCCAGGGTCGATGAGAGGGAGAGAGGAGGGTTGGTCGGGTGGCCGGATCCCGGGGTTTCAGGCGGGGGCGAGGCAGTGTGGGGTGGCTCTCACTGGCCGGCCTCAGTGGGCTGGCTTGGTGGGCAGTCTTGAGTGGCCGAGGGGTGAGGTGGCGCTGGCTGGGCCTGGGTGGCCTGGCTGGCGCCCGTGGGTCTTTTTCTTTATTTTTTTAATAAAAACAAAAACAAAAATAAAACATAAACTATAAATATTTTATATAGGGTATATATATACCAAAATGATCAGGGGAATATTCCCTTTCATTTGAACATTTTTCCAAAGGCAAAATCCAAACTTTATAAAAATCTATTTTTTTCAAATTCAAATAAAATTCAGATTTGAATTCCAATTCTTTTGGCATTGTTTCCTCTGATATTTTTGGAGTGTCATGTTTGCTCCTCTCATACTTTTGATCAAGTATTTATCAGGCTTAGTTTTGGAATTGTTTCCCACATGCCAAAGTTTGGAATTCAAATTCAAACTCAAAACTCTCTGAAACTTCAAATGGTATTCAAATTCAAACAGGATGCATAGGATGCTTAGCTATAATTGTAAAACATTCCAAATAGGAAATTTTGGATGTTACAGACGAGCTCTTCGTCACCTCCATAAACGAGAAACATATCCTTAGTCCTCTTCAGGTACTTCAGGATATTCTTGACCGCTGTCCAGTGTTCCTTGCCGGGATTACTTTGGTACCTTCCTACCAAACTTACGGCAAGGTTTACATCAGGTCTGGTACATAGCATGGCATACATAATAGACCCTATGGCTGAGGCATAGGGGATGACACTCATCTCTTCTTTATCTTCTGCCGTGGTCCGGCATTGAGCCGAGCTCAATCTCACACCTTGCAATACAGGCAAGAACCCTTTCTTGGACTGATCCATATTGAACTTCTTCAATATCTTGTCAAGGTACTTACTTTGTGAAAGACCTATGAGGCATCTCGATCTATCTCTATAGATCTTGATGCCTAATATATAAGCAGCTTCTCCAAGGTCCTTCATTGAAAAACACTTATTCAAGTAGGCCTTAATGTTGTCCAAGAGTTCTATATCATTTCCCATCAAAAGTATGTCATCTACATATAATATGAGAAATGCTACAGAGCTTCCACTCACTTTCTTGTAAACGCAGGCTTCTCCATAAGTCTGCATAAACCCAAACACTTTGATCATCTCATTAAAGCGAATGTTCCAACTCCGAGATGCTTGCACCAGCCCATAAATGGATCGCTGGAGTTTGCATACCTTGTTAGCATTCTCTGGATCGACAAAACCTTCCGGCTGCATCATATACAGTTCTTCCTTAAGATGGTCGTTAAGGAATGCCGTTTTGACGTCCATTTGCCATATCTCATAATCATAGTATGCGGCAATTGCTAACATGATTCGGACGGACTTCAGCTTCGCTACGAGAGAGAAAGGCTCATCGTAGTCAACCCCTTGAACTTGTCGATAACCCTTAGCGACAAGTCGAGCTTAATTTATAGATGGTAACATTACCATCCGCATCCGTCTTCTTCTTAAAGATCCATTTGTTTTCTATCGCTCGCCGATCATCGGGCAAGTCTGTCAAAGTCCATACTTCCTTTTCATACATGGATCCTATCTCGGATTTCATTGCTTCTAGCCATTTGTCGGAATCTAGGCCCGCCATCGCTTCTTCATAGTTCGAAGGTTCACCGTTGTCTAACAACATGATTTCCAGGACAGGGTTGCCATACCACTCTGGTGCGGAACGTGTCCTCGTGGACCTACGAAGTTCAGTAGTAACTTGATCCGAAGTACCTTGACCATCATCATTAGTTTCCTCTCTAGTCAGTGCAGGCACCACAGGAACATCTTCCTGAGGTGCGCTACTTTCAAGAGGTAGTACTTCATCAAGTTCCACTTTCCTCCCACTTAATTCTTCCGAGAGAAACTCTTTCTCCAGAAAGGACCCGTTCTTGGCAACAAAGATCTTGCCTTCGGATCTGAGGTAGAAGGTATACCCAATGGTTTCCTTAGGGTATCCTATGAAGACGCATTTTTCCGACTTGGGTTCGAGCTTTTCAGGTTGAAGTTTCTTGACATAAGCATCGCATCCCCAAACTTTCGAAGCGACGATACTTAGGTTTCTTCCCAAACCATAATTCATACGGTGTCGTCTCAACGGATTTAGACGGTGCCCTATTTAAAGTGAATGTAGCTGTCTCTAGAGCGTATCCCCAAAAATATAGCGGTAAATCGTTAAGAGACATCATAGATCGCACCATATCCAATAAAGTGCGATTACGACATTCGGACACACCGTTACGCTGAGGTGTTCCAGGCGGCGTGAATTGTGAAACGATTCCACATTTCATTAGGTGTGTACCGAATTCGTGACTTAAATATTCTCCTCCACAATCTGAACGTAAGAACTTTATCTTTCGGTCACATTGATTCTCTACCTCATTCTGAAATTCCTTGAACTTTTCAAAGGTCTCAGACTTGTGTTTCATCAAGTAGACATAGCCATATCTACTCAAGTCATCAGTGAGGGTGAGAACATAACGATATCCTCCGCGAGCCTCAACGCTCATTGGACCGCACACATCAGTATGTATGATTTCCAATAAGTTGGTTGCTCGCTCCATTGTCCCGGAGAACGGAGTCTTGGTCATTTTGCCCATGACGCATGGTTCGCATGTGTCAAATGATTCATAATCAAGAGACTCTAAAAGTCCATCAGCATGGAGCTTCTTCATGTGTTTGACACCAATGTGACCAAGGCGGCAGTGCCACAAGTATGTGGGACTATCGTTATCAACTTTACATCCTTTGGTATTCACACTATGAATGTGTGTAACATCACGTTCGAGATTCATTAAGAATAAACCATTGACCAGCGAGGCATGACCATAAAACATATCTCTCATATAAATAGAACAACCATTATTCTCGAATTTAAATGAGTAGCCATCTCGCATTAAACGAGATCCAGATACAATGTTCATGCTCAAAGCTGGCACTAAATAACAATTATTGAGGTTTAAAACTAATCCGTAGGGTAAATGTAGAGGTAGCGTGCTTGACGGCGATCACATCGACCTTGGAACCATTCCCGACGCGCATCGTCACCTCGCCCTTCGCCAGCCTCCGCTTATTCCGCAGCTCCTACTTTGAGTTACAAATATGAGCAACCGCACCGTATCAAATACCTGTGAGCTACTACAGTCTTGGTAATGTACACATCAATAACATGTATATCACATATACCTTTGGTTTTGCGGCCTTCTTGTCCGCTAAGTACTTGGGGCAGTTTCGCTTCCGATGACCACTTCCCTTGCAATAAAAGCACACGCAAAATCCGGGAACATAATACCGATATGACGGAAACTAGCGGCAAGAGTGGAACAAAACACTGCATAAGGCCGAGCCTTCCACCCTTTACCAAGTATATAGATGCATTAATTAAATAAGATATATTGTGATATCTCAACAAGTAAACATGTTCCAACAAGGAACAACATCTCCATGTTCCAACAAGGAACAAACTTCATCTTCACCGCAACTAACAACGCTATAAGAGGGGCTGAGCAAAGCGGTAACATAGCCAAACAACGGTTTGCTAGGAAGGGTGCAAAAGGTTAGAGGTCGACATGGCAATTTGGGAGGCTTGAGGAACAAGTGATAGGTAAAGCATAGCGATAGAACGAAGCAACTAGCATAGCAATGATAGTAGTGAGATCCGTAGAAGCTCATCTTGCCTGAAACCCGCAAGGAAGAAGAACGAGTCCATGAAGAAGATGACCATGAAGTCTAACCAGCGAGACGAACTAATCCTCACGATCGCAACGAAAAGAACTAACAAGAAGAAGCACACAACATAGTAAACACACCACATGAACAAGACATGATGCACAACAAGCATGATGCATGACAAAGCTACATGAAGCTACTCATAGAGATGATGCAAACAAGAGCAACACATCAAAGCAAGTTTAAATGAGGCCGAAACAACATATAACAATTCCTAGAAGTCCTCATATGCAAATTTCGAAATTGGTCCAGATCTGAATAAACCTTATGTTCAAGTTGTTAAACAGCAAGTTAAGATGCACCACGATGATCTACACGAAATTCTAGTCAAGTTACATATAAAGTTCATTAATTCGAGCTACGGCCTAGAAGATATGAGCAAAACAAGAACATGGCATTGATGCAAATGCATACAAACATCAAGCAAACACCTCAAAACAAGGATGCAACATGATAATATGAAACTACATGCAAAATCAAGCAAGTTTCATATAGAGCACACTCAAACGGAGCAACGGTTCAACACATACACATATACAAGTTAAAGCAATCTGTCCAAAACAAAGAACTAGGCATATTGCAAGCATCAAAACAACATGCTACAGACCTCAACATGAAACAAAAGGCATGGGCATGATGTACAGGTAAAGCATGACAAAACATGAACACTGAGCTATCTCCATAAATCACTAGAACATGCTCAAAATGACATGGCAAGATTGCAAATAATAACAGCTTCAGACTTATCAGAAATAACATCAAAGTTGCAATGTTTAGAGCTATCAAACAACATGTTACAGGAACTTATCATGGCAAACAAAGGCATGGCATGAATCTACTAAAGCATAGAACAAAAGTCCTTACTGACCATAAGCCAAAAGGATCGAAAATATGATGGCACCCATGTAAACATGGCAAGTTATATACGATTCATACATGGCAGAACAACAGTAGGCATGTTGGTGAGCTTGAACCACTCACCACAGAGCAATAATGGCATGGCAAGGCAACTCACAGTAAGAAGACATGGCATAGAAGCAGGGATTCTTGTGATCCCATAGGTGTCGCTCCCACCGACATCTTTGGCGCGCCGTAGGGGGCGCAGTTGTGAGAATCGCTCTAGCAGTTAGTTCGACGCTTCTTCATCGCTATGGCGCCCAAGAAGAAGATGACGGTGGCGGTTGGCCCGCCGAAGCCGGACATCCTGGCCCCGACGCTGGCGAAAGCAGCGACCGGTCACAAAAGGACCCGGCACCGTCACGAACACCAACACCGCCCCAAAGAGTCGAAGTTTGGGAGGCGGCGATGTTCGGCGCTCGTAACGGGCCGCACGCCGCCAAATCCAAAGACGGAGCCTTGTTGCAAAGGTCAACAAAGACGAACCGAAGTCCGTGGAGCCCCGGTCGACGCTCGACGGAGTCGCACGCACCGCTGTCGAAAGCCGGCGGCATCTGCGACCACGGTGCACTTCGCCTCCTCCTCGCCTTTGCATCGCGGACGCCAGCCTTGCCGAGACGTTACGGGCGCACGAAATTCCATAGCATCGTCCGACCCGCAGCCCATCAGTGACCAGCGCCAAGTTCTTCGAACGAGAACATGAAGACGCCGAACCACTATCGAGCGCCGCGGCGCCGCGCCACCAATCGACAAAGCGAGCAGGGCTCGCCAGAGCCACCCGCACCGGAGAGTTTCGGAGGCCTACCTTACAAGGTAGGCTGTCCGCTTTCACCCATGAGCTGCGGCAGTTCCAAGGGCCCACCACCTTACCTTCAACCCGACGTATGCGAAAAGTACAGCGGCAAGACCCACCCGTCTGAGTTCTCAAAGATCTACACCATCGTGATGCAAGCTGCCGAGCCCATGACGATAAGGTGCTTGAGAATTACTTTCCGTTGGCTCTTAAACCCAACGCCATGTCATGGTTGATGCACTTGCGGTAGACTCTATTTCCTCCTGGTCGGATTTGTGCCATGAGTTCGTGGGCGCCTTTACTAGAGGCCACCAAGCCCATGGCCAAGCAAGCGACCTGCACGTCATTCCCCAGAAGGGAGGCGAGAGTCTTCGCAAGTATATACAGAGGTTCACCGGATACAAAGATAATATCCCCGATGTTCACCGCCGCCATCATCGCTAGCGTTCCATCGAACGCATGCGAACCGCAAGATGCACGAAGAGCGGCAATGAACAAGGTGAAAGATGTAGCGTAACTCTATGTTCTTGCCGATGATGTGCCCGAGCTGAAGAGGGAAGGAAGTACCGCCGAAGATGCCGGCGTGGAAACCAACTCCTCGATGAGGATATTGCCGCCGCGGCGAAGAAAGGCCGCGCCGCAACAGAAACGCAAAGGTAAAGCCGCTTGCCGCCGAGGTATCTGATGACGCCGGCCCACCAAGAAAACCAAGGCAGATGACCCCGCAAGGAAGTTGCCGGATGTGTCGCCGCCGGCCTTGGCGGCCGCCGAGAAGCTGTGAAACTCCGACAAGCGATACCGCAAGATCCATCGCACCAAAGGCCATGCTTCCAAGATCGCCGACAGTTGAGCTCTCGCCGAGAAGCAGAGGGCTGAGTATGAGAGGCGGACAAGGAGAAGGGCCCAGACGGTGCCGAGGGTCCTAAGAAGAAGCGTGACGGCCGCAGGCCGCCGCGCAAGGATAAACAACCGAGAGGCCGCCTGGGCCGTGATGTAAAGCCGTAAGACGACGATCACGAAGAGGATGATGAATCCAGCAACCAAGAGTTTCGAAAGCTACAAAGGCCATGTAAGGCCGACGGCGGCGCCGCTGCATACTTCTCACCGCCGCTTAAACAAAGGCGAGAGATTACAGCGGCAGAGCCGCCGCTTGATGCCCAAAGGTCACTGAAGTGGTCCAAGACACCTATCATTTTTACACCGAGGATCACCCCGATCGCACTATCGCGGTCGGTGCTTGCCATTGTTGGTTTCGCCAACAATACGCAACCTCAAGGTGACGAAGATGCTAGTCGATGGCGGGCCGGTCTGAACTTGATCTCTCGCCGTGATCGAGAAACCGCAGATTCTTGATGGAGACCTCAAGAGACGGGCACGCTTCAGGGGTCAACCCGGAAGAAGCCAACCTAGGGAAAGGTCACGCTGCCCGTGACTTTTGAAGCGACTGAACTACGTGACGGAGAGGATCGTGTTTGATGTTGCCAAGATCCCTTGCCCTACACGGATCCTTGGCCGCCCAAATACCGCTGTTCATGGCGGCGCCACACCACGCCTACAACACCTCAAGATGCCGTGGACCTGTGACGATCATCACCATCCCTCCGATAAGAAAGATGCGCTGATTTGCGCCGACTAACTATACCAAAGAAGCGCTTGCAGCAGCTGCCGCCACTAGGGCACTTGCTCCTACCGCCGGGACCCCGGAGGAAGAAGAAGAAGAAGACCGGTGAGACTCGACACCCACTCCGCAAGCGCACCTCTTCGAGTGTAGCGCCGCCGCCGAGGACGTGCGAGAGCTCCACCGGCGGAAACAAGAAGCCTGTGGCCATACCGCCGGGAACCAAGAAGGTTTCACACGAGGACGGCACGGGAGGAGCTTTACCATAAGCTCCACCCTTGACGACAAATAGAAGACGCGCCGTCACCTTCCCGTGGGCGAATGTCGATGTGTTTGCATGGCAAGCTCCGACATCCCCGTGTTCCTGTGGAGGTGATTGAGCACCACCTTGTTGTCCGCCTCTCATGCGCGTCCGTCAAGGTAAGGTCGAAAGCAAGCTTTGGAACGACAAGAGTTCATCATGTAAGAGATCCGAAACCGGAAGCAGCGGGTTTGGTAAGAGGAGTGCTCCATCCAACGTGGTTGGCTAATCCGGTCGAAAAGCGCAAGGCAATGGGAAGTGGAGACCGTATTGATTACACGATATCAATAAGGCTTGCCTTAAAGACCCCTTCCGCTGCCGCCAAGACGACCAGATTGTTGACTCCACGGTGGGTGTGATCTGTTGTCATTCCTCGACGCCTACTCCGCTACCACCAGATCTTCATGACAAGAGAAGACGAAGAGAAAACAGCATTCATCACCCCATGCGGTGCGTATTGTTTCATGCGGATGCCTTCGGGTTGAAGAGTGCTGGTTCGACATTTGCAACGGCGGTCCAGATTGGTTTTGAACCCCACTCCATAGAAATATGGAAGCTTATATGGATGACATAGTGGTCAAAACCAAAAACAGGGCAACCTCATACCAGATTTGCAAGAAACATTTGCAAACCTCGCGCAAGATCAATCTCAAGCTGAACCCCGAGAAGTGCGCTTTGGCGCCCCGTCCGCAAGCTTCTTGGGTTCTTGGTGTCACAGTGGTGGGATATAGGCCAATCCGACAAAATCAAAGCTATAGAGCAGATTGAAGCACCCAAGCTTAATCAAGGATGTGCGCCGGCTTGTTGGTTGTGTCGCCGCCATGGGCAGGTTCATTTCAGTGTCGCCGAAGGCGCTTCTTCCCTTTTTCAAGATCCCGAAAAAGGCGGGCCCGATGGAGTGGACGCCGGTCAAGCAGCATTGCAAGGTTTGAAGAAGTACCTCTCCTCCGCGACAATACTAGTTGCGCTTAGGCCACAGAGCCGTTGTCGCTATACCGGCGGCAACGGACCAGGTGGTCAGCCGCCGCACTAGTGGCGCAGAGAGAGTTGACGACGAGGTAATGGCAGCGACAGAGCCCGACACCACCAATGCAGAGACAACACAGCCAGTTGAAGTGCCGCCAAGAAGAAAATGATGCAGACCCGGTCTACTTTGTTAGTTCCCTCCGCAGGGGCTAGATCAAGGTACTCGGCAGTAAACTTCTCTTCGCCTTCTTATGGCCTCGAGGAAGCTGCATCACTACTTCCAGCACACGAGATCACTGTCGTTACTCGCCTCCCTCTCGAACGGATATTGCACAATCCGGATGCAACGGGAAGAATTGTGGAATGGGCACCGAGCTGTCCAGCTTTGGCCTCAAGTTTGAAAGTACTTCGACGATTCGTGAGCCGAGTCCCAGCGGAGTTCATTGCGAATGGACCGCAACGCCTCGACGGAAGAAGCCCAAGAGACCGCTTCTCCCGGCAAGGAGGCAAGTTGTGATTGATCATGTACTTTGATGGAGCTTTCCTTGCAAGGCGCCGGGCTGGCGACAGCTTGTCGCGCCCACCAAAGAGCACCCTCAAGCACGTGATCCGATGCACTTCCCGTGGAGGTGTCAACAAACAATACGGCAGAGTACGTAAGGGCTGCTTGCCGGTCTTAGGATCGCGGCGGACCTCGGAATCAAGAAACTCATCATCGGGGAGACTCGCAGCTTGTCGCCAAGCAAGTCAACAAGGATTACCAGAGCCTGCTGATGAAGGCCTACGCCGATGAAGTGAGAAAGCTGGAAGAGCGCTTCGACGGTATACTGTTTGAACACGCCTCGAGCGGAGAACGACATCGCCGACACTGCTAAAACGCTGCTGCCTCAAGCTACCCGTGGAACCAGTACCTTTGTGCTTCGTTAACTCAGCCATCCGCTGATCCATCAACAGAGCAGAATAAGAGGAGGAAATCAGGGCCCGCAAGTACTTTCCCGCCGAAGCTCCCGGAGCACGGCAAGGATGTTTCCGGGATACCGAGCCCGCCACAGACGATCGCCCGCGAGCGCCAAGCTCTTGCCGCCGAGACAGCCGCCTCCTATAGCGGAGGAAATGCCTTTAGTCCTCGCCGCCGAGCCCTGTGCTCCAGCGTGGGCACGGATACCATCCGATTCTCCAACAGGGGAACTTCATGGAGCAGAAGAAGCGGAAAGTAGCCTGTCGCTTACCATGTACCAGTTCGCGATGACGCCTTGTACAGTAAAGAGGCTGAACGGTGTGAAATTGAAGTGTATCCCTCGAGAGGAAGGACTGAGCTGTTGGCGGAGATACACGGAGGCATATGTGGATCCCACATTGGGTCAAGGGCCCTTGCCAAGAAGGCATTTCGCAAGGCTTCTTCTAGCCCACCGCCTCCAGATGCGACGACACTAGTCACCAAGTGTGAAGCGTGTCGGCCCATTCAAAGAAGCTTCATCACCAGCTCAAGCCCTTCAAACCATTCCTCTCTCCTCGCCCTTCTCGGTCCGGGGCTCGACATATCGGGCCCTTTCCCAAGATCGTCGGGGCTTTGAGTACTTGTACGCTGTAATCGATAAGTTCACAAAGTGGCCGGAGGTGGAGGCAGGAGGAAGGTCATAGCTCGATCACCGTCAAGTTCTTCAAGGGACTAGTGTGCCATTTTGGCGCATCCAACAGGTTATCACCGACAACGGCACACACCACACAAAGCCACACCTTCATGCAATATACCCAAGACCTCGGCAAAGAAAGTCTGTTTCACTTCCGCTGCTCACCCGCCAAGCAATGGTCAAGCCGAGAGGGCAAATGCTGAAGCATCATGAGGCTTAAGGACCAAGACCTTTGACAGCTGCACAAGAGTGGAAGGCGCTGATTGATGAGTTGCCGGGCGTTCTTTGGTCGATCAGACGACGCCAAATCGAGCCACCGCCGACACCTTTTGCCCTAGTATACGGGCGTAAGCAGCTTCTCCCCATCAACTCATATACGGTCACCTCGAGTGCTCGCTATGACGAAGCTTGAGCAAGAGCAATCATGCAAGATGACGAATGCTCCTTGAGGAAGATCGTCTTCGGCGGCCGTGAGAGCAGCATGCCACCAGAAGCCTTGCGCCGCTACCATAGCCGCAAGGTTCATGCCCGGCCTTGAGGAAGGCGACCTTGTCCTTCGCGCTCAATCGCCAAGAATTCCAACAAGTTGACGCCAAAGTGGAAGGCCCTTATCGGGTAATACGAGTCACCGTGCCCGCAGCAGTCCGCTGGAGACCAAGATGCCGCTCCGTGAGTAACTCTCGAACATTGAGCATCTTCGCAAGTTTTACCTGGAGGCGCGGCTTGCCGGGCCCCCGCAAGCCACCTTTTGTACAAGCATTGCCGATGATGCATGTAACCTTTTGTACAAAGCCAAAAGCGTATAATCGAGCATAAATAAATGAAGGCCGGGCGCCTAAGTTATAGCATGCATGCTAGGTCGAGTCTCGCCCTTGGTTAGGGTTGATAGTGCTTAGCGCGACTAACCCCGGCTTAGAGGTCGAGTGTGCGCCTCTTTGCCGCTCTTTTGTCTTCTTTGGTTCGCAGGACTCACGATATCCTTGCTTGATCACTTGAGGACTAAAAGAGAAGAGGGACAGACCAAGATCTAGACCCCCGCAAGCCAAGATTGCCGGGGCTGCAAGTGCAAAGATTCACCCACGACAAACCAGAGTTTCCGGGCTACAGCTTCAGATAAGTTCTTCATCCCTTATCATGCATTCCTTATGGATCGAGGTATGTGAAACCTCGCTTTTTCCTAAAACTACCGTGCTCCCTAAAACTCTAGGCCCTAGGGCTCGCCTCGGGGCAGGTTTGGTCGAGTCATGGCAGCAAAAGGATGAAACGAGGAGCTGAACCCACCTCATTCCTGCCTCCGCCAAAAGCATGAGAAAAGTCGAGCGGTGGGAAGACGGGCAGGCCTGCTGTCGGCAAGGAAATGTTTATCTTAGAGATATCAAGGATTTACTCCTTGTCGTGGGTTCTACCCATAAACAAATGACCCGCAAGCATCCCTTTTCATTAAAAACATTCCACTCTGTGTACAGCCCATGGGGAATGAAAACATGAATGATGGGATTAAAAGTTTTAAATTCAGCCAAGGCCCAAAGGCTTACAAGCTAAAAGAGATAAGGTGCTCAGAACCCCTTTCTTGTCCCTCTCCTCAGAGGCAGGTCAAGGAGGCGAAAAGGGCGAGAGGTGGCAGGAGACACCAAGAGAACATCTCGGTGGTCGTCCGAAGGCTGGATGGTGATGGCGGCACCGGAAGCAGAGCTCGAAGACAAGGCGGTAGGACGCCAAGACGCTGTCAAGGCGCTTGTGCTCACAGATTCGATTTGACGGCCCCGCCGCCGCCTCTCTTCCTCTTTTTGCAGCCTCCCAACGCCACCACCCAAGGAGACGACCCGAGAAGTTCAGGAGCCAGCGACACGGATGATGGGGTCACCGGTGCCGCACGGAGCGGCGCCCGACACCTAGTCGAACCCGTCATCCTACCGCCTGCTACCCTCATCGTCGCTGCAGCTGTCCTCCTCGCCACTCCCGCCCGAGGAGGGGTCTCGCATCGAAGAGCTTCCACGCAGCACCTGCCCGGTCCCGAAGAGCCCAAGACCTTGACGGAGAGGAGGCCGCCTCCATCGCCTTGAAATGGAGAGTGAGCCCTCCGTCAAGCAAAGGGATATGAGCGAACGCCTTCCACCCCGACGAAGATACATCACGTGAGGGGCTGGGAAGTCGACGCGACTGCATCATCATGATCCCACAGCCCCCTCATGTGCAGCCGCAATGACTCCATGGATCCAGCTCCATCTCCCGCGAATGGAGTCGGGAGACGACGGCGACGGCTAGGCGGCCGACGCAGCCTGACGAAGAACTCGCAAGGGTCATCCCCAACAGGGCCCTCCATGGGGGAAGGAACTACTGGCGGAGGCGAGACCGGTGCGCCGCCCCGTCTGTCACGCCCAATATGCGACCCTATCCAAAAGGAACTCGACGGTCCCACCAAGGATAGACCCGCTTATTGAAACGCTTTTGCAAGGTGGATATCATTACATCAACATTACATAATAGATGGGGATATATACATAAGGCACAAATGCCACAAGAATACATCAACATCATATACAGAGATCAACATCCCACTACGGATGAAACATAAACAGAAACTCAAACGACATCCACCTCGCTAGCCCAGCTGCCGACCGGAACCTATCCCCGATTGAAGAAGCGTAAGAAGAACTCCATAACAAGCAAAATCGCCTCACGCCATGATCATCGCAAACCTGTACCTGCAATCGGTGGTGTAGTAATCAGAATCACGAGGACTCAACAATCCCATTACCATGGGTATCAAGACTAGCAAAGCTTAAAGGGAAAGGAAGGGGTAAAGTGGTGAGGTTGCAGCAGCGCTAAGCATATATGGTGGCTAACATACGCAAAAGAGAGCGAGAAGAGAAACAAAGGAACGGTCGTCAACTAGTAATGATCAAGAAGTGATCCTGAACTCCTACTTATGTCGACATAACCCGAAACCGTGTTCTCCTCTCGATCAACCCCAAAAGAGACACTCACGGTTACGCACACGGTTGGTGTATTTTAGAAGAGTTTGCTTCAAGTTTACTACAACCGGATATTAACAAATTCCCATCTGCCACATAACCGCGGCACGGCTCTCAAAGTTTATACCTGCAGGGTGTCCCAACTTAGCCCATGATAAGCTCTCGCGATCAACGAAGGATATTCTTCTCCCGGAAGACCCGATCAATCTCGAATCCTGCCACAAGACATTTCGACAAAGAATAAAACAAGACCAGCAAAGCCACCGATGTGCCGACAAATCCCGATAGGAGTCGCACGCACTCGTTCTCGTGGCACACCGGATAGGTCAGCCACGAGTAAAACCAGCCCTCGAGTTGCCCGTGGTGGCCCGCAGCTCTGCCTGCTTTGGGCCAACACTGAGGAGCACCGCCCGGGGGCTAAATAAAGATGACCCTTGGGCTCCGAAACCCAAGGGAAAAGGGCATAGGTGAGGCAAATGGTAAAACCAATGTTGGGCCTTGCCGAGGAGTCTTATTCAAAGCGAACTGTCAAGGGGTCCCATAAATCACCCGACCGCGTTAGGGACGCAAAATCCGGGAACATAACACCGATATGACGGAAACTAGGCGGCAAGAGTGGAACAAAACACTGCATAAGGCCGAGCCTTCCACCCTTTACCAAGTATATAGATGCATTAATTAAATAAGATATATTGTGATATCCCAACAAGTAAACATGTTCCAACAAGGAACAACATCTCCATGTTCCAACAAGGAACAAACTTCATCTTCACCTGCAACTAACAACGCTATAAGAGGGCTGAGCAAAGCGGTAACATAGCCAAACAACGGTTTGCTAGGAAGGGTGCAAAAGGTTAGAGGTCGACATGGCAATTTGGGAGGCTTGAGGAACAAGTGATAGGTAGCGCAAAGATAGCGATAGAACGAAACAACTAGCATAGCAATGATAGTAGTGAGATCCAGGTAGCGGTCATCTTGCCTGAAATCCCGCAAGGAAGAAGAACAAGTCCATGAAGAAGATGAAGCCACGAAGATTTAACCAAGCGTGAGACGAACGAATCCTCACGATCGCAACGAAACAGGAACTAACAAGAAGAAGCACACAACATAGGTAAACACACCACACATGAACAAGGCATGATGCACAACAAGCATGATGCATGACAAAGCTACATGAAGCTACTCATGGCAAGATATGATGCAAACAAGAGCAACACATCAAAGCAAGTTTAAATGAGGCCGGAAACAACATAGAACAATTCCGGTAGATCCTCATATGCAAATTTCGAAATTGGTCCAGATCTGAATAACTTTATGTTCAAGTTGTTAAACAGCAAGTTAAGATGCACCACGATGATCTACACGAAATTCTAGTCAAGTTACATATAAAGTTCATTTATTTCGGAGCTACGGCCTAGAAGATATGAGCAAAACAAGTTAAACATGGCATTGATGCAAAATGCATCCAAACATCAAGCAAACACCTCAAAACAAGGATGCAACATGATAATATGAAACTACGTGCAAAATCAAGCAAGTTTCATATAGAGCACACTCAAAACGGAGCAACGGTTCAAAACACACACATGAAACAAGTTTAAAGGACAAGCTGTCCAAAACAGCAACTAGGCATATTGCAAGCATCAAAACAACATGCTACAGGACCTCAACATGAAAACAAAAGGCATGGGCATGATGTACAGGTAAAGCATAACAAAACATGAACACTGAGCTATCTCCAGAAATCACTAGAACATGCTCAAAATGACATGGCAAGATTGCAAATAATAACAGTTCCAGACTTATCAGGAAATAACATCAGGTTGCAATGTTTAGAGCTATCAAACAATATGTTACAGGAACTTACCATGGCAAAGAAAGGCATGACATGAATCTACTCAAAGCATATAACAAAAGTCCCTTAGTGACCATAAGCCAAAAGGGATCAGAAAATATGATGGCACCCATGTAAACATGGCAAGTTATATGACAGACTCATACATGGCAGGAACAACAATAAGTAGGCATGTTGGTGAGCTTGAACCACTCACCACAGAGCAATAAATGGAATGGCAAGGCAACTCGCAGTAATAATACATGGCATAGAAGCTATACATGGCAAGAACAACATCATAGCATGCAAGGATCAACTACAACAACCTTGGCAAAATTGAATAACATGTAAACAACCTGCCAGGAAACATTTTATAGCAAAAGTAGAGCTCGATTGACTCAAGCTATGGCACTCCATAATTGCAAACAAGGGCATGGATGGATAGAGAATAACCATATGTTCAAAACATCCTTACTGAAGTATCTCAAAATAAGCATGGATCTCTCTCAGAGCATCAAGTTAACATGGCACAAAAATATCAGCAGAACAGGGGCTGAAATCATCAACATCATGAAGCCTAGTTTGCATGCTTGTGCTAGTCACCACAGAGATCACAAAAATACATGGCATACACCCCTGAAAAGACGGCATGGCATATTACAAAACACATGTAGGACTCAAGTTCATAGGGTGCACACATCAATCATGGCAAAAATGACAAAAGTGCATGTTCTGATAAGAATCTGAAACTAAGATCACATAGCCCTCTTATAACAGCATTTCGGGCATCAAGATGAGCTCAAATGGAAATTATGCAATGAGATGAAACGATGTACTCGTCGAGACGAACAATTTGACATATTATACGCACGAAACGGAGCTAAGGATGCAGAGTTATGGCACGATGAAAATGCATGATTATGTCAAAAACTTCGGGGACTTAGAAAAAAAAAGACCTCGGGGGAGGGGGGGAAGTCAACGCGGCCGCGGATCTCGCCGGAGTGTCGCCTGAGAAGAAGTAGACGGCGGCCCGAGCTCGTGGGATCGCCGGAGAAGCTCGGGGATGCCGGATCCGCGGGGCGGGGCCGGAGGCGACGGGCGCCAAGGCAGGGAGGGCGGCGGGAGGCGGGCCGGGCTCGGCCGGGCAGCGACGGCACCGGCGGCGCCTGCCGACGGCGGGCGGAGGAGCGGCAAGGGCGGCGAGGGGCGGCGAGAGGAGGAGGCGGCGCGTGGGAGGCGGAGGCGGCTCCGGCGCTGCGGCGGCGACGCCAAGGGCGGGCGAGAACCGCGCGCGCGGGCGGCGAAGCGAAGCGAGAGCGGGCGCGAGCGGGCGGGCGGGCGGAGCGGCGGGCGGCGGAGCGGGCGGACGGCGGCGGCGGCGGATGGGCCTCATGGGCTCGATCCGGCCCGCGGGCTCGGGCGCGGCGGGACGGCGAGGGGCCACGGGCGGCGTGGGATCGGCTGGCGCGGGCGCGGACGTGTCCGACGCGGCACGACGCGTCCGGCGCGCGGAGGAAGAAGAAGGCTAGGGTTTCGGGGGATTAGACCGCGAATTTTCGGGGGGAGGGCATATATATAGGTAGAGGGAGCTAGGAGAGTCCAAATGAGGTGCGGTTTTCGCCCACACGATCGTGATCGAACGACCGAGAGCATGGAGGGAGTTTGCTGGGTTTTGGGCCACTTTGGAAGGGTGTTGGGCTGCAAAGAGAAGGAGGCTTTTACGTTACCCTGTTAACCGTTGAGTATCAAACGACCTCCAAATGGCACGAAACTTGACAGCGGTTCACGGTGCTATACCAAGGCCGCTATAAACCTCGGCCATTCCGAGACCGCTTAACACCCGCCACGAAAAGAGGCAAAAGGGGCGCCGGAGACATAGGAGTGCCGGATTGCAAAACGGACAACGGGGAAAATGCTCGGATGCATGAGACGAACACGTATGCAAAATGAAATGCACATGATGACATGATATGAAATGCAGATGATGACATAGCAAAGTGCAACACGCAAGCACATGACATGGCAAAGACGACAAATAATCAAGGACACCGGCGATCGAATCCGGGGCGTTACAACACTCCTCCACTAACAAGAGATCTCGTCCCGAGATCTTAGGACCGAGACGGAAGGAAAAAAGGGATGAGGTGAAACAAGAACTCAAAAGAAGAGACAAGTTATCGAGAGCAGTCGAGAAGAAGAGAGGAACGACGAGGATGACGAGAATCGAAAGCTCACGGAATCAGATAGACTATGAAAGCACTCGTTCTAACCGGAGTGGTTAGAATGAGAAAAGAAACGAATAAAACTGAAAGGATTTAGGCAGCACACCGGTTGAACAAGGAAAGAATAGAACATGAGCTTCAGAAGATGGAATGACACTTGACGAGATAAACAACGCAATGCCTCCGGAAGAACTGAAAGAATTTGGATGAAAAGAACTTGGAAGGAAGGATTGAGTGGATTTGAATATCTGAGAATAACAAAGAAATGCAAAACTCCAATTCTAAAGAATACGGAGAATTAATTACACTTAGAGATGCAAGAAGAAAAGATATTTGAATTCCACCAAAAAATATTGATGAAACTCTTGAAGAAAGAATTAGATCGTGAAGAACTCCGGTAACAAAAGGATGATGAGATAGAATGAAGGAAGAAGAATAAGATGAGCCTTGCGATTATTTAGATGGAGGTTCCGACGAAATGGCCGAGAAAATTTGAACTCTGGAAAAGAAAAGATAATCTTGAACGAACACCGTAAGAATTCGGAAATGACTGACGAAAGAGAATGAATCACCGGACTGAATTATAGGAACAAATATGCTAGAGGGAATTTAGATGGAAAAGAACAAAGAGATCATGAGATGATTAAAGAACACTTGAATGAAGCACCGGGATAAATAGAGAACGATAACTGGAATGATGGCCTCCGGTGAAAAGAAATGGAAAAACAACTCCTGACATACTCCGGATGGGTAAGAAAAGAATTTGCATGACTGGAAACAATTAGATAGCATAACATCAAGCTAGGACCGCGAATCTTCGAGAGAACAGGCAAGATTTAGAGGAAAGACTCTTCTTCGGTCTTCAAATGACGACGAGAAACACCACCAAAATTTCTGAGGTACTCCGGAGAATGAAAAGCAAAGAGGTTGAGCCAACAATGAAATGATTCAAATCGATCTTGAAAAGGCAAGTGATCGATGATATTCATTCTTACGCTACACTTGAAAAGAATTGAGAATAACTCCGGAAAATCGAAGAGTCGTAAGATCCTCGAAAAGACCTGTGGGTTAGGGCCCACTAAAGGAAAGCACCGCTGGAAAGGATTGTTGAAGAGATAGATGATGCAATCGAACGATTGAAATATTTGAATGAGGTGACAACCTCGAATTAATTCAAACACGCACGAAGTCTCCCGAGATGTCTTCATCACTCCCGAAGGATAAACCGCAAGAGGAGAACGAGCAGGAAAAACACTTCGAGGAAAAGAATATGATCAACCTCAAAACTTGAATTGAGTCCACCGGAGAAGAAAAGAGATGAAGAATGTCGTACAAAACGAGAATTCACCGGTTGAAATAATTGAGGGAAGACTCCACACGAATGAAATTGATGGTCGGAAGAAACTCGAACTGCGGGAATAATAGGGTGGGAGGGCGGGAAAACAAAGACAACTTGGAAGGGGAAACCAACGAATATCTTGAAGAGAAAACACCAGTTGAAATCATTGAGGAAAGAAAGCAAAGACTTCGCACAAGTAGGAAGCATACTCGATCACGGACTCCGGTTCCGAGAAGAAGAACAGGGAGGGCGGGTGGGAAAACAAGGACAACTTCGGACAAGGAAACAACGACGAGAGAGAAAGAATTGACGACTGATCTTGCAAAAGACAACGAGGGTCGAATCCACTCGAAGAGAAATGCGCTGGATTGACAAGAGGATGGGCAACGAACGAAAACCAACCGCGTGATCCTAAAGAAAAATTTGAATGGGAAGAGGAGTAATTCAAAACACCTACGTCAAGATTCCTTACCAGAGCGATTTAAGGGCGAGGAGTAAAAAGAATTCCTACTCTCGATATAACTAGACCAAAACAGTTTTCTTCTAGACTCAACAACGGCCAAACTACACGATCAATCAAGGGGCTCCTAAGGTCGGTCGAGGCTCGATACCAACTTTCACGCCCAATATGCGACCCTATCCAAAGGAACTCGACGGTCCCACCAAGGATAGACCCGATATTGAAACGCTTTTGCAAGGTGGATATCATTACATCAACATTACATAATAGATGGGGATACATACATAAGGCACAAATGCCACAAGAATACATCAACATCATATACAAGAGATCAACATCCCACTACGGATGAAACATAAACAGAAACTCAAACGACATCCACCACTCGCTAGCCCAGGCTGCCGACCGAACCTATCCCCGATCGAAGAAGCGTAAGAAGAACTCCATAACAAGCAAAATCGCTCTCACGCCATGATCATCGCAAACCTGTACCGCAATCGGTGGTGTAGTAATCGTGAGCCACGAGGACTCAACAATCCCATTACCATGGGTATCAAGACTAGCAAAGCTTAAAGGAAAGGAAGGGGTAAAGTGGTGAGGTTGCAGCAGCGCTAAGCATATATGGTGGCTAACATACGCAAAAGAGAGCGAGAAGAGAAACAAAGGAAAGGTCGTCAACTAGTAATGATCAAGAAGTGATCCTGAACTCCTACTTACGCCGACATAACCCGTAAACCGTGTTCTCCTCTCGATCAACCCCAAAAGAGACACTCACGTTACGCATACACGGTTGGTGTATTTTAGAAGAGTTTGCTTCAAGTTTACTACAACCGGATATTAACAAATTCCCATCTCGCCACATAACCGCTGGCACGGCTCTCGAAAGTTTATACCTGCAGGGTGTCCCAACTTAGCCCATGATAAGCTCTCGCGATCAACGAAGGATATTCCTTCTCCCGGAAGACCCGATCAGTCTCGAATCCGGCTACAAGACATTTCGACAAAGAATAAAACAAGACCAAGAAGCCGCCGATGTGCCGACAAATCCCGATAGGAGTCGCACGCATCTCGCTCTCGTGGCACACCGGATAGGTCACCACGAGTAAAACCAGCCTCGAGTTGCCCGTGATGGCCCCGCATCTGCCTGTTTGGACCAACACTCGAAGGAGCACCGCCCGGGGCTAAATAAAGATGACCCTTGGGCTCCTAAACCCAAGGGAAAAGGGCATAGGTGAGGCAAATGGTAAAACCAATGTTGGGCCTTGCCGGAGGAGTCTTATTCAAAGCGAATCGTCAAGGGGTCCCATAAATCACCCGACCGCGTTAGGGACGCAAAATCCGGGAACATAATACCGATATGACGGAAACTAGGCGGCAAGAGTGGAACAAAACACTGCATAAGGCCGAGCCTTCCACCCTTTACCAAGTATATAGATGCATTAATTAAATAAGATATATTGTGATATCCCAACAAGTAAACATGTTCCAACAAGGAACAACATCTCCATGTTCCAACAAGGAACAAACTTCATCTTCACCTGCAACTAACAACGCTATAAGAGGGGCTGAGCAAAGCGGTAACATAGCCAAACAACGGTTTGCTAGGAAGGGTGCAAAAGGTTAGAGGTCGACATGGCAATTTGGGAGGCTTGAGGAACAAGTGATAGGTAGCGCAGCATAGCGATAGAACGAAACAACTAGCATAGCAATGATAGTAGTGAGATCCAGGTAGCGGTCATCTTGCCTGAAATCCCGCAAGGAAGAAGAACGAGTCCATGAAGAAGATGAAGCCATGAAGATTTAACCAAGCGTGAGACGAACGAATCCTCACGATCGCAACGAAACAGGAACTAACAAGAAGAAGCACACAACATAGGTAAACACACCACACATGAACAAGGCATGATGCACAACAAGCATGATGCATGACAAAGCTACATGAAGCTACTCATGGCAAGAGATGATGCAAACAAGAGCAACACATCAAAGCAAGTTTAAATGAGGCCGGAAACAACATAGAACAATTCCGGTAAGTCCTCATATGCAAATTTCGAAATTGGTCCAGATCTGAATAACTTTATGTTCAAGTTGTTAAACAGAAAGTTAAGATGCACCATGATGATCTACACGAAATTCTAGTCAAGTTACATATAAAGTTCATTTAATTCGGAGCTACGGCCTAGAAGATATGAGCAAAACAAGTTAAACATGGCATTGATGCAAAATGCATCCAAACATCAAGCAAACACCTCAAAACAAGGATGCAACATGATAATATTAAACTACGTGCAAAATCAAGCAAGTTTCATATAGAGCACACTCAAAACGGAGCAACGGTTCACAACACACACATGAAACAAGTTTAAAGGAAAAGCTGTCCAAAACAGCAACTAGACATATTGCAAGCATCAAAACAACATGCTACAGGACCTCAACATGAAAACAAAAGGCATGGGCATGATTTACAGGTAAAGCATAACAAAACATGAACACTGAGCTATCTCCATAAATCACTAGAACATGCTCAAAATGACATGGCAAGATTGCAAATAATAACAGTTTCAGACTTATCAGGAAATAACATCAGGTTGCAATGTTTAGAGCTATCAAACAATATGTTACAGGAACTTATCATGGCAAAGCAAGGCATGACATGAATCTACTCAAAGCATATAACAAAAGTCCCTTAGTGACCATAAGCCAAAAGGGATCAGAAAATATGATGGCACCCATGTAAACATGGCAAGTTATATGACAGACTCATACATGGCAGGAACAACAATAAGTAGGCATGTTGGTGAGCTTGAACCACTCACCACAGAGCAATAAATGGCATGGCAAGGCAACTCATAGTAAGAATACATGGCATAGAAGCTATACATGGCAAGAACAACATCATAGCATGCAAGGATCAACTACAACAACCTTGGCAAAATTGAATAACATGTAAACAACCTGCCAGGAAACATTTTATAGCAAAAGTAGAGCTCGATTGACTCAAGCTATGGCACTCCATAATTGCAAACAAGGGCATGGATGGATATATAATAACCATATGTTCAAAACATCCTTATGAAGTATCTCAAAATAAGCATGGATCTCTCTAGCATCAAGTTAACATGGCATAAAAATATCAATGTAATCAGGGCTGAAATCATCAACATCATGAAGCCTAGTTTGCATGCTTGTGCTAGTCACCACAGAGATCACAAAAATACATGGCATACACCCCTGTAAAGATGGCATGGCATATTACAAAACACATGTAGGACTCAAGTTCATAGGGTGCACACATCAATCATGGCAAAATGACAAAAGTGCATGTTCGATAAGAATCAAACTAACATCACATAGCCCTCTTCTAACAGCATTTAGGGCATCAAGATGAGCTCAAATGAAAATGATGCAATGAGATGAAACGATGTACTCGTCGAGACGAACAATTTGACATATTATACGCACGAAACGGAGATACGAATGCAGAGTTATGGCACGATGAAAATGCATGATTATGTCAAAAACTTCGGGGACTTAGAGAAAAAAGACCTCGGGGGGGGGGAGTCAACGCGGCCGCGGATCTCGCCGGAGTGTCGCCTGAGAAGAAGTAGACGGCGGCCGGAGCTCGTGGGATCGCCGGAGAAGCTCGGGGATGCCGGATCCGGCGGGGCGCGGGGCCGGAAGGCGACGGGCGCCGGCGAGGGCAACGGCCGGAGGCGGGGCCGGTTTGGCCGGCGGCGGCGACGGCACCGGGCGGCGCTGCCAGACGGCGGCGGAGGAGCCAGCAAGGCGGCGAGGGGCGGTATGGAGGAGGAGGCGGCGACGCGGGAGGCGCCGCGGGCGGAGGCGGGCGGCGCCGCGGCGGCGACGCCGGTGAAGGGCGGCGGCGCCGCCTTGAGGCGGCAGGCGCGCGGGCGCAGCAGCGGCGGCGAAGCGGAGAGCGGCGGCGGAGCGCGGACGGCGGCGGCGGCGGATGGGCCTCATGGGGCTCGATCCGGCCCGCGGGCTCGGCGCGGGGGGGACGGGCGAGGGGCCACGTGGCGCGTGGGATCTGGCTGGTGCGGGCGGCGCGGACGTGTCCGGCAAGCGCGGACGACGCCGGTCGGCATGGAGGAAGAAGAAGGCTAGGGTTTTGGGGATTAGACCGCGAATTTTCGGGGAGGGTATATATAGGTAGAGGGAGCTAGGAGAGTCCAAATGAGGTGCGGTTACCACACGATCGTGATCGAACGATCGAGAGCATGGAGGGAGTTTGCTGGGTTTTGGGCCACTTTGAAGGTGTTGGGCTGCAAAGAGAAGGAGGCTTTTATGGTTACCCTGCTAACTGCTGAGTATCAAACGACCTCCAAATGGCACGAAACTTGACAGCGGTTCACGGTGCTATACCAAGGCCGCTATAAACCTCGGCCATTCCGAGACCGTTTAACACCCGCCACGAAAAGAGGCAAAAGGGGGCGCCGGAGACATAGGAGTGCCGGATTGCAAAATGCATAACGGGAAAATGCTCGGATCCATGAGACGAACACGTATGCAAAATGAAATGCACATGATGACATGATATGAAATGCAGATGATGACATAGAAAAGTGCAACACGCAAGCACATGACATGGCAAAGACGACGAATAATCATGCGACACCGGCGCGATCGAATCCGGGCGTTACACCGCCCTCCTCTTCCCCGAAGCCTCGCCTCGCCACGCCTCGCCCCTCCCCATCCTGTCATGCTGGCTCTGCCATCGCAGTGCAGGAGAAGGAAGGACGCTGTTGTCGAAGCGGCGACCCTCACCGCCACCGCTGAAGGGCCAGGATTCCCTCTCTCCATGGCGGATGGAGGGGGAGCGGAAGTCAAGGAAGGAGGAGATGGAAGAATGCGGACGCCATCCCCCCCGCTCTTTATAAAGGAACGGGTGGGGTCGGCCGCCTGGCCACCAATCAAGACGCTGAAGGCGCAGGAATCGACCAACCTGCTGCCCCAGCCCGCGACGCCCGGTTTCCCGCCCATCGTTCGCCACCCCAAGCGCATGAGAACCACGTGGCAGGCATGCGGGACCAAGGCGATGGGTGAGGCGACTTCTCCCACCCCGTGATCGTGGGGAGTGGACGCCTTGAAGACCATGCTCGCCCCGCTTCAAGAAATGGGTCGCACTCCCACGCCCTCCGCTTATGGGGAAGGCGCGAACCGCCTTTACTACGACGTGACGACGCCGCAGAGAGCTCAGCCCCACGATGCCGCCCATAAACACGCGACGCCCCCACGCCGAGCCACGCTGGAGGCATGGGAAGCGCAGCGCCAAGAGACTTACCGCGTAAAACCACCCCGCCCGCCCACAAGATGCTTTTTGGGCCTAGCCCAACGACGCGATTGCGCTTACGTGTGGCCCAGCCCGAGGGCTCTGCCGGTAGACAAAAAGAGGGGTACACTTTTGTACCCCTATAATCGCAAGCATGTGCAGCCCGAGCCGCGGCACCACCGCACCGAGCAAGGCAAGGGAGGTGAGCCAAGGTAAGGCCAAAGCTCGAAGGAGCAGTAACGACGCCAAGACCAAGACCACAAAGAGCAAGGGGCACGAGCGGACTCCCGGCAAGATCCTTGCCGGGAGGCTGTTTTAGCAAACCCGCAAGACCCTTGTCGTGGCAGCTCGCCCCACACCCACGGAGTGAATCACCCTTGAGTCCACTTGCCCCCATGGGGCGAGGATTCGAGACATCCCGTGGTGGCATGCAGATCTTTGTGAAGACATTCAAGATCGATACACACTATAGAAGATGACGACCCTTGGCGGGATCCCAACCAAGGAGGACTGATAAGGCCCCGCAAGAGCCTTGCCGGGATGACAAGAAAGCGCCACTTGCAAGACCCTTGCCGGGCTACTACAGGCCCTTGCCAAGAACACCGTAGGGCCACCATCGTGCCCACACCAATCAAACCTCCACCACTGTTAGATGCAGCTGCCGACCCAACCAGGCAGGCACTGCGTGGCGGCAAGCGGATCTTCGTGGAGACCCACCATCGTGCACCTCACCGCACACCTCGCTTACATGGCACCGCTGGCACCGCTGGCCGTATGCGCGCTGTCGACACGAAGGGAGCGGCGATTTGACGAGACAGGCTCTCCCCGCCCCGATAAAGCAAGGACACCTAAGCAAGACGCATTAAAGGCGCTTTGTCATGTAATGCGAGGGATAAACTCGATCATCAGAGCCTTTCCACCTCCTGTGCCACTGTGGCAACCCCTTTCCTATAAAAGGAGGCCCAAGGCGACCAGAGGAGGATTCGCTTTTGGAGCTCCTCACGCCCCATTGCTAGTTCAAGAACACAGATAAACAAACCACCAAAGCAGGAGTAGGGTTTACGATCCTCGCCGCCCAAACCTCGGATAAGGAAACCGTGTGCTATCTGCTTGATCCGCTCTTCTCATGACCCCGCGCCCCGTGACCGTAGTAGGGATTCTTGTGATCCCATAGGTGTCGTTCCCACCGATAGGGTGCTTCACCTAGCGGTGCTTCTAGGACATAATATTTCTTGGCAGCTATGAGGATGATCTCGTGTTCCGGACCCGATCAGATAGTTGCTGCCATCAACTTTCAGCTTGGTTTTCTCTAGAACGCTGAAGTTGAGGGCAACATTAGCGTGGGCCATTTGATCTACAAGACATATTGTAAAGATTTTAGACTAAGTTCATGATAATTAAGTTCATCTAATCAAATTATTAATGAACTCCCACTCGATAGACATACCTCTAGTCATCTATGTGAAACATGATCCGAGTCAACTAGGCCGTGTCCGATCATCACGTGAGACGGACTAGTCAACGCCGGTGAACATCTTCATGTTGATCGTATCTTCTATACGACTCATGCTCGACCTTTCGGTCTTCCGTGTTCCGAGGCCATGTCTGTACATGCTAAGCTCGTCAAGTCAACCTAAGTGTACTGCGTGTGCAAATTTGGCTTACACCCGTTGTATTCGAACATTAGAATCTATCACACCCGATCATCACGTGGTGCATCGAAACAACGAACCTTCGCAACGGTGCACAGTTAGGGGGAACACTTTCTTGAAATTATTTCGAGGGATCATTTTATTTAAGCTACCGTCGTTCTAAGCAAATAAGATGTAAAACATGATAAACATCCCATGCAATCAAATAGTGACATGATATGGCCAATATCATATTGCTCCTTTGATCTCCATCTTCGGGGCGCCATGATCAGCTTCGTCACCGGCATGACACCATGATCTCCATCATCGTGTCTTCATGAAGTTGTCACGCCAACGATTACTTCTACTTCTATGGCTAACGCCTTTAGCAATAAATTAAAGTAATTTACATGGCATTACTCAATGACACGCAGGTCATACAAAAAATAAAGACAACTCCTATGGCTCCTGCCGGTCGTCATACTCATCGACATGCAAGTCGTGATTCCTATTACAAGAACATGATCTCATACATCACATATATATCATTCATCACAACTTTTGGCCATATCACATCACAAAGCACTTGCTGCAAAAACAACGTCCTCTAATTGTTGTTGCAAGTTTTTACGTGGCTGTTAAAGGTTTCTAGCAAGAACGTTTCTTACCTACGTAAAACCACAACGTGATATGTCAATTTCTATTTACCCTTCATAAGGACCCTTTTCATCGAATCCGCTCCAACTAAAGTGGGAGAGACAGACACCCGCTAGCCACCTTATGCAACTAGTGCATGTCGATTCGGTGGAACTCCGCCTCACGTAAGCGTCACGTAAGGTCGGTCCGGCCGCTTCATCCCACAATGCCGCTGAAGCAAGATAAGACTAGTAGCGGCAAGAAAATTGACAACATCTACGCCCACAACTGCTTTGTGTTCTACTCGTGCATAGTAACTACGCATAAACCTGGCTCTGATACCACTGTTGGGGAACGTTGCAGAAAATAAAAAAATTCTACGCTTCACCAAGATCAATCTATGGAGTTCATCTAGCAACGAGAGAGAGGAGTGCATCTACATGCCCTTGTAGATCGCGAGCGGAAGCGTTCAAGAGAACGGGGTTGATGGAGTCGTACTGCCGTGATCCAAATCACCGATGACCGAAAGTGCCGAACGGACAGCACCTCCGCGCTCAACACACGACGGGTTGGGAAGACGCCTCCTCCTTCTTGATCCAACAAGGGGAAGGAGAGGTTGATGGAGATCCAAAGAAGACGACGCACGTGGTGGTGAATGCAGCTGGGATCTCGGCAGGCTTCGCCAAGCTCTACGGAGAGGAGGAGGTGTTGGAGAGGAGAGGAGGCGCCAGGCTAGGTGCGGCTGCCTCCCTCCCCCCTATATATAGGGCCCCTAGGGGCGCCGCCCCAGGAGATGGGATCTCCAAGGGGGCGGCGGCCAAGGGGTGGCTTGCCCCCTGCCGGGGCGCCCACCCCTAGGGTTTCCCCCTAGGCGCAGGGGAGGCCAAAGGGGGTGCACCAGCCCACCAGGCTGGTTCCTCCCCACTTCAGCCCATGGGGCCCTCCGGATAGGTGGCCCCACCGGTGGACCTCGACCCTTCCGGTGGTCCCAGACAATACCGGTGACCCAGAAACTTTCCCGATGGCGAAACTTGACTTCCTATATAAATCTTTACCTCCGACCATTTCGAACTCCTCGTGACGTCCCGGATCTCATCCGGGACTCAACAACTTTCGGTTACTGCATACTAATATCTCTACAACCCTAGCGCCACCGAACCTGAAGTGTGTAGACCCTACGGGTTCGGGAGACATGCGAACATGATCGAGACGACTCTCCCATCAATAACCAACAGCGGATCTGGATACCCATGTTGGCTCCTACATGCTCCTCGATGATCTCATCGGATGAACCACGATGTCGAGGATTCAATCAATCCCGTATACAATTCCCTTTGTCAAACGGTACGTTAGTT
This sequence comes from Aegilops longissima, assembly GCA_021605205.1. Lineage (NCBI taxonomy): Eukaryota > Viridiplantae > Streptophyta > Magnoliopsida > Poales > Poaceae > Aegilops > Aegilops longissima. The sequence continues at coordinate 601,705,692 of CM038681.1, forward strand.
GCCCGAGACTCGATCGTCGGTATCCCAATACCTCGCTTAATCTCGTTACACGCAAGTCACTTTACTCGCATCAGAACGCATGATCCCGTGACCGACACTTGGTCACATTGAGCTCATTATGATGATGCATTATCGAGTGGGCCCATAGATACCTCTCCGTCATACGGAGTGACAAATCCATCCTCAATTCGTACCAACCCAATGACACTTTCGGAGATACCCGTAGTGTACCTTTATAGTCACCCAGCATTCGTTGACGCTTACACACCCAAAGCACTCCTACGGTATCCGGGAGTTGCACAATCTCATGGTCTAAGGAAATGATACTTGACATTTGGAAAAGCTCTAGCAAAACGAACTACACGATCTTTGTGCTACGCTTAGGATTGGGTCTTGTCCATCACATCATTCTCCTAATGATGTGATCCCGTTATCAATGACATCCAATGTCCATAGTCTGGAAACCATGACTATCTGTTGATCAATGAGCTAGTCAACTAGAGGCTCACTAGGGACACGTTGTGGTCTATGTATTCACACATGTATTACGATTTTCGGATAACACAATTATAGCATGAATAATAGACAATTATCATGAACAAAGAAATATAATAATAACCATTTTATTATTGCCTCTAGGACATATTTCCAACAGCATCCGCTTGGCCCGTCGCCCCACCACCCCGGCCTCCGCCCCCACCCCACCACGACGCCTGTCGCCCACCACCCTCCTCCGCCACGCCACTGGGCCGCCTCGCCACCGCCCCACCACCCCTGGCCGCCCACCACCCTCCGCCCCACCCCACCCGCCCCCCTGGCCACCACCGCCTGAGCCGCCTCACGCCCGTGCCCCCCCCCTGCCACCGCCTTCACGACCGTCCCATTGCTCGGTGAGGGACTACTTTTTTCCTTCTATTTTTCTTTTTTTTTGTTGTTTAATTGTTAGTGCTAGATTGTGTTAGTGTTAGTGTTAGAAAATAATTAGAAGAAGTAGAAGAAGTAGAAGTAGTAGAAGAAGTAGAACAAGAAGAAAAGAAAAGAAGTAGAAAAAAGATGAAAAATAAAAAGAAGAAAAGAAGTAGAAGAAGAAGAAAGGAAGAAAAGAAAAGAAGTAGAAAAAAGATGAAAAAAGAAGAAGAAGAAGAAAAGAAGTGGAAGAAGTGGAAGAAAAAGAAAAGAAGAAACGAAAAGAAGTAAAAAAGTAGAAAAAAGATGAAAGAAGAAGAAGAAGAAAGGAAAGAAGAAGAAGAAGAAGAGAAAGAAAGAAGAAGAAGGATAGAAGGAAACACCCCGACCCTCTAACCCCGACACCCCGACCCCCCCCCGACCCCTCGACCCCGACACCCCAACCACGACACCCCACCCCCCGACCCCTAATTTCGACACCACACCCCTCGACCCGACACCCGACACCCGACCCCGACACCTCCCGGAAAAGGTGTTCTTTGGCCTTCCAGAGGCCGACGGGTCATATATTTGTGAATTATTAGTTTGGTCATATATTTTTCGATTTTGTTATGAAAACATCATATATAATTGTGTTGATCGGGTAGATTTAAATGTGCAGTTGTTTCATCGCTGAGGTTTGGTGTTCGGACGACCTCGCCAGGCGCTTTGACGAGCTCTACCCCTTCGCTCGTGGATGAGCACAAATGACATGTCCTCCTCCCCATTAATTATTTGCTCTGTTCCTGTTCATGCCGATGAAATTTGATAGCTAGCTATATATGTGTCTTGAATCATCGATGTCGAATCTAATATGTGTCTCCTGCTTGAAAGCGTATAGTTATAAATATGCATGAATTTGCATATTTATAACCTTGATTCTTTGGAATTGTCCAACGCTATCCATGGATAGCCAGTATGTAGATTGGGTTCGTTTTCCCATATGCTTTGCTCGATCCGACATATAGATTTCGCTGCTGCCTCCTCTGTTGTTCTCCGGTACACATCCTCTCTTTATTGCGTAGACGTGTATCGTGAGAACAATGGGAGGTGCTGCCAAATTCTCGGATCCGAGCATAGCATGGGAAAATGAACCCAATCTACACATACTCGGGTGGGATTAGGACCTATGATTACCTATTAGAGTGTAGGTTGCATGGACGTAATAAAATTGACAAAGTAGATCAACTGATGAATATATACATGGTGAATTATATATATAATTGTTGTGTGTCCAGTAGCTCGAAAGTCAAGATGAGTGATCGTGCGTGGATGTATACCACCACACCGGTCGTAACAAATGGAGCGTTGAATGGTTCATAAAACCAAGGGTTTGTGCAAGCCGCATTTTCAAATGGCCAGAGGAAAACCCGGTGCCCCTGTTTCCGGTGCGGCAATTGGGAAAAGAGGACAGAGGCTGAAATGGGCAAACACCTGCAGAAGAGTGGTTTTACGCCCGATTATATGGTGTGGACATTTCATGGTGAGTCTCGCCAACGTGACCGAAGCTGAGGTGGATCGTCGTCGCACCGACGAGCATGGTACCGGATGGAAAACATGGTGCAAGACTATGATGATGCTCGGATTCGGACGAGGAGATGGAGGAATCTGCAAAGGCCTTCAATGAAATGTTGAGTCTTCAAAACGTCCGCTCCACGAGCGCACCGAGCTTTGTCGCTTGGATGCCATCTCACAAGTAATGGCTCAAGGCTCATTTCAACTTGGGCGAGAATGCTACGACGCAATTATGACAAGATTTGGACGCTTTCTACCCAAAGGCCATGTAATGCCCGCAAACCTGTACCAGTCGGACAAAATCCTCCGCAATCAAGATGCCCTATGAGAAGATACATGCCTGTGAGAAAGGATGTGCCTTATTTAGGCTTGACTATGCGGACTTGAACTATTGTCCCATTTGCAAGTCTTCCGTATATTGTGGTAGACAACGGATAGGTGAGAAGACACGCACCAAAATCCCGTTAGTGTTCTTCGGTATATGCCAATCGTATCAAGACTTCAACGCCTTTTCATGGTCAAGAGACGGCCAAACAGATGACATGGCACAAAACAGGCAAAAGAACCGAACTAGATGCGATGGGAATCGATGATGGTACACACATCGGATGGTGTTGCGTGGAAAAAGTTTGATGAATTGCATGATGACAAAGCGGCAGATCCGAGGCATCCTCGAGTTGGCATCAAGACGGATGAGTTCGATGTGTTTGGTATGACGGCAGCCCAATATAGTTGTTGGCCCGTATTTGTCTTTCCACTCAATCTCCCCGGACAGATTTTGCAAAGAAAGAACATTTTCCGACGTTGATAATTCCAGGCCCAACTATCCGGGAAAAATATGAATGTGTACATGCAGCCGCTTAAGGACGAATTGCAAGAAGCCCGATAATGGGTTCAAGACATACGACGCCTATAGCAAACGAAACTTCATAATGCGTGTCCGGTACATGTACTGACGATGACTTGCCGGCGATGCGCTATTCGCTGGCTGGTGTGTGCATGGAAGGTTCCCTGCCCCACATGCAAGGGAGCTCTTGAGTTTCGTTGGCCGGGCCGTCGCAAGTTTTCTTGCTTCGACATGCAAAGACAGTTCTGGATCCTCGCCATAAGTTCGTGAAAGACAAGAAGAACTTCATCGAGGTAGAGTTGTAAAAACTCGCACCACCTGCGTTGACAAAGCCAATGCACTCGGATCGCTTAAACGCCTCGAGCTGCATCCAGAGCGCCCGTGGTACTTCAAGGGGTATAATTCTAAGCACGCCTGGACTCACAAAACATGCTTATGGGATCTGCCTTACTTCAAAGACCTCCTTTGCCCACACAACATCGACGTGATGCACACTAAGAAGAATATCGCCGAGGCACTTTTTGGTACATTGTTCGGCATAGATGGGAAGTCAAAGGATAATACTAAGGCTAGAGTCGATCTGGAGGCGCTATGTGATAGGCCGTTACAAAACATGAAAGAACCGAAAGGAAAGTAGAACTGGACGAAGCCAAAGGCATGGTTCAATCTTGGAAGGCCAGCTATGAAGGAAATTATCTTGTGGGTGAAAATGCAGTTGATGTTCTCCGATGGGTATGCAGCGAATCTAAAGAGGGGAGCGAGTCTTGATAAATTGAAGATATTTGGTCTCAAGAGTCATGATTGGCACATATGGATTGAGCGGGTAATGCCGGTGATGTTGCGTGGATTCATCCCTGAGGATGAATGGCTAGTACTGGCAGAACTCAGCTATTTCTTCCGTGTTCTTTGTGCGAAAGAACTATCGCCTGGCGTGCTAGAAGAAATGGAAGAGTTGGCGCCGGAGTTGATCTGCAAGTTAGAGAAGATCTTTCCACCGGGCTTCTTTAATCCAATGCAGCATTTGATTTTGCATCTCTCGACCGAGGCAAGATTGGGGAGGGGGGCCGTGCAAAATCGTTGGTGCTACCCAACTGAGAGGATGCAGAATACACTTCGAGCAAAATGTAAAAATAAACATAGAATTGAAGCATCGATGGCTGAGGCATTCATCACTGAGGAGGCGGCAAACTTCGTGACAAAGACACTCGAAGCCAAAATCGCTATTTGCATAATCTGAAGCCTCGGTACAATGTCACGACCCTAAAAAGGGTGGATCCAACCTCGCCTATTCAAAGGGAATCTCGCACCAGCCAGTGTTTCAAATCCAGTATCTTTGGATAACGAAGAACGGCGGACCATTTTGTTGTATATCTTCAACAACCTGATAGAAGTGCGGCTGTACATCGAGTAAGTTCTCGGTACATTGTTTTGCAACTTCTATTTCCTTTGAACTGCTCTTATTCCTGGATATTTCATACAGTTGATACGTCGCCCTATTCTCGTATGGAGCGGTGATCCAAAAGGATTCCGTCGAAGAGTATGAGCTTCTCGCAAAGCAAGGAGGCGGCTATCCCGGTTTCATCTCTTGGTTCAAACAAACGGTAATTTCTATTAGACAATTTCATTTCATTCGCTAATTTGTGCGTAATGCAACAGCCCTTTCATATTAAACTTGTAGGCTAATTCAGAGTTTATGGACGCCGAATTGAGACAAGTCGCTAATGGTTGTGACTATAAGGTCCGTTCATTTGACAAATACAACATCAACGGGTATCGCTTTCGTACCTATGGCAAAGAGCTATCTATGGCCGATCCAAAGTCTACAAATTGTTGTGTATCTGCTATCGACGAAGGAGGTACCGAGTATTATGGGGGAGTTGAAGCAATTTATGAACTTCTATTCTATGGTGAAAACCCACCGAATGTCGTAGTCTTCAAATGTTATTGGTTTCAGCCGAAGGAGACTAGAAGGACTCATGAACATATAGGGCTAGTTGAAATCAACCAAAGCACCCATTTAGATGTTCTTGATGTCTATATTATGACTCAACAGGCGACCCAAGTATTCTATCTACCGTGGGCCTGCCAAACTAATCCAAATCTGAAAGGTTGGGATGTCGTTTATGAAGTGCCGCCACGTGCTAGACTATCTCCCCCAAAGGAAGAGGATTATGAACCTCACATTAACCTGCATACATATGAAGGAGAATTCTTCCAAGAGACACGTCTTTCCAAAAAGCGTTTCAAGAACCGCTATACTTCACCCCAAAATATTGAAGTAGACAGCGTCAGTGAATCCCACATCACCCCAGAGGAGGAATAAGAAGAGCCGGAACAAGAAGAGGTTACTGAAGGAAATATGCCCTAGAGGCAATAATAAATGTTATTATTTATTTCCTTATATCATGATAAATGTTTATTATTCATGCTAGAATTGTATTAACCGAAACATAATACATGTGTGAATACATAAACCTCTGTAATGTCACTAGTATGCCTCTACTTGACTAGCTCGTTAATCAAAGATGGTTATGTTTCCTAACCATGAACAAGGAGTTGTTATTTGATTAATGGGATCACATCATTAGTTGAATGATCCGATTGACATGACCCATTCCATTAGCATAGCACCTGATCGTATAGTTTGTTGCTAGTGCTTTTCTTCATGACTTATACATGTTCCTATGACTATGAGATTATGCAACTCCGTTTGCCGAGAAACACTTTGGGTGCTACCAAACGTCACAACGTAATCGGGTGATTATAAAGGTGCATTACAGTGTCTCCGAAGGTACATGTTGGGTTGGCATATTTCGAGATTAGGATTTGTCACTCCGATTGCTCGGAGAGGTATCTCTGGGCCTCTCGGTAATGCACATCACATAAGCCTTGCAAGCATTGCAACTAAATGTGTTAGTTGTGAGATGATGTATTACTTAACGAGAAAAGAGACTTGCCAAGAACTAGATTGAACTAGGTATTGGATACCGACGATCGAATCTCGGGCAAGTAACATACCGATGACAAAGGAACAACGATGTTGTTATGCGGTCCGACCGATAAAGATCTTCAGAGAATATGTAGGAACCAATATGGGCATCCAGGTCCCGCTATTGGTTATTGACCGAGAGGTGTCTCGGTCATGTCTACATAGTTCTCGAACCCGTAGGGTCCGCACGCTAACGCTTCGATGACAGCTTATTATGAGTTTATATGATATTGATGTACCAAGGTTGTTCGAGTCCCGGATGAGATCACGGACATGACGAGGAGTCTCAAATGGTCGAGACATAAAGATTGATATATTGGAAGCCTATGTTTGACTCCTAATCACTCCGGTGAAATTGGGAATTTTACTGAGTACCGGGGTTACCGAAACCTCCGGGAGTCAATGGGCCTTGATGGGCCTTAAGGGAAAGAGAAAGGGGCCATATGCTGGCGCAGCCTTCCCCTTCCCTAGTCCTATTAGGATTAGGAGAAGGGGTGGCGCCTCTCTCCCTCTCCCTTGGTCAAACCCTAGTTGGACTAGGATTGGGGGAATCCTACTCCTGTGGGAGTAGGACTCCCGCGCAGCCATAGGTGGCCGGCCAGCCCCTCCCTTCCCTCCTTTATATACAGGCAGAGGGCACCCCATGACACACAAGTTGATCTACGGATCTTTCCTTAGCCGTGCGGTGCCCCTTCCACCATATTCCACCTCGGTCATATCGTCATGAGCTTAGGCGAAGCCTCGCGCTGGAGAAGTCATATCGTCATGGAGCTTAGGCGAAGCCCTGCGTCGGTGGAGCATCATCATCGCCACCACGCCGTCGTCTCGACGGAACTCATCCCCGACACTTTGCTGGATCGGAGTCCGGGATCGCCATCGAGCTGAACGTGTGCGTAACTCGGAGGTGCCGTGACGCTCGGTGCTTGGATCGGTCGGGTCGTGAAGACGCACGACTACATCAACCGCGTTGTAATAACGCCCGCTTTCGGTCACGAGGGTACGTGGACGGACACTCTTCCCTCTCGCTGCTATGCCATCACCATGGTCTTGCGTGATCGTAGGAAAATTTTTGAAATTACTACGCTCCCCAACAAAGGCATCCGAGCCTGGTTTTATGCGTTGATGTCATATGCACGAGTAGAACACAAGTGAGTTGTGGGCGATACAAGTCATACTACCTACCAGCATGTCATACTTTGGTTCAGCGGTATTGTGAGATGAAGCGGCCCGGACCGACATTACGCCAGACGCTTACGCGAGACTGGTTTCACCGCCGTGAGCACTCGTTGCTTAAAGGTGATCAAGGGTGTCTGCTCTCTCACTTTAGTTGAATCGAGTGTGGCTACGCCCGGTCCTTGAGAAGGTTAAACGGAGTCTATTTGACAAAGTATCGCTGTGGTATTGATGCGTAGGTAAGAACGGTTCTTGCTCAGCCCGTAGCAGCCACGTAAAACTTGCAACAACAAAGTAGAGGACGCCTAACTTGTTTTTGCAGGCATGTTGTGATGTGATATGGTCAAGACGTGATGCTATATCTTATTGTATGAGATGATCATGTTTTGTAACCGAAGTTATCGGCAATCGGCAGGAGCCATATGGTTGTCGCTTATTGTATGAAATGCAACGCCATGTAATTGCTTTACTTTATCACTAAGCAATAGCGATAGTCGAGAAGCAATAGTTGGCGAGACGACAACGATGCTACGATGGAGATCAAGGTGTCGCGCGGTGACGATGGTGATCATGACGGTGCTTCGAGATGGAGATCACAAGCACAAGATGATGATGGCCATATCATATCACTTATATTGATTGCATGTGATGTTAATCCTTTATGCATCTTATTTTGCTTTGATTGACGGTAGCATTATAAGATGATCCTTACTAAATTATCAAGAAGTGTTCTCCCGAGTATGCACCGCTATGAAAGTTCTTCGTCTTTGAGACACCACGTGATGATCGGGTGTGATAGGCTCTACGCTCAAATACAACGGTGCAAAACAGTTGCACACGCAGAATACTCAGGTTATACTTGACGAGCTATGCATATAAGATATGACCTCGAACACGGAGACCGAAAGGTCGAGCGTGAATCATATAGTAGATATGATCAACATATTGATGTTCACCATTGAAACTACTCCATCACACGTGATGATCGGTCATGGTGTAGTTGATATGGATCACGCAATCACTTAGAGAATTGAGGATATTTTTCTAAGTGGGAGTTCTTAAGTAATATGATTAATTGAACTTAAATTTATCATGAACTTAGTACCGATAGTATCTTGCTTGTCTATGATGTGTAGATAGATGGCTCGTCTTTGTTGTTCCGTTGAATTTTAATGCGTTCCTTGAGAAAGCAAAGTTGAAAGATGATGGCAGCAATTACACGGACTGGGTCCGTAATTTGAGGATTATCCTTATTGCTGCACGTAAGAATTACGCCCCGAAGCACCGTTAGGTGCCAGGCCTGGTGCAAGGGCTGCGCCGTGGTTGTGAACGTCCGCAAAGCAAAGCTGATGACTACTCTATAGTTCATGTGCCATGCTTTACGGCTTAGAACCGGACTTCAACGTCGTTTTGAACACCATGGAGCATATGAGATGTTCCAGAGTTGAAGTTAATATTCCAAGCGAATGCCCGGATTGAGAGATATGAAGTCTCCAATAAGTTCTATAGCTGTAAGATGGAGGAGAATGGTTCTGTCGGTGAGCATATACTCGTAATGTCCGGATATAACAATCACTTGATTCAACCGGGAGTTAATCTTCCGGATGATTGCGTCATTGATGTAATTCTCCAATCATCGCCACCAAGCTACAAGAGCTTCGTGATGAACTATAATATGCAAGGGATGACCAAAACTATGCCCGAGCTCTTCGCGATCTTTGAAAGTCATGGAGGTAGAAATCAAAAGGAGCATCAAGTGTTGATGGTTAACAAAACCACTAGTTTCAAGAAAAGGGCAAAGGAAAGAAAAGGAAACTTCAAAAGAGCGGCAAGCAAGTTGTCGATCAAGAGAAGAAACCCAAGTCTGGTCCTAAGCCTGAAACCGAGTGCTTCTATTGCAAGCAAGGCTGGTCACCGAAGCGGAACTGCCCCAAGTATTTGGCGGATAAGAAGGATGGCAAGGTTAACAAAGGTATATGTGATATACTTGTTATTGATGTGTACCTTACTAATACTCGCAGAGCACTGGTATTTGATACTGGTTCATTGCTAATATTTGCAACTCAAACAGGGCTACGGATTGCGAAGATTGGCTAAGGACGAGGTGACGATCTTGCGTGGAAATGGTTCCAAAGTCGATGTGATCGCAATGGCACGCTACCTCTACATCTACCTTCGGGATTAGTATTAGACCTAAATAATTGTTATTTAGTACCATCGCTGAGCATGAACATTATATCTGGATCTTGTTTGATGCGAGACGGTTATTCATTTAAATCGAGAGAATAATGGTTGTTCTATTTATATGAATAATATCTTTTATGGTCATGCACCATTGAAGAATGGTTTGTTTTACTTAATCTTGATAGTAGTGATACATATTCATAATGTTGAAACCAAAAGATGCAGAGTTGATAATGATGGTGCAACTTATTTGTGGCACTCGCCGCTTAGGTCATATCGGTGTAAAACGCATGAAGAAACTCCATGCCGATGGACTTTTGGAGTCACTTGATTATGAATCACTTGGCACTTAAGAACCGTGCCTTATGGGCAAGATGACTAAAACACCGTTCTCCTAACTATGGAGAGAGCAACAGATTTATTGGAAATCATACATACCGATGTATGTGGTCCAATGAATGTTGAGGCTCGTATGGCGGATATCGTTATTTTCTCACCTTCACAGATGATTTGAGCAGATATGGGTATATCTACTTAATGAAACACAAGTCTGAAACATTTGAAAAGTTCAAAGAATTTCAGAGTGAAGTGGAAAATCATCGTAACAAGAAAATAAAGTTTCTACGATCTGATCGTGGAGGAGAATATTTGAGTTACGAGTTTGGCCTACATTTGAAACAATGTGGAATAGTTTCAAGAACTTACGCCACCGAACACCACAACGTAATGGTGTGTCCGAACGTCAGAATCGTACTTTATTAGATATGGTGCGATCTATGATGTCTCTTACTGATTTACCGCTATCGCTTTGGGGTTATGCTTTAGAGACGGCTGCATTCACTTTAAATAGGGCACCATCTAAATCCGTTGAGACGACGACTTATGAACTGTGGTTTGGCAAGAAACCAAAGTTGTCGTTTTGAAAGTTTGGGGCTGCGATGCTTATGTGAAAAGCTTCAACCTGATAAGCTCGAACCCAAATCGAGAAATGTGTCTTCATAGGATACCCAAAGGAGACAGTTGGGTACACCTTCTATCACAGATCCAAGGCAAGATTTTGTTGCTAAATTCGAAACTTTTTGGAGAAAGAGTTTCTCACGAAAAAAGTGAGTGGGAGGAAAGTAGAACTTGATGAGATAATCAGTATCTACTCCCTTATTGAGAAGTAGTACATCACGTAAAAACAGTTTCGTGACACCTACACCAAATAGGGAGGAAGCTAATGATGATGATCATGAAACTTCGATCAAGTTTCTCTGAAACTCAGAGATCAACCAGAGCAAGGTACGCACTGAGTGGTACGGTAATCCTATTTTGGAAGTCATGTTATCGAACATGATGAACCTACGAACTATGAAGAAGCGATGGTGAGCCCAGATTCCACAAAATGGCTTGAGGCCATGAAATCTGAGATGGGATCCATGTATGAGAACAAAGTATGGACTTTGGTTGACTTGCCCGATGATCGGCAAGCAATTGAGAATAAATGGATCTTCAAGAAGAAGACCGACGATGGTAATGTTATCGTCTATAAAGCTCGACTTGTTGCAAAAGGTTTTCGACAAGTTCAAGGGATTGACTACGATGAGACCTTCTCACCCGTGGCGATGCTTAAGTCCGTCCGAATCATGTTAGCAATTGCCGCATTTTATGATTATGAAATTTGGCAAATGGATGTTAAAACTGCATTCTGAATGGATTTCGGAAGAAGAGTTGTATATGATGCAACCAGAAGGTTTTGTCGATCCAAAGGAGCTAACAAAGTGTGCAAGCTCCAATGATCCATTTATGGACTGGTGCAAGCCTCTCGGAGTTGGAATAAACGCTTTGATAGTGTGATCAAAGCATTTGGTTTTATATGCACTTTTGGAGAAGCCTCAGATTTACAAGAAAGTGAGTGGGAGCTCAGAGCATTCCCGATATTATATGTGGATGACATATTATTGATCGGAAATGATATAGAATTTCTGGATAGCATAAAGGGATACTTGAATAAAAGTTTTTCGATGAAAGACCTCGTGAAGCTGCTTACATATTAGGCATTAAAGATCTATAGAGATAGATCAAGACGCTTAATAGGACTTTCACAAAGCACATACCTTGATAAAGTTTTGAAAAAGTTCAAATGGATCGAGCAAAGAAAGGGTTCTTGCCGTATTACAAGGTGTGAAATTGAGTAAGACTCAATGCCCGACCACCGCAGAAGATAGAGAGAAAATGAAAGATGTTCCCTATGCTTCAGCCATAGGCTCTATCATGTATGCAATGCTGTGTACCAGACCTGATGTGTGCCTTGCAGTAAGTTTAGCAGTGGTACCAAAGTAATCCAGAGTGGATCATCGGACAGCGGTCAAGAACATCCTTAAGTACTTGAGAAGAACTAAGGATATGTTTCTCATTTATGGCGGTGACAAAGAGCTCGACGTAAACGGTTACGCCGATGCAAGCTTTGACACCGATCCGACGATTCTAAATCGCAAACCGGATACGTATTTACATTAAACGGTGGAGCTGTCGGTTGGTGCAGTTCCAAACAAAGCGCCGCTATGGGATCTACATGTGAAGTTGAGTACATAGCTGCTTCGGAAGCAGCTAATGAAGGAGTCTGGATGAAGGAGTTCATATCCGATCTAGGTGTTGTACCTAGTGTATCGGGTCCAATGAAAATCTTTTGTGACAATATCGTGCAATTGCCTTGGCAAAGGAATCCAGATTTCACAAGAGAACCAAGCACATCAAAAGACGCCTCAACTCCATCCGGATTTGGTCCAGTGGGAGACATAGAGATATGCAAGATACATACGGATCTGAATGTTGCGCACCGCTGACTAAGCCTCTTCCACGAGCAAAACATGATCAGCACCAAGACTCCATGGGTGTTAGAATCATTACTGTAATCTAGATTATTGACTCTAGTGCAAGTGGGAGATCAAGGAAATATGCCCTAGAGGCAATAATAAATGTTATTATTTATTTCCTTATATCATGATAAATGTTTATTATTCATGCTAGAATTGTATTAACCGGAAACATAATACATGTGTGAATACATAAACCTACTGTAATGTCACTAGTATGCCTCTACTTGACTAGCTCGTTAATCAAAGATGGTTATGTTTCCTAACCATGAACAAGGAGTTGTTATTTGATTAATGGGATCACATCATTAGTTGAATGATCGATTGACATGACCCATTCCATTAGCATAGCACCGATCGTATAGTTTGTTGCTAGTGCTTTTCTTCATGACTTATACATGTTCCTATGACTATGAGATTATGCAACTCCCGTTTGCCCGAGGAACACTTTGGGTGCTACCAAACGTCACAACGTAATCGGGTGATTATAAAGGTGCATTACAGGTGTCTCCGAAGGTACATGTTGGGTTGGCATATTTGAGATTAGGATTTGTCACTCCGATTGTCGGAGAGGTATCTCTGGGCCCTCTCGGTAATGCACATCACATAAGCCTTGCAAGCATTGCAACTAAATGTGTTAGTTGTGAGATGATGTATTACGGAACGAGAAAAGAGACTTGCCAAGAACTGAGATTGAACTAGGTATTGGATACCGACGATCGAATCTCGGGCAAGTAACATACCGATGACAAAGGGAACAACGATGTTGTTATGCGGTCTGACCGATAAAGATCTTCGAGAATATGTAGGAACCAATATGGGCATCCAGGTCCCGCTATTGGTTATTGACCGAGAGGTGTCTCGGTCATGTCTACATAGTTCTCGAACCCGTAGGGTCCGCACGCTTAACGCTTCGATGATGCTTATTATGAGTTTATATGATATTGATGTACCAAGGTTGTTCGAGTCCCGGATGAGATCACGGACATGACGAGGAGTCTCGAAATGGTCGAGACATAAAGATTGATATATTGGAAGCCTATGTTTGACTCGGAATCACTCCGGTGAAATTGGGAATTTTACCGAGTACCGGGGTTACTGAACCTCCCGGGAGTCAATGGGCCTTGATGGGCCTTAAGGGAAAGAGAAAAGGGGCCATATGCTGGCGCAGCCTTCCCCTTCCCTAGTCCTATTAGGATTAGGAGAAGGGGTGGCCCTCTCTCCCTCTCCCTTGGTCAAACCCTAGTTGGACTAGGATTGGGGGAATCCTACTCCCTGGGAGTAGGACTCCAGCGCAGCCATAGGTGGCCGCCAGCCCCTCCCTTCCCTCCTTTATATACAGGCAGAGGGCACCCCATGACACACAAGTTGATCTACGGATCTTTCCTTAGCCGTGTGCGGTGCCCCTTCCACCATATTCCACCTCGGTCATATCGTCATGAGCTTAGGCGAAGCCTCTGCGCTGGAGAAGTCATATCGTCATGAGCTTAGGCGAAGCCCTGCGCCGGTGGAGCATCATCATCGCCACCACGCCGTCGTCTCGACGGAACTCATCCCGACACTTTGCTGGATCGGAGTCCGGGATCGCCATCGAGCTGAACGTGTGCGTAACTCGGAGGTGCCGTGACGCTCGGTGCTTGGATCGGTCGGGTCGTGAAGACGACGACTACATCAACCGCGTTGTAATAACGCTTCGCTTTCGGTCTCGAGGGTACGTGGACGGACACTCTTCCCTCTCGTTGCTATGCCATCACCATGGTCTTGCGTGATCGTAGGAAAATTTTTGAAATTACTACGTTCCCCAACAGTTACTGCTGCGGATGACCTGTCAATGCTTGACCGATTACGTCAAGGTGGCCTTCCACATGTTGGTGCCACTAAACCCTATGAGCTCGTCATTGATTATAGTGATGATGATGATTATGCATTTATTGGTGATACTGATCGAGATTATTAGTAGTGTCAGGTATTCAATTTTTTTATGTTGTACTTGACGATGATACACTTAAGTGATATACATATTATTATTCATGTCGGTATTTTTTTATGTTGTACTAATTTCGTTTACTCTTGTCATGGCAGGTGTTGAAAGATGGAAGGGGAGCCGACTGAGGCCAAGGACAAACTTGCCCAAATTGAAGGTGTGCCACACCATCAAGGTAGCTCCAGCTTATATCGGTTCAAGTGAACTGGTATGTGGTTTGCTTCATGATTAATGCAATTCATTCATCATGCTAGCTTGAGCCCTTTAATTACTATTTTACTTTGTTTCTCTCTTTCAGGCATGCTACAATAAGACGGATAAGGTGCCAGAGGGGTGTTGGAAATATGCCCTAGAGGCAATAATAAAATGGTTATTATTATATTTCTTTGTTCATGATAATTGTGTATTGCTCATGCTATAATTGTGTTATCCGGAAATCGTAATACATGAGTGAATACATAGACCACAACACGTCCCTAGTGAGCCTCTAGTTGACTAGCTCGTTGATCAACAGATAGTCATGGTTTCCTGACTATGGACATTGGATGTCATTGATAACGGGATCAAATCATTAGGAGAATGATGTGATGGACAAGACCCAATCCTAAGCATATCACAAGATCGTGTAGTTCGTTTTGCTGGAGCTTTTCCAAATGTCAAGTATCATTTCCTTAGACCATGAGATTGTGCAACTCCCGGATACCGTAGGAGTGCTTTGGGTGTGCCAAATGTCACAACGAATCGGGTAACTATAAAGGTGCACTACGGTATCTCCGAAAGTGTCTCATTGGGTTGGCACGAATCGAGATCGGGATTTCTCACTCCGTATGACGGAGAGGTATCTCTGGCCCACTCAGTAATGCATCATCACAATGAGCTCAATGTGACCAAGTGTCTGGTCACGGGATCATGCATTACGGTACGAGTAAAGTGACTTGCCGGTAATGAGATTAAATGAGGTATTGGGATACCGACGATCGAATCTCGGGCAAGTAACGTACCGATTGGAAAAAGGGAATTGTATACGGGATTGATTGAATCCTCGACATCGTGGTTCATCCGATGAGATCATCGAGGAGTATGTGGGAGCCAACATGGGTATCCAGATCCCGTTATTGGTTATTGGCCGAAGAGGCGTCTCTGTCATGTCTGCATGTCTCCCGAACCCGTAGGGTCTACATACTTAAGGTTCGGTGACGCTAGGGTTGTAGAGATACTAGTATGCGGTAACCCGAAAGTTGTTTGGAGTCTCGGATGAGATCCCGGACGTCACGAGGAGTTTCGGAATGGTCCGGAGGTGAAGAATTATATATAGGAAGTCCAGTTTCGGCCATCGGGAATGTTTCGGGGGTCACCGGTATTGTACCGGGACCACCGGAAGGGTCCTGGGGGTCCATCGGGTGGGGCCACCTATCCCGGAGGGCCCCATGGGCTGAAGTGGGAGGGGAACCAGCCCCTGGTGGGCTGGTGCACCTCCCCCTGGGCCCCCCCTGCGCCTAGGGTTGGAAAACCTAGGGGTGGGGGGCGCCCCACTTGGCTTGGGAGGCAAGCCGCCCCCCTTGGCCACCGCCCCCCCATCTAGATGGGATCTAGAGGGGCCGGCGCCCCCCCTGGACCCCTATATAAAGAGGGGGAGGGAGGGCTGTGCACCCTAGCCCCTGGCGCCTCCCTCTCCCTCTCCAACACCTCCTCCTCCTCCGTAGAGCTTGGTGAAGCCTGCCGAGATCCTCGCATCCACCACCACGCCGTCGTCTGCTGGATCTCCATCAACCTCTCCTTCCCCTTGCTGGATCAAGAAGGAGGAGACGCCTTCCCAACCGTACATGTGTTGAACGCGGAGGTGCCGTCTGCTCGGCACTCGGTCATCGGTGATTTGGATCACGACGAGTACGACTCCATCAACCCCGTTCTCTTGAACGCTTCGCCGCGATCTACAAGGGTATGTAGATGCAATCCTCTCTCGTTGCTAGATGACTCCGTAGATTGATCTTGGTGAAGCGAGAAAATTTTTATTTTCTCGCAACGCGTCCCCAACAAAGGGCATCATGAGCTAGGTCTATGCGTAGTTTCTATGCACGAGTAGAACACAAACTTGTTGTGGGCGTAGATGTTGTCAATTTTCTTGCAGCTACTAGTCTTATCTTGCTTCGGCGGCATCATGGGATGAAGCAGCCCGGACCGACCTTACACGTACGCTTACGTGAGACAGGTTCCACCGACTGACATGCACTAGTTGCATAAGGTGGCTAGCGGGTGTCTGTCTCTCCCACTTTAGTCGGAGCGGATTTGATAAAAAGGGTCTTTATGAAGGGTAAATAGAAATTGGCATATCACTTGTGGCTTTTACGTAGGTAAGAAACGTTCTTGCTAGAACCCTATTGCAGCCACGTAAAAACATGCAACAACAATTAGAGGACGTCTAACTTGTTTTTGCAGCAAGTGCTTTGTGATGTGATATGGCCAAAGGATGTGATGAATGATATATGTGATGTATGAGATGATCATGTTCTTGTAATAGGAATCACGACTTGCATGTTGATGAGTATGACAACCGGCAGGAGCCATAGGAGTTGTCTTTATTTTTTGTATGACCTGCGTGTCATTGAATAACGCCATGTAAATTACTTTACTTTATTGCTAAACACGTTAGCCTTAGAAGTAGAAGTAATCGTTGGCGTGACAACTTCATGAAGACACGATGATGGAGATCATGGTGTCATGCCGGTGACGAAGATGATCATGGCGCCCCGAAGATGGAGATCAAAGGAGCAATATGATATTGGCCATATCATGTCACTATTTGATTGCATGTGATGTTTATCATGTTTTACATCTTATTTGCTTAGAACGGCGGTAGCTTAAATAAGATGATCCCTCGCAATAATTTCAAGAAAGTGTTCCCCCTAACTGTGCACCAGTGCGAAGGTTCGTTGTTTCGAAGCACCACGTGATGATTGGGTGTGATAGATCCTAACGTTCGAATACAACGGGTGTAAGCCAGATTTACACACGCAATACACTTAGGTTGACTTGACGAGCCTAGCATGTACAGACATGGCCTCGGAACACGGAGGACCGAAAGGTCGAGCATGAGTTGTATAGAAGATACGATCAACATGAAGATGTTCACCGATGTTGACTAGTCCGTCTCACATGATGATCGGACACGGCCTAGTTGACTCAGATCATGTTTCACTTAGATGACTAGAGGGATGTCTATCTGAGTGGGAGTTCATTGAATAATTTGATTAGATGAACTTAATTATCATGAACTTAGTCTAAAATCTTTACAATATGTCTTGTAGATCAAATGGCCCACGCTCATGTCAACCTCAACTTCAACGCGTTCCTAGAGAAAACCAAGCTGAAAGATGATGGCAGCAACTATACGGACTGGGTCCGGAACCTGAGGGTCATCCTCATAGCTGCCAAGAAAGATTATGTCCTAGAAGCACCGCTAGGTGAAGCACCCATCCCAGAGAACCAAGACGTTATGAACGCTTGGTAGTCTCGTGTTGATGATTACTCCCTCGTTCAGTGCGGCATGCTTTACAGCTTAGAACCGGGGCTCCAAAAGCGTTTTGAGCAACACGGAGCATATGAGATGTTCGAAGAGCTGAAAATGGTTTTCCAAGCTCATGCCCGGTCAAGAGATATGAAGTCTCCGACAAGTTCTTCAGCTTGTAAGATGGAGGAAAATAGTTCGCCAAGGAGCACATACTCGTAATGTCCGGGTTGCACAACCGCTGACTCACCGGGAGTTAATCTCCGGATGACGTGGTTATTGATGAAATCCTTCGATCGCTTCCACCGAGCTACAAGAGCTTTGTGATGAACTTCAATATGCGGGGATGGAAAATACCATTCCTGAGGTATATTCAATGCTGAAATCAGCAGAGGTAGAGATCAAAAAGGAACAACAAGTGTTGATGGTGAATAAAACCACTAAGTTCAAGAAAGGCAAGGGTAAGAAGAACTTCAAGAAGCATGGCAAGGAAGTTGTCGCGCCTGGTAAGCCAGTTGCCGGGAAGAAGCCAAAGAATGGACCCAAGCCTGAGACTGAGTGCTTTTATTGCAAGGGAAGTGGTCACTGGAAGCGGAACTGCCCCAAGTACTTAGCGGACAAGAAGGCCAGCAAAACCAAAGGTATATGTGATATACATGTTATTGATGTGTACCTTACCAGCACTCGTAGTAGCTCTTGGATATTTGATACCGGTGCGGTTGCTCATATTTGTAACTCAAAGCAGGAGTTGCGAAATAAGCGGAGACTGGCGAAGGATGAGGTGACGATGCGCGTCGGGAATGGTTCCAAGGTCGATGTGATCGCCGTCGGCACGCTACCTCTACATTTACCTACGGGATTAGTTTTAAACCTCAATAATTGTTATTTAGTGCCAGCTTTGAGCATGAACATTGTATCTGGATCTCGTTTAATGCGAGATGGCTACTCATTTAAATCCGAGAATGGTTGTTCTATTTATATGAGAGATATGTTTTATGGTCATGCCCCGCTGGTCAATGGTTTATTCTTAATGAATCTCGAACGTGATGTTACACATATTCATAGTGTGAATACCAAAAGATGTAAAGTTGATAACGATAGTCCCACATACTTGTGGCACTACCGCCTTGGTCACATTGGTGTCAAGCGCGTGAAGAAGCTCCATGCTGATGGACTTTTAGAGTCTCTCGATTATGAATCATTTGACACATGCGAACCATGACTCATGGGCAAAATGACCAAGACTCCGTTCTCCAGGACAATGGAGCGAGCAACCAACTTATTGGAAATCATACATATTGATGTGTGCGGTCCAATGAGCGTTGAGGCTCGCGGAGGATATTGTTATGTTCTCACCCTCACTGATGACTTGAGTAGATATGGGTATGTCTACTTGATGAAACACAAGTCTGAGACCTTTGAAAAGTTCAAGGAATTTCAAAATGAGGTTGAGAATCAACGTGACCGAAAGATAAAGTTCTTACGATCAGATCGTGGGGGAGAATATTTAAGTCACGAATTTGGTACGCACTAAAGGAAATGTGGAATCGTTTCACAACTCACGCTGCCTGGAACACCTCAGGGTAACGGTGTGTCCGAACGTCGTAATCGCACTCTATTGGATATGGTGCGATCTATGATGTCTCTTACCGATCTACCGCTCTCATTTTGGGGCTATGCTTTAGAGACTGCCGCATTCACTTTAAATAGGGCACCGTCTAGATCCGTTGAGACGACACCGTATGAATTATGGTTTGGGAAGAAACCTAAGCTGTCGTTTCTAAAAGTTTGGGGATGCGATGCTTATGTCAAGAAACTTCAACCTGAAAAGCTCGAACCCAAGTCGGAAAAATGCGTCTTCATAGGATACCCTAAGGAAACCATTGGGTATACCTTCTACCTCAGATCCGAAGGCAAGATCTTTGTTGCCAAGAACGGGTCCTTTCTGGAGAAAGAGTTTCTCTCGAAAGAAGTAAGTGGGAGGAAAGTGGAACTTGATGAAGTACTACCTCTTGAAAGTAGCGCAGCTCAGGAAGATGTTCATGTGGTGCCTGCACTGACTGGAGAGGAAACTAATGATGACGATCAAGGTACTTCGGATCAAGTTACTACTGAACTTCGTAGGTCCACGATGACACGTTCCACACCAGAGTGGTATGGCAACCCTGTCCTGGAAATCATGTTGTTAGACAACGGTGAACCTTCGAACTATGAAGAAGCAATGGCGGGCCCAGATTCCGACAAATGGCTAGAAGCCATGAAATCCGAGATAGGATCCATGTATGAAAACAAAGTATGGACTTTGACAGACTTGCCCGATGATCGGCGAGCGATAGAAAACAAATGGATCTTTAAGAAGAAGACGGACGCAGATGGTAATGTTACCATCTATAAAGCTCGACTTGTCGCTAAGGTTTATCGACAAGTTCAAGGGGTTGAGTACGATGAGACTTTCTCTCCCGTAGCGAAGCTGAAGTCCGTCCGAATCATGTTAGCAATTGCCGCATACTATGATTATGAGATATGGCAAATGGACGTCAAAACGGCATTCCTTAACGTCCATCTTAAGGAAGAACTGTATATGATGCAGCCAGAAGGTTTTGTCGATCCTGAGAATGCTAACAAGGTGTGCAAGCTCCAACGCTCAATCTATGGGCTGGTGCAAGCGTCTCGGAGTTGGAACATTCGATTTGATGAGATGATCAAAGCGTTTGGGTTTACACAGACTTATGGAGAAGCCTGTGTTTACAAGAAAGTGAGTGGGAGCTCTGTAGCATTTCTCATATTATATGTGGATGACATACTTTTGATGGGAAATGATATAGAACTTTTGGACAGCATTAAGGCCTACTTGAATAAGTGTTTTTCAATGAAGGACCTTGGAGAAGCTGCTTACATATTAGGCATCAAGATCTATAGAGATAGATCAAGACGCCTCATAGGTCTTTCACAAAGCACATACCTTGATAAGATATTGAAGAAGTCCAATATGGATCAGTCCAAGAAGGGGTTCTTGCCTGTTTTGCAAGATGTGAAGTTGAGCTCGGCTCAATGTCCAACCACGGCAGAAGATAAAGAAGAGATGAGTGTCATCCCCTATGCCTCAGCCATAGGGTCTATTATGTATGCCATGCTTTGTGTACCGACTGATGTAAACCTTGCCGTAAGTTTGGTAGGAAGGTACCAAAGTAATCCCGCAAGGAACACCGGACAGCGGTCAAGAATATCCTGAAGTACCTAAAGAGGACTAAGGATATGTTTCGTTTATGGAGGTGACGAAGAGCTCGTCAGAAGGGTTACGCCGACGCTTAGCTTCGACACGATCTGATGACTCTAAGTCACAAACCGGATACGTGTTTATTTTTAATGGTGGGGCGAAGGTCGGTGCGATTTGCAAGCAAAGCGTCGTGGCGGGATCTACATGTGAAGCGGAGTACATGGCAGCCTCGGAGGCAGCGATGAAGCAATCTGGTGAAGGAGTTCATCACCGACCTAGGAGTCATACCCAATGCGTCGGGGCCGATCACACTCTTCTGTGACAACACTGGAGCTATTGCACTTGCCAAGGAGCCCAGGTTTCACAAGAAGACCAGGCACATCAAGCTCGTTTCAACTCCATTCGTGAAAATGTTCAAGATGGGGACATAGATATTTGTAAAGTACATGCGGACCTGAATGTAGCAGATCGTTGACTAAACCTCTCCCTAGAGCAAAACATGATCAACACCAGAACTCTATGGGTGTTCGATTCATCACAATGTAACTAGATTATTGACTCTAGTGCAAGTGGGAGACTGTTGGAAATATGCCCTAGAGGCAATAATAAAATGGTTATTATTATATTTCTTTGTTCATGATAATTGTCTATTGTTCATGCTATAATTGTGTTATCCGGAAATCGTAATACATGGGTGAATACATAGACCACAACACATCCCTAGTGAGCCTCTAGTTGACTAGCTCGTTGATCAACAGATAGTCATGGTTTCCTGACTATGGACATTGGATGTCATTGATAACGGGATCACATCATTAGGAGAATGATGTGATGGACAAGACCCAATCCTAAGCATAGCACAAGATCGTGTAGTTCGTTTTGCTAGAGCTTTTCCAAATGTCAAGTATCATTTCCTTAGACCACGAGATTGTGCAACTCCGGATACCGTAGGAGTGCTTTGGGTGTGCCAAACGTCACAACATAACGGGCTGACTATAAAGGTGCACTACGGTATCTCCGAAAGTGTCATTGGGTTGGCACGAATCGAGATCGGGATTTGTCACTCCGTATGATGGAGAGGTATCTTTGGGCCCACTCGGTAATGCATCATCATAATGAGCTCAATGTGACCAAGTGTCCGTCACGGATCATGCATTACTGATGCAGTAAAGTGACTTGCCGGTAACGAGATTAAACGAGGTATTGGGATACCGATGATCGAATCTCGGGCAAGTAACATACCGATTGAAAAAAGGGAATTGTATACGGGATTGATTGAATCCTCGACATCGTGGTTCATCCGATGAGATCATCGAGGAGTATGTGGAAGCCAACATGGGTATCCAGATCCCGCTGTTGGTTATTGGCCGGAGAGGCGTCTCTTTGATGTCTGCATGTCTCCCGAACCCGTAGGGTCTACACACTTAAGGTTCGGTGACGCTAGGGTTGTAGAGATACTAGTATGCGGTAATCCGAAAGTTGTTCGGAGTCCCGGATGAGATCCCGGACGTCACGAGGAGTTCCGAAATGGTCCGGAGGTGAAGAATTATATATAGGAAGTCCATTTTCGGCCATCGGGAATGTTTTGGGGGACACCGGTATTGTATCGGGACCACCGGAAGGGTCCCGGGGGTCCATCGGGTGGGGCCACCTATCCCGGAGGGCCCCATGGGCTGAAGTGGGAGGGGAACTAGCCCCTGGTGGGGTGGGGGCGCCCCACTTGGCTTGGGAGGCAAGCCACCCCCCTTGGCTGCCGCCCCCCCCCCCCCATCTAGATGGGATCTAGAGGGGCCGGCCCTCCCCCTGGACCCCTATATAAAGAGGGGGGAGGGAGGGCTGCGCACCCTAGCCCCTGGCGCCTCCCTCTCCCTCTCCAACACCTCCTCCTCATCCGTAGAGCTTGGCGAAGCCCTGCCGAGATCCCTGCTGCATCCACCACCACACCGTCGTGCTGCTGGATCTCCATCAACCGCTCCTTCCCCCTTGCTGGATCAAGAAGGAGGAGACGTCTTCCCCAACCATACGTGTGTTGAACGCGGAGGTGTCGTCCGTTCGGCACTCGGTCATCGGTGATTTGGATCACGATGAGTACGACTCCATCAACCCCGTTCTCTTGAACGCTTCCGCTCGCGATCTACAAGGGTATGTAGATGCAATCCTCTCTCTCATTGCTAGATGACTCCGTAGATTGATCTTGGTGAAGCGTAGAAAAATTTTATTTTCTGCAACGTTCCCCAACAAGGGGTACGACCTGTATGCCATGGCCCACACTGCCTCTTACAAGCAAGTCAAGGGGAAGGCGAGGAAAGGGGAGGACTTTAACCCGAGCCAGATTCCCATTGATCCAGAGCAGGTGATGATATCCGTGGCGGGAGGTCCGTGGCTCCATAGCCATTGATCCGAGATTGCTCCGAGACCACGGTGAGTTTAATTTGAATGGACGTTACTTGCTAGTCTTAACATTTGAGTGTCATCATGCTAACGAAACATTGGAAATGATCTTTGGTGCAGCGTAACTCCACACAAGCATCACACGATCCTTCTCCAGCTACTGGCACGAGCAAGCCCGCTCCTACACCTCCATGATCACGGTAAGTTTCTCTAGTTTTTTGCTTAACAAATGCATAAAGACCTAGACTTAGCTTTATTTCCTCCAATATGCTTACCTTAATGACCTAGAGTTAGCTTCTTTTCCTCCAAAATGACTTAATAAGCTTACTGACCTCCAAAACCAGCCATACTTAGCTTTGTTTCCTCCAAAATGACCTAAGTTAGTTATAATATGCTTATTTAACTAGGCTTGCTCAATAATGACATGTACTTAGCTTACTTATGTAAAAAACGACATAATTAGCTTAGTTAGCTCGTAAACGATCCATTTTACCTAAGTTAGCTCTAAAATGACCCATTTTCCCTTAGTTAGCTCATAAATGATCCATTTTACCCAAGTTAGCTTTAAAATGACCCATTTTACCTAGATTATCTCCAAAATGATCCATTTTACCTAGATTACCTCCAAAATGATCCATTTTACCTACGTTAGCTCTAAAATGACCCATTTTACCTCGTTAGCTCAAAATGGCCCATTTTACCTCGTTAGCTCCAAAATGACCCATTTTACCTCGTTAGCTCAAAATGACCCATCTTACCTCGTTAGCTCTAAAATGATGCATTTTACCTAAGTTAGCTCATAAATGATCCATTTCACCTAAGTTACCTCACAAACGATGGCGTGCTTCTTCTTCTAGTCTTCTTCTTCTAGTCACCTTTTCCTAACTTTCTTATTTGCCATTTTGCGATTTCATTCACTTCTCGGAAGCTAGCTTGCTATGATGCGATGCTTGTTTTTTATTTCATTCTCTTCTAGTATTCTTCTAGCTTGCTACGATGGAACTTGCTATCTTGATGAAACTTTGCATTGTAATATGTATGTGCAACTTCCTAATGGTTGCAACTTATGTGTATGTGCAACTTGCTATGTATGAATGGATGGAACTATATATGTATGTAAGATGAAACTTATGTGCTGGATATGTCATATGTTTGCTGTTAAATAGCCTTGTGAAATATATCTATACATGTCATATATATTTGCTGTGAAAATTGTTAGATTTAAAAAAACAGAAAAAAAAGAGCCAATATGCAGGCTCTTTGTCGTCTGCCACCAACGGCAACGGGCTCTTTGCCAACAGCCGCGGACGGCAAAGAAGACATGTGGCAGCCAACTGTGCTTCCTGGGAGCTGACCCATTTGGTCGGTTTGCCTCTGATGGCAGCCGGCAAAGAGTAAACAATTTTGCCGTCGGCGGTGGATGACAAAGGCCTGCCGTGTAGTGACGTCTAGCTGACATCATACGGCGGACGGCAAAGGTAGGACAAATTTTGCCGTCAGCGGTGGACGGCAAAGGCCTGCCGTTAGCCACCTAACGGACTAATAGCGCAATTTTTGCCGTCTGCTTTCTTTGCCGTCCGCTGCTTATGGCAAAGGCCCCTTTGTCGTCAGCTACCAAAAGCGGACGGCAAAGTAGCTCTTTACCGGACCTTACTTTGCCGGAGCCTGTTGCCCGTTCATGCCTTTGCCGTCCGCTGTGGCAGACGGCAAAGTAGCTGATTCCTATAGTGATTGTCACACATCTGACGAACTCCTTTGACGAGAGGGCTTTCTCCATTGCAAAGATCCATTCCTTGGCACTATCATGTTGATTGGCACTTAGCTGATCCAATATGGCGTCAGTAGATAGAGCCCAGGTGCTCCGAGACATAGGGCAGTCCAACAGCACGTGTCTCCATGAATCATGTACTCCACATAATTTGCAAGATGAAGATGTAGCCATATTTCGTCTATGTAATACAGCAGTCGACGGGACATAATTTCTTGCCAAACGCCACAGAAAAACCCTTATTTTCGAGGGAACTTGCACCTTCCACAAAGATTTCCATTCAGCTCCTTCTGCTTCTATATTTGATGTGCCCTCCCTGACTTCGAGCCAGGCCTCTCTGTTTCGTTTAGTTCGGACTAGCATACGGTAAGCCGAGCTTACCGAGAAATGACCTCTTGGTTCATCGCTCCAAGCCCAAAAATCTGACACCCGTCTAGTGCATAACGGGATCTGAAGAATTGGCTCTACATCGAAAGGTGTGAACACCGTACGCACAAGCTGTTCATTCCACCCCGCCATCAATGTTTCTATTAGTTCGGCCACACGTCGAGGGGGGTCCAGAACCAGTGAAGTAATTGGCCTTTTGTAACTCTCCCTTGGTATCTAGTTATGAGCTCAGATGTCCGTGGTTTCTCCATCTCCTATCCGTCGAATGATGCCTTGCACTATTACATCTCTCCCATCAAGAATGCCCCTCCAAATTTGTGATGGATGAGAGCCCAATTCCGCCTCCAATAGAGATCAATCTGGATAATATATAGCCTTCAGTATTCTAGCACTCAACGACTCTGGATCATCCATTACCCTCCATGCTTGCCTTGCCAAAAGTGACAAGTTGAAAATTTCCATATCTCTAAACCCCATGCCTCCCATATATTTTGGCATTGTCATTGTATCCCACGATACCCATGCTGGTTTCCTTCTGCCTTCCTTGCAACCCCACCAGAACTATACTGGGATCGCCTAGGCTACTGATTTTAACAAAACTTCCTTGCCTGCTGCAGACAATAATTTTCCCATCCATCCTTTCACTTTCTCCCACACTCTGTCCCTCACATACTTGAAGGTACCATTTTTTGAGTGTCCCACTTCCGTTGGCATACCCAAGTAACGATCACTGAGAGACTCATTTTGCACCTGGATTTTATTCTTCACCTCATCTCTTAGTGTTTGAGGGCAGACCTTACTGAAGAATATAGATGACTTTGCATTATTTACCTTCTGGCCCGAAGCCTGACAATAAGTATCCAACAAGTTTGATATCCTCTCTGCCCCCTCCACACTCGCCTTGAAAAGCAACAGGCTGTCATCTGCAAATAAAAGATGGTTAACGGCGGGTGCCGTGGGTGCCACCTTAATACCTGCCAACAATGACGACTGAGAACTAGATTTCAGGAGGCACGAAAGGCCCTCTACTGCTATCAAGAAAAGGTAAGGGGAGATGGGATCTCCCTGTCGTAGCCCTCTGGATGGTTTGAATTTCTCAAGCTTCTCGCCGTTAAAAAGAACTGAAAAAGAGACACTGGAGATCATAGACATAACTGTGTTAATCCAAACCTGTGCAAATCCCAACTTGCCCAAGATGGCTCTCAAGTAGTCCCACTCCAGCCTGTCATAAGCCTTCATCATATCTAACTTAAGAGCACAAAAGCTGTTATTTTTCGACTTCTTCCGCTTCATGAAGTGTAAACATTCATAAGCACATATGATATTATCCGTTATCAATCTTCCAGGCACAAAAGCTGACTGTTCTTGAGAAATGATGCCTGGTAAAACTTGCTTCAATCTGTTGGCCACCACCTTTTATGCTATTTTATATAAAACGTTGCATAAACTTATCGGTCTAAACTGTGAAAGGAGAGTGGGATTATTCACCTTCGGTATAAGTACCAAGACAGTCTCATTAATGCACTCGGGGCTTTCCTCCCCTCTAACTATCCTTAGAACAATATTAGTCACATCATCACCACAAGTATCCCAATGTTTTTGATAGAACTGCGCAGGGAAACCATCAGGGCCAGGAGCCTTAGTTGGGAACATCTGAAAGAGTGCCTGTTTAACCTCTTCTTTTGTATATGGAGCACAAAGCTCATCGTTCATCGTTGTTGTTACCTTACAGGGGACATGTTCCAACACCTCCTCAACTCCTTGCACTCCTTCGGTCATATAGAGGTCATGGTAAAAACTATTCACCATCGTCCTCAACTCAGCTGGGTCATTTTCCAACACGCCCAGCGCATTCTCGAGAGCCCTAATCATATTCTTCTTCCTCCGTAGACTAGCCCGAAGATGAATTTTTTTTTGTATTCTTGTCTCCCGAGGAAAGCCATTCAACCCTGGCCCGCTGCCTCCACATGATCTCTTCGCGGTGATATAGTTCCACCAATCTTTCATTTATCTTGATCTCCACATGTGATGGTGCCATACGCAACGGATCCGCCCGAAGTTCCTCAAGTTTCTTCTTTAGATCTTTGATCTCCCTTCTCACACTTCCAAAAGACTTTTTACTCCATCTGGTAATCCCCATGGAAACAGCCTCCAACTCATCATGCAACTCTTGAACACTTGCACAAGGCCCCAATGCCGACCATTGCTCACTCACCGCACCACCAAAGCCTTCATGTTTTTCCCACATGGCCTCATACCAAAAACTGTGTGATGGTATTGCATCTCTTGCTCGGCCAAGATCCAGAAGAATGGGACCATGGTCCGAAGTAGCAGCCACATGGTGGTCCAAACCTGCTGAAGGGAAGCGAGCCAACCACCGGGGGTTGACCAAAGCCCTGTCTAATCTGCACCTTGTATAAGTCCCCCCGGCCACCTTCTTTTCAAACGTCCCAAATCTCCCCTTGTATCCAATATCCATCAACATGCAAACATCTGTGGTTTCACGGAAAGCCTAGATCTGTGCATTACTACGTTGTCCAATCCCATCATGCTCGCTTGGACGTAGAACTTCGTTGAAATCTCCTATGCACAGCCAAGCCAGAGGGCTCAAAGTGCTAATGTTTTTCAACACAGTCCATGTTTGATGCCGCAAGTGAGTCTGGGCCTCACCATACACGCACGTCATTCTCCATAACTCCCCTCCGGGCTCCTCAACAGAAACATCAAGGTGATAACAAGAGTAACCCAAAATAGCAATCTTTATTTCGTTTTTCCAAAACAAACCTAAACCACCACTCCTTCCTTGACTATCAACTGCATAAGCTTGATCATAACCCAAAGTACTTGCTGAAGATTCTACCCTAGAGCCTTCAATCTGTGTTTCAACAATACATAAAAGGGTAGGGGCAAATTTCCTCGCGAACTCGCGTAGTTCTTGGACTGTCGCGGCGTTGCCCGCCCCGCGACAGTTCCAACATAAGCCACTCATTGGGCCCGGCGGCGCTCCTCAAAGGAGCCCACCAAATTCTTCACAATCTTGTTCTGAGCTTCATCATCCGCTTCCTCCATCTTTGTGCACTTCGGGTCTCTTTTCAGTGGTGGACTGATCACGTTGTTGCCAGTTGCAACTATAGCCAGCTCATTACCACGTAGTATGCTTGTTTGCTCTTCAAGCCTTTCCCCCCTCTTCCTACTGGGATCATCCATCATCATAGTCGCAGCTGTTTCATCCCGTTCTTCCTCTGCTATGTAGAGATCATCACCAACAGAACCCTTTCCGGCGTCCCGGTTGCCCGATCGCCCTCCTCTTCTACCTCCACGACGGCCTCGTCCTCCACCAGGACCACTACCTGTCCTCATCGTCCAAGAAGCACGGAGATCTCTGAAGACTAGGGCTGATTTTGGGTGGATTCCATCCCCGTGTTCTTTGTATACATGTCCCAGATGACCACAAACAGCGCACCAGTCCGGGAGGCGCTCATACTTGATCCTATAGATCTGCCTCTCCTTACCCCTTATTATTGAAACATCATTCTTCAGAGGCTTGTGGACATTGATCTTGACCCACACACGGCAAAAATTACCCGCAAAATCATAGGATGTCCGCTCTACATGTAGCACTTCTCCCACCTTGCCGGCTAACGAAGGAACCAGATGAACATATAGTTCCGGGACGTCATGTATCTGGATCCAAATATCCAAAGTATCAAGCTTAACCTTGGATAGTTGTGTAATACCATCGTAAGGGGTAATGATGACAGCGTTCCCCCGAAAGTTCCAAGGCCCCTCTTGCATGACTGTTTCCCAATCTCTCAAACAATTGAACTGCAAGGTGTACAGATTAGATTCTAGGGGTTTGAAGTTCACCGGATGAGCGAGATCCCAAGCAGCTCGCATGTTTCGGAAGAACCATCCTTGGTTGTACTCCCTGTCGATGTGCACTCGGGCAACTGCCATCCATCTTGCGGCATCCTTAGGAACAACAGTCTCGTCGACCACGACGTCATCCATGTCCTCCTCCTGGAGCCCTAGCTCCTCCATCAACTTCTCTAGCTCTGTCGCGGACATGGAACCGCCGGCCGTGGCCGACTTGCCCCCCTGTTCCGCAGCCATCTTCGATATCTTACCCGATCTCGTCAGCACCGGTTATAAAAGCAGGGAAACCCTAAACCTAGCCGCCTGAGAAAAGGAGAACACGATCAAGGCCGGGCAGCGCTACGAGGAGCACCCCTTGGTCAGCCCGAATCGGTTCCCTAGATCAGATCGTCCGGGAGGGAAGAAGCGATCTCAACGTCGGCTGGAATCGCCGCCGAGAGGAGAAAACCCTACCGAGAGGGGGAAAAGTCGAACATAAATCCGTTTTTTTTTTAGTACACGGTTCCCTTCGTCTCGCTATATAAGCGAGAAATATGGTCTCCAGCCCTCTTACGCCCACTCGGCCTTCCGTCAGCCCATCCAAATGAGTTCAATGCTTTCGGCCTGCAAAACAGGCCCCGCCCGCCTTAGCCGCGCAATCTCCCCCAAAAGCGAATCACGGCCGTCCATACAAACCCTCACCAACAAATCCCCGCCACCCACTTCCACACAGAGGGATACATAACCCACCACGAGCGCCGCCCGCTAGGGTTTCTTCTCCCTCCCTGGTTGCGCAGCTCACCCCGAACCCCCAGCCCCCCTCCCCGGCGCCGCCGCAGCAGCAAGATGGTGAAGGGACGCACCGGCCAGCGCGTGAGGCTCTACGTCCGCGGCACCATCCTCGGATACAAGCGGTGAGCAGCTCCCTCCGCTGCCGCGGTTCTGTTCCTTCTCCGTTTCTCCCTCGCTTGGGTCTCTGACTGAATCCGTGGGGCTTGGTTGGGCGCGCAGGTCCAAGTCGAACCAGTACGAGACGGCGTCGCTGGTGCAGATCGAGGGGGTGAACACCAGGGAGGACGTGGCCTGGTACGGCGGCAAGAGGATGGCCTACGTCTACAAGGCCAAGACCAAGAGCAACGGCACCCACTACCGCTGCATCTGGGGCAAGGTCTCCCGCCCCCACGGCAACACCGGCGTCGTCCGGGCCAAGTTCACCTCCAACCTGCCCGCCGAGGCCATGGTGAGTTGCTCGGTCCAACTTCTCCGGTTGTCTGTTTCGGTGGCATGCTTGCTGCTCTTTGATGTACTGACTTGTGTTGCCTGCTGACCGTGCTGTGGTGTTTGCTTTGCTCAGGGGAAAAAGGTCAGGGTCTTCATGTACCCGAGCAGCATCTAAAAGGTTAGAATCGATCCGTTGCTGGTTATTTGTTTACCATCCAGAATGTGTTGTTGCCTGATGCACAATTTTCTAAATCGAATTGTCAGTTATTCATGACTCATCCATGTGTATTTTGTTTGGTCAGTGTAAAATCTTATCACACACTTGCAATATGTAATAGTATGTGCTGGCATTCTTCTCTTTAGCAAATTGCATAGTGAAGTGGGGAAATAGGCACTACTCGTGTATACTGAATTTGCTCCCATATGTAAATTTGTGTATTGTGCATGGACATTTCTGCTCTTACAGCATCTTTCTGGACATGTGGGCTCACCTTGATCAACTGACGATTAGTCGCTTATTACTTGCATAAAAAATAGCTGCATTAGTTGGCCTTTAGCCTTTAGGCATTTGCAAGCACTGTTGATAAATCATTTGTTACTTGCACTGAGTATGAGAGGGACAGAATGATGGTAGGGATGAGGAATTGCTGGGTGTATTTCTCGTACATGCTCAAGAATTTTAGTTTGATGATATTCTGTTGCTACAGTATATTATTTTGTGCATAATTATGATTCGAAATTCTTCGTGTAAATCTTGATTCACAGCCTTCTGTTTGATCCCCTGCTAATGTTATATGTCGCATTGAATGCAGGTTATTTTGAAGTGTGGAGGATTTCGCTCGTCCCTTAGGTTTCATTTCAGAGTCTTGTAAGATGAATTCATGCCCGGATAGCAAGTTGAACTGCTGTTTCCCTGTGAAGAACTGTAGTTTTCATGTTATCTCCAATGCGTGGGTCGCACATTATATGATGTTATATGTAGTTCGAACCTGATGCTGTTTTTGCCCACTTTCTGCGTTCTATCCTTGCAATTTAGCTATCAAATCTGATTCTGAGATGTTTTTACTCTTCTTTCATTAATGTTTGTATGCCCTTTTGATGATTGCTGAAAGAGTTTACCTTGCTTTGGCTGGCCACCTACGGCGAGTAGAATGCCTCTTGAGGAAATTGTTGCACGCCACTGTGTACATGTATTTTTAGTACACTTGCCAGAAATTATAATTTCTGGAAAAATCTATTTCTGGTAACCGTTTGGTGGTTACGTAATTTCAAAATATGTGCATTTTGGTTCCAAAGATCCTTACAAGGCTTTTATCCAATGATGCTGGCAGGTTACACAGGGCTGCATTTCTATATCTAAGTAACTCTAGTTCTCTCAGTATTCAATTTAGCTGAAATCAAACCAGTTTTTGTTAACATAGTATGAACACGGATGCTCATGTATATGCACACACTCACTCCTATGAATACAGATATACACCCCCTACCTCTATGAGCGCCTCCGAGATAATAATTGACGAAGAAACAGTAGTCGACCGCCTTCGAGATAATAAGCTGACACAGAATCATGAGATTGACGAAGAAACAGTAGTCGACCGGAGTCTCCACCTATTAATAGTCAATCAAAGTTCTTCAAAAGTTGCATCTCTAACTTAATTCAAAAGCTTTGCCATGATTTTTGCAAAGAAACTGCATAATATCAAATCTGCATAAGCTGGGCTAACCTCATTTTCTTCGAAAAGAGGCATAGGCACCCATGAGGTATCGTAGAGCATGTCGTGGTTGGGGTTACACCCCTTGCAATTGCAAGGCAAGACGTTGAATTGTCACTTATCATCATCACTACGACCACTACCAATGTTAGATGATAATCCATTTGAACTTCAGCCGAACAGAACACCAAATGCTTCTTGGTGTTGAGTGCATGGTATATGAACGCTACACTTACACAACATTGATGAAGAATATTAAATCAAATATGCAAAAGAGGATTTATCGGCATTCAACACCTAGCATACTAGGGTTCCTCCATATCTCGGAGAACTGTGTGTATTTTTTTTTCCGAGAGTACGCCTAGGCGTACCATAGCTTTATAGAAGGCAGAATTGTAAGTACAAGAATACTACCGTTCGTTGCGAACAACGAGTGCAGCACAAACACCACACGTAGGCACCAACGACCACACAACACTACAAAGCACAAGCGCCTGCCTTAGGCACCAACGGCCATACAGCACTACAAAGCACAAGCGCCTGCCTAACAGATAACAACACCGCGTCTCAACCCACACCAAGCAACTCCGAAGACCAACTGCTCCCACATGACTTCGCTTGTCGACGCACCATCCACCCTGAATGCCGAAGAGGAGGTGGCAGGTAAATGGCAGGACTTGCTCCGATCCGAGGAAAACACTGTCTTGGATGCACCGGCCATGGTCGTGCATAGCGCTGCCGGAAAATAGAATAGGACCACGGCAAACACCGGAGAAGAGCAACGAGGAACGAAGCCGTGTCTCCAAACACAATGCTCCCAACAGAGGAGCGACGTCAAGTACGCCGCCATCGTGTCGATCTGACCGAATCAAGGCCTTTGCCCGGAGACAACAACCAACTCCACCCGAGCGAGGGAAATGTCGAAACACCTCGGCGACGCCTCCAAGAAGGGGGGCGACACCCACAGGTGCCATCGCCGCCGGCCCGGCAAGAGCCACACAGGTATTACTTGGACATAGACACGACGAACATCACAAGGATAATAAAATGGTAAACATGGATGAACAATCAAAGTAATACACACAGGTTTCCACCTAGGGTATGATATTACAAAGAGATGTATAAGGGGTGGTGATGAAGATGGTTGATGTCAAAGTCTCCTTGGTCGAGATGTTGGCACGACGGAGCCCTTCTATCAATTCCCCCTCGGATCCCTTCTGAAGGCTAGGGTTCTTAGTTCTGGTGAAGTTTCTAGTGTCTTTGTAACTTTGGTTCGTGTCGAATCCATCGTGGTGAAATAGTCAACCCAGGGAGGCAAAACCACCTGGTACGAGAGGTCGCGCTCGTACCACACGACGTCTTTCCCTGGATGCCTTGTTGTAGCTGGAAATTGCTCCACTCGATCGCTTCTCTTCAAGATAAGTTTCCATCACGTCAAATAACATGATTTTCACACATATATCGGTGTTCTGCTCTTTAACGCTTCAGATCCCCTTGTTGGTTAAGATCATGGTGAAATCAATCAAAAGAGTGCGCGAATGATGTAAAAATTACGACAATCCTACGACTTCAACATATAAACTGAAAGGTAAAAACTAATGCAAATTTAGACTCATTAAGTGTGTTGGGAGGCCTCCAATGCTCCCCAACTTGGGAGGTCACGACGATAGAAGCCTCCTCTAGGTCGTCGATGAGACACCATTACTGGACTCATGGTATCGATGCATGGATGCACTCTCATCAAGCGCGTTGGGAGGCCTCCAATGCTCCCCAACTTGGGAGGTCATGACGATAGAAGCCTCCTCTAGGTCGTCGATGAGACGCCACTACTGGACTCATGGTCTCGATGCATGGATGCACTCGAGTCTGAGGGCCTAGGGGGCTCATGTCCCGCCTGAGCACGAGGCGACGCAAGGGTCCCTTCAAAGATCTCATTAGCCTTAATGGCTGCAATATATTCCAAACAAGGCACATACTCGTCGCGGAACACCATCACACCGTCTCTGACAACATCAAACAAGTGCTCCAGGGGCCATTCGAGGACCGAGAACCCAAAACCCGAAGGGCAAGGAAGGAAGGCGAAGTACCTAAATCAAGGTTGCAGGGTACAGCCGTGGCCTATCGGGCCACTACCGTTGGGCCATAAGTAACATAGTCTTTTTTTAGTTGGATGAATAACATTGTTTTTTTAAAGATTTTTCTTGAAAAAAAAGCTGTTTTTTTAAGAGCCGTGTTATACACACGACAATATTCAGACGAGTCATACATGGGGCACCTGGCTGCTGGATTTGGATGTCGTGCATACATCGAGCACCAGGAATCGTGCATGAAGGAGTTTCAATTTTTAAATACGGCGTTGCATCGGAAAATGACTACAAAAGGTGTAATAAAGGGGGTATGTTTCCAAATTCTGTTTTGTGCGCCGAAATTGCAAAATTCCCGCCAGCCACGGAGAATTTCCTGTTGCCCACCATCTCGCCCACCCACGTCATCGATCCGAGGCACCGGCCTCTCCACCAATCAGCGCGCACCTCCTCCCCTCTATATACTTCCTCCGCCCCCCGCCTCCATTCGCATCTGCAATTCCCCACCTCCAAGCAAAACACCTCCCACTCCCTCTCCCAGCTCCGCAGCAGCAGCCATGGCCCCCAAGGCAGACAAGAAGCCGGCCGCCGAGAGCAAGGTCGAGAAGGCGGCGGAGAAGACCCCGGCGGGCAAGAAGCCCAAGGCCGAGAAGCGGCCGCCGGCGGGCAAGACGGCGGCCAAGGAGGGCGGCGAGGGCAAGACGAGGGGCCGGAAGAAGGGCAGCAAGGCGAAGAAGGGCGTGGAGACGTACAAGATCTACATCTTCAAGGTGCTGAAGCAGGTGCACCCGGACGTGGGCATCTCCTCCAAGGCCATGTCCATCATGAACTCCTTCATCAACGACATCTTCGAGAAGCTCGCCGGGGAGTCGGCCAAGCTGGCGAGGTACAACAAGAAGCCCACCATCACCTCCCGGGAGATCCAGACCTCCGTCCGCCTCGTCCTCCCCGGCGAGCTCGCCAAGCACGCCGTCTCCGAGGGCACCAAGGCCGTCACCAAGTTCACCTCCTCCTAGACTGAATCTGAACGCGTCGCCCTTGTTGCCACAGATGTATTTCGCTGCTGTTGGCTCTGCTTATCTCTCTGCGAGTAGTGGTAGATGATTGCCAACGCTTTGTTGGCTCCTTGGTTGTTAGAGGTGAACTTCTTTGCTTTTGCAAACTGATATCTATCTAGAGTGTTGCAGTCGTGGTTCTGTATCCGTATCAGCGATGATTTGACTGATGTTGGCTTTTCTACTCTTCTGAACTGAACACAGCCATGTCTGGCCAATTTGCACTTTGTCTGCGCTAATGGATCGGAATGCAAACTGAGATGCGATTTAGAATAATGGTGATGCATTGATGCTGTTTGTGGTTTCTTCAGTCTGTGATTTGATTTTGAAGAACAGCAAGTGCTTGCACTAATCGCTGCCATGTGTTTCTGCTTTCGTACGGTAGTAAGTTCAGTTTGCAGACCCCTGATCCTCCGTCAGTAGGTTCCGTTTCTGCACGAGATCGAGAAAACCAGTGCTCGGTGGAACATGGCAATGCAGAATCGAGAGCCTTGGTATGTCTCGTTATTGTTTTGGCACCCCAGTAATTAGCATTGTTGATGCATTACTCTGCAATTAGTGTCAGTCAATTGGTAAACCAGTCTGCAGCAGCTTGGCTTCTCTGTTTTATTGCCTTGCTCTTTCACTGAAGAAATGCGTGGGTGATGGTAGTTTACACAGTACTGTACAATACTACATACAAGCAATGCGTGGCAAAATACATCGCAGAAATGTTCTGATTCACGTACTAGTAAACGGCAATGGCTTTGTTTTTGAAGAGATACTTTGGAGGTCCGAAAAATTGCGGATCAGCAGTGGAGCCGCGTCGAGCTCGGGCGAAGAGGAGATCTATCCCCCTTTTTACTTTGGTGACCGCTATGGTGGTGTTGGAAAAGGGTGACGGAAGCTGGCATCAAGCTCGAGTCTTTTTTGGTCGGTGGGTATGTGACTTGTACTTTATTCCTCGGCGACCGCTTTATCCTCTGATGCTGGTCGGTTAAACATTTTTTAAATTATAAAAAAGTGTGCACATTTCTGTATCTTAAGTTGCACATATATGTGCAACTCTAGTAATCTCAATATTCAAGTCGGTCGAAAATCAAACCGGGAGGTTTGCTTTTGTAGGAATGCCAAAGTAGGTTAAGCTACATTTTTAGCAAACTAACTAGCTTTCTTAATAATTAATCAAAGTTCTTCAAAAGTCACATCTTTAAGTGAAGTCAAATGAATTTCAAAATTGCATAAGCTGGGCTAACCTCAATTTTTTTTGAAAAGCCGCATAGCCACCCATGAGGTATCTAGAGCATGTGTGTGGTTTGGGTCACACCCCTTGCAAGGCAAGCCATTGAATTGTCACTTGATCACTATCATCATCACACCACCATCACTACCACCACTGCCCTGATGATAATCCACTTGAACTAGAGCCGACTTTCCGTCCAAACAAAACACCAAATGCTTGTTGGTGTCGGGTGCATGGTCTATGAACGTCACACCATGGCAAAAATATAGCCGCGCAATATTTATTATAATGTCGTCGCGGAAAACAAACCTAGAATGAAACAACCTGAAAATAGTTCTCCCACTTTCGGCTTGTGATAGAAAAAACGGGAGATTTTTTTTTGGAGTGAAGAAATAAATTTTGGTAGAGCAAAAAAAAAAAAAAATGGAGCGAGCTTTCCGTTTGGCGGCCAAAGTTTTTTTTCCTTTAGTCTTGGTGGCCGAAGGTTAACTGGGTGGGCCAGGTGGCCGTGGAAGTGCATACAACCCAGGCTCTCGTTTGCCTAAAAAGTACCCAGGCCCGCTTGGGAGATCTGGAAAATATACCCATGTAAATATTTCTACATTTGTATTTTACTTGTCACCAATGGAAGGGGGGAACCTATTTGGCGCGCGGGTCACCGGTTAGCGACCGCGTGCGTACCCCCCTCATGCGTACGTTTTTGTATGGGCCGGTCCATTTATGGGTTTCATCCTAACCTGTTTTGGAAAGGTTCAAGGTTCTAGAACCTTCCCTGAACCTTTTTTCTTTTTTTCTTTCTGTTTTATCTTTCTTTTTCTTTTCCCCCTTTCTTTCATGTTTATTTTCCCGTTTTCTTTTTCTTGTTTTCTTTTCTTTTCCGTTTTCATTTATTTGTTTTTCCAATTTGTGAAAATATTTTAAATTCACGAACATTTTGTGAAATCATATTTTTGAAATCATGAATATTTTTAAATTCACAAACAATTTTTCGAAATCGTGAACTTTCTCTTAAATCATGATCATTTTTAGAATTCGTTTATATATTTTGAATCATGAACATTTTTAAATTGATGAACAAGAATTTGAATTCATGAGCATTTCTTAAATTGGTGCACATTTCTTTACAAATTCGTGAACTTTTTTGAAATCTCGGACATTTTTAAAATTCGTGAACATTTTTTAGTTCCTGAACATTGTTTTTACAAATTCCTCAAAATTCTATTAAACGGTGAACTTTTTTGAATTCCTAATTTTTTTTTCTGAAATCATGATTTTTTTTTGAATTCATGAATATTTTTTTAAAAATTTTGCAACTTTTTTAAATATTAGAACTTTTAAATATCCCGAATTATAGAAAAAAGTAGGAATGAACCAAAGGAAAAAAAAGGGGCATCCCTGCCCGCACATGGGCCGCCCTTGTAAAATAAAACTGTCTTTGGTTGACGAAGGAGGGTTGTGCTGGAGGCTGCATCGATGCGGAGAGCGGTGGAGATGAATTGGCCTGTCCGTTAGGGGTCTGCGACAGTATCAAATCATCTTTTATTGCTGGCACCCGTCACTCTGCAGTCGCCGCCGCCATTGTTCCAGAGTTAGCTCCAACAGTCGCCACCAGCATTGCCGTAGACCTTGC
Source organism: Aegilops longissima (assembly GCA_021605205.1). Lineage (NCBI taxonomy): Eukaryota > Viridiplantae > Streptophyta > Magnoliopsida > Poales > Poaceae > Aegilops > Aegilops longissima. The sequence goes on from CM038681.1 coordinate 601,744,234, forward strand.
TCCGGCAGTCGCTGTTGCCGTGGAGCTAATCCCGCGGTCGCTACCGACGTTCCCGCGCAGCCCGCGCTCCCTGCCTGACTAGGACCACAAGTTCCGTGCTCATCGCCGCCTCAACACGTCGGCCAGTGGGAGCTCCAGCTACGGCGGCGCTCACACCAGAGACCCGCCAGGCTCGTCTTCCCTGCCACCGCCGCCTCGCCCATCCTGTGTGGTTCCGCCCGTTCGGCGGCGGCGTGTGCCCTTCTCCTCGACTAGGTAAGAGAGACTGGATCACAGGACACGAGAAAAAAAAAATACAGACATGATGAGGAGTGTTTCTGATGCCGGCCAAAACCGAGTGTAACCTGGAAAACCCCTGTAAACTTTACGGACCAAACGACCAAGCAATAGCCTAATCGAAGCCCACCCGGATTTCTTTACAAAGGGCGATCCAATCGGGGGCCCATGCTCTCGTTCCCTTCGTCTCTCTCCCTCTTTCTTCCTTGTCTAAAGAAAAAAAACTCTATCTTTCTTCCCGCCTGTCCGCCCGCCCAAAAAAAACTTCCCCCAAAAAACCACCCACCAAGCAGCAGGTCGCCATGGCGGAGGAGCAGATGGAGGAGGCGGCGTCGTCCGCGGCGGCCTCCGGCACGCCGTTCCAGCTCCAGTTCGACAAGGCTATCCCCTTCCAGGTATCTCGCCTCCCTCCCTTCTCCCGCTGTTGGAAACGCCCCCCCTCGCGCGCGAGCTCGCCTCGACGAGCTTCACCAAGCCGCGCTGAAGCTTCTGAATCGCCCCTCCCCTCCCCTCCCCGAATTAGTGCAGTTCAGAAAATCCCCCCTACCCCCGCAGGGGCGACTCGGGTGGCCGAAAACCTAGCCCCGCCGCCGGCCTTTCCCCGTCCCTCTCTCCTCCTTGTCGCCACCAGAGGGGTCCGCCGGCTCGCCGCGTGGGCTCCGGTGAAGGTGGCGGCGAGGATCTGCTCGCGCCGCTCTCTCGCGGGGTGGGCTTCGGACACGAGGCGGCGGCCTCGCGGGAGGACGCGGCTGGATTTCGGCTGGTAATCCAGGGGTGGCCGCACCCTTGCCGCATGCCAACCGTTTGCTGAAATTCCTAAGAGGGTTGGGCCGGGACCTAGTGGTTTCCTACTGTCACTTCGTGCGGCTGAGAGGGGTTTTGGCTGGGATTTAGCGGTGGATCGATTCGTCTGGCCTAAACACGATCAGGAACCACACTATTTTGATAATCTGGAGCGACAAACACCATATTTGTTTATCGAGTTTACCTTTGGCATTTGCACCCAGTGATCCATTTTTCAGCCCTTAGACATGCTTGATTCATCCGATTTCTATTTTATACCCTATTCAGCAACATTCAGCTATATAGATCCGACAGTTAGCGCTGCTGAGTATTTGACATCTTTATGTATTGCGTGCACCTTTCCGTTTTATGTTATTTATTTATTGTAGATTCATATTAATATGATCCATTAGAAATTGTCTTACATATGTTCTACTTTTCTTAGATAAAATTGGCAGAGTGGAACCCAGAGAAGGATCTGCTTGCTATGGTTACTGATGACTCCAAGGTTCTCCTCCATCGCTTCAATTGGCAACGGCTGTGGACTATATCCCCTGGTTGCTAACCTCCCACCCCTTGGTGCTCATAATAAAAACGACGAGCCATCTATCAAATTATTATTTTTTCTTTCTTTTTAAATGCCAAAAAAGCAAATATAGTTATAGACATTCCTCATGTTCGGTATGTTCAAAGAAGTACCTGTCTTGTGTTGAGGTGCACCTTGTCTATTCAACAATAAGTACATAAGCACATATTTTGCAGTCGTATCCTAAGTAAAAGCCAGATGCTTTGGCAATTTGTGTTTAGAAGAAGTGAGATCCCTGCTCCATGACAAACTTCACCAGCTGAGAACACTGTCCGTTTTCTGTGTAGTCTTATTATACTTGCACCCTTAGGGCCTATTTGGAATGCAGGATTCTAAAAAAGGCAGATGCCATGACTTCCTGGATCTTACAGGAACTTGCAAACATGTCTCTTTAGACTTCCACAAAAAGTTTGCTGGAATTTAAAGATAGAGAATGTGCATACAGGACACAAAGAATAATTTTCGTAAGGTCTAACCCCTAGGCCCTAGTAGAGATCCTTTAAGATTGGGATGTTGGGGAGCAACCCATATAATTTTTTGGTGGTCCCATTCTTTCGATCCAAAGGGAATCTATTCAAAAGTAATGCTATGGATTGAAATCCTACAAAATCGTATAGAAATCCTTCAACCCATGGTAAGAGCTGGCAGATCCGACATCGGCACTGGATAATGGATCACCTGGCGGTAGCCGAACTTCGAAACTGACCCTTTTCCTTTCCTTCCTCAAAATGCAAGGGGCCCTTGATGTATGCTTTCTCAGTAGTTGAACTGACAACATCTGTTTTCAAGTTAAAATGGTAGCAGGCACTAAAATAGTAAAATGCTTATTTTTCAGGGAAGTGCATCACATCAATTTGCTGGAGCCCTGATGGTAAAATAGTAGCACTTGGTACAGAAGATGGTTTTGTTCTTTTGCATGATGTTGAGGTGTGTATGCTGAAAGCAATGGGTAGAAACTATTGATGCCTTCTTTTTTGTTGCAGGACTATCTTTTCATACTTCATGCAAACCTGAACTCTGCATGGTTCCTTATAATTTGCTAATGGCACTGTTCTCATTTTGGCCTTCATAACTTTTGACTTTTATGTATGGAATTATTAGGAGATCACTGGGGGCACATGCTCCCAAGGACCTCTGAGACAACTATGTGCATACATAAAGAATATGGATCTTCCCATAAAAAATTGTGTCTCAGTAATATAATGAAGTGGTTAGTTGATGCTAAAACTAGACACATTGATACAGCACATTTCGAATTGCTTTATTTTCTGTTGAGCACCATTTCGAATTTGCAATCTGTTGCAGTTTCATCGTAACTGAATTTGCAATATCATTTTTTATCACTGTGTGTTAGTAGTTATTATAGAAACTCCTTATATGATCTCGAAGGTTGTAACATAAGTACATAATCTATTTTATGTTTTGACTCTTGTGCAATTTGTGTTTTTTGTATTACACAAACAATCATGCATGCTATTACAGTTTACTTGTTACTTCTATTTACTTTACCACTTCGTGTATGTATAAATAACGTGAGTGCTAATTGCAGAATGGGAAGATGTTACGAAGTATAAAATCTCACGATGTTGCCATCGTATGTCTGAATTGGGCAGAAGATGAACCGCTATCAAGGGTATATTTATTCCCTTGAAAAACATTTACTATATTTACTCAAGATATTATTTGTTAAATCACATACAGCTTGCATCTTATTGAAAATTATTCAGTGAAACTTGCAACCGGAGATGATCAACTGCTTGAATTTTGCACTTACTGAGAATAGTATAGGGTTTCAGTGGAAAAGTTCCTTACTAGAGCCCTCTGCTAATTACTACAGACTGACAAGGAAGACTTGTTATCTTATGAAGACCGCACTACACGTTTCTTTCCTCCTGCTCCCGTGATGCCTAGGATAGGTGGGCTCAATTCGGGAGATACTGGTCTTGCAGATGAGAATGAAGAAGCCATTCAGGCATTTTCAAGTGCTTCGTGTCAACGTTTTAATATTCTGTGCACTGGTGATAAAGATGGTTGCATTTGCTTCAGTATTTTTGGAATATTTCCAATTGGAAAGATAGTAAGTAAACACAATAACTGAATGCTCTACATTTACAGTCAATATAATCAGCTATGCATGCTTTCTTCTGATTCTCAAGGTTGTTCTTATCATTAATACCCTTTTGTTACTTTGACAGCAAGGCTCATATACCTTAACAGTAAATATGATATTATGAAATAGTTATTTCTGCAATATTTTTACGATCTATGGATATTGACAAACTGTTGCCTACCGTTTGTCTTTGTAAATTATTAGTTCTGGGGCATACCCTGGCAGTAATGAGTTTATTGTTGATATTTCAGAACATAAGTAAGGTTCCAATCCATGTACAATCCTCTGGAAAAAGAACTAGCTACCGACTTCAGGATGTTTCCATAAGCAAGGTCATTATTCTTCACTTCTTAGGTTCTTATGCACGTATCAGTCTGCTGGATATGATATTCTGAGCAATAGTTGTTCTTAATATCAGGTCTCTTTATCACGAAATCTCCATCAGTTGGTTCTTCTGTGCTCCGGAAAGCTGATTAATACTGACAACCTTTCTCTCAGTAATGATCTTTCTGTTGGGGTACATTGTTTGCACCTTGATACCTCTATCTTTTCCAACAGGTAATGGCATACCAATTCCATTGCCTTTTAATGCCTTCTGTCCTTGTTCCGAAACCATCTTCTTCTTGTGGTCTTGTATGAAAATAAAAATAGATCCACAAAAGGTGCTAGAATAACACATTCACTGGCACCTAAAAGATTGAACTCTGACGGTCCAATTCACCGATCGTAACTAATTATTTGGCCAAGTGTAAATATCTTAGGCTTTTGTTGTTTCCCTAAAATATAGCAGCAGTATTTCAGTACTAAAGTTTGTAAGGATATTGACTGCTGTGCTGTTCCTACTAAAATTGAATAAATATTTTTTTATTCTGTTTGTCTTATCACCAATAAAGGAAAAATGAGCTACATCAGGTGTCTCAACAAGCGTCAAGTATTCAAGATCTGGTCGAAGTTGTCCGTGCTTCCATATCTATGATGTCCAAACAATGGTCGAATGCTATGAACTTATTTCATGAGAAATTTAGTGCCTTGCCTTCTCTGCTTACTGCCCATGGTATGATTGGTTTCTTTTGAAGCCATAACCGTCAAGAATCACATACCTTTATTTTTCTACGTTGGTCTAAGTTTTTGACCATTTACAGGGATGGAATCTAGCTCCGAGGATGAGTTTATGAGCCTTTTGTTTGGGACACATACAAGTCCGGCTCTACATCAATTTCTAGTCAGCTCCCTTGGTGAAGCGGTATTTATTGCTATTGCCATAACTTGCATACCTTCTTTTCTTAAATAACCTGTCTAAACTTGTTATTTTTTATATGAAAGGGTCTCAAGAGGATAGCTAAAACTATTGAAAGTGCTGGAAGAGAACTTCGTATTGTTGTCAGTGAGCATCTTCAGGTCAGCTACTACATAATGATACCAGAGCAACATATTATTGGTAGTATTGTCTGTATTTTTGGTTCACTTCTAATGGATACTATAGAGTTTGTTAGGCAGCTTCACGTCTTTCTGCTATAATTAGTTAAGTTGTAGTGCTTTACTAGTTAGGTGACTCAGTTATTAAAAACAAAGTTAGTTGACTCAAACCAGGAAGTACTGTTAGTATTGGTAGAATCCACAGCCATGTCTTCCTTTATATCACAACATTAAAGTCATAGTTCACTAACTGGAGGTCAACCCATCTGGTTTGGCCAGACTAAACATGTGTTATACCTGCAACCTATTTCAAGTTTCTGTAATTAAAATTGAGTTGCTTGCTAATATGTTCTTTATTTATAGCCCGCAGTCGAAATTATTTCATTCAGGCTTGCAGAACTGAGAGGCCTTGCGAGATGGCGTTCAAGATTTCAGAACATTGGGTTAGATGAAAAGCTTATGGATGGTGTAACTGAGAGGGTAGGGATGCTAGTTGTGCAAGTTGAGCGCTTTTCAAGGGTTGCAGCTACTGTTCTTTATCTGGTACACTTTTTTTCTTGTTTCATGTTTTCTCAAATTTTGTTGAGAATTGGGACTCGTGTCATCTTAAAATGAGGCTCCTTCCTGAACAAGTGCGCATATCATTTCCCTTTTTTTGGGCATATCCAGTTATGGTTACTGATGATGATGTACCTTTGGTAGTTTCTCATGTAGTAACTTTCATTGATTCATTGACTTTCCAGTTCCAAAATTTCTTCAGCTGGGTTTTGAAGTGTGTTAAGATATTGTTAAGTGAACCAACTGATCAAGTTCCATCCACAAACAGGTTTATGTCTTTCTTTCTTACTGTCCTCTTCATTCTCATGTCATGAATTTTGTTATTAACTAGCAGGGGATTATCTTCTGTAGTGAACTTGTGGTGATTTTTCTGAAGTTTCTTCTTGATAAGAATCCAATCAAGCAGTTACTTGAAACAGATCAGATATTTGAGTGGGATATGTAAGTAGCATGCCAGTTGTTGTTTTATGTTTGCTATTGATTTATTGGACTTTATTTACACTATCTGTATAGATTTGAAGATTTTTGGTACCTATTTGCATGTTACTATTCACCATTTATAAACATAAGTGCATGGTTGTATCTGGACATGGATGGGTTGTACTGTTGTACTATGGAAGTTTTCGTAGATGCAGTTTTCGTACATTGTTGTGTCTTGGCATTGCTAACTGCATGGCTTATCTTTAAAGAAGAAACATCATTCCTGCATGTATGTACCTTTGTGGTCTGGATGTTTTTAGCATTGCTTTCATAGTTTGAAGATTTATGGTACCTATTCCCAAGTTGTGATGATGCGTGGCTAACTTATTTAATTGTGTGCAACACACTTCTTCAGTGATACTGCGAAACATGTTGAGCATCTAGTAGTTTTTGGAGGATTTACAGACACAAAGTTTTTGGAAAGGAGTTTGGCCAAGCAATTTAGCGAGTTGGAAGAAAGGTGAATCATTTTATTGCTTCAAATTATTTGCCAGTACACGTGTCTCGACTCAATGTACTGTTCAGTCAAATCTTTGTGTATTCAGTTTCTACAGACAGAATAACTTTGAACTTGTTCCTTGTTACTTAAAATAACTGTTCCTTCCTTTTGTGAAGCAGTTTTATGCTATGCTAACAACTCTATATCCCATATTTTTTAGCTTGAAGGAGGCTTTCTTGATGCCGTTCACTACTGTATCTTCACAAATACATTACCAAGGATTGCTTCCTCTTTATCCTGTTACATCGTCCGATGCCTTGTCATCAACCAGTACTCCAGCATCAATTGCGTTCTATAAGGTTTATGTTCTCTTTGGTGATTTCTTCCAACAAACTAATGGCCCTGATGTGAACATACTCATTGCTTATTTCCATGTTTTTCTTCAACTTATTCTGTACATGCTTTGCATTGGGTCCATGATCTGTCACTTTTCAAAGTCCTAACTGATTACTCAAAATAGCAGGATAAAGATTCTCAGCATAATGCTTCTTCATATAGCTCGACTAACTACATATGCTTCAAGATACCTGATGGATCGTTAAATTTAAGAAATTTCGTTGCTGTGATAAAGGACTTCTGCAACTCATGTAGTACCTCCAGCACACCATCACTTTCAGGTTTTCTGTTGCATATACCTGTTGAATACGAGTGTGTTGATCTGTCTCTTTACAAGGTATCCCCTGTTACAGTTATTGAGGCAATACTTTGCTTTTGTAAAGCACTTTGCATATCTTAGATAAGAAAACATTATTCACAGGACAACCAGGTGGTTTTACTACTTAGTGGAAAGTCCAGCTCTGAAAGTGCCGGGAGATCTTGGATGGTTATGCTGCAGACAGAGAACCTCTCTTTTTCACAGCTCTCAAGAACATTCCCTGCAAATTATTACAATCTCCAAGAATTGGAGGTACGAATTTTCTTAAATGAGAACAGTATGGGAGAAACCTACTGAAAAAGTTACTACAAAAAATTAAACTAGCCACATTAGTAGTAATTAATCGCTGCAACAAGATAAACAAAATCGCACTGGATCTGTAAACTGGTCCATTGACAAGGAGATGCTTGTTGAAGCTGACTTTACTTTTTTGCTGGCAAATGGTAATAGTGCTAATTTCCTGCCATGAACATGTATAGGCGCTGGAACTCCAATTGGATACTGATTATGGAAAAGTTCGTAGTATCCCTCACCCTTTGTCTACTCCGCTGGCAGTCAGTGGTAGGTTGAGTGTTTATTTCTGCACATGATTTTTAGTTGGTATTCATTTCACATAACGAGTAATGTTTACAGCCTCAAGAGGAGTGGCTTGCGTCTTCTCATCGCGGAGGCATGCTTTGGTCTATATCCTTGATGAGGACGAAGACGAGGATGAAGATGAAGATTCTGAGATGGAGTGACCATGGTACAGCACCAGCAGCTTCAGCTCGCCATGCAGCAGAAAAGATTGTAGAATTGCACTCTCCTGTGCTGAAAACAGAGCATAAGTAGCTGCCAGTCACAATGAGCAACCTGCGGTCATGATCACCGGGAGCCTAGCGCAGGACACGTTGAAATTTCCTTGCCTCCTATCCCCACAGCTATGCAAATGCTTGTTCTGATTTTGATTTCTGAAGACGTGTTTGATCGCCCAGTTGCTGTAGCTAAAAGGTGTTGGTACCGGCTTGGTCAGGTCTGAAACCCACATTTCGGGTGTACATCTGCACAGTGAACTTAGGACGATACCCTGTAAATGGCGGTGTTGCAACAGAAATGTTGTACTCCCTGCAACTTTGTACTAAACCAGCGACAAGTAACATGTATCGGAGGGAGCACCTAGTTTTGCTGGTAATCGTGTGAAGTTGGTGTGTTGACAAGTTATTATGCATGGTTGAGCTCTTATGTAACACCAGGAACAGGACTGAAGCGAAGTCATCTTGGCATTTGCCAGTTCACTCGTTTCACAGCTTTGAATTTTTTTTTTGAGAATCATCTCAAAAGCGTACTTAGAACAAAGCGGACATACAGTAGCCCATGAGATCGGGTTTGACATGGGCCTCGGCCCAAAACAAGGACGACTGGTTTAGCCACGATAGAATATAATCTTTGTGTCCTACCAAACCTCTTTTGGCGACGCAACCGACTAGAATTGCTCTCGGGCCATTATAATAGCGCCTCCTCTCCGTTCGCTTTCCCGCGAAGCCCCTCTCCCTCACCGCTCAGCCTGTAAGTGGATGCGGGCCATCCGCGGCACCCACGTCCAAGCCCGCAAAAATCGCGTCCGTGGACACCCGCGTCTAATCGTCGAAATTATGTGGGACTTGCGGGCTTGTCCCACGGAACCCACGTTGATCCCACATCTGCCAACGTTACGCTAAAAAATCACGCGACCTTGCGGACTGAGCGCGGCGAGCAGCAGCCGGAGCGCCGCAGCTAGGTCCGGCCCAACCCATCCTACCTCACTGCCGTCGTTTCCGCCCTCCATGCCGCCGGGCCCGTCTGACCCTGCCGTTGCTTCCGCAGTCGCCTACCTCCTCGTCATCTTCACCCACCACATCTCCTCCCTGCCGCCATTAGCTGCCGCTTGTACCTCATCGAGAATTCGAGACCTTCAGGCGACCTGAGCACTCGCCGGCAATCGTGGTGGCGCAACAACAAGCAGCCGTGGTGGGCGCTGTGAATATCCAGTTCCTCGCCACAAGCACTGCTACGGCTGCCGCACGCAGCTCGAGCTGATGCTGCCATTCGCGCGAGGATCATCAGCGCCTGCAAAAAGGCATCAGGAAGCCAACTACAATGTCGTATCAGTTTTCTGTCGCTATTATGAACGCGGCACTGTTACTACTGTATAAGCAATTTCTTGTCAGATTTTGGACCTTCGATTGATTTGAGTCACCGCCCAGTGCAAGACAATGTGATTGGATTTCGGTTGCTATTTTCTTCTAACTGCAGTTTTCCTGGGAGCCGGCTATAGTTTTCTGTCAAGTTTGAAGTATTTCGTAACGAATCAATGGCTTACTGTTGCATCAGTGCTTATAAGAATTTAACTTTAGTGGGCATCCCACTAAACCCACGTATCCCGCATAAAAACATGTGGGCTTTGGCGGGCCTCCCACATAACGTATGCGGCAACTGTGGGGCGGATGCGGGACTCCCGCGTACAGTCCCACTTGCACCCTGACTAGGGAATGAATTTGCAGGGTAATTCTGGACAGAGTTCATTCATTTAGTAAATGCATATGTAGAAACATCTGTGACTTCTGCCTCACTAGGGAATGAATTTGCTCTAGAAGCCGTGTGAGGGTAGAGATAGTCTACTGTCCTATGATTTCAGCAATATACGACTGGAAGTAGGTTCCTGTGATTGAAACTGTACAGGGTGATTTCTCATGCTTCTGTATGAATGTGAATTCAAGCTGTGATTGTTTGTCGCAGTCTACAGTTTCGCTCCTCTCTTTTTATAGCTAAGCACAGTTTGCTCTTTTAAGCCATTTGTGTTTGCACCACCACCATTCAGATTTTCTGTGAACACAATACCCTCCAATTTCTCATTCTTCTACTATCCCGTTGTGCAATGATCTTTCAAAAGAAAAACTCTGGCTAGAGAAAGCTGCATGTACAATGATGCATATAATTAGCCATGGCAAAAAATAATAATATTTAGTTGCCACTGTATTATTACATGTGAACCACAACAAAACAGGTACTGCAAAGAAGAACAAATTCAGACCTCTTTGCTGCTGTTCTATCACATATCAACAGTGAACACTAGGATTGATTGCGTTTATTATATGGTATGTAATGTAATCAGGCTTATACAATGTAAGCAGGCTTATACAATTTGTGTGTTTCTGCTGATGTAGCTTACCTTGACAGAGGAGGAAAGAGCATGGCAGCCGTCTTTGTCAGGCTCACGGTGCAGAAGTTCTTGAGGAAGCACAAACGTCCCATGTCAAACCGCGGACTGACATGGTGTGAGAGTTGCCCTTAGCTGAAGAAAGGGGGATTAGACACATGGAGATGTAGCACTTGGGTGAGTAGGTACCTGCACGACTTGTGAATGGTCCGAAATCGTGAACCGTGAACCTCCCATGGATACTTGCAGCGCCTAGCTAGCTCTGACCGCCCCCGCTCCCCAATGGTGAGCATGTCGGAGATCCTGCCATTACCACGCCCTACCCTGCCGCTTCCTCTTCTCCTCTGGGTTTGGCCGCCTCGCTTTCAGGCAAGGAGCACTCGATTGCCTCTTCTCCTCTGCCTCTGGCGGCCTCGCTTCCTCCTATTCTTCCGAGCTCATCACCCTATCCGCCGGCTTCTCCCTCTCTAAGCCACCCTCTACCTCGAGAGAACCACGTACCTCGCCGGGCATGCTGCGCAGGCGAGGACCACTCGAGTCCTACTGCGGGCTGAGAGGAGACGGAGGAGCCAAGGCGAGGGGCGGCGTCGAGCCGGCAATGCGAGTAACAAATGAGATACTTCCTCCATTTTTATATACAAGGCCACAAACTCAAATTACAGGTACCAAGATAAAAATTAATACGTGCTTTACATGCCAATTTGTTTTCTCGATTACCGGGTTAATTAATAGGATGCATGCACATTAGAGGAAATTGAATGGCCAGGAGGGAGGAATTAGTTGAGGGTGTCATTATCATCCACTACATGCATGCTAGTAATAAATCATGGCTTACTAGTACGAGAAAAAAACATTAATATTTGCCTCAATTACTGTTGGTGGCCTTGTATAGATGCAAAATGTGTTTTTCATAATTGGCCTTGTATACAAAAATGAAGAGAGTAGGAAGAACGGGGAATGGTGGAGGTGGGAATAGGTAGGGAGATTCGAGAAGCTACACAGTGAGAGTGGATCTCAGTCCACACCACCGTTGCGGTCTAGTAAGTGTAGCTAGCTAAGCACACCGCGAGAAGATGCGTGGCCAGGATTGTGCCACGCGCAGGAGGGTCGGACCAAACGTCAACGCCATAGCGTCAGTTTTCTTTGCAATATGTAGAACATGCGAAAAAAAGTAAGATAATCTAGAGCACACAAGAACGAGAACAATCGGTATGAAATAGTGATGCTTACATTTATTCTCATTTAAGTTACCTTTGAGAAAATTTGACATATTGTAGCAGTTGACGTTTGTGAAGTCTTAACCACTGCCCAAGATATTTGTTTTACCATTTTGTAATCAAGTTAGAAATATTTGAAACATACTACATTCTTTTGTGACCTTTTACTATCACATTTACATTTCAGTTGACAGGAACTTCTTGTTGGTTTTTGATCGCTAGACCAAAATACCGGAGCAACTGTAGACGTACGTGCAAGCTAGCAAGCAAACTAGCAGCTTGATTGATAAACAGTGCACACACACGTCCAGCCTCCAGAAGCTAGCTAGACTTAGATCGATTCGACGGAACTCACGTGAACTTGGCAATACGGAAAACTGATCGATGGATTATAGCCAAAGGCTCTTGACGTGCCTTGCTTTATTACTTTTTCGTTGTGTGTTACAAAGCTACCCTGCCGGTGCTTATATACACGTTCGTACAAGACTAGGAAGTCGACTCGGACTAGCAAGCATAATACTACTAGGACTCAGCCTAACTCGCAATCCTATACGTACACAACTAGGTTAACTTTCACATTCACCTCCTTAACCTTGTTGCTCTTCGATTCTGACCTGGGTCCCAAACACGATGACTACTACTCATAAGCAGTATCCTAGGCATCACGTTTGCCATTCTTCGTAGTATTTCAGGGACCGTCTTTGCTGTCGTTGGCTCGTCCGTAGCTTGATGGCAGCGCTTCTCTTTCGTCGCGTCTTCAACCTTAACCTGTTCTTCGGTGCTTGATAGACTGTCATTTGGATCGTCGAGGGGTCTTTTGAACCCGAGTGAGACCAAACTTCGGTCTAACATTGAGTTCCAAGCTCTTGGCGCTTGCTTCAGCCTGTAAAGTGCCTTCTTGAGCTTGTACACTTTCCCTTCTTCGCCTTTCTTCTCGTAGCCGAGGGGTTGTTCCACGTACACTTCTTCTTTGAGGCCACCGTTGAGGAAAGCGGATTTAACATCCATATGATGAACCTTCCAATTCTCTTGTGCTGCCAAAGCTAGGAGCACTCTCACCGTCTCGATTCAAGCAACCGATGCAAACACCTCCTCATAGTCAACTCCTTGACGTTATACGTAGCCCTTTGCAACGAGTCTTGCCTTGTACTTCACAATGGCACCCTTCGTGTCCTTCTTTAACTTGTAAACCCACTTCAAACCTATGGCCTTTTGGTTCGGAGGTCGGGTTACCAAAGTCCACGTGCCATTGCTCTCGATCGCCTTCATCTCCTCATCCATGGCGTGCATCCAACTTGAACTTTGCTCGCCTTCTGAAGTTCGCGGCTCCTCAACTCCGAGTAAACACAAATCGGAGTACTCGAGCGTAACGGCTTTATGCATTTGTAGACTTTCTTGAGGGTCTTGTAGCGATGAGGCCCGGAAGAATCCGTTGTGGCTTGTGAAGGGGGCAACACAAATTGTGTCGGCGTCGATGCACTTGAGGAAGATGGTTGAGTCTCGGGCGTGGTAGATGCCGGATCGTTGGCATCCTCGTCGGCGTAGTCGTCGTGATCGTGACCATCATCTTGATTGTCATCATCACTATGCGCCTCATTATCGAGATCTCCGCCTGTGTCGTGCGCGTCGTTGTCGCTATCACCTTGCGACCCATGCGCGTCGTCGTCGGTGTCGGCACCATGGTGATCACTGCCATTGCGGTCACCTTGGTTGTGCGTCTTGCCAACCACCTGGATGTCTTCCCCTGCATCATCATCAGCTGGAAATTCAACTGTGAATATATTACTGTTTGGAGCATCGTCGGCTGCTGCGCTCCAATTCCACGCTTGGTTTTCCTCAAACACGACGTCACGTGAAATCCGTAGACGCTTGGTTCGTGGATCGTATAAGCGGTATGCCTTGGTGCCGGAACTCCTCTCGTATCCGATGAACACCATCTTGGTGCTTCGATCAGCAAGCTTTGAGAGATGCGGCTCCGCCACCTTCACATGTGCCACGCACCCGAACGTCCGTAGATGAGACACATTCGGCTTACGTCCGTAAATTGCTTCATACGGAGTCTTGCCGATCACCGCCTTCGTTGGAGCCCGGTTGAGAAGATAGACCGCCGTCGAGACAGCTTCTCCCAAAAGTCCCGGCAAGTTCTTGCTCTTGAGTAAAATTTCGCCATGTCAACGACGGTTCGATTCGCCTTTCAACAACACCGTTCTGCTGTGGCGATAAGGTGCCGTGAGGAACCTTTTATGCCAATCTTCTCGCAGTAGTCGTTGAACTCGCTTGACGTAAACTCTCCGCCGCGATCTGTCCGTAGAGCGCGAACCTTCAGCTTGTGTTCCATCTCCGTTGCATCCTTCAGCTTTTTGAACGCTTCAAACGCCTCATCTTTAGATCGTAGGAGAACGACCCACATGTATCTCGAGTAGTCATCTACCACAAGGAAGAAATACTTCTTTCCTCCGTGAGTTGCTGGGGTGATAGGGCCACATAGATCACCATGGAGCAGCTCGAGTGCATCACTTGCACGATAGGTAGACTGAGCAGGGAACGGCCTGCGGTGCTATTTTCCAACTAAGCACCCATCACATACTCGATCAACATGGTCGATAAACGGCATCCCAGATACCATCTCCATCTTCGACATCTTCTTCAAGGCGTAGAAGTTAACGTGTCCAAATCTAGCATGCCATAACCACGAATCATCATCACTCTTGGCGAGCCAACACTCCGGTTGAGATTGATCAAGATTGAGGATATAGAGCCTGTTCCGCGTGCGATTCACACGCGCTAGCATGTTTCGGAGGTTGTTGAAGATCGTCATCACTCCGTTCTCGATATCCACCTTGCATCCATTCTCGTCAAGTTTCCCGACAGATATGATGTTGTTTCGAAGCCGTGGGATGTAGTACACTCCGGTGAGTATGCGATGTTCTCCTGTGAGACCCTCGAAGAGGACAGAACCTTGCCCGCAAATCTCCACATTTGAACCATCACCGAACTTGACCGAGCCTTGAACATCATATTCTAGCTCGAGGAACTTCTCCTTGCACCCCGTCATGTGGTTACTGGCACCCGTGTCGAGATACCACGACACGTTCGCTCCGGATAACTTTGGTGTTACTTTTTCTCATGAAGTAGCACTTTCGGTTTGGTTTCACAACCGCTGTTTGGACGAGATCACAGACTTTGGCCATTAGAAGACCTGGACGTTCGTCTTCCTGCTTCGCCAAATTTGCCTTGATCTCCCTCTTGTTAGGCTCCACGAGATCACAAACTTTGGCCATCAGAAGACCTGGACGTTCGTCTTCCTGCTTCGCCAAATTTGCCTTGATCTCCCTCTTGTTAGGCTCCGGACAATCCTTCGCAAAGTGACCCATCTCGTTGCAGTTATAGCACTTGACCTCGGACATATCCAAGTTTCGTGTCTTCCGCTCTTTAGATCGGTCCGCCTTACCACGACCTTGTGGCTTGCCTTTTCCTTTTCCTTCTTCGGTTTGTCCGCCGCTTATGCTTGCTTGAGCCTTCGCCAACGCTATGCCTTCCTTTGCTACTTGGGGACTCCCAATCTGCGGCGTGAGTACATGAGTTGGTCATCACCCTCCTTTGCCTTTCCGACAACCACGAGCATTCTCTTCCCATGTCCGCAAGCGTCCGATCGCCTCCATTATGGTCATGTCGTCGATGTCGTAAAGCTGCTCGAGCGTGCCGATGATGTACGTGAATTTATCGGTCACCGAACTGAAAAACTTCTCCACAATCTCGGTCTCCTCGAGCTTTGCACCAAGCGCGGATCTCTCCCACCAATGTAGTCGACGCATGGCATAGTCGTTCACCGATTCAGTTTTCTCCATCGCAACTTGTGAAATTGGCGCTTCAGACTTGTGCCCGAGCCTTGGTGACGCGATCTTCTCCGATCCTCATCTCTTTGAGTGCGTTCCACGCCTCTCTTGCTGTCTCAAGTCCGCCAATGTCATCAGCACGGAATCCGCACAGATCGGGCTATGGCGGCCATGGCACCTTCGTCGCACTCCTTGTCGACGCTGTCGTCGTGATGGCCTCCCACACTCGAAGGGTTCGGAGAATGATCTTCATCTTCACCGCCCACACGCCGTAGTTGGCGTCGGTGAGCATCGGTCTTGGATGGGGATGTTGCGATGCGCTTGACGTTGGAGCCGCCTGCCCGCCATCACTTGTTGCTGACTTGCCGCCTTCTTCACATTGTCGCCTTTCTTGTTCGCCTTGGAACCGCCGTTGCCGGACTTGACCGACTCAGCGTCGCTGTCCGTCATCGTAGATCGTAGATCGTCGAGGCTCTAGATGCCAATTGTTGGTTTTTGATCGCTAGACCAAAATACCGGAGCAACTGTAGACGTACGTGCAAGCTAGCAAGCAAACTAGCAGCTTGATTGATAAACAGTGCACACACACGTCCAGCCTCCAGAAGCTAGCTAGACTTAGATCGATTCGACGGAACTCACGTGAACTTGGCAATACGGAAAACTGATCGATGGATTATAGCCAAAGGCTCTTGACGTGCCTTGCTTTATTGCTTTTTCGTTGTGTGTTACAAAGCTACCCTGCCGGTGCTTATATACACGTTCGTACAAGACTAGGAAGTCGACTCGGACTAGCAAGCATAATACTACTAGGACTCAGCTTAACTCGCAATCCTATACGTACACAACTAGGTTAACTTTCACACTTCTCCAGTTGCATATGATTTTGTGTATATCACGTAAAGTTTCAGAACAAAATTCATCTAACAACTGAAAAACTATCAGTGAAGCTCAGCTGAGGACCAACATCTCTGGTCTAAAGAGAGAACAAGAGCTTTCCAATTCTGCGTCCAGTACATAATATTTTTTTTGCGGGGTAGTACCCACTATATGACTACATCACGTATGCATCTACTAACTAGATGTACCTTCTCCTTATATGTACTACTTTGCCATAAATCAGATTTTAGGATGACTTACCAAATACAAAAATATATTAAATAACTAATTAATCCATGTGGCGCGGCGTGGCGCCGTGCGCTACCCGCTAGTAGTTCTAAAATGATGGCTTTCTTGGCCCACCATCGGAAGCAAGGAGCAGAGGATAATGGTCTGACAAGGATGAGGAGTGGGAGGGGGCGCGAAGAATGTGGTCGCTGAACTGGATATCCTAATCCTCGCTGCAAAAGATCACATCCGGCTTGCTCAGGGTAGGGTTCTCATTTCACTGTTCCACACGAAGCGACCATTTTGCAAGTGGATCCCCTTAAGCTCAAAGCACGGAATGGATTCATACATCTCCAGTTGACGTCCCGCTTGTTTTTTGTCTTTGGCCCTATAGATTTGGCTGAAATCACCATTAATCAGCCACTTGAACCTAGGCGCCGGTCTATGAGCAGTAATCTCAGCAACTACAACAACAACAAAAATCCTCGTTCCGGTTGTTAGCCGACGGGCCGTTAAGTAGAACTTGATGGCCGCCGTTAAGTAGAACTCCCCCATAAAAATGCCATGAAGATCCAAAACATCCTCGTTCCAGAGAAGAAAAATGCCGCCTCTCGTGCCCAGAGACCAGAGCCGGCCTCTCGGGGCCGAATTTCGTGTTTTGACTTTTTTTGGAAAGGATTTCAGGATCTAACTCCTGTTTGTAAATTTTTCGTGATTTGACCCTTTTGCTACCGCCAGGGCCTACGGCGGTAGGGTTAGATAGCCTACCGCCACGGCCCATGGCGGTAGGGATGCGACGGAGGGGGACGGCGGCCGTTTAACTGCGCTGACGTGGATAAGTACCTATCGCCAGGAGGCCTGGCGGTAGGCTGTCCAAACCTACCGCCAGAGCACCTGGCGGTAAGGTCCTGTCTCAGTGTAACGATTCTGTAACGAAGAATTGAGTTGCCTCAGGCGGTAGAGTTGTCGACCCTACCGCCAGGGGCCTTGGCGGTAGGGTCCTGTGTTTTATGAATTTAAGTTCATTTGCTTGCTTCTTTTCAAATTCAATATGACAATAATATTATAGCAATTTTCACAAATATGATAACAATATCACAGATCTCAAACAATTAAACTTGGGCATCACATACACATTAACAAATTTGAAGTGCATAGAACATTTCAAACGAACTTCAACTAATTAGTAAACGGAGTTCCACATAGTTTCACAAATAGCAAACACATAGATCCACAAATAGCAAACACATAGTTCCACGTAGCTTCATAACCACCCGAATAGTTCAATCAAACGAAGTTCAACGAAACTAAAAGAGCCAACTATCGAAGAGCATAATCAGTTGCTCCTTCCCCTCTTGGAGGTACGGTCCTCGTTACTCTTTGAACGATTCTCTTCGGTCTTCTTCTTGGGCCGTCGAGGAACCGGTCTCTGGAAAGGGTCCGGACTCAGCAAATCCTTCTTCTTCGGATTCCTCTTCTTCGGCAGCTGAGATGCTTGAGACGTTTGAGTTGCTGGAGGTCCCTAATCTTCATCGTACTCCTCCTCCCCGTTGCTCTCATCCTCCTCCTCCCCTTCTTCATATATGGCCTCCTCCTCCTCCTCCTCCTCATCCTCCTCCTCCCCAACCAACCTAGACGACGAGGGAGCATGGCTCGATGGGCCGATGATACCCTGTGTGGCTACAGGCTGATGAGCTTCAACTGACCCAGCTCCAAAGACACCCAAGCAGCCCTACCAGCTTGCGACAACGCTGCACGAACTTCTGCACTCACAATGAAGCAAGGTCATAATAAGTTCAGATCGACTGACTGCAAGTGAACAAGATGCATCTGTTCCGAGGAGACTGAAATTGTACCTTCATCGTCCCCCTGACTCTGGTCTCAGATTGTACGCTCCCGGGAAGATGACCTAGTGCATCTGAGGCTTCAAAGATGCATCTGTTCAGCTCACCGGACTGCAACGGCATAAGTCAGTCACGTTGACGAATAAAATATTTTAAATACGACCATCGGTTCAAACGTACCACTCTGTTGATGAGGGGTGCAAACTCCCTAAATCCACTGTGCATGTCTCGATGCGGTGCGGTATGCTGCTCATCGGGTCAGCCCACTCCAGCTCGCGATGTCTTCGCCGTCCATCGAGGCTGAGACGAAGACGGTGCTTCGCCATCATCGTACCACCTCATGTGTCGGCCCGGTAATCATCCCGCTTAGTCACTCTCCTCTCCACGTCTTTACGCCACCTCCGTCGGTTCCACTCCGTCACATGAGTCTTATGCTCCTCTCCCGATCAGGATCGATCGATTCTTCCGCGGCTCATGCCGCAAGGCATAATCACCCGAATCATCATAAGCGCAATGAGATCATCATAAGCAACAAGAAACATGATAATCTCACGGAGAATAAAGAGCTCACAGTGGAGCGCGTGGCCGCCCGGTATCGGTGTCTTGGCCGGTGGGGTATGCCGATAAATCCCAAACTGTGTGGCCACGCGTTGTGGCAAATGCCACTCGACGGCGTACACACATATCATGGGCACGATGCACCGCCAGAGACCACGGTCCGCATTGCACATCACGTTCAGATCAAAGTCCCACTCTCGTTCTTGTCGATACGGCCACCAGATTACCTATTACATATACCTTGGTAAGTTCGCACTCTCGGTCAATAGTGGAATCAAAGAGAAAGGTGCTGGGCGAGTTCATATACCTGCGTATGCGTCAAAGCGTCCAACTCGTTGGTGTAGGTCTTGTACGAAGTCTTGTTTAGGCCTGTGTAGAGTTTGACAACGTCCCACTCGTAAGCTACGGTGGGGTTTCGAGTCTCGTCGCCTTCTTCGCCATAGTCTTCCCATGGGCGTCTTGGCAACTTCTCCGGACGCCCACCAGCAGCCGCTCCCACATCCAAATGGAGAAGGCCGCACAAAGCCACCCATATTGGACTTGTCTCCCGTCCTCTGCGTTCGCGTCGTCAAGCTGCAAAACATCAAATGAGGATCGATATAAGAAAATGTCATGGACACACTTTCGTAGGTAGGTACGCAATTAGACACTCTCTTACCGAACGGTATAGGTAGGCGAGATGCCGCCCCCAACTGCACTCGCATCCCATCCGCTAGGAAGAACAGATCGCCCGTTGGCGAGTTCCTGAGCTGTCTGAAACACGGCCTCCGAGAGAATATACCACAGATAGGCCCTCACAGACAACTCCACAATCGCCTCATCTGCGCTTTGGGGCATGTCCTCCGGTGCTCGAGAGCTGTGGCAACAGCACACCGGATGTACTTGTTACTCTTGGCAGCGGGCGATCGCCGATGAGGTGGTGACCTCTCACTAGTAGAAAATAGGGCTTTCGTCCGTGCCAATTTAGCCCATTAGTCCGGTTCAATCCGAGCCGGGACTAATGTGAGCATTTATCCCGGTTAGTGCGGCTAAGGCATTAGTCCCGGTTCACTGTTCCCTTTAGTCCCGGTTTGTGCCTCAAACCGGGACTAAAAGGCGATGTCTATTAGTCGGTTCATGCCTCAAACCGACTAAAGAGTAAATCTTTAGTCCCGGTTTGAGGCACGAACCGAGACTAATCTGGTTGAGACTTTAGTCCCGTTCGTGCCACAAACGGTACTAAAGGTCCCATTTTCAAACTCTACCCCGTGGATCGCCTTTTCAATTTTAAAAGAAATAAAAGAAAATGATGGAAATGTCAAAAAATAAAAAAATAAGTTTCCCATGTGATATGTGGTCTAGTTGTTGGGAAAATTTGCAAATGCGAATTTCGACTTTATTTGCAATAACTTTTGCATACTAACTCGGATGAAAAAGTTTTTTATATGAAAAATCATCTATTCGAAAAGTTACATCCAAATTTAACGGGGGGAACCCCGTTAAACATTTTCAAAATCCTCAAAAACCTAACAGAAAAAAAGCTACGGGGCTTTTAATATCTAGAGTGAAAAAAATCGAAAAATTTTCAAACTGTGGTCAAACAATGGTCAAACCATGGTCAAACTAATTATTCTAGAATATTAGTGTTACTAAATAATTTGTTCAGTTATTTTGAATTTTGGTCAAATCTGGTCAACCTGTGGTCAAACTATGGTCAAACTATGGTCAAAACATGGTCAAACCATGGTCAAACTAATTATTCTAGAATATTAGTGTTACTAAATAATTTGTTCAATTATTTTGAATTTTGGTCAAATCTGGTCAAACTGTGGTCAAACCATGGTCAAACTAATTATTCAAAATAACTATTGTTTTCTAAATAATTATTGTTTTTGAAAACAATAGTTTGAAACTAAAACAGTAAAATGTGTCAATTCATGCTCAAGCAAAATTCCTGAGGGTTAATAGGATTGACATCTTACTATTGTCAGGAAAACAACAAGTGCAGACTTGGAAACGAGGGAGAATAGAACCCGGAAGTTAAGCGTGCTCAGGCTGGGGGAGTGGGAGGATGGGTGACCGTTCGGGAAGTTAGGTGATTTGGAATGATGAGGTTGATTAGAGAAGAGGATAAATTGAGCAGTGATGATGGGTGTTGATTAGAGATTAGGGGTTAAAATAATTCAGAAATTTGAAAATAAAAAATTATTCAAAAAAATTTCAAAAAAAAAATTAAAAAAAAAAATCATAAAATCCCCACGTGGCCGCGGCCTTTAGTCCCGGTTCACCAACCGGGACAATAGGCCCTTTTTCTACTAGTGTCTCCTGCCAGTTGGCCCTCTCCACTCGACCGGTGAGTGCATGACCCTCGACCGGTATTGCAGTAATCATCCCCCAGTACTCTAGGGTCACCGTCATCTCCCCGCATGGCAGATGGAAAGAATGGGTCTCCGGTCTCCAACGGTCAATCAGAGCTGTGAGAGCCGCGTGGACAAGCGTCGGCGGCCGACGCTTGAACTGCAAAGACGAAACCCAATGAAGGGCTCTCTTGAAGAACGGCGCGTAGCGCTCGTCATAGTCCATATGCCCATGAACCCCGTGACCCCTCATGCGCAGTGGCTGGAGCGTCTGTCAAAAAGTGAACGCCAAAAAGTTAGGAAATCATTTTCATCAATCCGAGAACTTTGATCAAAATTTCTTTCATATCACTTACCTCTCCGTTCTCTATGAAACGGGCACGATGACCCTTGTCGAATGCCCAGTCCAGCATGCAGTACCGTGAGCCGATGTTGTCCGCAAGAGGTGGCCGCCTTAATAGAGTTTCATAAACAAAAGCACCATAAGCATAAGCATACATAAACAAACAATGAACTCAAATCATATCAAGATCAAATTTTAAGCATATTCCTCCAACAACATCTACTACACATGATGGATCAAATCATATCAACATGCATCATATAAAAAAACCTCCAACATACATCATAGCTTCATATTTTTAAACAAAATTTTCCAAACAATATCTTCATATCAACATGCATCATCAAACTAGGGTTCATCTTCACACTAGAGCATATCATCATATCAACATGCATCATCAAACTAGGGTTCATCCCTTTATCAACAATACATCATAATTTTTTTAACAAAAAAAATTATGAACTAGGGTTCATCTTCACACTAACATATGAACTATTGATTAGAGTACATATCCAATACCACTACTTACTAAAGAACTAAGAACTACAACTACAATCAATCTTAGGTGAAAAAAATCAATCTAAGTTCAAAAACATGAGGATTTCAAGCAAATAATGCGTCGAATCGGTAGCAAGTTTGCAAAAACTAATTGGAGGGATCGGAGGAGCTTACGGTTCTCTCCTCGGGCCATCTCGATCCGCCAAAACGGTGAAGAATCGGTGAAGATCCAATGGGGAGTGGAGGAGATGAGAGAGGAGAGAGGCGGCTTGGGGAGAAAGGAAAGAACTGCCGACCGGGGGGGGAGGGAGGGTCGGGAGATGGGCAGGGCGCTGGGGTTTCGGGCAAATAACTGCGGACCCTACCGCCAGGTTCCCTGGCGGTGAGTTAGACAGCCTACCGCCAGGCCCATGGCGGTAGGGTGCGACGGAGGAGGGACGGCGCCGTCTCCGCACGCTGACGTGGATAAGTTTCCTACCGCCATGGAACCTGGCGGTAGGCTATCTAACCCTACCGCCAGATGCCCTGGCGGTAGGCAAAAGGGTCAAATCTCAAAAAAAATTCAAACCGGAGTCAGATCCTGAAATCCTTTCGAAAAAGGGTCAAAACACGAAATTCGGCCGCCTCTCGGCATAACCACGCAGACGAACCGACAAGATAGGCGGCTGTAGCCGCATCCAAGGCCTGGAGCTTTGACTCCTGAATAGTAGTTCAGCGCTCGGGGCAATTAAGCCCCTCACGTTCCAACACAGGAGCTGTATACATTTTTAAACAAAAGGGCAACTCTGACGATTAACATTCATAGTAACACTGTGTGATACCACGGTTAGCAGATATACAATATATAAGAACTATTCTGCCTGGACTGAAGTCATGCATAAGTTCTCAACTGACAGCTATTACCAAGCAGCATGCCTTTTATGGTGACCCAGACGAGGCCAAGGTCTGGTGAATTGATTTTATTTGGTCAAAGTGATAAGAAGCATTCACCTTTTTTTAACACTTGTAACAAATTATATTATATCATCTGATTAGACAACACCATTCCACATATAACTGGACAAAGCAGAGCAAACACAAGCCATCCCAGGCACCTTGATCCTCCACACATACGACAGAAAAAGACAGCAACCTTCAGAGGTTGTCCTAACATGAAATGAAAAACTTAAAAAAAACACACAGAGATTAGGACCAATCCAGTCAGATCACCGTCCTGGTCCAGAGCACCGTCCCCCAACACGCTCGCAATCCAACCGGAAGAGGGCCCTAAGTGACAGTTGTGTACAAGAAGTGAAGGTCAGTTCTTCGGACTGCAACTAATGTGTACAAGAAATATAACTTGAATTTAGAACAGCAAAGGCAACTGCAACATGCTTACCCTTTGGAGTCAAGTTACTCTACTCAGCTGCTTTCTTAACCACAGAAGACGAGCGTCTGGATCAGCACAGAGAAAGATCGCTCTGTTGTTCTCATCTTTGAAAATATCAAAGGAGCCAACCTTCTCATCAATTGACAATTCTTCTATTGTTGTCACCACAGCGATGCATTTTTTGATTGAAAAATCATCTACTGGAGCTTCCTCCTCAACTTGCTGTGTTTTCGTCTGCAGCTTCACCTTGATTGCGTAAATAGACAAATTGATTAACAGCCTTAGTAGTAAGACTAGTAGCAACTTGAACAACATTAGCATCTTCCTATATACGTTTACGCGCCTATGTTAATTTCATTGCATTTGAATGCAGCTGATAAAAAAAATATAGATTTGCAAAGAAGAAAGAAAGATGAAAACAGATATAGGAACATAGTAGCTTTGTACTAAAGTTGGTTTTATAGCCAATAGACCATAGCAGAAGGCACTTGCTGGTTGAGCAAAGAGAATGAGAATAACTGGTGCACCAGTAATAATAAGAATCATCGACATCCACACCACCTGGTGCAACAGGTTTAGGAGTTACCTTGGTATCTGCCACCTTTGGGAGCCACTGCAGAAGGTGGTATTCATCATCACCTTCAACCGAATACCTTCTGCGGGCCCATAAATTGCCTCTGAATTCATGCTTCACGATCACCATGTCGGAGATCTAAAACAATAAATTTCACATAAATTGCAGAGTGAAAAACAAGAACAAACTGAGCTTTATGCCACTGTTTTGCATAAACCTGATGTAAATGGCAACTTATGAAATTTTCAAAAAGAATATTGTATGTAGATGTTAAATGTGAAACAAATAACACATACCTGGGAATTTTGGGGTCGCCGCTCTGACAGTTCAGCAGTATGACTACGAGTGTACAGACGATTGTCTACAGGAACATGCAGGAGTTCTTCCCCGCGCACCACGCATACAGCGCCAGCCTTTGTATATAAATTGTCAGTGACTGAGTGAGCTGGTATTTGAAAGACTCTCCCATTTACTAGCAATGCTAAAGAAATTCTGGTTGATAGCCAGCCACTAGTGTTTTCAATGATATTCCGCAACTCTTGTGCGGTACGAACTTTGTGCAAGTCTGAACGATCAAGAACTGCCTCACCTGAAAAATTAACAGAACCCATGAAATGATTTCAACAATCATATTTAATTTTCCTAGAAGAGAAACATCAAGCGTACCATTAAAATTTGCCGGTATAAGAAGCTTCCTCTTGATAATACCATTTCTCAGATCAGTGGGGTCAGCTGCATTAGGATCCTGTATATGTTCAATCTGCAAATAGGTTAGGATATTCGTCAGTCTCTTTATTGAATTAATTCAGCCTTGTCAATTTACAGCAATGGCATGCTGCTACATGATGGGCTGTCAGGGTTGGACATCTACAAGGAGTCGGGACCAAACTTCATCCAGGCGGTCAACGATCTGATGGAGGCATCCCGTCCTCTCAAGAAGAATGAGGCGGCGCTGCCGGTGCTGACCATAGCAGTTTAGGTACTGGTTTGCCTCCCCTCGTCGCCTATTCGGTTATCAATGTTAGGTTCCTCTTTCATCCTTGTGTGGTGTTGGTCTGCTCTAGTGTTTGAGGACAGATGCTTGGCTTCGTCCTATTCGTCAGTCAGGCAGAGAGTTGAGTTGTTTTTATGTTTTATGGATCTAGAAATCCTGTGTTAGAAGGGGGCTTAATAACCCAGCGAGAAGGAGGGCTGTTCGTAATTCTCTGTCTGATAAGGCATGTAATGTGGTTTGCCTCCAAGAAACCAAGTTGGGTCTGTGTGATAGGATGTTGGTGTCTGATGTTTTGGGGCCAATATTTACAGATGAGTTTGTGTACAAGTTGGCTGATGGTACGAGAGGGGGGATTTTGGTTGCTCGTTCATCATATTGCAAGATTGCTCTGAATGGAACGGCCCCTGGCCATTTCTCTTTGACTGAAACTGTTACCGACAGATCAAACAATGAGTTGGTCTTTGACTGGTGCCTATGCAGGAATGGTTAATTCTGGGAGATTTATAACTTAATTAAAAGGGCAGAAGAGAAAAGCAATGACAATCTTAATTTGAGGATGATTGGAAGATTCAGTGATCTTATTGAAGATCTAGAACTAAGAGAGTTCCCACTGCTGGGAAGGCATTTCACCTGGTATAATGAAAAGCAGAGCTCTACTCTGACAAGAATCAAGAGTTTTCTTAACTAGAGATTAGGATGTGAGATTCCTACAATTACAGATGTCGCCGGCTTCTACAAATATTTCGGACCATTGCCCGTTGATGGTAAAAAGATGATCCGGCAGAGGTTCAAGGGCTTCCGGTTCGAAGCTTTCTGGCTTGACTTGGATGGGTTTCAGGAGGTTTGCTGCAAACGACTGGGCGAAGCCAGTAAGATCACTGATACAGTCAGAGGATGCTGCACACGAAGTTCTCAACAGCAAGGGTGCTGAAAAGATGGAATAAGGAGAGGTTAACTGATATTAACTTCCATACCGAGCTAGCTAATGAGGTGATTTTCAAGTTTGACTTGGCTCAAGAGGATTCACTGGATCAAATGGCGGCAGAGATCGTGGCTGACCTGGATTAAGGAGGGAGATGCGAATACCCGGCTCTTTCACTTGAGGGCAAAAGCAAGGAGGAGAACAAAAATCGCATACCAGTGCTATCTGGAAGTAATGGGGAGGTTTCTGACTACAATGATAAAGCCAACCTTCTATTGTAACATATCTTGCAGATAATGGGGTGCAGTACTGGCCAGACCGCTGGGTTGAATTGGTGTTTTCTGGGTATGCCTAGTTTTTTACCTTGATCACTTGGATGAGCCTTTTTCTGCAGAGGAGTTGAGAGCTGCATTTTTTGGTTCATTAGTGTTGAGAGAAAAGTGAAGTTTTATGCTTGGTTGTTGCTGCAAAACCAGAAGTGGACAGCGGACAGATTAGCTACTAGGGGCTAGCCGCATATCACAGTTTGCAAGCTATGTAATCTTGCTCCTGAATCTGCGGCGCATTTGATTCTGCAGTGCAACTTTGCAAATGAAATGTGGACTGAGACGGCTAGCATCTGCCTGGGATCAGCTTCGGCAGGATTGCAGGCACTGACTTTAAAAGGGTGGTGGAGAAAGTGCAATGCCAGAGCACCTGTACAAAATGGAAAGAAGCAGCTGTTGCTGGCAATTTACACGGTATGACACATTTGTAAAGAGGCGGTCGAAGAATCTTTGAGAACAAAGAGGAGAACGTTCAGTCCGTACTCTCTCACTAGTGATGATCTTAACCTGCTTAAAGTCGCTAAGAGGGAAAGAGGTTGAGGTGTGTTCAGTGAGTTGTTTGGGTGCGTTTGCCCCGTTTCCAGTTCCAGTTTCTACTGTATGTTGCTCTCCAGCAGATGTATCCCCCCTTCTCAATTCTCAATGCAAAAGCAGAGATCCTGCTGTTCGGGTCAATTTTTTTTACAGCAGCTTCAATAGTCCAATGATATAACGTTTTCTCAACCTAAGAGAAGAGCAGGTACAGAAATGTAGATGCTAAAAGTATCACATGTTAATTACCTGAAGAATGGTCGTATTAGCAGCAGGTGGAACTTCATCCCTTCCATTATCTTCTTTTAGCCCATCTGTATTGTGCCCATTCACTTCTGCTGCTCCATTCTCATTATTTTCCTTCATGATATTGCCAAAATCATCTTCGAGCTGCAGTGATGATTATGGGCATAAACTGAATGAATTCTGAAAAATATTTTCAGAAGATAGTAGAAACGTGTTAAGTAATTTACCGGTGGCATGTCATCAACGCTATCAGATGCACCTGGCACTGCTGCCGCCGATTGAGGAATAATTGCGATCTGGTGGGAAGGGGCCTGCTGCAGCTGCACCGCCACTTCTGACCTCTGCACGACAAGATAGGATATAGCATGTGTAAGAACCACAGTTCAAACAGTGGTATCCAGCTATGGACATAGGGAAAAAGATCAACTAAACATGAATAAAGACATACAAGGATTTATACAATAATTGAGAAAGATCTGTTACTGCTTTTGTTATAATGAGACTAATCAGGTCCCTCAGTCCAAGAGAAGGGAAAGTAACAGAAATGTAGAAGCTACAAGTATGACATGTTAATTACCTGAAGAATGGTCCTATCAGCAGCAGATGGAACTTCACTCCCTCCATTCTCTTCTTCAAGCCCATCTGTATTGTGCCCATTCACTTCTGCTGCTCCATTCTCATTATTTGCATTTTGAGGAATAATTGCGGTCTGGTGGGAAGGGGCCTGCTGCAGCAGTACCTCCACTTCTGACCTCTGCACGACAGGATAGGATATAGCATGTGTAAGAACCACAGTTCAAACAGTGGTATCCAGCTATGGACATAGGGAAAAAGATCAACTAAACATGAATAAAGACATATAAGGATTTATAAAATAATTGAGAAAGATCTGTTACTGCTTTCCTTATAATGAGACTAACCACAAAAATGCAATTTTTTAATTTCTAAATACATTGCAAAGAAACAATCAAAGGCATTTACAAAAATACAGCGCAATATCTTTACGTAGCATCACACTAACAGAATAACTCATATAAAAGTGCTTCAACACAAAAAAAAAAGGTTCTCTCAACCTAAGAGAAAATGAAGTACAGAAACATATAAGCTAAAAGCACCACATGTTATTACCAACAACGTAATTTTCACCTGAATAGCTACGGTCACATCGGCAATATGTGGACCTTCATCGATCGTTCCATTATCTTCAGTTGAATCATCCCCATTGTTTTCATGGACAGGATTAGCAAATGAATCTTCTAACTGCAGTGACGGCAATGGATATAAATTCAAATGAATTTTGAAGTTCTTTTTAGAAGAAGATGGAAATATATTCTCAGAATAATTTACCGGGGGCATATCATTTGATTTAGCCACATCCGTGGTAACATCTATGTTCTCAAGAGGCACCGCCGCCACCGATTCAGACCTAATTGCGTCCGGGCAGGGAGGGACCTGCTGCGGCACTCTATCCCCTGCTAAAGCAGCCAAAAGCATGGCCTCTGTCCCTTTCAGTTTTGAGAAATCGATTTCTAAGTTCTCTTCTTCTGAAGAAAGGTCCATGATGTCCTTAAGACTGCACACCAAATTGTCCTCCCCTCCTGTCCATGTCCCCGCCTCCTTGAGCACAGTAATACCATTTTTCACTCGCTTAAGCTCCAAAGCTTCCATATTCTTCTCTTCAGACAAACCCAACTGACCCCTGCACGATAGGATAGGGTAGCATGTGTAAGAACCATAGTTCAAAGAGAGGTATCTGCTATGGACAAGCATAGGGCAGAAAGACAACTGGACATGAACAATAGTACAATGGGTTTATACAATATTTGAGAAATAAGATTTGTTACTGCTTCCGTTATAACAAGGCTAACCATACAAATGTAATTCTTTGATTTCTGAAGATATTGCAAAGAAACAATCAAGGAAATTTGCAATAATAAAACACAATATGTAGCATCACACTAACAAAATAACTTGTAAAGAGGTGGTCCAACAATACTAAGACAAACTACGGCTGCTGGGAGTAAAAACAAGCTACAGCATAGTTTATCCATGCCCCCGCTAGAATGCTTGCAATACTCTTACTGTTGGCTTTTTTTAACAGACTGTTGGCTTACTTTACTATAATGCTCTAGAAAAGAAGCATCTGATGATATAATTTTCATCCTGCTATCTTCCTTTAACTCATAAACTATGTACTTGAAGTAGCCAAATCATTTGGAAACAGATTAATAACATGTTATATACACACTAAACCTAGAACAGACACCATACATTATACAATATCAAATTATTATTAGTCACAAAATGAACATATACATAAGCATGTCAGTGCCAATATACAAGTACACAACATCAAGAGAAAATGCTGCAGAGTTGAAAATGATCATTGTCCTCAGTGACATTATGTATGCACTATGCAGCATGAGATCAAAAGCTAAAACTGAGTAACCATCTTCAATCAAATGTTCGTATGCACCGGGGAAGCATACCTCCCTATGTGCTCCCCTGTTTCATTCTGTCCCATATGTTTATTCAGCAACAAATTCACATCGTCAGGCGAAACATAACCATACCTACAGTTACAAATATAGTAATCAATGACTGGTTTATGACAATATAAAATTGAAACCAAAGAATGTGAGTTTACTATGGTTCCTGGCTCTTACCAATGACCAGTCACTTCTCCCTTGGCATCTGAACTGAATATGATGACGGTCCCTAAGCATTCATGACCTCCCAAGTGTGCACAAGATCTAACAATAACCTGAGGTCCAAGACCTTGAGCTTCGATTCCTTCCTTGAACTTTCTAATCAAAGCAGGACCAGAAGCACCACACTTATTATCCTTGCTTTCATGGCAGCAGACAAAAACATAGGAACCTCTTATAGCCTCAAGAATTCCATCATGCCAGTCAGCATCTTTCACGAGTACTTCTTCAACAAAAGTGTTGACATTAGAGCATGTCAACCCTCTGCAAACAGTACATCAAGAATTAAACAAAATAATCAGCTGGCATATCACATACATGTATTACGTTTCAGTGCCTAACGGAGAAAGGAAATTTGCATGTTTAAATTATGAGTCCAGCCTTGTAGGTACCTGTATCGGATCATATCAGGAAAGATCAACACGTCTCCAAGAGATGACTCAGTGCCTTCTTCTTCACAGATGGTGAGTTCAGTCTGATAACATTAGTAGACCACTCATTAGATCAATAAAATGAAACACAGGCAACTCTTGTCTATTAATCTAATTATTACAAGGTGGC
Organism: Aegilops longissima; assembly: GCA_021605205.1. Lineage (NCBI taxonomy): Eukaryota > Viridiplantae > Streptophyta > Magnoliopsida > Poales > Poaceae > Aegilops > Aegilops longissima. The sequence goes on from CM038681.1 coordinate 601,774,739, forward strand.
TTGTGCTTCAGCACAAGTCACATTGCTGGACCATTGGATCACACTACGACAGCTGCACATCTCAATGCCCATAACAAGCATGAAAACCAACTGAGAATTAACAAAAAGAATGAGATAACTTGCCAACAAGAAAACTGAGATAGAACACACGCACCAAAGAATACATAATAACTTAAAAGTGAATTCTGGATTAGAGTAACACTTTTGAGATGTACACGCATTGCTTGCTGCTATCTAAAACAAGAGCTTGTTCTAAAAATATCTGGAACCAGAACAGCTATACATACACAGTAAATTGTACCCGAGAAAAAGTTCAGCATTGCACCAGGAACAAGCTATTTGATAAAGGACATTGTTATGGCACCCCAAAACCATGTACGTTTGCACCCCAAAACCATGTACATTTGCATTTCCTATTAAGATTAACCCCATATGTGACATTAGCAGCATTCCATAACATATACACTCTACCACAGTGTGAATAAATTAAACCTAACTCAGCAAAAGCAGTTGGAAACTACAACATCCATCAATACACATTAGTTAGTAAGGGGGTCACCATGCCCTGCAGGAAACCAAAAGCATTGGCACCATGTGCATGCGACCAAATTGACCTACATACCATCATCTAGGCTCGGAGCAATCAATTTCACTTGAACCAAACAAACTAAAATTTCTCGATCAGAAGCATACCAGTACTCACATCACGGAACAAGCCAATTCGCCAAAACAGAAGAGAGAATGAGAACCTATTCTCACCAATTTCATCATCTCGGGCTTGCGGGCCTTGATGGCGGCGGCGAGGAGGTGGGGGAGGCGGTCGGACTTGGTGGCCTCGAGGTGGGACGGCCACGCCTCAGGGCCCATGTAGCAGACGAACAGGTCGCGCTCCTCCACAGTACCGACCGTCTTCTCCTTCCCGAGCTCCTCGGACTCGAAGCCGAACCTCATGTCCGGATCGGTGCTTGCGGCGGGGAATCCCGCGTCTGGAGCGTCTGTGGCGGCCGCCGACGCGACGTGGCCCGCGTGCAGCGCGTCTGTGTCGACCGCCGACGCGAGGAGGGCCGCGGCGGGGAGGTCCGCGTGCGGTGGGTGCGCGGGAGTCGCCGACGCGAGGAGGGCCGCGGCGGGGAGGTGCGCGGGTGTCGCCGACGCGGGGAGGGCGTCGCTCGCCGTCGCGGAGGAGTGGGAGGGATCGGCCATGAGGAGGGGGAGGAGGCAATGCTGCAGCAGCGACTGCTTGGTGCGTGCCTGTCCTGCTTGGGAGAGGAGCGGCGCAAATGGAAATGGGAAAGGAGGCGGTCTGTGCCGGTCGTCTGGGGAGAGAGAGGAGCCGCGGATGCGGAAAAGGGGGAAAGAGGCGGTGCCGAAGGCTGCGAACGGAGTCGAAACACAATCTGTTTGAGGGGCGAGAATGGAGATGCGACTAAAAATAATGTCAATGTAGAGTGTTAGAGCATATCTAGCATACCGGGCTATCCGACAAAATAACCGCCGGTTTGCGGACGGAGGGCGTTTTTTCGTCCGAATAAATCCTGCAAATTTGGTTGTTTCGATCTTCTTTTTATGTGATTCCGGATCGGTCGGCCCCTTTTCTTCATATCTACGGGATTTTCACCTGTTTTTGTCGGCTCTCATTTCCCCTTGGCGCGAACCACTTCCGGCTGCTTCACTTCCCGCCTCCCGCGCCGCCGCCGCCGCCGCCTCTAATTGCACCTCCGACCTCGCCGTCGGGCCTCGCGGCGCCAAAATTCGACCGAATGGAGTACCTGCCGCCCCCAGGTGCCCCATATCATGTGTCGCCGCCACCACCGTCGCCGCTCCATCCGCCCGCGCCTCCCACGACCACCATGTCGTCGCCGCCCCAACTCCTTCCGTCGCGGCCATCAAGAGGAAGCGGCAGGGGAACCACCATGTCCAAGTGGGCGCAGCCGGCGGCCGGCGTGACACCATCTTTCGGGCCCCGTGGTTCCACCCTCAAGGCCGCAGGCGGGAGGACGAAGACCTCCTCCACCGGCCTCGCCGGTACGCGGGCGAAGCGCCCAAGGAAGAAGGCGATCTCGACAAGAGGAAGGGCTCCTCATCCACCTCCGGCCGGCCACGGCATCCATATTCACAGCAACTCCACCGGTCATGCCTACAACGTGTTCGATGAAATGCCCAGGTAGAAGGGAAGGGGGAAAAGGGGGGAGAAAGGCAACCGTGAGTACTCATCCAAAGTACTCGCAAGCAAGGAGCTACACTACATATGCATGGGTATATGTGTAAAGAGGCAATATCGATGGATGAATGCGAAATGCCGTAATCGGGGATAACTAATCTGTCAAGACTACGCTCCGCCACCTCCATCTTGCAAAGATGTAGAAGAGAGTAGATCAAGTCCTCCAAGTAGCATCGCATAGCATAATCCTACCCGCGATCCCTCCACGTTGCCTCGTTAGAGAGCGATCACCGGGTTATATCTCGCACTTGGAAGGGTGTGTTTTATTAAGTATCCGGTTCTAGTTGTCATAAGGTCAAGGTACAACTCCAAGTCGTCATGTTACCAAGATCACGACTATTCAATAGATTAACTTCCGCAGGGGTGCACCACATAACCCAACACGCTTGATCCCATTTAGCCGGACACACTTTTCTGGGTCATGCCCGACCTCGGAAGATCAACACGTCGCAGCCCCACCTAGGCCAACAGAGAGGTCAGCACGCCGGTCTAAACCTAAGTGCATAGGGGTCTGGGCCCATCGCCCTTAGCACACCTGCACGTTGCGTGGGTGGCCGGAAGCAGAACTAGCCCCCTTAATACAAGAGCAGGCTTACGTTCCAAACCGGCGCGCGCCGCTCAGTCGCTGACGTCACGAAGGCTTCGGCTGATACCACGACGCCGGGTGCCCATATCTTTCCCACGTAGTTGGTTAGTGCGTATAGACCAAATGGCCAGAATCAGATCAAATACCAAGATCTCGTTAAGCGTGTTAATGATGTATCCACGGACACCGACCAGGGCCAAGCCCACCTCTCACCTAGGCGGTCTCAACCTGCCCTGTCACTCCGCCACATAGATCCACACAGAGGGCCGTTGGGACAAAGGTCCTTTCAGCCCCCAATCCGTGAATCACTCACGGGTGCTCCACAAGCCGACCCGACTTTAGTCACCACATGTATCATGTATAAAGTATATAGTATATACCCATGATCACCTCCCAAGTGATCACAGCCCGATAGTATAGCACAGCAGACGGACAAGAATGTAGGGCCACATATGGAACACTAGCATCCTATACTAAGCATGTAGGATTGCAGGTAAAGGTAACAACAGTAGTAGCAAGGACAGGCTATGCATCAGGATAGGAATAACGGAAAACAGTAACATGCTACACTACTCTAATGCAAGCTGTAGAGAGTAGAATAGGCGATATCTGGTGATCAAGGGGGGGGGGGGCTTGCCTGGTTGCTCTAGCAAGAGAGAGGGGCCGTCAACACCGTAGTCGTACTGGGTAGCAGCGGCGTCGGTCTCGGTGTCTAGCGAGAGAAGAGGGGGAAGAAACAATAAATACAATGCAAACAAATGCATGACGATGCATGACATGACAATCAGCGTTGCTAGGGGTGCCCAAACGCGGTAGTAGGTGGTACCGGCGAAGGGGGGAAACATCCGGGAAAGTATCCCCGGTGTTTCGCGTTTTCGGACAAATGAACCGGACGGGGAAAGTTGTGTGTTCGATATGTTAGGGATGTGTGGCGGACGAACGGGCTGCGTATCCGGATTCGTCTCGTCGTTCTGAGCAACTTTCATGTTGAAAATAATTTAATCCAATTTACGGATTAAAAGATATGATTTTCTAAAGATTTTATTAATTTTTGGAATTTAATTATTTATTTAATTTAATTCGACAATGGATTTATGACATCAGCATGATGTCATGCTGACATCAGCAGTCAACATGGGTTGACTGGCAACTTGACCAGTGGGCCCCACTAGTCAGTGACACATTTTAATTAAACATTTTAATTAACCTAATCAGGATTAATTAGGGGGTGGGCCCCACTGTCATTGACTACTTAATTAACTAATTAACTGATTAATTAGGTAATAATGTGTAATTAGTTTAATTTAATTAATCAAAATTAATTAAGTTAATTATTTCTTTAATTAATTAATTATTTTTATATTTATTTTTATTTTTATTTTTATATTTATTATTATTTTATTTTTAAATACGTTCTGGGGCGCTGGGGCCCGTTTGTCATAGGGCCATAGGGGCCATAGTGGTTCGGGTATTGCGGGCAACGGTGCCCAAAGACCCTTGTTCAGCAAGACGCCTGTGGCGCGAGGGCACGACCAAGGCGTGCGTGGTAAGCGAATGGACGGTGGCCACCAAGTAGCCACGACCGAAGCGAGCGAGGCATGGTGGTGCCCGCAGGCCGGAGGCGGCGACGGCGCGACCAACAGGAGCTGCGCGCGTGGCCGCGGGAAGGCTAGGGGGAAACGGGTAGTGATTGAGGGTGGCGCAGAGGGGCGAGGCCACCGTGGCGACGGGGCGCTACAGAGCAGGGGAGGTAAATGGTGGACGACGGCGAGTAGTGGCCAGAGCCACGTCGGGGAAGGAAGGGGGCGGCCACGGCGTGGCGATCAAGGCGGGCGGCGGCGGTGGTCGCGAGGCGCTGCCTGACGCGTCGTAGGAGAGGAGGTCGGGGCGCTGGCGAGGCGCAGCCAGCTGGAGCGGAGAGGCTACTGGCGAAGGGAGGCAGCAGGCGAGGCTCACGGCGACGAGCGCGGTGGACGCGAGCCCGTCCGGAGCTCGGGCGCGGGGTGCACGAGGGAAATGCGCGGGGGGGGGGGGCGTCGAGCATGAGCGTGCGAGGGAGGGGGAGGAGCTCACGATGGGGAGTAGGGGCCGTGGCAGCGGGGTCGAGGCGGCGAGGGACGACGGGCGACGTGGGAGCAGGCCGGTGGGGAGGTGGAAGCAGGCCGGCGGGGGAGCTCCAGGCGCCGGCGAGGTCCAGGCAGCGACAGGCGCGCGGGGTCGAGGGGCGAGGGGATCGGGATCCTCCCGATCCAGATCCAGACAAGGGAGTGGGGGGAGTGGGGTGTGGGGCGACGGGGAGTGGGTTTGGGTTTCGGGGGGTTATGGGATAAGGGAGTGGGGGTTGGTTCGGCCGGTTGGGCCTTTTGGGCTGGCCGGCCGACAGCTGGGCCGGTTGGCCCAGTGGGGCGGGGGGTGTTTTCCTTTTCTATTTTTTTGTTTTGATCTTTTACTTTTATTTATTTTTCTTTTCTGTTTTATTTAGTTTAAAGCACTTAGGAACTTTGTAAAATTATGTTTTCTTCACGATAATTACCCTAGCAATATTTGTCACACACCGAACATTTTTGTTTTAATGTTTTGAAAACTTTGATTGTTTGTTAAATTTAAATTTGAATTCAGTGTGTTTTGAACTAACACGCGAATACCAACAGTAAACAGGATGATGTGGCATCATTAGCGAAGTTTTACTGTAGCTTAATTATCCGGGCGTCACAATTCTCCTCCACTACAAGAAATCTCGTCCCGAGATTTAAGAAGTAGAGAAGGGGGGAAGGTCTAGTTACGAAATTCTAACGGATCTTCTCGGTCTTGGTTGCTCTTCTCGAAGTGGTCGATCCATTATATTGATGTCTTCATTTTTCTGCTTCAAGTCATCAAGATGAAGTCGGCATCCTTTCTTCGGGGGTTCCATCGTACTTACGAATAGGTAGCGAGGTAGATCGACAACGACAGAATGCTATAAGGGTAATAATCTGGGATTAACCCAAGGAGCATATGAGTACCTACCGAGTTTGAACAAATAAAACACATCGAGAGTAAAGTTAGGTGGTATCATGGGAAGTTTCGAGCGGGCAGGCGATCGTTCGATGCCTGGAACAGGGCGTGAAAAGGGGTTCAAAGCAATGGGAATAAGTATTGTGTCTGATACCAGAATTGATGATCTCTCGGAAGGTGGCTCGTGAATCACATATGAGGCCAAGTGCGAGGAATTAACTTTGGAAACCGGGGGTGTATAGGAGAGTCAGGTTTCGATCCTGAGGAACTTGCGGGTTATGGGCCCACCATGTGGGTTAAAAATAGGAGCGGTGACATCTTGCACGGTCATGATGGCAAGGCATATCAGAGAGTAGCATGTCAGTTATGTCGGCAACAACGTCGGTACCAAGGGCGAGGGACGAAGAGAACCATTTTCCTGCTCGTTGAACGAGGCGGACCAATAGGCAAAGTTCTCGTCCATCGGTGGCTACCGGAATGTCATCAACAATAGTAACAGGGTCTTGCTGACAGAATTGTACACCGAGGTGTTTACATAAGCAGGAGAATATCACTACTTAGATCATATAGATCACAAGAAAGGTTAAACCAAACAATGGAAAGGAAAATATGATTATCAGATTAAACAGAACAATGGAAAGGAAATGTGTTAAAACACATATTCAAGGGGGTATATCCTTCCCAAGGACAAGCAGAGCATGATATCCATGACAGGATAGAAAGTAGAAAACCATTTAGGTAATGGGAGAGGAATTTTCATGGCATTATCCATACAACAACGTTTGAACAAATTGATAAAGAAAATTTAGCATTGTGCTTCAAATGTTCTTATTGACGATCGGAGTACCACAGACATGCTTCGAGATAGCACTAACATGGTGCTCAAGTAAGGGTCGGAATTTAGATGCACAAAGGATCCATCAGTAAAAACTTATAGAATAAGTCTTATGATTTCCTCATGGAAGAATCGCTAACCTTGCTAAGAAGGGAACTAGAACAATAGGTCCTCCGGTCAGGTGTGCTAGGCATGACATCACCTTACCGAGTCATCTAAAGACCAATGTTAATCTTGGAAATATGTTCCAACCATCATATCCGACCGAAATTCAGATCTGATTGGGGTCAGGATACCTCAGACTCAGGATACTTGAGAAGAAAAAGGTGCGACACAAATTGACGAGAAGACATCGTAAGATTCCCGTGAAATGAACTATGGAAGCTATTTCTGAACAAGAGTTCATCATTGAGCCAAGGAGAGGATGACGGGGTGGCTGATGGACTCAACAAAAATTCATCGAGATTTCCAAGAAGATGGGTTTCCATAATTATGTGAACAAGGAGATAACATTTGTTAGATCAAATGATATATTGTTGTATGCTCGAGGGAACATCCACAGTTAAACATTGGTTGAAAGTTGCACCCGAAATATGGGCTTAGGTAGCATGATCAATATTAGAATGGTGATTCGATAATCAATGGTTTAAGAATGAAATATCGACCATTAACTTCAAAGCAACATGGTTGCTAGAAGGAAAGAATCCAAACAACACCGTTCACTTGTTGGAATCAACACGGGGACCAAGAAAAAATGGTGATTGTGAGAAGTATCACTATACAAAGAATTCTCAAGGGGTGGTGAAATTCTCACGACATTCTTGACATAAAAGATGGTAATACTCGAAGGTAAAGAAGATCAATTGCTGGATAGCAAGGAACTCAAGGTATAACACAAAACACAAACAAGTTTGTGTTGGAGGGAAGGCAGTAGAGTGGTCGACGATAACACTAATCATCGAGGGAAAGGATGGTCTTTCTCAACATAAATTCAATTGATATCCTGGAAGAGCTCATAAGGTTGATGATGATCATGAAACATTTGTTGATAGATTTCATGAAGATGTAATCAATCAGCGACGACATCAAGTCAAAGGAATGATGAAGAGGAAGGTTATTGGAACCAAGGGTACGAAACAAACTTGAAATCAAGCTTGCTATTCAAGGCGAAATGGTATGACAAGGAGGATCGACGTAAGGTTAGCTCATCGTCAAAAAATTGTGCTTCGGGATTAAGGACCAGGTAGCACGGTTAAAATCGGCATGATAATGATATAGCCGATCAGGCTAGGAATGACTTGAAGGATTATTAAACTCATAAGCAACAAAAATTACTTGAGTTACTGAATCGGAGTGCGGAATCGATTCACTTATCCGTGTTCTTGAGTGACTAATAACTCAGAACCCGAGGGAATTTGGAATCGGCGAGAATAATAGTTGATGAAGAACTCATAAGAAGTTATGCAGTTCCATGATAATCTCGAGATACCAGGGGGTAATACTCGACGACATATCAAGGTAGAGGTTGGACTAGGGTATTGCTCTGCAGATGACAAGTGCTCAAACTTGCACGAGAAATGGAATCAAGGAGAAACATGGTCGGAACCATGTCCACAGATACAAGATGAACTTATAACAAGCGGATAATTATTTTAAGAGAAGCTTCCATGATAAGGTATACATCGTGTCCATGTGCATGAACACAGGGTTCAAGGTCGACTCCCACTGGTTCAACGCATAACCTTTCATTCACCTCTCGTATTTCGAAAATGACATTAGTTGTTGAATTTTTTTACCGGGTGCAATACCAGATAAGTATGACCCGTGTAATCTTTCGGGTTCACACGGATTAGGGAAGGCATGGGTTCAACCCATCAGGGCATCTTAGGAACATATACCACAAACTTCGGAGTAAATAATACAAGCTCGAAAGTAGAGCATTGTTCAAAAGCAGATGATACAATTTACCAAAGGCATTATATACCCATGGAAATGCTCACAAGGTTATTCAATATGAAGGACACTGTCGGATAAAATCCAACAAAGGAACCAAAGGTCCACAAGGGATCTGATGTGAGCATCGGTACTCAACCAGAGGAAGAAGAATGCAAGGAGATCTGATTATAGAAACATCTGACCAATTCAAAGTTCAAATGCAAAAGAATTATGATTTCCAAATCGGGGGATCAGAAGCAACGCTCTTATCAAGGATGGATAAGTTGAGTAGGCTTAGGGGTACAATTGATGGCAATTTGATTGGTCGAGATCCAGCTCATGTTTAAAATGACGTCTGAGCTGAAAGGATGAATTCTAGGATCTGATTAAGGATTGCAATATTCGCAACATATTGAATCAAGGGACCCAAGATGATAAAGGCAAAGGACATCCATGAATATTGCTAGTCATTTGGAATTAACCAAAATGCAAGCAAACAAGCATTTCAAGAGCCATAGGCTAATGAGGATTCTCGAAAGATCGGATAGTATTTTGAAGAATTTTGTGAAACACATGAACAACTAGGGATGAGCGGATACTCGGTAAGAGCGACGAATTATCCGTAGGGGTATTCATGTGGCAAAGAACTGCAAGGCAATATGCACAAAGTATTGTTGAAACAATAGAGAGAATTTCGGTGTATCTTGTAATAACAAGATCAACTAGGAAGCATTGTTTGAATGGCGAGTATACGTGGTTATCCATAGGGGTTTATCGATGGAGGGGAATTGCAAAAGCGACGCCATAAAGTCTCAAGAGAACATCGGAGAGTATCTTCGGATCCTTCTGGTGCAGCAGACGATCATCTGTAATAAGGGGCTCTCCGAAAGAAAGTATTATCGAGAACCTAGAGTCCAAGTTAGTAAAATCGTTTAACCCGAATAGAAGAGATGTCAGAGCCCCAGAGTATAGGTCGAGGAATAAAAGATCCTACTACCACCCAATGGCGGCGCAGCCCGTAAGACACACAGCCATGTTAGTAAAAGTTTTTGCAACGCCTAGACTCGACTTCGCCAAGGAGTTTGGAAGGGGATTCCTCAGCAATCGGCTCGCTACCAACTTGTGACGCCCGATTCAATCAGTACACTAATCATGCACGCAAACGCAGTACGATCAAGATCGTGGACTCACGGAAGATATCACAACACAACTCTAAAACATAAATAAGTCATACAAGCATCATAACACAAGCCAGGGGCCTCGAGAGCTCGAATACAAGTGTTCGATCATAGACGAGTCAGCGGAAGCAACAATATCTGAGTACAGACATAAGTTAAACAAGTTTGCCATAAGATGGCTAGCACAAACTGGGATACAGGTTGAAAGAGGCGCATGCCTCCTGCCTGGGATCCTCCTAACTACTCCTGGCCGTCGTCAGCGGGCTGCACGTAGTAGTAGGCACCTCCAGCATAGTAGGAGTCGTCATCGACGGTGGCGTCTGGTTCCTGGGCTCCGACATCTGGTTGCGACAACCAGGTAGAAGGGAAGGGGGAAAAGGGGGGAGAAAGGCAACCGTGAGTACTCATCCAAAGTACTCGCAAGCAAGGAGCTACACTACATATGCATGGGTATATGTGTAAAGAGGCAATATATCGATGGACTGAACTGCAGAATGCCAGAATAAGGGGGGATAACTAATCCTGTCGAAGACTACGGTCCTGGCCACCTCCATCTTGCAGCATGTAGAAGAGAGTAGACTGAAGTCCTCCAAGTAGCATCGCATAGCATAATCCTACCCGTCGATCCCCTCCACGTTGCCCTGTTAGAGAGCGATCACCGGGTTATATCTGGCACTTGGAAGGGTGTGTTTTATTAAGTATCCGGTTCTAGTTGTCATAAGGTCAAGGTACAACTCCAAGTCGTCCTGTTACCGAAGATCACGGCTATTCGAATAGATTAACTTCCCTGTAGGGGTGCACCACATAACCCAACACACTTGATCCCATTTGGCCGGACACAATTTTTTGGGTCATGCCCGGCCGCGGAAGATCAACACGTCGCAGCCCCATCTAGGCCAACAAAGAGGTCAGCACGCCGGTCTAAACCTAAGCGCACAGGGGTCTGGGCCCATCGCCCTTAGCACACCTGCATGTTGCGTGGGCGGCCGGAAGCAGAACTAGCCCCCTTAATACAAGAGCAGGCTTACGTTCCAAACTGGCGCGCGCCGCTCAGTCGCTGACATCACGTAGGCTTCGGCTGATACCACGACGCCGAGTGCCCATATCTTTCCCACGTAGTTGGTTAGTGCGTATAGACCAAATGGCCAGACTCAGATCAAATACCAAGATCTCGCTAAGCATGTTAATGATGTATCCGCGGACACCGACCAGGGCCAGGCCCACCTCTCACCTAGGCGGTCTCAACCTGCCCTGTCGCTCCGCCACAAAGATCTACACAGAGGGCCGTTGGGACAAAGGTCCTTTCAGCCCCCAATACGCGGATCACTCGCGGGTGCTCCACAAGCCGACCCGACTTTAGTCACCACATGTACCATGTATAAAGTATATAGTATATACCCGTGCTCACCTCCCAAGTGATCACAGCCCAATAGTATAGCACAACAGACGGACAAGAATGTAGGGCCACAGATGGAACACTAGCATCCTATACTAAGCATGTAGGATTGCAGGTAAAGGTAACAACAGTAGTAGCAAGGACAAAGCTATGCATCAGATAGGAATAACGGAAAACAGTAATATGCTACACTACTCTAATGCAAGCAGAGAGAGTAGAATAGGCGATATCCGTGATCAAGGGAGGGGGGGGCTTGCCTGGTTGCTCGGCAAGAGAGAGGGTCGCAACACCGTAGTCGTCTGGTAGCAATGGCGTCGGTCTCGGTGTCAGCGAGAGAAGACGGGGAAGAAACAATAAATACAATGCAAACAAATGCATGACGATGCATGACATGACAATGAGCGTTGCTAGGGGTGCCCAAACGCGGTAGTAGGTGGTACCGGTGAAGGGGGGAAACATCCAGGAAAGAATCCCCGGTTTTTCGCGTTTTCGGACACATGAACCGGATGGGGAAAGTTGTGTGTTCGATATGTTAGGGATGTGTGGCGGATGAACGGGTTGCGTATCCGGATTCGTCTCGTCATTCTGAGTAACTTTCATGTTGAAAATAATTTAATCCGAGTTACGGATTAAAAGATATGATTTTCTAAAGATTTTATTAATTTCTAGAATTTAATTAATTATTTAATTTAATTCGAAAATGGATTTATGACATCAGCATGATGTCATGCTGACGTCAGCAGTCAACAGGGGTTGACTGGTCAACCTAACCAGTGGGCCCCACTGGTCAGTGACACATTTTAATTAACCTAATCAGGATTAATTAGGGGGTGGGCCCACTGTCATTGACTACTTAATTAACTGATTAATTAGGTAACTAATGTGTAATTAGTTTAATTTAATTAATAAAAATTAATTAAGTTAATTATTTCTTTAATTAATTAATTAATTTTATTTTTATTTTTATATTTATATTTATTTTATTTTTAAATACGTTCTGGGGCGTTGGGGCCCGTTTGTCATAGGGCCATAGGGGCCATAATGGTTTGGGTATCATGGTGCAACGGGTGCCCAAAGACCCGCTGCGTTGAGCGACGCCTGTGCGGCGCAGGGCACGCCACCAAGCGCGCGTGGGCGCGCGCGGACGATGGTTACGGCGTGCCACGACCAAGCGAGCGAGGTCATGCAGTGGTGCCCAGCAGCAATGGAGAGGCGCCGCCGCTGCCCAACAGAGCTGCAGCGGGGCCCCGGAAGGCTAGGCCGGAGCCGCAAGGGTAAACGTGCGGTGACCGAGGGTGGCGCAGAGGGGCGAGGCCACCGTGGCGACAGGGCGCTACAGAGCGGGGTAGGCATAGGGTGGACGGCGGCGAGTAGTGGCCAGAGACGCGTCGGGGAAGGAAGGGGGCGGCCACGACGTGGGCGATGCGCGTGCGGGCGCGGCCGATGGTCGCGGGGCGCGGCCCAGACGCGTCGTAGGAGAGGAGGTCGAAGCGCGGTGAGAGCAGCAGCATGGAGCAGAGAGGCTATGGCGGAGGAGGCAGCAGGCGAGGCTCACGGCGACGAGCGCGGCAGACGCGAGCCCGTCCGGAGCTCGGGCGCGGGGTGCACGGGGGAAATGTGGGGGGGGGGGGCGGCGTCGAGCATGAGCGTGTGAGGGAGGGGGAGGGAGCTCACAGTGGGGGAGTAGGGGCCGTGGCAGCGTGTGTCGAGGGGGGTGACGGGCGACGTGGGAGCAGGCCGGTGGGGAGGTGGAAGCAGGCCGACGGGGGAGCTCCGGGCGCCGGCGAGGTCCAGGCGGCGACGGGCGCGCGGGTTCGAGGGGCTAGGGGATCGGGATCCTCCCGATCCAGATCCAGACGAGGGAGTGGGGGGAGTGGGGTGTGGGGCGACGGGGAGCTGGTTAGGGTTTCGGGGGGTTATGGGATAAGGGAGTGGGGGTTGGTTCGGCCAGTTGGGCCTTTTGGGCTGGCCGGCTGACAGCTTGGTCGGTTGGCCCTGTGGGGGGGGGGTGTTTTCCTTATATTTCTTTGTTTTGATCTTTTACTTTTATTTATTTTTATTTTCTGTTTTATTTAGTTTAAAGCACTTAGGCACTTTGTAAAATTATGTTTTCTTCACGATAATTACCCTAGCAATATTTGTCACACACCAAACATTTTTGTTTTAATGTTTTGAAAACTTTGACCGTTTGTTAAATTTAAATTTGAATTCAGAGTGTTTTGAACTAACACGCGAATACCAACAGTAAACGGGATGACGTGGCATCATTAGCGAAGTTTTACTGTAGCTTAATTATCCGGGCATCACAGTCAACTACATGATCATGCAAGGCACTATGACAATGATGAAGCATGTCATAATAAACGCAACAGTGGAAGGTTGCATGGCAATATATCTCGGAATGGCTATGGAAATTCCATAATAGGTAGGTATGGTGGATGTTTTGAGGAAGATATAAGGAGGCTTATGTGTGATAGAGCGTATCATATCACGGGGTTTGGATGCACCGGCGAAGTTTGCACCAACTCTCGAGGTGAGAAATAGCAATTCACAGTACCGAAGAGGCTAGCATTGATGGAAGGGTGAGAGTGCGTATAATCCATGGACTCAACATTAGTCATAAAGAACTCACATACTTATTGCAAAAATCTACAAGTCATCAAACCAAGCACTACACTCATGCTCCTATGGGGATAGATTGGTAGGAAAAGACCATCGCTCGTCCCCGACCGCCACTCATAAGGAGGACAATCAAAGAAACACCTCATGCTTCAAATTTGTTACACAACGGTTATCATACGTGCATGCTACGGGACTTGCAAACCTCAACACAAGTATTTCTCAAATTCACAATTACTTGACTAGCACGACTCTAATATCACCATCTTCATATCTCAAAACAATCATGAAGTATCAAACTTCTCATAGTATTCAATGCACTATATATGGAAGTTTTTATTATACCCATCTTGGATGCCTATCGTATTAGGACTAATTTTATAGCCAAAGCAAATTACCATGCTGTTCTAAAAGACTGTCAAAATAATATAAGTGAAGCATGAGAGATGAAATGATTTCTATAAAATAAAACCACCACCGTGCTCTAAAAGATATAAGTGAAGCACTAGAGCAAAATTATCTATCTCAAAGGATATAAGTGAAGCACATAGAGTATTCTAATAAATTCCAATTCATGTGTGTCTCTCCCGAAAGGTGTGTACAGCAAGGATGATTGTGATAAACTAAAAAGCAAAGACTCAAATCATACAAGACGCTCCAAGCAAAACACATATCATGTGGTGAATAAAAATATAGCCTCAAGTAAAGTTACCGATAGACGAAGACGAAAGAGGGGATGCCTTCTGGGGCATCCCCAAGCTTAGGCTTTTGGTTGTCTTTGAATTTTACCTTGGGGTGACTTGGGCATTCCCAAGCTTAGGCTCTTGCCACTCCTTATTTCAAAATCCATCAAATCTTTACCCAAAAACTTGAAAACTTCACAACACAAAACTTAAACAGAAAATCTCATGAGCTCTGTTAGTATAAGAAAACAAATCGCCACTTTAAGGTACTGTAGTGAACTCATTCTTTATTTATATTCGTGTTAAACCTACTGCATTCCAACTTCTCTATGGTTCATATCCCCCGATACTAGCCATAGATTCATCAAAATAAGCAAACAACACACGAAAAACAGAATCTGTCAAAAACAGAACAGTATGTAGCAATATGAATCAAACGTATACTTCTGTAACTCCAAAAATTCTGAATTAAATTGGTGGACGTGAGGAATTTTTCTATTAATCATTTCCAAAAAGAATCAACCTAAAAGTACTCTCCAGTAAAAAATGGCAGCTAATCTCGTGAGCCCTAAAGTTTCTGTTTTTTACAGCAAGATTGCAAAGACTTCACCCAAGTCTTCCCAAAGGTTCTACTTGGCACAAACACTAATTAAAACATAGAACCATATCTAAATAGAGGCTATATGCAATATTTAGTACTAAATAGGAACAAAAAGCAAGTAACAAAAATAAAATTGGGTTGCCTCCCAACAAGCGCTATCTTTTATTCTATCGTTTGTCATATTATTTCTTATGCTAAAGTAACAATCTATTCACAATGTCAAGTATGAATCAAAAACTTCATTGAAAACTAACAAACTATAATCTCGGTCATAGAAGCAATTGCAATTTATCATAACATCGGAAAGAGTCTATGTAAGAGCTTTTTAGCAAGTCCACATACTCAACTATCATTTAGTCTTCCACAATTGCTAACACTCACACAATACTTATGGGTATGGAGTTTCAATCGGACACAGAGAAAGATAGGGGCTTATGGTTTCGCCTCCCAAACCTTTTACCACAAGGGTAATGTCAACAATAATAGCTCATGCTAACTTACAACCAATTGGATATATATCAGGATCTTTCCAACACATAGGGCTTGCCAAAGGATAAAGTGTAAAAAGGAATGGTGAAGATCACCATGACTCTTGTATAAGGTATAAGACAAGAATAAAAGATAGGCCCTTCGCAGAGGGAAGCATAGGTTGTCATGTGCTTTTATGGTTGGATGCACAAAATCTTAGTGCAAAAGAAATTCACTTTGTATTGCCACTTGTGATATGGACCTTTATTATGCAGTCCGTCGCTTTTATTTCTTCCACATCACAAGATCGTATAAAGCTTATTTTCTCCACACTAATAAATCATACATATTTAGAGAGCATTTTTTATTGCATGCAACACTGACAACTTACTTGAAGGATCTTACTCAATCCATAGGTAGGTATGGTGGACTCTCATGGCAAAACTGGGTTTAAGGATATTTGGAAGCACAAGTAGTATCTCTACTTAGTGAAAAGAGTTTGGCTAGCATGAGGGAGAAAGGCAAGCTCAACATGTTGGATGATGCATGACAATATACTTTATTTCAGATATATGAAAACATAACCCATTACGTTGTCTTCCTTGTCCAACATCAACTTTTTAGCATGTCATATTTTAATGAGTGCTCACAATCATAAAAGATGTCCAAGATAGTATATTTATATGTGAAAACCTCTCTTTCTTTATTACTTCCTATTAATTGCAACGATGACCAAAACTATGTTTGTCAACTCTCAACAACTTTTATTCATCATACTCTTTATATGTGAAGTCATTACTCTCCATAAGATCAATATGATATCTTTATTTCTTTTTATTCTTTCTTTTTCTTTTATTCCCTCAAGATCATAGCAAGATAATCAAGCCCTTGACTCAAAACTAATCTTTATTATATATAGCTCACGGACTCGATTACATAGAAGGATCATAAAGCAAAACTCAAAACTAAATCATACTAAAACTTTTATTCTACTTGATCAAGATATTACCAAAAGGATCGAACTAAGAAAAACGGTAAAGATAGGAGTGTGATGGTGATACGATACCGAGGCACCTCCCCCAAGCTTGGCAGTTGCCAAGGGGAGTGCCCATACCCATGGATGTTTATTTATGTACTGTGTGAAGTGGCGACTGTAAGCCAACTATGTATCTTTTTCCCTTATTTATTACATGGGTTGTGTGAAGATTACCTCACTTGCGACATTGCTTTCAATGCGGTTATGCCTCTAAGTCGTGCCTCGACACGTGGGAGATATAGCCGCATCGGGGGCGTTACATCACGTCATTACCAAACATGTAGTGGATGCCTAGTGGGACAAGGATTAAGAAATAACATGAGGTGAAAAATACGATGGCTGTCAATTCCATAAGACGATCCAAGTAATTTGACAAAACAGATTGGGAGCATCTTGTATAATCTCAAAAAGCAACTAAAATATGAGAAATGAATTGATGAAAATCAGCCCTGCTCTCATTCATGCTCGCTTTTGTAATGGGAGGCAAGGAATGGGGATACCGGAGAAGAAAGGATCACATGGACGGCAAGCCTCCACCACCGCAAGTGGGGTTGCTTCACATCCAATCTCCACGGCCGCCGCCTCCATGGGGACGAACTCCCATGTTCACAACCAGGCTCCCAATCGGCCGCTGCCTCGCCGACCTTGACGACGAAGTAGTCCCTCCCTCCGATCCCATTCGCAACGGAGGCAACACCCATCCCAGCGGACGGGTCCGTGGTGAGATCCCTACTGGATTGTGGTCGCGCCTCTCCAAACCTCACTGCGGGACACATGAGAGGGCGTCGTTGCCATGGTCAGGCTTGGATGGGGAAAGGAGGCGACATAGCAGCAACGGCGCCTTCGCCGGGATTGGTGGCGACGGCGGGCGACGAAGGGAGGACGGCGACGGCGAGAGAGTAGGAGGGTGGTGGCGGCAGTCCATCGGCCGCCGTGACGTGAGAGGAGGATGGGGATGGGGCCGCGATCTGGACGTATGGAGCGGTCGAGAGGAGGGTAAGCAGACGGCTGGGTTTTTCCAACGTGCGGGGTTTGGGGGAGGTCAAACGAGAGGGGTTTTTTCGTGCGGGAGGCAGAGCAACGAGGGCGGATGTAGGGAGACGGGACGCAGTCGGTTGGCAGGAAAAGGAAAGCTACACATTTTTTAGGCAGTAGAGATGATTGATGATAAGAAAGGGAAATTCACATCAATATAAGGAAATATCCCATCAATACTTGATTGATTGCATTTATTTTTTATATGGTAACTAATCTGATCATCAATACTTGATTGATTGTGATTTATTTTTATATGGTAACTAATCTGATGGGTTTATGTGGGTGGTGAAGCGAAAAGGCAGGTGGGAGGGAGACGAAATAAAACCAGCGAAATAAAACCAACGGAAGTGGTGAGGCGAAATAAAACCAACGGATGTAGGGAGACGGGACGCGGCCGGTTGGCAGGAAAAGGAAAGCTACGCATTTTTTAGGCAGTAGAGATGATTGATGATAAGAAAGGGAAAATCACATCAATATAAGGAAATATCTCATCAATACTTGATTGATTGTGATTTATTTTTTATATGGTAACTAATCTGATCATCAATACTTTATTGATTGTGATTTATTTTATATGGTAACTAATCTGATGGGTTTATGTGGGTGGTGAAGCGAAAAGGCAGGTGGGAGGAGACGAAATAAAACCAGCGAAATAAAACCAACGAAAGTGGTGAGGCTAAATAAAACCAACGGATGTAGGGAGACGGGACGCGTCGGTTGGCGGGAAAAGGAAAGCTACGCATTTTTAGGCAGTAGAGATGATTGATGATAAGAAAGGGAAATTCACATCAATATAAGGAAATATCCCATCAATACTTGATTGATTGCGATTTATTTTTTATATGGTAACTAATCTGATCATCAATACTTGATTGATTGTGATTTATTTTTATATGGTAACTAATCTGATGGGTTTATGTGGGTGGTGAAGCGAAAAGGCAGGTGGGAGGGAGACGAAATAAAACTAGCGAAATAAACCAACGAAAGTGGTGAGGCGAAATAAAACCAACGGATGTAGGGAGACGGTATGCGGTCGGTTGGCAGGAAAAGGAAAGCTACGCATTTTTTAGGCAGTAGAGATGATTGATGATAAGAAAGGGAAAATCACATCAATATAAGGAAATATCCCATCAATACTTGATTGATTGCGATTTATTTTTTATATGGTAACTAATCTGATCATCAATACTTGATTGATTGTGATTTATTTTTATATGGTAACTAATCTGATGGGTTTATGTGGGTGGTGAAGCGAAAAGGCAGGTGGGAGGGAGACGAAATAAAACCAGCGAAATGAAACCAGCGAAATGAAACCAACGAAAGTGGTAAAGCGAAATAAAACCAGCGAAAAATAACCGGCGGACTATTCACCAACTGCTATACTAGGAGTAGAGACTAGAAGAACGCCCGTGCGTTGCAACGGGGCCACATTAACTTTAAGAGTTCAATATTACGACATTGGCGACCTTTTTTACCATCAAATCCTCTCACACACTCTCCTCCCTCTTCCTCACTCTCTCTCCCCTCTCCTCTCTCTAACACACACACATATCCATCTTATTGGTACGGACCATAATCCATCTATTTCACACACACGCTTAGTGCATAACAATATGGACTATGTGTATTATATTTGCCACCGTAACCGAGGGAATTAATTTCATGTAAATCGCCAGCCACAGCTCCAAGAATACACGGTGGAGGTGGCCGGGTCAGCGTCGGCGCCGTCCGGCGCGGGCCACGGGCCCGCTTCCAAGTGCACGTGCAATGCACGTCTTCACAAATATTATAACAAGATGTGAGAAATCACATACTAACACGATGTTGCAATCAATTTGTAATTAAAGAAGCCAAAAGTCTTTTTTCTTAAACCAGAATTCCTTATGCTGGAGTTTAAACAAACCCCGCAATAACATGATCAATTTTTTTTTGCTCTACTTATCACCTAATTAAGCAAATGCATGACTTATGAAGCGGATAAGAAATCATGTTAACTTGGAACTAAAATTCCAACGAAAGAGTGAGGAACATACCTTTTTATCATTGCTCTGAAGTCTGAACCTCCCCCTATTTGTTAGTGAAATGTGAGTATGCTTGGAAGATAATAATTTCTTATGCAACATATGCTTTTACATCTGAAAGAGCTACAAAATATGTTGACCTACCTATGTGCACTACATTCAGCGTAGCTCGATGTGCACTGCCTCGCTTGATTAGTTGCCGTAGTGCCACGATCTACGCCAACAAGCTGGGGAAACAAATGAAAATGTTACACCGAGTCAAAATCAACCATCCCACAATCGTAATAATAGAAAAGATAATAACCAAAATTTAACAGAAGAACTACTGCTTGGCTCCCAGATCCATCTCGATAGCCCTTGATCCGCTGCTGAGCTTCTCCTAGCCGCCTCAACATCACGTCATTACCAAACATGTAGTGGATGCCTAGTGGGACAAGGATTAAGAAATAACATGAGGTGAAAAATACGATGGCTGTCAATTCCATAAGACGATCCAAGTAATTTGACAAAATAGATCGGGAGCATCTTGTATAATCTCAAAAAAGCAACTAAAAATATGAGAAATGAATTGATGAAAATCAGCCCCTGCTCTCATTCATGCTTGCTTTTGTAATGGGAGGCAAAGGAATGGGGATACCGGGAGAAGAAAGGATCACATGGACGGCAAGCCTCCACCACCGGCAAGTGGGGTTGCTTCACATCCAATCTCCACGGCCGCCGCCTCCATGGGGACGAACTCCCATGTTCACAACCAGGCTCCCAATCGGCTGCTGCCTCGCCGACCTTGACGACGAAGTAGTCCCTCCCTCCGATCCCATTCGCAACGGAGGCAACACCCATCCCAGCGGACAGGTCCGCGGTGAGATCCCTACTGGATTGTGGTCGCGCCACCCCAAACCTCACCGCGGGACACATGAGAGGCCGCTGCCATGGTCAAGCTTGGATGGGGAAAGGAGGCGACATAGCAACAACGGCGCCTTCGCCGGGATTGGTGGCGACGGCGGCGCCGCGAAGCGGGAGGACGGCGGCGGCGAAGAGAGTAGGAGGGTGGTGGCGGCAGTCCATCGGCCGCCGTGACGTGAGAGGAGGATGGGGATGGGGCCGCGATCTGGACGTATGGAGCGGTCGAGAGGAGGGGAAGCAGACGGCTGGGTTTTTCCATCATGCGGGGTTTGGGGGAGGTCAAACGAGAGGGGTTTTTTCGTGCGGGAGGCAGAGCAACGAGGGCGGATGTAGGGAGACGGGACGCGGTCGGTTGGCAGGAAAAGTAAAGCTACGCATTTTTTAGGCAGTAGAGATGATTGATGATAAGAAAGGGAAATTCACATCAATATAAGGAAATATCCCATCAATACTTGATTGATTGCGATTTATTTTTTATATGGTAACTAATCTGATCATCAATACTTGATTGATTGTGATTTATTTTTATATGGTAACTAATCTGATGGGTTTATGTGGGTGGTGAAGCGAAAAGGCAGGTGGGAGGGAGACGAAATAAAACTAGCGAAATAAACCAACGAAAGTGGTGAGGCGAAATAAAACCAACGGATGTAGGGAGACGGTATGCGGTCGGTTGGCAGGAAAAGGAAAGCTACGATTTTTAGGCAGTAGAGATGATTGATGATAAGAAAGGGAAAATCACATCAATATAAGGAAATATCCCATCAATACTTGATTGATTGCGATTTATTTTTTATATGGTAACTAATCTGATCATCAATACTTGATTGATTGTGATTTATTTTAATATGGTAACTAATCTGATGGGTTTATGTGGGTGGTGAAGCGAAAAGGCAGGTGGGAGGGAGACGAAATAAAACTAGCGAAATAAAACCAACAAAAGTGGTGAGGTCAAATAAAACCAACGGATGTAGGGAGACGGGATGCGGTCGGTTGGCAGGAAAAGGAAAGCTACGCATTTTTTAGGCAGTAGAGATGATTGATGATAAGAAAGGGAAAATCACATCAATATAAGGAAATATCCCATCAATACTTGATTGATTGCGATTTATTTTTATATGGTAACTAATCTGATCATCAATACTTGATTGATTGTGATTTATTTTTATATGGTAACTAATCTGATGGGTTTATGTAGGTGGTGAAGCGAAAAGGCAGGTGGGAGGGAGACGAAATAAAACCCGCAAAATAAAACCAACGAAAGTGGTAAAGTGAAATAAAACCAGCGAAAAATAACCGGCGGACTATTCACCAACTGCTATACTAGGAGTAGAGACTAGTAGTGTAAAAAAAAGGTCTGGACGGAGGGAGTACATAGTACTACATCGAATCATCGATCGAAGCGTGGGTGGTTCCATCGCACCTTAGTTACAGTAGGTACTCCCTTCGTTTCTTTTTAGTCTGCATATAAAATTTGGTCAAAGTTAAAATATACAAAGTTTGACCAAATTTATATAAAAATATATAAACATCTACAATACTAAAACTATATAGTATGAAAATACGTTTCATGGTGCATCTGATAATATTGATTTCATATTGTGAATATTTATATTTTTTAATATAAAGTTAGTCAAACTCAACAAAGCTTGACTTTAACCAAACCTTATATGCGGACTAAAAAGAAACGGAGGAAGTACGTAAGTAGCCAACAGGAAGCGACGACGCCGACGGACGGACATCTCATGGCGGAGCTCCTACCCGATGACGTGCTAGCGGACGTCCTCCGCAGCCTCGGTCTTCACGGCCTCGTTGTTTCGTGCTGCGTATGCAAGGCGTGGCGCACCCTCGTCGACGCCTGCCGCCTCCTGCCCGCCGACTCGCACCTCCTCCCACTCTCCATGGCCGGCTTCTTCACGGCCGTGTCGAGAACACAACTCCCCGGATACTTCTCACAACCGGGGTCCCCCATAGTCGCCGCCAAGTTCGACTACTTGGACACGCACGACGCCAGCTGCCTGCAGATCACTGCAATGGCATCCTCCTGCTTCACGGCCTACCTCTGTTGCCTAAGAGCATCTGCAGCCGTTCGGCCCCCCAGGGCGCCGGAAAAGAGCGGCCTGAGGGTCAGCCGGCGATAAACTCGGCGTTGGGGGCGGTTCATGTTGGGGATCGTTGCAGAAATTAAAAATTTTCTACGCATCACCAAGATCAATCTATGGAGTAACTAGCAAAGAGAGAGAGGGGAGTGCATCTTCATACCCTTGAAAATCGCGAGACGGAAGCGTTGCAAGAACGCGGATGAAGGAGTCATACTCGAAGCGATTCAGATCAGGGTGGATTCCAATCTAAGCACCGAACAACGACACCTCCGCGTTCAACACACGTGCAGCCCGGTGACGTCTCCCACGCCTTGATCCAGCAAGGAGGAGGGAGAGGTTGAGGAAGAAGGCTCCAGCAGCAGCACGACAGCGTGGTGGTGATGGAGTAGCAGTTCTCCGGCAGGGCTTCGCCAAGCTCTTGCAGAGGAGGAGAGGTGTTGGGGAGGGGAGGGGCTGCGCCTTGGATGTTGTGCTGCACCCCTCCCTCCACCCCTCTATTTATAGGGAGAAGGGGGAAGGGGGCCGGCCCCTCTAGATGGAATCTAGAGGGGGGCGGCGGCCAAGGGGGAGGGGGCTTGCCCACAAGCCAAGGGGCGCGCCCCCTTTAGGGTTCCCC
This sequence comes from Aegilops longissima, assembly GCA_021605205.1. NCBI lineage: Eukaryota > Viridiplantae > Streptophyta > Magnoliopsida > Poales > Poaceae > Aegilops > Aegilops longissima. The sequence continues at coordinate 601,797,971 of CM038681.1, forward strand.
CCAACCCTAGGCGCTTGGGCCCTAGGGGGGGGGGGTGGCGCCCAGCCCACTTGGGGATGGTTCCCTTCCACCTACAGCCCATAAGGCCCTCCGGGGCAGGTGGACCCTCCCGGTGGACCCCCGGAACCCCTCCGGTGGTCCCGCTACAATACCGGTATACCCCCGAATTCGGTGACCGTATGATGACTTCCCATATATAAATCTTCACCTCCGGACCATTCCGGAACTTCTCGTGACGTCCGGGATCTCATCCGGGACTCCGAACAACATTCGTTAATCACATACAAATCTTCCTTATAACCCTAGCATCATCGAACCTTAAGTGTGTAGACCCTACGGGTTCGGGAATCATGCAGACATGACCGAGACAGCTCTCCGGCCAATAACCAACAGGGGGATCTGGATACCCATGTTGGCTCCCACATGTTCCACGATGATCTCATCGGATGAACCACGATGTCGAGGATTCAAGCAATCCCGTATACAATTCCCTTTGTCAATCGGTACGTTACTTGCCCGAGATTCGATCGTCGGTATCCTAATACCTCGTTCAATCTCGTTACCGGCAAGTCACTTTACTCGTTCCGTAATGCATGATCCCGTGACCAACTACTTAGTCACATTGAGCTCATTATGATGATGCATTACCGAGTGGGCCCAGAGATACCTCTCCGTCATACGGAGTGACAAATCCCAGTCTCGATTCATGCCAACCCAACAGACACTTTCGGAGATACCTGTAGTGCACCTTTATAGCCATGCAGTTACATTGTGACGTTTGGTACACCCAAAGCATTCCTACGGTATCCGGGAGTTGCACGATCTCATGGTCTAAGGAAATGATACTTGACATTAGAAAAGCTTTAGCAAACGAACTAAACGATCTTGTGCTATGCTTAGGATTGGGTCTTGTCCATCACATCAATCTCCCAATGATGTGATCCCGTTATCAATGACATCCAATGTCCATAGTCAAGAAACCATGAGCATCTGTTGATCAACGAGCTAGTCAACTAGAGGCTCACTAGGGACTTGTTGTGGTCTATGTATTCACACATGTATTACGGTTTCTAGTCAATACAATTATAGCATGAACAATAGACAATTATCATGAACAAGTAAATATAATAATAACCATTTTATTATTGCCTCTAGGGCATATTTCCAACAGCCTCCCACTTGCACTAGAGTCAATAATCTAGTTACATTGTGATGAATCGAACACCCATAGAGTTCTGGTGTTGATCATGTTTTGCTCGTGGAAGAGGTTTAGTCAACGGATCTGCGACATTCAGATCCGTATGCACTTTACAAATATCTATGTCTCCATCTTGAACATTTTCACGAATGGAGTTGAAGCGACGCTTGATGTGCCTGGTATTCTTATGAAACATGGGCTCCTTGGCAAGGGCAATAGCTCCAGTGTTGTCACAGAAGAGAGTCATCGGGCCCGACGCATTGGGAATAACTCCTAGGTCAGTAATGAACTCCTTAATCCAGATTGCTTCATGTGCTGCCTCCGAGGCTGCCATGTATTCCGCTTCACATGTAGATCCCGCCACGATGCTTTGCTTGCAACTGCACCAGCTTACCGCCCCACCATTCAAAATATACACGTATCCGGTTTGTGACTTGGAGTCATCCAGATCTGTGTCGAAGCTAGCATCGATGTAACCCTTTACGACGAGCTCTTCGTCACCTCCATAAATGAGAAACATATCCTTAGTCCTTTTCAGGTACTTCAGGATATTCTTGACCGCTGTCCAGTGTTCCATGCCGGGATTACTTTGGTACCTCCCTACCAAACTTACAACAAGGTTTACATCAGGTTTGGTACACAACATGGCATACATAATAGACCCTATGGCTGAGGCATAGGGGATGACACTCATATTTTCTCTATCTTCTGCCTTGGTCGGGCTTTGAGCCGAGCTCAATTTCACATCTTGCAATACAGGCAAGAACCCCTTCTTGGACTGATCCATATTGAACTTCTTCAATATCTTATCAAGATATGTGCTTTGTGAAAGACCTATGAGGCATCTCGATCTATCTCTATAGATCTTGATGCCTAATATGTAAGCAGCTTCTCCAAGGTCCTTCATTGAAAAACACTTATTAAAGTAGGCCTTTATGCTTTCCAAAAGTTTTATATCATTTCCCATCAATAGTATGCCATCCACATATAATATGAGAAATGCTACAGAGCTCCCACTCACTTTCTTGTAAACGCAGGCTTCTCCATAAGTCTGCATAAACCCAAACGCTTTGATTATTTTATCAAAGCGAATGTTCCAACTCCGAGATGCTTGCACCAGCCCATAGATGGAGCGCTGGATCTTGCATACCTTGTTAGCATTCTTAGGATCGACAAAACCTTCTGGCTGCACCATATACAATTCTTCCTTAAGAAAGCCGTTAAGGAATGCTGTTTTGACGTTCATTTGCCATATCTCATAATCGTAGAATGAGGCAATTGCTAACATGATTCGGACGGACTTCAGCTTCGCTACGGGTGAGAAGGTCTCATCATAGTCAACCCCTTGAACTTGTCGATAACCCTTAGCGACAAGTCGAGCTTTATAGATAGTAACATTACCATCCGCGTCCGTCTTCTTCTTAAAGATCCATTTATTTTCTATCGCTCGCCGATCATCGGGCAAGTATGTCAAAGTCCATACTTTGTTTTCATACATGGATACTATCTCGCATTGCATGGCTTCAAGCCATTTTTTGGAATCTAGGCCCGCCATCGCTTCTTCATAGTTTGAAGGTTCACCGTTGTCTAACAACATGATTTCCAGGACAGGGTTGACATACCATTCTGGTGTGGAACGTGTCCTTGTGGACCTACGAAGTTCAGTAGCAACTTGATCCGAAGTACCTTGATCATCATCATTAACTTCCTCTCTAGTCGGTGCAGGCACCACAGGAACATCTTCCTGAGCTGCGCTACTTTCCGGTTCAAGAGGCAGTACTTCATCGAAGTTCTACTTTCCTCCCACTTACTTCTTTCGAGAGAAACTCTTTCTCCGAAAGGACCCGTTCTTGGCAACAAAGATCTTGCCTTCGGATCTAAGGTAGAAGGTATACCCAATGGTTTCCTTAGGGTATCCTATGAAGACGATTTTTCCGACTTGGGTTCGAGCTTTTCAGTTGAAGTTTCTTGACATAAGCATCGCATCCCCAAACTTTTAGAAACCATAGCTTAGGTTTCTTCCCAAACCATAATTCATACGGTGTCGCCTCAACAGATTTAGACGGTGCCCTATTTAAAGTGAATGTAGCTGTCTCTAGAGCGATCCCCAAAATGACAGCGATAAATCGGTAAGAGACATCATAGATCGCACCATATCCAATAGAGTGCGATTACGACGTTCGGACACACCGTTACGCTGAGGTGTTCCAGGCGGCGTGAGTTGTGAAACAATTCCACATTTCCTTAAGTGCGTACCAAATTCTTGTCTCAAATATTCTCCCCCACGATCTGATCGTAAGAACTTTATTTTTCTGTCACGTTGATTCTCTACCTCATTCTGAAATTCCTTGAACTTTTCAAAGGTCTCGGACTTGTGTTTCATCAAGTAGACATACCCATATTTACTTAAGTCATTAGTGAGGGTGAGAACATAACGATAGCCTCCGCGAGCCTCAACGCTCATTGGACCGCACACATCAGTATGTATGATTTCCAATAAGTTGGTTGCTCGCTCCATTGTTCCGGAGAACGGTGTCTTGGTCATTTTGCCCATGAGGCATGGTACGCATGTGTCAAATGATTCGTAATCAAGAGACTCCAAAAGTCCATCTGCATGGAGCTTCTTCATGCGTTTGACATCAATGTGACCAAGGCGGCAGTGCCACAAGTATGTGGGACTATCGTTATCAACCTTACATCTTTTGGTATTCACACTATGAATATGTGTAACATCACGTTCGAGATTCATTAAGAATAAACCATTGACCAGCAGGGCATGACCATAAAACATATCTCTCATATAAATAGAACAACCATTATTCTCGAATTTAAATGAGTAGCCATCTCGTATTAAACGAGATCCAGATACAATGTTCATGCTCAAGGCTGGCACTAAATAACAATTATTGAGGTTTAAAACTAATCCCGTAGGTAAATGTAGAGGCAGCCTGCCGACGGCGATCACATAGACCTTGGAACCATTGCTGACTTGCATCGTCACCTCGTCCTTCGCCAGTCCCCGCTTATTCCGCAGCTCCTATTTTGAGTTACAAATATGAGCAACCGCACCGGTATCAAATACCCAGGAGCTACTACGAGTACTGGTAAGGTACACATCAATTACATGTATATCACATATACCTTCGGTGTTGCCGACCTTCTTGTCCGCTAAGTACTTGGGGCAGTTCCGCTTCCAGTGTCTATTTCCCTTACAATAAAAGCACTCAGTTTCAGGTTTTGGTCCATGCTTTGGCTTCTTCCCGGTAACAGGCTTACCGGGCGCGACAACTCCCTTGCCGTCCTTCTTGAAGTTCTTTTTACCGTTGCCTTTCTTGAAACTAGTGGGTTTTATTGACCATCAACACTTGATGTTCCTTTTTGATCTCCACCTCCGCTGATTTCAGCATTGAAAATACCTCAGGAATGGTTTTCACCATCCCCTGCATATTGTAGTTCATCACAAAGATCTTGTAGCTAGGTGGGAGCGACTGAAGGATTCTGTCAATGATCGCGTCATCCGGGAGATTAACTCCCAGCTGAGACAAGCGGTTGTGCAACCAAGACATTTTGAGTATGTGCTCGCTGACAGAACCATTCTCCTCCATCTTACAACTGTAGAACTTGTCGGAGACTTAATATCTCTCGACCCGGGCATGAGCTTGGAAAACCATTTTCAGCTCTTGGAACATCTCATATGCTCTGTGTTGCTCAAAACGCTTTTGGAGCCTCGATTCTAAGCTGTAAAGCATGCCGCACTGAACCAGGGAGTAGTCATCACACGACTGCCAGGCGTTCATAATGTCTTGAGTTGCTGGGACATATGCTTTCTTGGCAGCTATGAGGATGATCCTCAAGTTCCGGACCCAGTCCGTATAGTTGCTACCATCGTCTTTCAGCTTTGTTTTCTCTGGGAATGCGTTGAAGTTGAGGGCAACATTAGCGTGGGCCATTTGATCTACAAGGCATATTGCAAAGATTTTAGACTAAGTTCATGACAATTAAGTTCATCTAATCAAATTATTTAATGAATTCCCACTCAGATAGACATCCCTCTAGTCATCTAAGTGATACATGATCCGAGTCAACTAGGCCGTGTCCGATCATCAGGTGAGACGGACTAGTCATCATCGGTGAACATCTTCATGTTGATCGTATCTTCTATACGACTCATGTTCGACCTTTCGGTCTCTTGTGTTCCGAGGCCATGTCTATACATGCTAGGCTCGTCAAGTCAACCTAAGTGTTTTGCATGTGTAAATCTGGCTTACACCCGTTCTATTCAAACGTTAGAATCTATCACACCCGATCATCACGTGGTGCTTCGAAACCACGAACCTTCGCAACGGTGCACAGTTAGGGGGAACACTTTCTTGAAATTTTTTGAGGGATCATCTTATTTATGCTACCGTCGTTCTAAGCAAACAAGATGTAAAACATGATAAACATCACATGCAATCAAATAGTGACATGATATGGCCAATATCATTTTGCTCCTTTTGATCTCCATCTTCGGGGCGCCATGATCATCATCGTCACCGGCATGACATCATGATCTCCATCATCGTGTCTTCATGAAGTTGTCTAGCCAACTATTACTTCTACTACTATGGCTAACGGTTTAGCAATAAAGTAAAGTAATTACATGGCGTTATTCAATGACACGCAGGTCATACAATAAATTCAGACAACTCCTATGGCTCCTGCCGGTTCTCATACTCATCGACATGCAAGTCGTGGTTCCTATTACAAGAACATGATCAATATCATACATCACATATATATCATTCATCACATCCTTTTGGCCATATCACATCACACGGCACATGCTGCAAATACAAGTTAGACGTCCTCTAATTGTTGTTGCAAGTTTTTTACGTGGCTGCTATAGGTTTCTAGCAAGAACCTTTCTTACCTACGCCAAAACCACAACATGATATGCCAATTGCTATTTACCCTTCATAAGGACCCTTTTCATCGAATCCAATCCGACTAAAGTGGGAGAGACAGACACCCGCTAGCCACCTTATGCAACTAGTGCATGTCAGTCGGTGGAACCTGTCTCACGTAAGCGTACATGTAAGGTCGGTCCGGGCCGCTTCATCCCACGATGCCGCCGAAACAAGATAAGACTAGTAGTGGCAAGTAAATTGACAAAATCGACGCCCGCAACAAACTTGTGTTCTACTCGTGCATAGAAACTACGCATAGACCTAGCTCATGATGCCACTGTTGGGGATTGTTGCAGAAATTAAAAAATTTCTACGCATCACCAAGATCAATCTATGGAGTAACTAGCAACGAGAGAGAGGGGAGTGCATCTTCATACCCTTGATGATCGCGAGACGGAAGCGTTGCAAGAAGGCGGATGAAGGAGTCGTACTCGAAGCGATTCAGATCGCGGTGGATTCCGATCTAAGCACCGAACAACGGCACCTCCGCGTTCAACACACGTGCAGCCCGGTGACGTCTCCCGCGCCTTGATCCAGCAAGGAGGAGGGAGAGGTTGAGGAAGAAGGCTCCAGCAGCAGCACGACGGCATGGTGGGGATGGAGTAGCAGTTCTCCGGCAGGGCTTCGCCAAGCTCTTGCAGAGGAGGAGAGGTGTTGGGGAGGGGAGGGGCTGCGCCTTGGATGTTGTGCTGCACCCCTCACTCCACCCCTCTATTTATAGGGAGAAGGGGAAGGGGACCGGCCCCTCTAGATGGAATCTAGAGGGGGGCGGCGGCCAAGGGGGGAGGGGGCTTGCCCCCCAAGCCAAGGGGGGCACCCCCTTTAGGGTTCTCCCCCCAACCCTAGGCGCATGGGCCCTAGGGGGGGTGGCACCCAGCCCACTTGGGGCTTGTTCCCTTCCACCTACAGGCCATAAGGCCCTCCGGGGCAGGTGGACCCTCCTGGTGGACCCCCGGAACCCCTCCGGTGGTCCCGGTACAATACCGGTATACCCCCGAATATTTCCGGTGACCGTATGATGACTTCCCATATATAAATCTTCACCCCCGGACCATTACGGAACTCCTCCTGACGTCTGGGATCTCATCCGGGACTCCGAACAACATTCGGTAATCACATACAAATCTTCCTTATAACCCTAGCATCATCGAACCATAAGTTTGTAGACCCTACGGGTTCGGGAATCATGCAGACATGACCGAGACAACTCTCCGACCAATAACCAACAGCGGGATCTGGATACCCATGTTGGCTCACACATGTTCCACGATGATCTCATCGGATGAACCACAATGTCGAGAATTCAAGCAATCCCGTATACAATTCCCTTTTCAATCGGTACGTTACTTGCCCGAGATTCGTTCGTCGGTATCCCAATACCTCGTTCAATCTCGTTACTGACAAGTCACTTTACTCGTTCCGTAATGCATGATCCCGTGACCAACTACTTAGTCACATTGAGCTCATTATGATGATGCATTACCGAGTGGGCCCAGAGATACCTGTCCGTCATACGGAGTGACAAATCCCAGTCTCGATTCATGCCAACCCAACAGACACTTTCGGAGATACCCGTAGTGCACCTTTATAGCCACCCAGTTACGTTGTGACGTTTGGTACACCCAAAGCATTCCTACGGTATCCGGGAGTTGCACGATCTCATGGTCTAAGGAAATGATACTTGACATTAGAAAAGCTTTAGCAAACAAACTACACGATCTTGTGCTATGCTTAGGATTGGGTCTTGTCCATCACACCATTCTCCCAATGATGTGATCCTGTTATCAATGACATCCAATGTCCATATTCAGGAAACCATGACCATTTGTTGATCAACGAGCTAGTCAACTAGAGGCTCACTAGGGACTTGTTGTGGTCTATGTATTCACACATGTATTACAGTTTCCAGTCAATACAATTGTAGCATGAACAATAGACAATTACCATGAACAAGGAAATATAATAATAACCATTTTATTATTGCCTCTAGGGCATATTTTCAACAGTTCGGCACCCAGCCGTCGCCCCCCAGGTCGCCCCCAGGCGCCGATTTCGGCCCAGTGTTCGTCCCAATTATGTCCAAAAACGGCCCATATTCGGCGCGGGTCGGCGTGTTTCTGTGTGAATTTTCGCATACAAGTACACATAGTTCGGCATGGTTCGGCGTGTTTCGGCGTGAATTTTCGCATACAAATACACATAGTTTGGCGTGTTTCATAACATAAATCAAATAGTTTAACAAATAGTTGAATACAAATTATATAATAAAAACTCAAGTTTGGTCGTGGAATTAACACGTCAGATGTCCTTAGTGTCAGGACTTAGTCGCGAGGCCAACGCATCTATGTGGTAGCTTGAGAGGGGTTGAGCGGAATCGAGAGACACAACACAAGACAAGGATTTAGACAGCTTCGGGCCCCGGGAAACATCATCCGGTAAAAACCCTACATGCTGTTTGAGGCTAGGTCTCATTATGCTCATGAGGGAGTCGCCGTAAACCGGCTCTCCTCTTTGTGTCTAGCCCTAAGATTGTTTCTTCTTGCTTGTAGCTTCTCCTCTTTGGGGAGCCCTACCCCTCCTTATATATGTTGAAGAGGCGGGTTACATGTAGAGTCCAACTCGGACTTAAGACTTAACTATTCTAACTTATCTTCATGGGCTTCTTAACATCTTGGGCTTCATAACATCTCGGGCTTCATAACCCCTGACAACCCAGTTATCACTGTTTGCCGGTTTAACATTGTCTGCCGGTTTAACATTGTCTGCCGGTTTAACATTGTCTGCCGGTTTAACATTGTCTGCCGGTTTAACATGGTCTGCCGGTTTAACATTGTCTGCCGGTTTAACATTGTCTGCCGGTTTACCACCAGCCGGTTTACCGTCTGTCTTAGCCATCTGTCTTGACTCTCTGTCTTAACTCTCCGCCGGTTTACCATCCGCCGGTTTACCAAGTCCCAGCCGGTTTACAACTCCAGCCGGGTCATACCGCGGGGTATATCCCCGACATTAGCCCCCAGTTTAATTTGGATTTATCCATGTTAAACTGATCCTGAGCATCTTTAAATCCTTGTCCTTTCCTTCTAGAAAATCTGGGTCAATAGGCCAGCTTCATAATCAATTTGCTGACATTGGTTTATCACAGTGAAATATTGTGAAGAATAACTCCTTTGACTCAGCTCCCAATGCTTAACAAAAATATTGGTCTTTGAAATACTCATCTGATCTTCAGCCGGTTTAAGAATGTCGAACTTTGCCGGTTTACAAATATTGATGGCACCGGATCATAACTGTTTGTTAACATCAGCTTTTGAAAATATACCTCTTATATGCCTATCACTTGTAGCCCTCAAATCTTAAGAAGGTAACGTAGTAACAGCTTAAGATTTGCTTCAATATGAATGTCACAAGCTTGAAGAAATCCAGGTTGTTCATCTCAATCAATAGCCAGAATTGAGTATTCCACATATGTAGCCCCCAAGTGCCGGGTTGTCATGCTTGCAGCAACCTGGGACTTGTAATTTCCTGATGCTCATAAAAACAACTGAGCAGTGGACCCTTCAATATAACGGATAAAAAGCTTTGTACCTTGAATAGTTGACAGGAGCAATTGGTAGCCCCCAAGGGCCGGTTCATTATAATATGATGAGTCGGGTCTTCAATAAGGTGAGCAAACAATGACTTTGCATTAGCCCCCAAGTGTCATGGTGCATGCTTGCAGCGACATGAGACTTGCATATTTGATGTAATCTCAACTTGAATAATGTAGCCCCCGAGTGCCGGGTCGTAAGCTTGTAGCAACTCGGGACTATTCCTTCAATTATAAAATAAATCATATCCATTGATAATACAATAGCCATTGCGCTAAAGCGACTTTGAAAACCTTAATCATAGTACTGGTTACTGATAACCATAATACAATCCAACCATGTTGGCTATTTGAAGATTTGAATAATATAGTCCAATGATTTATGAGCGCATGATTCCAATGGCGCAATCCAAATATATACTGGCGACTTATAGTCGAAACCAAACCGGGCTGATAGTCTCCGGATTATGATTTATACGTGTTCTGTCAATCTGTAACTGACAGTTGAACTGGATTTAATAATGTTGGGTGAAAACACAACAGAAAAAATATTTTATCAAAAGAAAAAAAGAAGCAAAGGTAAAGATAAAACCATTTGCAAAAAGAGGCTTTACTGAGCCGATCAGATGGTGTTACCATGGTCGGACACGACCAAGCTCCCAATAAGGTGTAGCTACGGTTCAAGTCAGCCAGGTCCCCAACTGAAACCGTGGCATTATGCCGATCAAGTGGCGTGGCAATGGTTCGGGTTCGACCAAGCCCCAAGTGACTCTATGGCCTTAGGCCGATCAAGAGGCGTGATGGTTCAGACTTGACCATGTCCCCAAGTGATCTGGTGGCTTTCGCCTATCAAAAGGTGTTGCATTGGTTCGACACGACCAAGCCCCAAGTGATCTTGTGGCATTGCGCCGATCAAGAGGTGTGACTATGGTTCGAGACATGACCAAGCCCCAAGTGATCAATAATATGATAAGCCAATAAGGCATGATACCCATGTCCGAACCGCGATCATGGCAGCAGTCCTCTTTGGCACCCTTTAACTTTTGCAAGAGATAAATCCTTCTTGAACCGGATTTTGAACCGGATTTGAGAGCTTCAAAGCTTTGTGGGAGATATCTTCCCTTGAGCGGATTTTAAACCGAATCCTCTTTTAAGCCGGAAATTTTCTGTCGGCCTTTAAATTTGCACCAATATGGCGGTTTAGGGTCCTGCATTAGACAACTTTGCTGGCCAAAGTAATTGCTCTTTTATAGAAGGCAATATACAATATAAAATATCTTGGATGGATTTCACCGATATATCATGCCAGTTAGTGGTTATCCACCGCAGAGTTGACGATCACCATGGTGAAGCCGTTCAACAACAAGCAGGTGAGGACAACAACGCATGATGATGCTTAACGCATACTTCATTGGCACAGCATGGCACCATCTTTATAATAAATCACGGCCCTGCACAAAATATATGACAGACCAAAGTAATTGCTTTTCGACAAAAATTATATGTGCCAAAAATATACTTAAATGGATATCACCTGGCTTTTTTTTTGTCGGATGAACGCAGATGTTGGTGCCATATAATACCGAATAGTATATGAACGTTGAATTCCGCTGATGTGATATAACATAACATCCACGTGACCCTCTGGGTTTTTTTTCAACACGCAAGACAATCCCTCCAATCAGTCTCCTCTTATCCAACGCTCCCCACTTCCCTGTTTCCTTCAGGTGGCATCAGGCGCAGGAGGTCAGAAGGCAGGATGACTTGGCGGCCAAGGCGGAGGAGGCGGGTTGCAGGGGGCGGTTGCGGGGGAAACGGAGCCGGCAAGGGCGCCTCGTGGCAGAACCGCCGGCATGGTGGAGGAGAAAGGTGGCACACAGCCGCGGAGGCCGTGGGAGCGACAGGGCGGAGGAGACGGCCGAGGAAGGGTCCGGGTGCGCGGTGGTGGAGGCGTAGCCGTGGCGCGGGGGAGCTGCTGTGGACGCGAAGGAGCTGCTGTGGACGCGAAGGACAGCAGCAGTGCTCGGGCTCGAGCGTAGCAGCGACAGAGGAAACGCAGGGGAGCGGCCTCGGGCACCAGACGAGGCGCGTACAGCTCTCAGCGGAAGAGAAACCGACCCGGCGACGGCGGTTTGCCAATCAAGTCTGCAACGACGGCGGTTTAGCAGCTCGGCGACGGCAATTTGCCAATCGAGTCTGCAACGACGGCGGTTTAGCAGCTCAGCGGATTGAATTGGCGCGACAATTTTTGAGGATATCGCGCGAGGCCGCGGTGACTCACGGCGCAGGGGAAGCGCAGGTCCGGGTTGGTGATGGCGAGTTGGGCGCCGGACAGGGCAGGCCGCACACAGCCGGCGCAAGGCCGGGTCACGCGCGTGGTCGGCGAGGTGAGGTCGCGGGCACTCGAGGTCAGTGGTGACGGCAACGACTGTTGCTCGGCGGGTCAAGCGTGGGCGTCTTGAACGGTGTTGCGGCAGAGGTGGCGGTTTGACGGAGGTCCAATCGCATCCATCGAGGACGCAGGAGCCGGCTGGCTCACCGAAAACGGCGAGCGTGCGGGAGGCAACCTGGCGTTTGACCCGGTTTTAGGACCGAACTTGACCCGGAGTTTGATACGGAGAACGGTGGAGAGGACGCCGGCGAGGGTGGTTAGCGCCCGGCGATTAATACACAGGCAGTTCGGAGGCGGAGCAGAGGCGCCTCGATCTCGGCGGATTGATAGAGCAGAGGCCAACGGCTCACTGGCGTTGATTTGGTGATACTTCGGCGGCGAAAAGCGACTTGAGGCCGAAACCGAGACAGAGATTGGCTGAAACAGGCCGGCCTGGTGCTGGCGGCCCGCGACGCAGCCATGACCAAAGCAGCGGCTCGTTTAAGCGGTCGTCAGCGATGGTTCAGAGGAAAATACTGGTGAACCGGTGAAAATACAGGCTGGCACTTGGAATACTAGTGCTTCCTCCAGTCCCCCGGATTGCTCTTTGCATGCACACGGGCGCTCTGTCCTGTCCATCTCTCTGGAAGTGTATGCGCCTGCAGAAAAAGGAACAGTAGGCCGGCAGCGGAGGGCCGGTGGCAATGAATGGAACAACAGTGCACGGAGCCAGCACAGCTCCAAAGCAGAGTGATGAGGCGGAGGCAGCCCGACGGAGGCCGGTGGAAGCTGGTTCGGCTTGAGGTGGACGTTGTAGCAGCGATTTGAGTCCGAGATGGGCCAGCGCGGCCGTGACAGCGGCTTCGGAGCAACAGAGGCGGAGGCGGATCCGCAGAGCTAGCGCGGAGGACACCGGAGCCGGCCAAACCAGCGACTCGGTCTGGGCTCGCGGCTGTGGAGATGAGACACACAGCCGGCGGCTTAGGAGCTGGGCCGTCTCGAAAGTGAGGCCGCGAACAGCTTCAGGAGGTGCGGTCGCGACGGTGAGCCGGCGGCAGCGACTCTGAAGCGGGGCCGGGTTGGATCGCGGCAGCGACGGCTTGGGGACGCGCTCCGGCGACCATGGCGGCAGCAACTCTTCGGAATATCTCGAGAACCGGATGGCGGATTGAGGCAATGCCAGTGATGGAGGTGGCCTGCTGGTGCGGCCATGGCAGGGCCAAGCGGGGGCAACGAGCCCAGCGATAACTCGAGGCGGTTCACAAGCAGGCCGATATTACGGCGGCGAAGTGCCTGAGGACAAGGTGGAGCGGCGACTTAACAGGGGAGACGCTCGGATCAGCGAGACGAGCAAGGCGGCCGACGACTTGAGGTTGCGCGAGAGGTAATCCGTCGGTAGCCCGGAGGTGCGACTCCGATGAGGCGGTTTAGATCGGCGCCTGCAAGAGACGACCCGGCGCTGGCTCACTATCAGCAAGGCGAACAAGACCGGTTCACGGGGCTCGGGAGCCGACCGCAGTGGAGCGGAAGGGCGGCCGAAGCGCCCGGCTGAGGAGGCGAAGTACGGCAGCGAGGGACCGCAGCGGTTTGAGCAGGCAAAGCACTGCAGCAGTTTGGAGGAGGCGGCCACTCAGCTGAGGTAGAGCAAGGCCGCGGCGGCGGTTCATCGCAGCGAATCCGGGTTGTGGATGCAGACCAAGAGCAGCAGTGACTCTGACGGAAGGCCGGAGTCCAGTCCAGCCGCGGGCCGTGGCCATCTTTTTCGGGTCACAGACGCGGAAACCGTCAGGGCGGCCCAAAGCAGAGGGACACGGCGGGTCAACCCAGCCGGTTTTGACTCCTCTCTGGGTCATAGTTGGTTTCGACGAGACGCAGCCTTGGATGTACAATTCTGACGTAGCTATATGGTAGATGTCCTTGGCTTGATTGACACGTGAAAAGGCGTAACACCTGATGAAACACTTCAGGGAGCAATCCATCGCGAGCAATAGTCATCTGATGTTTAGCTGCAACCGAAACTGTTGATCACGGCGGTTTGTGGCTTCTTTCTTTGGCGGCTTATGGTAGTGTCCAAACGCAACCCTAATTTCTTGAACTTTAAATCTCACAGATCCTTAAATCTGGATCCATAAAACTTAAAACTGATACAAATCCTTTCAAACCGGCTCTTTCATCCGGAAAATTGCAAGCTTCCTCGATCCCTGTGAGAGATCCCTTCAAGAACTCAACATCACCGTGCGCAGGCCCCACGGTGGGCGCCAACTGTCGTGAAATTAACACGTCAGATGTCCTTAGTGTCAGGACTTAGTCGCGAGGCCAACGCATCTATGTGGTAGCTTGAGAGGGGTTGAGCGGAATCGAGAGACACAACACAAGACAAGGATTTAGACAGCTTCGGGCCCCGGGAAACATCATCCGGTAAAAACCCTACATGCTGTTTGAGGCTAGGTCTCATTATGCTCATGAGGGAGTCGCCGTAAACCGGCTCTCCTCTTTGTGTCTAGCCCTAAGATTGTTTCTTCTTGCTTGTAGCTTCTCCTCTTTGGGGAGCCCTACCCCTCCTTATATATGTTGAAGAGGCGGGTTACATGTAGAGTCCAACTCGGACTTAAGACTTAACTATTATAACTTATCTTCATGGGCTTCTTAACATCTTGGGCTTCATAACATCTCGGGCTTCATAACCCCTGACAACCCAGTTATCACTGTTTGCCGGTTTAACATTGTCTGCCGGTTTAACATTGTCTGCCGGTTTAACATTGTCTGCCGGTTTAACATTGCCTGCCGGTTTAACATGGCTGCCGGTTTAACATGGTCTGCCGGTTTAACATTGTCTGCCGGTTTACCACCAGCCGGTTTACCGTCTGTCTTAGCCATCTGTCTTGACTCTCTGTCTTAACTCTCCGCCGGTTTACCATCCGCCGGTTTACCAAGTCCCAGTCGGTTTACAACTCCAGCTGGGTCATACCGCGGGGTATATCCCCGACAAGTTTCATCCATCACACGTCATTCCCAGCCTCGCCCTTGAGCCTCCATAGGTGCTCCACCAGATCGTGTTGCAGTTCTTGATGCACCTATGGGTCTCGGATCTCCTGACGCATATTGAGGTAGTCATCCGGTTGCGGTAGCGGTGATCAACTTGGGCAAGAGGACCACGCAAGTAATATGGTTCAGTGTCAAACACTGGCTCTTCCTGCTCGCTCTCAATGATCATGTTGTGCAAGATGACACAACAAGTCATGATCTCCCACATTTGATCTTTCGACCAGGTCTGAGCGGGGTACCGGACAACAGCATATCGAGATTGGAGCACACCAAATGCCCGCTCGACATCCTTCCCGTAAGCCTCCTGAATCTTCGCAAATCAGGCGTTCTTGCTCCTGCTTCTGTTCGCGAGCTTCTCACTGCTCACGAGCAGGCCGACGAGGGCGGCGAGCATCATGAGATGCTCCTGCTCCTGGATGTCGACTTCGGCTTCCTCATCCAGCAACGCCGCGAGCGCCTCCTCATCTTCGGAGTCCATCGATGGGCCGGGCAATTCACCGAACACCTTGTGGGCGAGGTGGGCGCAAGCCCGCCGGCGTACAGGCCCTGCGCGGCCGGAGCGCCGGAAAAGGTGTCGGGGCGGCGGCGAAGAGGCTGCCTCGGTGACGCTCCTTCTTTTTCTAGGCTGGAGACGGTCTACCTAGCTGCGGCGGGCTGTGGTCGGCGCCGGGATCGGCAGGGTGGCGCAGGGTGGCAGCCGAGCGCGGGGGGCAGGAGGGCGAATCTGGGCGGGTGGATTGACTTTTTGCCTGTCAATGTGGCCTCAGGAAACCTTTTCCCATGCGCCGGAGCCCTCGAGCGCCCCCCCAGTGCACCGGGTTCGGCCTGCGAGCGCCGGGCGCAAAAACGGCCCGAGCCGGCGGAATTCAGCGTTCTGGGGGCGCGACTGGGCCGTTTTTTCGGTGCCGGCGCAAATAAATCGCCTGGGGAGGCCTTCCCGGGGGCGCGGCTGGAGATGCTCTAGCGGGCAGCGGGTGCATAACCCTACCACGCGCAAGTGGGAAAAACTACCCCCATACCCACACTTGAGCACGCCGGGCATGGGAGGCCTTTATTTTTTTTAGAAAAGGAGGATGACCCCCGGCCTCTGCATCTGGGCGATGCATGCAGCCACTTTATTAATTATTCTCACAAGACCTTACAAAGTCATACAACAAGAAGATCGAAGCCATCGTCTAAGCAACAACCGCCGCTATACCTATCCGATTGATGAAGGGGCGCGATAGTCCAGGCCTAATACAAAATGTACATCGCAGCCAAACCTAAACATCTAAGACCTAAGGTCCCAACCAGGACGCCTGCCTGGTATGGGGCACCTACCAGTCCGACGCACTCCTCAACCAGGACGCCTGCCGGGTATGGGGCCGCCGCAGCCACCTGCCGGGTATGGGGCCGCCGCAGCCACCTGCCACGAGTCCATCTTCAGAGCTGTATTGTTGCATCTACCGTGCCAGGTGTCTCAGCCATCGACGCTACCACGACACCAGACAGCGTCGTCCTCCTGCGCGAGTCCATCCTCCCTCATCGAACTCCGAATCTGCAATGTGCCACGTCGTCCAGATCCATCGCCATCAATGTATGGATGAAGCACCGCTCCACCAAAGAAGCCGTCCGCTGGTCCCGCGAAGCCGAGTGCACCTCCAAGAATGTCGCCCCCAAGGGGGTTACGACACATGATTGCCGCCAACATCCGATCAACTGATCTAGGGTTTCCCCCGGAGGTATTGAGTGGAGTTGGGAGCTTCACCTCGATGATGCCTTCATGAAGGAAATGATGATAAGGGCATCGTCATCACCGTCTCCGGCCATCGACCGAAGATCAGGTTTTCACCCGGATCCGTCCCAAGAAATCCACCCAACAACCTATGCACCGTCTCGACCGCCTTCAGAGCCCCAGATCCAGCCGCCTAGATCCGGCGACCAACCGCAGCAACAGTGCCACCGTGAGACCCCTGGCGCATTGGCCACTTCCTGAGTGTGCCACCACTGGAGCCTAGGAGGAGGGCTCCCACCCCGCCTCGCCAAGCTGTGAGAGCCGCCGAGAAGGATCCCGCGCGCTCGTTGCCGTCTCTGATCCGAACCAATCCATAGCAGATCGTCGTCACAGATCCGCCTTGGACAGGGACTACACCACGCCATGCCGCCGCGGGAAGCCCGAGCTTCACCGGCCTCCATCCTCCAGGGCCGCCGCCCCGGGATCCAGACAGAACTTTCCCGCTGCCACCGGCCAAGTTCCGCCGCCGCCGACCAGCCAAGCCGCCGGTTACTGCATGACCATGCGAGCACAGTCAGCCGGCCGACCAACTCCGACGAAGAAGAAGGCCACCACCACCAAGCCTAAGGGCCAGCACCCCAAACATCCTCGTGTTGCAGATCAAGTCCAGGAGCAGTGCCCCGCCGACGGCGATTGAGATCGGTAGCACAACGAATTAGCCCGACATGAGTCAAGGCCAGATCCGCCGTTGTTGTCCTCCCCCGCCACCGCCGCACCACTTCCATGTCGCCGCTGATCTGCGCCACTGCCGCCGATCTGGCCGGAGAGGAGCGCCGCCTCCCAACCAGATCGAGATCCGAGGAGAAACCGCCGCCACGCCACAAGGGCTTTGCCCTGTGACGCCCCGGGCGACGGCGGCGGAGGGGAGCGGAGGAGGGGCGGGGCTGTAGGAGGAGGGCGGGGGCTCCTGAGCGGAAGGGCGCCGCCACGGGGATGGACGGAGGACGGGAGGAGGGACCAAAAGTCTGATGGTGCCAGTAAGAGTATAAAGAGTGAAGTGAACTGTAGGTCCTTAAACTATTTCAGGGGTGTCACATAGGTCCTCGAACTATGAAAATCGTCATTTAAGTCCTCGAAGTATAGTAAGTGTGTCATCCAGGTCCAAAATATCACTAACCCCCTCTAAATGGCCAGCTGGCATGGTGAACAGTGCGAAAAATAAAAAAAATATGAACAAATAATCTGAAAATCTTTGGCATCGAAGATACCCCTGGTGCGTGAATAGTAAAAATGTTCATTAATTCAAAAAAATGTTCGCGAATATGGGAAAAATATTCGTGACTTTAAAAAAGTTCACAAACAATAAATTTGAAAATATGTTTGCGAACCACAAATATTGTTCGTGGGTATGGAAAAAAATGTTTGCGAACCACAAAAATTCGTGACTTTAAAAGATGTTAGTGAACTTTATATTAAAGTCGCAAATATTTTTTCCAAATTCATCGTTCGCGAACATTTTATTAAAGTCATGAATATTTTTTCCAAATTTATCGTTCGCGAACATTTTTTTAAAGTCATGAATATTGTTTCCAAATTCATCGGTCGCGAACTTTTTTTAAACTCACGAATATTTTTTTAAAGTTCGCGAACATTTCTTTAAAGTCGTGAATAATTTTTTCCAAATTCATCGTTCGCGAACCTTTTTTTAAGTCGCGAATATTTTTTCCAAATTCATCGTTCGCGAACATTTTATTGAAGTCACAAATATTTTTCCAAATTCTTCGTTCGCGAACTTTTTTTGAATTAATGATATTTTTACTGTTCATGCGCCAGGGTCTCTTCGATGACAGAGGATCTCAGTTTTTGGATATTTTTTTATATTTATTCTTTGTAATGTACTGTTCATCACGCACAGGAATTCAGGACTGTTTGCCGCGCACTGTTACGGTTACTATTTACGTGCCAGCTGGCTAGTTAGAGCCTGTCAGGGAGATTTTGGACCTGAATGACACAGTTACTGCACTTTGAGGACCTAGATGACGATTTTTATAGTTCGAGGACCTACGTGACATCCCTGGAATAGTTCAAGGACCTACAGTGCACTTCACTCGAGTATAAACATGTATCTTGTGTCCGACCCTATCGTGGCGCCACACTACGAGGTTTTCTTGTTCACATGCGTTCCTTTTAATTGGCAGGATGATGATTATGATGAACCACTTGACCCTTCAATAAGGGCAATGCCATGGCCGCCATCGCCGTACATTTTGCGCGTCTTCTCATCAAAGACACAACAATGGGAGCAAAAAC
This sequence comes from Aegilops longissima, assembly GCA_021605205.1. Lineage (NCBI taxonomy): Eukaryota > Viridiplantae > Streptophyta > Magnoliopsida > Poales > Poaceae > Aegilops > Aegilops longissima. The sequence continues at coordinate 601,817,144 of CM038681.1, forward strand.
CCTTTATCCGGGAAGGGGAAGCCGCTGGAACAATTGCCGACATGGAGTGGGTTCTATCACCCGGGCATTGCTATTCAGCTTACTGGGAGGGAGCTCTCTACGTGCACCAACATGACTTTGTTATAGGTATGTGGCTACTCATGCACACATTAACCAATAGTCCACTACCCATATTATTTTTCATAAATATAAACAAGAACGATTATTAGTCTAGTTTTAACAGATGGTATTCTACAGGATAACCATGTCAACTGAAAAGTTCCAAGTGATTAAGCTGCCGTTGGGTCTTCACGTCGGGCCTTACCCAAAGCATCACCTAGGAAAAAGCCAGAACGGAGTGTATTGCGCACTACTCTATGGTGACAATGACTTCGGACTGCGGGTTTGGTTCCTCGATGAATCATGTGGTCAGATGAAGTGGGCACTGAAGTGTGACATAAACCTCAAAGACTACACTAGCAAACTTCCCTCGGAAAGTCAGTATTGGGCCTTGGATGGTGCAGTACGCTAATGATGAAGATGGCAAGAGACAAGCGTCAGAATGCTCCAACAATGGTACTGTGATTATTCCTGAAATTAAACCTTGGGTTTCATCCCAGTAGAGAGATTGCCTTCCTTCGCACACTCTTTGGAAGAGTGGTGGCATATCACTTCAACGACTCCAAGATTGAAGACCTGGGCTGCTTACCCTTGAAAGACCCTCGCCATTGGATAGATCCACCCTTTGCGTAACGCCGTGTCAGAAGGGCGAGCTATCGGACAAGATGTAACTAAGAAACACTATTGGGATTAGTATATTCATCCGTGTTCAATTTTCGTATGTATACTGTAGAGATAGATAGATGATCCATATACATTTTTTGCATATGTATGAAGTTCATGTAAAAACAGAGATCCAGCCTAACTATCCATAATGTTTTGACAATGATGTATGTTTTCTTAGTCCAGAAATATTTGTACTTACATCAGTTACTCACGGAAGAAAACTCCCCACATGAGAACTTGTTTTGGAAGTAACCAGGCAGTATGAAACCAACAAAACGCCGTGCTCCCAGGTCTGAAGCCCTGTCCAGCAGCTGTCCTCATGTTCATAGCGTCAGTCAGTTTGATCGCTTGGCAAACAATCATGTCACGGTAGAGAAACCCTGCATTTGGGAACTTGTCTGCAGGAATTCATGATTGACTAGTTCAGGTTCAGGGGATGTACCTCCTTTCAGGTTCAGGGGTCTCCCTTAACTGATTGTAGCAGAAAGACGCGAAGCTGCCCAACAAACTCTATAGTATCCATTAGAAGTGAACAAAAAATGCATCGAGGATCGGTTTGAGAAGAAACTGAGTTGCTGGAAGGGCAAACTCATGTCATATGGAGACCGATTGATTCTTATTAATTCGGTGCTCACGAGTATGCCTATGTTTCTCTTATCTTTCTTCGAAGTCCTAGTTGGTGTTAGGAAAAGGCTGGACTTCTATCGATCCCGATTCTTCTGGCAGAGTGATGAACTAAAGAGAAAATACCGACTCGCCAAATGGGATATCATCTGTCGACCAAAGGACCAGGGGGGCCTTGGTATTGAGAATCTTGAAGTCAAGAACAGATGTCTTCTCAGTAAGTGGCTGTATAAGTTATCAGTTGAGACTGAGGCCATGTGGGCGCAAATTCTCCGTAGTAAGTATCTGCAGTCCAAGACTTTGTCCCAGGCGACAGTGAGACCGACTGACTCGCTGTTTTGGAAGGGGCTTATGAGAGTCAAAGCTGCCTTCTTTAATAGAACAAAGTTTATAGTCGGTAATGGCAACACCACTCGCTTCTGGGAGGATACTTGGCTTGGTGAAACGCCGTTGGCGCTTCAGTATCCGTCCATGTATCGTATTGTTCAACGACGTGATGCTCTTGTTGCAACGATTATGCAGTCCATTCCCCTTAATATTCAGTTTAAGAGGGCGCTTGTTGACGGCCGGTGGGAAGCATGGATTCATTTGGTGAGTAGACTGATGGAGGTTCAGCTATCTCATTAGCCCGATCAGTTGTGTTGGAAGCTTACTAGATCTGGAGAGTTCACAGTTAAGTCAATGTATATCGATGTCATTAACTCTAGTGCTATTTCTAGTTCCAAAGATGTTTGGAAAGTCAAAGTTCCATTGAAAATTAAAGTATTTATGTGATTTGTACATAAATAAGTCATTTTAACAAAGGATAATTTGGTTAATCGCAACTGGACATGATCTACTAGGTGTAGTTTTTATGATCGAGACGAAACTATCAAGCACCTCTTCTTTGATTGCCCGTTGACGAGAGTTTTGTGGCACATGGTGCATATTGCCTTTAACATTACTCCTCCGAATTCGGTCAGTACGTTATTTGAAACGTGGCTTGTTGGGATAGAGTCTGAAACAGCTAGACACATTCGTGTAGGAGTATGTGCTTTGTTGTGGGCAATTTGGAACTGCAGAAATGATTTGGCTTTTAACAGAACAACAAATATTCATTTTTTGCAGGTTTTATTTCGAGCTACTGCGTTGATCCGTATGTGGTCGTTACTCACTCCGATGAAGGCCAGGGAGTGTTTGGTTACTGGATCTGTCCGGTGGAAGATGGTAGCGCGGGATATCTTCAACCGGTTTGGATGGCGGTCATGTAATAGGATAGGCGATTAGTTTACCTATCTTTGTTATGCCAACCGGTTGTGGCTTTTGGGCCTTCTGTTTTTGGCATTGTGGCTCTTTGTGAGCTTGCCGTTATTTTGTTTTCAGATTATAAGACCTTGTTGAACCTCTTTATTTATCTATAAATGTGGATGTATGTATCGTTCTGATGCAGAGGCCGGGGAGTCCTCCTTTTCAAAAAAAAAGAAGTGAACAAAAAATACAGACAATGGTACGGTTATATGTTGCTGTGGCATCAGTATGTAGTAGCTGACCTGAAGATCCTCACTGACAACAATACGAAGTTCTCTTCCAGCACTTTCAATAGCCTTAGTTATCCTCTTGAGACCCTTTCATATAGTATGAAACAACAATTTTACTCAGGTTATCTAAGAAAAGAAGGTACGCAAGTTATGGTAGTAGCAACAAATACCGCTTCACCAAGGGACCTGACTAGAAATTGGTGTAGAGCTGGACTTGTATGTATCCCAAACAAAAGGCTCATAGACTCATCCTCGGAGCTAGACTCCACCCTTGTAAACAGTCAAAAACTTAAACCAATGTAGAAAAATAAATGAACAAAAAATAAAAATAAAAATAATCTAGGGGTGAAGCGAATAGAAAAGGAGATCGTTGGCCTATATATGTTCCCTTGATAAAAATGATCTAGTGGCATGTCTAGCCATCTAGGGGTGAAGCGGTTCCGTGGCCGGGCCCACAGGGTACATATGAGATAGGAGGCGGTAGGAAGCCTAGTGTCGATGAAAAAATGTCATTAAAAACATTCATGAATTAAAAAGATATTCACAAATTTGAAGGAAATGTTCACGAATGTGAAAATAATATTTGTCAATTTTAAAAACGGAGAAATACCACAAGGAAAATATGAACATACAATGGACAATAAATAAATAAAACAAACAAAACAAAAAACAGACAAAAAACCATATAGAAGAAGGAAAACTGTAGCGCAAAAAATGAAAAGGGAGATAATGGGCTATGTTCGCTTCATAAAAATGATCAAGTGGCACGTCTAGGGGTGAAGCGGTTTTGTGGCCTGGCCCATGTGATACGCATGAGATAGGGCCGGTAGAAAGCCTAGTGTCAATGAAAAAATAATATTCCTAATGTTCATGAATGTGAAAATAATATTTTTCAATTTATAAAAGGGAGAAATATCAAAGGCAAAAGATGAACAAAAAATAAATTAAACAATAAACAACTAAATGGGCCGGCCAGTAAATAGATAGACATTACAACAATAAATATTAAGGCTCATATGTAGGCCCATTTATACCGATTTAGCGCTAAAACTTATATGTACTTAAGCCTCAAGCCACGCTATCATTCCCCTCTTTTCTCCGTCGGTGACGGCCGGCGAGAGGGATACAGGACCGGTCTCCTTCGCTGAAGCTCATTGTCCTACTCCTTGGGTGGGGACCTCTTCAGAGCGAGGTGTGAGGTGAGTCTTTTCTGATTTGTGGTTTGGTCGCCATGAGTGCAACTCACTTCCGTCTCTCTACTGCCAGAGTAACTCAGTAAGGTGATGGAGGCGGACGCCAACGCGCAGGCGAATCATGCGGTGGAGCTCCGTGACCATGAGGACTTGTGGGTCAAGGTAGGGAGGTTCCTCCTATGAGTGGTGAGTTGATTTAACATGTGTTGTGAGATTGATTAGTAACTGGGATTTGTGAACCCACTCCGCAGCTAAGGATCGTGGTTTGCGTTTTCATACTGACCAATACTATATGGGTCTTCCTCTATGGCGTCCTGTGGGGTCGGTTGAAACAAATTTGGGAACTTATCTTTGTTATCAGTAGTCATATGTATCATGTTAGAAGTTTCTAAAGTACAATGCCCAACTGATATCTTAATAGTGATTTCTAGTGTACTATTAGTTCTGCATATTTATAGAACATTTAGAGTATAAATTGTACAGTTTGCAAATGTGTTAGTTAGATTCGGTAATACGTTCATAATATGCATGATATTGAAATAGGCAAGTAGCATCGACCACACACGAGCGTAGACATATTGCCGATTTAGTTATGTTGACGTAAAATTTATTTAGTTGGTATGCTTATCTAGATGTTTAGTTTCATTGGTTCTAAAATAAAATGTTTTTGTATGAATTAAACCCAGAAATCTAGTTTACATAGATTTCAGTATAACATGCACGACGTCTATCGAAAAAAGGGACTAGCAGGCTAACCAAGCTCATTCTCGCCTATCAAATTCATTCTCGCCTATCAGATTGGTAGTTACTTTGATGTGATATAGGTCTGTTTCTTCAAACTTAGGATAATACTAGAAGGGTTGGGCGTGCTTTGCTGTGCTGTTGATGTTGTTGACGTTCTTAAATTTCTTTACTCACTCTATTTCTAAATATATGGTGTATTACTTTTTAGAAAAGTTAAACCTCTTTAAGTTTGATCAAATTTGTATAGAAATATTTCAAAATCCATAATGTGAAATCGGTGTTATTAGATTCATCATGAAATAATTTTTTCATGCATTTTTGTTTAATATTGTGAATGTTGATATTTTTGGCTCTAAACTTGGTCAAAGTTAAATAAATTTGTTTTTCCAAAAAAACTAACACCCCTTATATGTTGAAACTGATGGAATATTTAGTTAGCTGGTGGGGTACATGATGGAGTGTGTTTTATATTTATTTATAATGGAGTTATTTGGTGGGCCTTTCACAGCGTGATGTTGTGTTATCCGCTAATCAACCTATATTTATATGGAAAACTTTTTGTGTCGGTGATTGCATGTAATATATTCGTGCTATAGTATCACATGGTGGCGCTTTTTCTGGGTAATGGGAGTCCGGGAGGGGTTGATGTGTTTTTATTGGTTGTTACTGTTGATTGATTTGAAAAATCGTTGGTTCGATCAAAATGGTAAATCAAATTCAAAATTGAATACTTCAATCAAATGCAAGAGCTTTAAAATTAGGTAACATAGAAAATTAAAATAATTAAATAATAGGGGAGCTCCTTGAGAAATTGTTGACCCGATCAAAATCGGGTTACCAACTTTAAATTGGAGCCTCGATTAATTATGAAGATTTGAAATTAGGAAGCATACTATATTGTATACAAAACTGAATGAGAGAGTTTTGAGAAATTGTTGACCCGGTCAAAATTGAGTGACCAAATTCCAATTGGAGACCTCAATGGATTGTGAGGCCTCTAATCCTAGGGAGCTTAGTGATATAGTATATTTAGACTTAATAAATAACACTATAATGGTTAGTACTATATTTAATATTGGGTCATTCTCCTCTTGCGGCCCAGGCGGTCAACCTCTTTACGCGGCCTATGGATCGGCCATGTCCATTTGCATGGTCGTGGAGGGCCGGATCTGGCTTGTGTTCATCATACCCGCCATCTCCTATGTCCTAGTCACGGGCACTTTATTGGCCGTGGAGGGAATGTATCTCCTCGTCGTGGGCACTTCGTTGGTCGTGGAGGACACGAAGGTAAGGCGTGCTTGGCTGAAGTTCGTGCATGCCTTCGCGTGTACTGTCCTACTCTCTTAGCTCAGAGCTTGCTACTGAGATGAGTTATCATCCATTTTATATGCAGTATCTCGTATCTCCTAGCACTTTTTTGTATACCTCTTTGAAACAAGTGACCTATATATTCATGTAGAGGCCCTATGTATGTCGAACTCTAGTAATTGCCGCACTTCTATTATAGGTTTGGGGAAACCGAGGCTGTATATCTATGTAGAGGCTCTATTTATGTCGAACTCTAGTCGGAATTCCTCGAAGAAATGAGATTTCTCATGTCACCTCCTATGAGTGCTGAGTTGATTTAACCCTGTTGTGAGATTGATTAGTAACTGGGATTTGGAAACCTCTTCTGCAGCGAAAGATTGTGGGTTGGCGTTTTCATATCGACCAGTACTAAATGGGTCTTCTTCTATAGCGGGGTCGGTTGAAACAAATTTGGGACCCTGGGGCAAAAAGATATAAAATATTTATATCAAACTCTTATGCTTATTTATTGTTATTTTACCTTTATCATACTACATTATTAAGGAGTATAAGTTTTATTATTTAACTGGTATAGTTAACCATGTAAAGTAGTTGATATAGTTAACAAGTGTTCTTTGTTATCAGTATGAATATATATCATTAAGAAAAGTTATTTTTGTTAAATTTAAATTATGTGATATAATAGAAGTTATCTTTCAGTTTTTTTGTGAAGAAATCACAATTTATGTAGTGCACATTTACATATTTATGTGTACGCATGTTTATATATAGTTTAGTTTCATAAAATATCATGCTAGAAGTTTCTAAAGAATAATGTCCAACTGATATCTTAATATATAGGCCCTATCTTAATAGTGATTTCTGGTGTACTATTAGTTCTGCATATTTATAAAAGATGAGAGTATAAATTGTACAGTTTGCAAATGTGTTAGTTAGATTCGATAATACATTCATAATATGCATGATATTGAAATAGGCAAGTAGCACCGATCACATACGAGCATAGACATATTGCCGATTTAGTTATGCTGACATATAATTTATTTAGTTGGTATACTTATCTAGATGTTTAGTTTCCTTGGTTCTAAAATAAAATGCTTTTGTACGAATTAAACCCAGAAATCTTGTTTACATAGATTTTAGTATAACCTGCAGGACGTCTATCGGAGAGAGGGACTAGCAGGCTAACCAAGCTCATTCTCGCCTATCAAATTTATTCTCACCTATCAGATTGATAGTTACTTTGATGTGATGTAGATGTGCTTCTTCAAACTTAGGGTAATATTTTAGACTTAATAGATAACACTATAATGGTTAGTACTATATTTAATATTGGGCCCTTCTCCTCTTGCGGCCCGGGCGGTCGACCTCTTTGCCCGGCCTATGGGTCGGCCATGTCCATCTGCATGGCCGTGGAGGGCCGGATCTGGCTTGTGTTCATCATACTAGTCATCTCATATCTCCTTGTCGTGGGCACTTTATTAGTCGTGGAGGGAAGATACCTCCTCATGGTTGGCACTTCATTAGTCGTGGAGGAAATGAAGGTAAGGTGTGCTTGACTGAAGTTTCGTGAATGCCTTCGCGTGGACCGTCTTGCTCTTCTAGCTCAGAGCTTGCTACTGAGAGGAGTTATCATCCATTGTATATGCAGTATCTCCTAGCACTTTTTTGTATACCTCTTTGAGACCATTGAGCTATATATATTCATGTAGAGGCCCTATGTATGTCGAACTCTAGTAATTGTCGCATTTCTATTATCGATTTGAGGAAACTGAGACTATATATATCTATGTAGAGGCTCTATTTATGTCGAACTCTAGGGGGAATTGCTCGAAGAAATGAGATTTCTCATGCCACCTCTTTGAAATCTTTGTCGTCCACATTAAATTCAAATTTATATGTAAATATGACATAGATGGCAATTTATTAGTTATATTTGCATATATTTGTTGGGGAACGTAGTAATTTCAAAAAAAAAAATCCTACACACACGCAAGATCATGGTGATGGCATAGCAACGAGAGGGGAGAGTGTATGTCCACGTACCCTCGTAGACCGTAAGCGGAAGCGTTATAACAACGCGGTTGATGTAGTCGTACGTCTTCACGATCCGACCGATCCAAGTACCGAACGCACGGCACCTCCGAGTTCAGCACACGTTCAGCTCGATGACGATCCCCGGGCTCCGATCCAGCAAAGCGTTGGGGATGAGTTCCGTCAGCACAACGACGTGGTGACGATGATGATGCTCCACCGGCGCAGGGCTTCGCCTAAGCTCCGCGACGATATGACTGAAGTGGAATATGGTGGAGGGGGGCACCGCACACGGCTAAGGAACGATCCGTAGATCAACTTGTGTGTCATGGGGTGCCCCCGCCCCGTGATATAAAGGAGCAAGGGGGGTGCGGCCGGCCCTAGGAGGAGGAGCCGAGGAGTCCTACTCCCACCGGAGTAGGACTCCCCTTCCTAGTTGGATTAGGACTTGGGGAGGGGAAGAGGAAGGGGCGCCCCTCTCCTTGTCCTATTCGGACTAGGGGGGGGAGGGGGCGCGCGGCCTACCCTGTCCGGCCCTCCTCTTCTCCCTTATGGCCCACTAAGGCCCATTAACCCCCGGGAGGGTTCCGGTAACCCCCCGGTGTTCCGATAAATTCCGATTTCACCCGGAACTATTCCGAAGTCCAAACATAGGCTTCCAATATATCAATCTTTATGTCTCGACCATTTCGAGACTCCTCGTCATGTCCGTGATCACATCCGGGACTCCGAACAAACTTCGGTACATCAAAACTTATAAACTCATAATAAACTGTCATCGTAACGTTAAGCGTGCGGACCCTACGGGTTCGAGAACTATGTAGACATGACCTAGAACTATTCTCGGTCAATAACCAATAGCGGAACCTGGATGCCCATATTGGTTCCTACATATTCTTCAAGATCTTTATCGGTCAAACCGCATAACGACATACGTTGTTCCCTTTGTCATCGGTATGTTACTTGCCCGAGATTCGATCGTCGGTATCCAATACCTAGTTCAATCTCGTTACCGGCAAGTCTCTTTACTCGTTCCGTAATACATCATCTCACAACTAACTTATTAGTTGCAATGCTTGCAAGGCTTATGTGATGTGTATTACCGAGAAGGCCCAGAGATACCTCTCCGACAATCGGAGTGACAAAACCTAATCTCGAAATACGCCAACCCAACATGTACCTTTGGAGACACCTGTAGTACTCCTTTATAATCACCCAGTTACGTTGTGACGTTTGGTAGCACCCAAAGTGTTCCTCCGGTAAACGGGAGTTGCATAATCTCATAGTTACAGGAACATGTATAGGTCATGAAGAAAGCAATAGCAATATACTAAACGATCAAGTGCTAAGCTAACGGAATGGGTCATGTCAATCACATCATTCTCCTAATGATGTGATCCCATTAATCAAATAACAACACATGCTTATGGTTAGGAAACATAACCATCTTTGATTAATGAGCTAGTCAAGTAGAGGCATACTAGTGACTGTATGTTTGTCTATGTATTCACACATGTATTATGTTTCCGGTTAATACAATTCTAGCATGAATAATAAACATTTATCATGATATGAGGAAATAAATAATAACTTTATTATTGCCTCTAGGGCATATTTCCTTCAGTCTCCCACTTGCACTAGAGTCAATAATCTAGATTACACAGTAATGATTCTAACACCCATGGAGTCTTGGTGCTGATCATGTTTTGCTCGTGGAAGAGGCTTAGTCAACAGGTCTGCAACATTCAGATCCGTATGTATCTTGCAAATCTCTATGTCTCCCACTTGGACTTGGTCCCGAATGGAATTGAAGCGTCTCTTGATATGCTTGGTCCTCTTGTGAAATCTGGATTCCTTTGCCAAGGCAATTGCACCATATTGTCACGAGAAGATCTTCATTGGTCCCGATACACTAGGTATGACACCTAGATCGGAAATGAACTCTTTCATCCAGACTCCTTCATTTGCTGCTTCCGAAGCAGCTATGTACTCCGCTTCACATGTAGATCCCGCCACGACGCTTTGTTTTGAACTGCACCAACTGACAGCTCTACCATTTAATAAAACCACGTATCCGGTTTGCGATTTAGAATCGTCCGGATCAGTGTCAAAGCTTGCATCGACGTAACCATTTACGACTAGCTCTTTGTCACCTCCATATACGAGAAACATATCCTTAGTCCTTTTCAGGTATTTCAGGATGTTCTTGACCGCTGTCTAGTGATCCACTCCTGGATTACTTTGGTACCTTCCTGCCAAGCTTATTGCTAAGCATACGTCAGGTCTGGTACACAACATTGCATACATGATAGAGCCTATGGCTGAAGCATAGGGAACATCTTTCATTTTCTCTCTATCTTCTGCTGTGGTCGGGCATTGAGTCTGACTCAATTTCACACCTTGTAATACAGGTAAAAATCCTTTCTTTGCTCGATCCATTTTGAATTTTTCAAAACTTTATCAAGGTATGTGCTTTGTGAAAGTCCAATTAAGCGTCTTGATCTATCTCTATAGATCTTGATGCCCAATATGTAAGCAGCTTCACCGAGGTCTTTCATTGAAAAACTTTTATTCAAGTATCCTTTTATGCTATCCAGAAATTCTATATCATTTCCAATTAATAATATGTCGTCCACATATAATATCGAAATGCTACTGAGCTCCCACTCACTTTCTTGTAAATACAGGCTTCTCCAAAAGTCTTTATAAAACCATATGCTTTGATCACACTATCAAAGCGTTTATTCCAACTCCGAGAGGCTTGCACTGCACCATAAATTGATCATTGGAGCTTGCACACTTTGTTAGCACCTTTTGGATCAACAAAACCTTCTGGTTGCATCATATACAACTCTTCTTCTAGAAATCCATTCAAGAATGCAGCTTTTACATCCATTTGCCAAATTTCATAATCATAAAATGCAGCAATTGCTAACATGATTCGAGACAGACTTAAGCATCGCCTTCGGTGAGAAAGTCTCATCGTAGTCAACTCCTTGAACTTGTCGAAAACCTTTTGCAACAAGTCGAGCTTTATAGACGATTACATTTCCATCAGCGTCAGTCTTCTTCTTAAAGATCCATTTATTCTCAATGGCTTGCCGATCATCGGGCAAGTCAACCAAAGTCCATACTTTGTTCTCATACATGGATCCCATCTCAGATTTCATGGCTTCCAGCCATTTTGCGAATCTGGGCTCACCATCGCTTCTTCATAGTTTGTAGGTTCACCATGGTCAAGTAACATGACTTCCGAATAGGATTACCGTACCACTCAGTGCGGATCTTACTCTAGTTGACCTCGTGAGTTCAAGAGAAACTTGATCTGAAGTTTCATGATCATCATCATTAACTTCCTCACTAATTGGTGTAGGTGTCACAGAACCGATTTCGTGATGAACCATTTTCCAATAAGGGAGCTGGTACTGTTACCTCATCAAGTTCTACTTTTCTCCCACTCACTTCTTTCGAGAGAAACTCCTTCTCTAGAAAGGATCCATTCTTAGCAACGAATGTCTTGCCTTCGGATCTGTGATAGAAGGTGTACCCAACTTTTCCTTTGGGTATCCTATGAAGACACATTTTTCCGATTTGGGTTCAAGCTTATCAGGTTTGAAGTTTTTCACATAAGCATCGCAGCCCCAAACTTTCGAAACGACAACTTTGGTTTCTTGCCAAACCATAGTTCATAAGGAGTCGTTTTAACGGATTTTGATGGTGCCCTATTTAACGTGAATGCGGCCGCCTCTAAAGCATAACCCCAAAATGATAGCGGTAAATCGGTAAGAGACATCATAGATCGCACCATATCTAGTAAAGTACGATTCTGACGCTCGACACACCATTACGCTGTGGTGTTCCAGGTGGCATTAGTTGCGAAACTATTCCGCAATTTTTCAAATGTAGACCAAACTCAGAACTCAAATATTCTCCTCCACGATCAGATCGTAGAAATTTTATTTTCTTGTTACGATGATTTTCAACTTCACTCTGAAATTCTTTGAACTTTTCAAATGTTTCAGATTTATGCTTCATTAAGAAGATATACCCATATCTGCTTAAATCATCTGTGAAGGTGAGAAAATAACGATATCCGCCACGAGCTTCAACATTCATCGGACCACATACATCTGTATGTAGGATTTCCAACAAATCTGTTGCTCTCTCCATCGACCCGGAGAACGGTGTTTTAGTCATCTTGCCTATGAGGCACGGTTCGCAAGTACCAAGTGATTCATAATCAAGTGATTCCAAAAGTCCATCAAGATGGAGTTTCTTCATGCGCTTTACACGATATGACCTAAACGGCAATTGCCACAAATAAGTTGCACTATCATTATTAACTTTGCATCTTTTGGCTTCGACATTATGAATATGTGTATTACTACTATCGAGATTTAATAAAATAGACCACTCTTCAAGGGTGCATGACCATAAAAGATATTACTCATATAAATAGAACAACCATTATTCTCTGATTTAAATGAATAACCGTCTCGCATCAAACAAGATCCAGATATAATGTTCATGCTCAACGCCGCACCAAATAACAATTATTAAGGTCTAAAACTAATCCCGAAGGTAGATGTAGAGGTAGCGTGCCGACCGCGATCACATCGATTTGGAACCGCTTCCCACGCGCATTGTCACCTCGTCCTTTGCCGCTGCTCGCTTATTCCGTAGTCCCTGTTTTGAGTTGCAAATATTAGCAATGTAACCAGATCAAATACCCAGGTGCTACTACGAGCTCTAGTAAGGTACACATCAATAACATGTATATCACATATACCTTTGTTCACCTTGCCATCCTTCTTATCCGCCAAATACTTGGGGCAGTTCCGCTTCCAAAGGACCAGTTTGCTTGCAGAGAAACACTCAGTTTCAGGCTTAGGTCCAGACTTGGGTTTCTTCTCTTGAGCAGCAACTTTCTTGCTGTTCTTTTTGAAGTTCCCCTTCTTTTCCCTTTGCCCTTTTTCTTGAAACTAGTGATCTTGTTGACCATCAACACTTGATGCTCTTTCTTGATTTCTACCTCCGCAGCTTTTAGCATTGCGAAGAGCTCGGGAATTGTCTTGATCATCCCTTGCATATTATAGTTCATCACGAAGCTCTTGTAGCTTGGTGGCGTGATTGGAGAATTCATCAATGACACTATCATCCGGAAGATTAACTCCCAGTTGAATCAAGTGATTATTATACCCGGACATTTTGAGTATATGTTCACCGATGAACTATTCTCCTCCATCTTACAGCTATAGAACTTATTGGAGACTTCATATCTCTCAATCCGGGCATTTGCTTGAAATATTAACTTCAACTCTTGGAACATCGCATATGCTCCATGACGCTCAAAACGTCGTTGAAGACCCGGTTCTAAGCCGTAAAGCATGGCACATCGAACTATAGAGTAGTCATCGACTTTGCTTTGCCGACGCTCACAACTTCGGCGTTGCTCTCGCAGCAGGCTGGCACCCAGCGGTGCTTCCAGGGCGTAATTCTTACGTGCAGCAATGAGGATAATCCTCAAATTCGGACCCAGTCCGTAATTGCTACCATCATCTTTCAACTTTTCTTTCTCAAGGAACACATTAAAATTCAACGGAACAACAGCACGAGCCATCTATCTACAAAGAAACATAGACAAGCAAAATACTATCGGTACTAAGTTCATGATAAATTTAAGTTCAATTAATCATATTAAAAACTCCCACTTAGACAGACATCTCTCTAGTCATCTTAGTGATTACGTGATCCAAATCAACTAAACCATAACCGATCATCACGTGAGATGGAGTAGTTTTGAATGGTGAACATCACTATGTTGATCATATCTACTATATGATTCATGCTCGACCTTTCGGTCTCCGTGTTCCGAGGCCATATCTGTATATGCTAGGCTCGTCAAGTTTAACCTGAGTATTCTGCGTGTGCAAAACTGGCTTGCACCCGTTGTAGATGGACGTAGAGCTTATCACACCCGATCATCACATGGTGTCCGGGCACGATTTAACTTTGGCAACGGTGCATACTCGTGGAGAACACGTCTTGATAATTTTAGTGAGAGATCATCTTAAAATGCTACCGTCAATCAAAGCAAGATAAGATGCATAAAGGATAAACATCACATGCAATCAATATAAGTGGTATGATATGGCCATCATCATCTTGTGCTTGTGATCTCCATCTCCGAAGCACCGTCATGATCACCATCGTCACCGGCGTGACACCTTGATCTCCATCATAGCATCGTTGTCGTCTCGCCAACTATTGCTTCTACGACTATCGCTACCGCTTAGTGATAAAGTAAAGCAATTACATGGCGTTTGCATTTCATACAATAAAGCGACAACCATTTGGCTCCTGCCAGTTGCCGATAACTCGGTTACAAAACATGATCATCTCATACAATAAAATATAGCATCACGTCTTGACCATATCACATCACAACATGCCCTGCAAAAACAAGTTAGACGTCCTCTACTTTGTTGTTGCAAGTTTTACGTGGCTGCTACGGGCTGAGCAAGAACCGTTCTTACCTACGCATCAAAACCACAACGATAGTTTGTCAAGTTGGTGCTGTTTTAACCTTCGCAAGGACCGCGCGCCAGCCACACTCAGTTCAACTAAAGTGAGAGAAACAGACACCCGCCGGTCACCTTTAAGCAACGAGTGCTCAAGCGGTGAAACCAGTCTCGCGTAAGCATCTGGCGTAATGTCGGTCCGGGCCGCTTCATCTCACAATACCGCCGAACCAAAGTATGACATGCTGGTAAGCAAGATGACTTATATCGCCCACAACTCACTTGTGTTCTACTCGTGCATATGACATCAACGCATAAAACCAGGCTCGGATGCCATCGTTGGGGAACGTAGTAATTTCAAAAAATTCCTACGCACACGCAAGATCATGGTGATGGCATAGCAACGAGAGGGAGAGTGTATGTCCACGCACCCTCGTGAGACCGTGGCGAAGCGTTATAATAACGCTGTTGATGTAGTCGACGTCTTCACGATCCGACCGATCCAAGTACCGAACGCACGGCACCTCCGAGTTCAGCACACGCTCAGCTCGATGACGATCCCGGGCTCCGATCCAGCAAAGCGTTGGGGATGAGTTCCACAAGACTGTGGCGTGGTGGACGATGATGATGCTCCACCGGCGCAGGGCTTCGCCTAAGCTCATGACGATATGACCGTGAGTGGAATATGGTGGAGGGGGCACCGACACGGCTAAGGAACGATCCGTAGATCAACTTGTGTGTCATGGGGTGCCCCCTGCCCCAGATATAAAGGAGCAAGGGGTGCGGCCGGCCCTAGGAGGAGGCGCGCCGAGGAGTCCTACTCCCACCGAGTAGGACTCCCCCTTCCTAGTTGGATTAGGACTTGGGGGAGGGAAGAGGAAGGGCGCCGCCTCTCCTTGTCCTATTCGGACTAGGGGGGGGCGCGCTGCCTGCCCCGCCAGCCCTCCTCTTCTCCCTTATGGCCTACTAAGGCCCATTAACCCCGGGAGGGTTCCGTAACCCCGGTGTTCCTAAGAAAATCCGATTTCACCCGAACTATTCCAAAGTCCAAACATAGGCTTCCAATATATCAATCTTTATGTCTCGACCATTTCGAGACTCCTCGTCATGTCCGTGATCACATCCGGACTCGAACAAACTTCGTACATCAAAACTTATAAACTCATAATAAACTGTCATCGTAGCGTTAAGCGTGCGGACCCTACGGGTTCGAGAACTATGTAGACATGACCTAGAACTATTCTCGGTCAATAACCAATAGCGGAACCTGGATGCCCATATTGGTTCCTACATATTCTTCAAGATCTTTATCGGTCAAACCGCATAACGACATACGTTGTTCCTTTGTCATCGGTATGTTACTTGCCCGAGATTCGATCGTCGGTATCCAATACCTAGTTCAATCTCGTTACGGCAAGTCTCTTTACTCGTTCCGTAATACATCATCTCACAACTAACTTATTAGTTGCAATGCTTGCAAGGCTTATGTGATGTGTATTACCGAGAAGGCCCAGAGATACCTCTCCGACAATCGGAGTGACAAAACCTAATCTCAAATACGCCAACCCAACATGTACCTTTGGAGACACCTGTAGTACTCCTTTATAATCACCCGATTCGTTGTGACGCTTGGTAGCACCAAAGTGTTCCTCCGTAAACGGAGTTGCATAATCTCATAGTTACAGGAACATGTATAGGTCATGAAGAAAGCAATAGCAATATACTAAACGATCAAGTGCTAAGCTAACGGAATGGGTCATGTCAATCACATCATTCTCCTAATGATGTGATCCCATTAATCAAATAACAACACATGCTTATGGTTAGGAAACATAACCATCTTTGATTAATGAGCTAGTCAAGTAGAGGCATACTAGTGACTATATGTTTGTCTATGTATTCACACATGTATTATGTTTCCGGTTAATACAATTCTAGCATGAATAATAAACATTTATCATGATATGAGGAAATAAATAATAACTTTATTATTGCCTCTAGGGCATATTTCCTTCATCTCCCACTTGCACTAGAGTCAATAATCTAGATTACACAATGATTCTAACACCCATGGAGTCTTGGTGCTGATCATGTTTTGCTCGTGGAAGAGGCTTAGTCAACGGGTCTGCAACATTCAGATCCGTATGTATCTTGCAAATCTCTATGTCTCCCACTTGGACTTGGTCCCGAATGGAATTGAAGCGTCTCTTGATATGCTTGGTCCTCTTGTGAAATCTGGATTCCTTTGCCAAGGCAATTGCACCAGTATTGTCACAGAAGATCTTCATTGGTCCCGATACACTAGGTATGACACCTAGATCGGAAATGAACTCTTTCATCCAGACTCCTTCATTTGCTGCTTCCGAAGCAGCTATGTACTCCGCTTCACATGTAGATCCCGCCACGACGCTTTGTTTTGAACTGCACCAACTGACAGCTCTACCATTTAATAAAACCACGTATCCGGTTTGCGATTTAGAATCGTCCGGATCAGTGTCAAAGCTTGCATCGACGTAACCATTTACGACTAGCTCTTTGTCACCTCCATATACGAGAAACATATCCTTAGTCCTTTTCGTATTTCAGATGTTCTTGACCGCTGTCTAGTGATCCACTCTGGATTACTTTGGTACCTTCCCTGCCAAGCTTATTGCTAAGCATACGTCGGTCTGGTACACAACATTGCATACATGATAGAGCCTATGGCTGAAGCATAGGAACATCTTTCATTTTCTCTATCTTCTGCTGTGGTCGGGCATTGAGTCGACTCAATTTCACACCTTGTAATACAGTAAAATCCTTTCTTTGCCTGATCCATTTTGAACTTTTTCAAAACTTTATCAAGGTATGTGCTTTGTGAAAGTCCAATTAAGCGTCTTGATCTATCTCTATAGATCTTGATGCCCAATATGTAAGCAGCTTCACCGAGGTCTTTCATTGAAAAACTTTTATTCAAGTATCCTTTTATGCTATCCAGAAATTCTATATCATTTCCAATTAATAATATGTCGTCCACATATAATATCAGAAATGCTACAGAGCTCCCACTCACTTTCTTGTAAATACAGGCTTCTCCAAAAGTCTGTATAAAACCATATGCTTTGATCACACTATCAAAGCGTTTATTCCAACTCCGAGAGGCTTGCACTAGACCATAAATTGATCGCTGGAGCTTGCACACTTTGTTAGCACCTTTTGGATCAACAAAACCTTCTGGTTGCATCATATACAACTCTTCTTCTAGAAATCCATTCAAGAATGCAGTTTTTACATCCATTTGCCAAATTTCATAATCATAAAATGCAGCAATTGCTAACATGATTCAGACAGACTTAAGCATCGCTACTGGTGAGAAAGTCTCATCGTAGTCAACTCCTTGAACTTGTCGAAAACCTTTTGCAACAAGTCGAGCTTTATAGACGATTACATTTCCATCGGCGTCGGTCTTCTTCTTAAAGATCCATTTATTCTCAATGGCTTGCCGATCATCGGCAAGTCAACCAAAGTCCATACTTTGTTCTCATACATGGATCCCATCTCAGATTTCATGGCTTCCAGCCATTTTGCGGAATCTGGGCTCACCATCGCTTCTTCATAGTTTGTAGGTTCACCATGGTCAAGTAACATGACTTCCAGAATAGGATTACCGTACCACTCAGTGCGGATCTTACTCTAGTTGACCTCGTGAGTTCAAGAGAAACTTGATCTGAAGTTTCATGATCATCATCATTAACTTCCTCACTAATTGGTGTAGGTGTCACAGAACCGATTTCTGTGATGAACCATTTTCCAATAAGGGAGCTGGTACTGTTACCTCATCAAGTTCTACTTTTCTCCCACTCACTTCTTTCGAGAGAAACTCCTTCTCTAGAAAGGATCCATTCTTAGCAACGAATGTCTTGCCTTGGATCTGTGATAGAAGGTGTACCCAACTTTTCCTTTGGGTATCCTATGAAGACACATTTTCCGATTTGGGTTCAAGCTTATCAGGTTGAAGTTTTTTCACATAAGCATCGCAGCCCCAAACTTTCAGAAACGACAACTTTGGTTTCTTGCCAAACCATAGTTCATAAGGAGTCGTTTTAACGGATTTTGATGGTGCCCTATTTAACGTGAATGCGGCCGTCTCTAAAGCATAACCCCAAAATGATAGCGGTAAATCGGTAAGAGACATCATAGATCGCACCATATCTAGTAAAGTACGATTACGACGTTCGGACACACCATTACGCTGTGGTGTTCCAGGTGGCATTAGTTGCGAAACTATTCCGCAATTTTTCAAATGTAGACCAAACTCGTAACTCAAATATTCTCCTCCACGATCAGATCGTAGAAATTTTATTTTCTTGTTACGATGATTTTCAACTTCACTCTGAAATTCTTTGAACTTTTCAAATGTTTCAGATTTATGCTTCATTAAGAAGATATACCCATATCTGCTTAAATCATCTGTGAAGGTGAGAAAATAACGATATCCGCCACGAGCTTCAACATTCATCGGACCACATACATCTGTATGTAGGATTTCCAACAAATCTGTTGCTCTCTCCATCGACCCGGAGAACGGTGTTTTAGTCATCTTGCCTATGAGGCACGGTTCGCAAGTACCAAGTGATTCATAATCAAGTGATTCCAAAAGTCCATCAGTATGGAGTTTCTTCATGCGCTTTACACCGATATGACCTAAACGGCAGTGCCACAAATAAGTTGCACTATCATTATTAACTTTGCATCTTTTGGCTTCGACATTATGAATATGTGTATTACTACTATCGAGATTTAATAAAAATAGACCACTCTTCAAGGGTGCATGACCATAAAAGATATTACTCATATAAATAGAACAACCATTATTCTCTGATTTAAATGAATAACCGTCTCGCATCAAACAAGATCCAGATATAATGTTCATGCTCAACGCTGGCACCAAATAACAATTATTAAGGTCTAAAACTAATCCCGAAGGTAGATGTAGAGGTAGCGTGCCGACCGCGATCACATCGATTTGGAACCGTTCCCAGCGCATTGTCACCTCGTCCTTTGCGATGCTCGCTTATTCCGTAGTCCCTGTTTTGAGTTGCAAATATTAGCAATGTAACCAGATCAAATACCCAGTGCTACTACGAGCTCTAGTAAGGTACACATCAATAACATGTATATCACATATACCTTTGTTCACCTTGCCATCCTTCTTATCCGCCAAATACTTGGGGCAGTTCCGCTTCGGTGACCAGTTTGCTTGCGGTAGAAACACTCGGTTTCAGGCTTAGGTCCAGACTTGGGTTTCTTCTCTTGAGCAGCAACTTTCTTGCTGTTCTTTTGAAGTTCCCTTCTTTTCCCTTTGCCCTTTTCTTGAAACTAGTGATCTTGTTGACCATCAACACTTGATGCTCTTTCTTGATTTCTACCTCCGCAGCTTTTAGCATTGCGAAGAGCTCGGAATTGTCTTGATCATCCCTTGCATATTATAGTTCATCACGAAGCTCTTGTAGCTTGGTGGCGTGATTGGAGAATTCATCAATGACACTATCATCCGGAAGATTAACTCCCAGTTGAATCAAGTGATTATTATACCCGGACATTTTGAGTATATGTTCACCGATGAACTATTCTCCTCCATCTTACAGCTATAGAACTTATTGGAGACTTCATATCTCTCAATCCGGGCATTTGCTTGAAATATTAACTTCAACTCTTGGAACATCTCATATGCTCCATGACGTTCAAAACGTCGTTGAAGACCCGGTTCTAAGCCGTAAAGCATGGCACATTGAACTATAGAGTAGTCATCGCTTTGCTTTGCGACGTTCACAACTTCGGCGTTGCTCTCTGCAGCAGGCTGGCACCCAGCGGTGCTTCCAGGGCGTAATTCTTACATGCAGCAATGAGGATAATCCTCAAATTCGGACCCAGTCCGTGTAATTGCTACCATCATCTTTCAACTTTTCTTTCTCAAGGAACACATTAAAATTCAACGGAACAACAGCACGAGCCATCTATCTACAAAGAAACATAGACAAGCAAAATACTATCAGGTACTAAGTTCATGATAAATTTAAGTTCAATTAATCATATTAAAACTCCCACTTAGACAGACATCTCTCTAGTCATCTTAGTGATTCGTGATCCAAATCAACTAAACCATAACCGATCATCACGTGAGATGGAGTAGTTTTGAATGGTGAACATCACTATGTTGATCATATCTACTATATGATTCATGCTCGACCTTCGGTCTCCGTGTTCGAGGCCATATCTGTATATGCTAGGCTCGTCAAGTTTAACTTGAGTATTCTGCGTGTGCAAAACTGGCTTGCACCCGTTGTAGATGGACGTGAGAGCTTATCACACCGATCATCACATGGTGTGCAGGCACGACGAACTTTGGCAACGGTGCATACTCGGGAGAACACGTCTTGATAATTTTAGTGAGAGATCATCTTAAAATGCTACCGTCAATCAAAGCAAGATAAGATGCATAAAGGATAAACATCACATGCAATCAATATAAGTGGTATGATATGGCCATCATCATCTTGTGCTTGTGATCTCCATCTCCGAAGCACCGTCATGATCACCATCGTCACCGGCGTGACACCTTGATCTCCATCATAGCATCGTTGTCGTCTCGCCAACTATTGCTTCTACGACTATCGCTACCGCTTAGTGATAAAGTAAAGCAATTACATGGCGTTGCATTTCATACAATAAGCGACAACCATTTGGCTCCTGCCATTGCCGATAACTTCGGTTACAAAACATGATCATCTCATACAATAAAATATAGCATCACGTCTTGACCATATCACATCACAACATGCCCTGCAAAAACAAGTTAGGCGTCCTCTACTTTGTTGTTGCAAGTTTTACGTGGCTGCTACGGGCTGAGCAAGAACCGTTCTTACCTCGCATCAAAACCACAACGATAGTTTGTCAAGTTGGTGCTGTTTTAACCTTCGCAAGGACCGGCGTAGCCACACTCAGTTCAACTAAAGTGAGAGAAGCAGACACCGCGGTCACCTTTAAGCAACGAGTGCTCGGCGGTGAAACCAGTCTCGCGTAAGCATCTGGCGTAATGTCGGTCCGGCGCTTCATCTCACAATACCGCCAACCAAAGTATGACATGCTTTGGTAAGCAAGTATGACTTATATCGCCCACAACTCACTTGTGTTCTACTCGTGCATATGACATCAACGCATAAAACCAGGCTCGGATGCCACTGTTGGGGAACGTAGTAATTTCAAAAAATTCCTACGCACACGCAAGATCATGGTGATGGCATAGCAACGAGAGGGGAGAGTGTATGTCCACGTACCCTCGTAGACCGTAAGCGGAAGCGTTATAATAACGCGGTTGATGTAGTCGTACGTCTTCACGATCCGACCGATCCAAGTACCGAACGCACGGCACCTCCGAGTTCAGCACACGTTCAGCTCGATGACGATCCCCGGGCTCCGATCCAGCAAAGCGTTGGGGATGAGTTCCGTCAGCACAACGGCGTGGTACGATGATGATGCTCCACCGGCGCGAGGCTTCGCCTAAGCTCATGACGATATGACCAAGTGGAATATGGTGGAGGGGCACCGCACACGGCTAAGGAACGATCCGTAGATCAACTTGTGTGTCATGGGGTGCCCCCTGCCCCTATATAAAGGAGCAAGGGGGTGCGGCCGGCCCTAGGAGGAGGCGCGCCGAGGAGTCCTACTCCCACGGAGTAGGACTCCCCCTTCCTAGTTGGATTAGGACTTGGGGGAGGGGAAGAGGAAGGCGCCGCCCCCTCTCCTTGTCCTATTCGGACTAGGGGGGGGCGCGGCCTGCCTGCCTGCCAGCCCTCCTCTTCTCCCTTATGGCCTACTAAGGCCCATTAACCCCGGGAGGTTCCGTAACCCCGGTGTTCCTAAAATCCGATTTCACCCGAACTATTCAAAGTCCAAACATAGGCTTCCAATATATCAATCTTTATGTCTCGACCATTTGAGACTCCTCGTCATGTCCGTGATCACATCCGGGACTCGAACAAACTTCGTACATCAAAACTTATAAACTCATAATAAACTGTCATCGTAACGTTAGCGTGCGGACCCTACGGGTTCGAGAACTATGTAGACATGACCTAGAACTATTCTCGGTCAATAACCAATAGCGGAACCTGGATGCCCATATTGGTTCCTACATATTCTTCAAGATCTTTATCGGTCAAACCGCATAACGACATCGTTGTTCCCTTTGTCATCGGTATGTTACTTGCCCGAGATTCGATCGTCGGTATCCAATACCTAGTTCAATCTCGTTACGGCAAGTCTCTTTACTCGTTCCGTAATACATCATCTCACAACTAACTTATTAGTTGCAATGCTTGCAAGGCTTATGTGATGTGTATTACCGAGAAGGCCCAGAGATACCTCTCCGACAATCGGAGTGACAAAACCTAATCTCAAATCGCCAACCCAACATGTACCTTTGGAGACACCTGTAGTACTCCTTTATAATCACCCGATTACGTTGTGACGTTTGGTAGCACCAAAGTGTTCCTCCGTAAACAGGAGTTGCATAATCTCATAGTTACAGGAACATGTATAGGTCATGAAGAAAGCAATAGCAATATACTAAGCGATCAAGTGCTAAGCTAACGGAATGGGTCATGTCAATCACATCATTCTCCTAATGATGTGATCCCATTAATCAAATAACAACACATGCTTATGGTTAGGAAACATAACCATCTTTGATTAATGAGCTAGTCAAGTAGAGGCATACTAGTGACTGTATGTTTGTCTATGTATTCACACATGTATTATGTTTCCGGTTAATACAATTCTAGCATGAATAATAAACATTTATCATGATATGAGGAAATAAATAATAACTTTATTATTGCCTCTAGGGCATATTTCCTTTAATATTGTGGTAATATTGCAATGTTACCTTTTCGTCGTTGTAGAAACCCACTTCATATGCACTGCCATGACCACCTTGATGGAAAATGTGGACAATTTGCCTATCTTGTGTGATGCACCGAACATGAAGAACAAATTCTCTTTCCATAGATTTGGTTTCACTCACATTCATGCTTTGGACATGCCATGTTTATAATATTATTCAATTTGTCCTTTTGTTGCTTCGAGCATGATGAGCAATTTGTCTTCTCATTGTCTTTGGTAATAACTAGATGACCAGTTGCGCCAAATGGCGCAGAGACCCGTTTAAAACCATGTTCGTGTTGAAAATATTTGCATTTTTTCAATAACCATATATTTAAGTACATTTGGTAAGAACTTATACCCCCTATATACAAAGGAAATTAAATGCAAATATTTTCTTAAGGTAATAATGCCACAAATTAGATTATCGGCAGGCCAAGATAGTTGAGTCTGCAATTAGGAACTCCGAGTAGCTGTAAACTTGCATTAAAAAAGATTAAATACAAGTGACACAATAAAATGTACTTAATACATGAACTCACGAACATTGTGTACAGGAAAAGTTAATAGAAATAGGGATCAGTACATCATATAATTTGGTTCTATACTCTTTTGTGTATATATCCTGAATGCTACCTCTTTGTGATCAACTGTTTGTCCTTCAAATCGAATGGCACAGCTACTGCCCCTTGTGGAAAAAGAAATCACTCTGTAATACCCATAAATGTAAGAGGAAAATATCATGTGATGCATCTCAACCTGCGCAAAACAATGTAAAAACCATACATGCTATCTACATACTCTCATTGTGTAGCAAAGAAGCAAAGCATAAGGACTCTATACAAAAGAATTGACAATTAGCAAGAAAGAAGCATGACATCAGCTGTCTAGGTAACCATAAAACAATAAGTGGCAAAAGCCCCACATCAGAATTAGCATTTGACATCCAATTTATGAGCTAAAGTTGAGCATTCACCTATGTCACAATTGTACCTTGAAGCACGATCAACATGCAGGACCTAGCTCGTAATTCTATTTAGGAATCATCATCTTCATAAAGTAATCAGTAAACTTGGTCATCCATGGACCGACTGTAGCTTGCTTGCTAATTTCCACCTGTCACAAATAAGACAATGATGTTCAAACTGAAGGTGAAAGCATTACACATTCAGTCTCTTATGTAATCTAGTATATACTGATAAAATCTCTATGAAGAAGCAGACGAACTGCTGGAATAAACTGGCATGGAATGAAATCAGTGCCACAAAACCATATAGACATGCATGCTCATCAAGCATGTCATACATTTTAACCTTAGCTAGTGCTGGTGCCCTACCTCAAGAACCTCCAGCCCACACAATAGAAATTCGTCCATCTCAGCCATGAATTCACTTAAGTAGGAAACACAATATATGGTTTCCTCAGACATAGTACACCGAAGAAACAAAACTATGCAGGCTAAACCGATAAGCTCTTATGACTGAACAACGCCCATCTGCAAACATCATCATTCTAGTCAAGAAAATAACTGAATAAAGCCCATCTGCAGCAGTAAACTGTTGGAAGATTAAAAGATAGTTCAGATGTATTTTCCAGAATTTTCTCTAGGATGAACACAGGAGCTTGAAAGGAGGACCAATACTGGGTTTACCATGCAATAGACCTGTGCACCATTGATACGTCTCCAACGTATCTACTTTTCCAAACACTTTTGCCCTTGTTTGGGACTCTAACTTGCATGATTTGAATGAAACTAACCCGGACTGATGCTGTTTTCAGCAGAACTGCCATGATGTTGTTTTATGTGTAGAAAACAAAAGTTCTCGGAATGTCCTGGAAATCCACGGAGGCACTTTTTGGAATTAATAAGAATTTTTGGCGAAAGAATTAATGCAAGGGGGCCCACAGCCTGTCCACGAGACAGGGGGCGCCCCCCAGGGCGCGGCCTCCTATCTTGTGGGCCCCCTGGACCTCCTCCGACCTCAACTCCAACTCCATATATACCATCTCGGGGAGAAAAATATCAAAGAGAAAGTTTCATCGCATTTTACGACACCAAGCCGCCGCCAAGCCCTAATCTCTCTCGGGAGGGCTGATCTGGAGTCCGTTCGGGGCTCCGTAGAGGGGGATTCATCGCCGTCGTCATCATCAACCATCATCCACCACCAATTTCATGATTCTCACCGCCGTGTGTGAGTAATTCCATCGTAGGCTTGCTGGACGGTGATGGGTTGGATGAGATTTACCATGTAATCAAGTTAGTTTTGTTAGGGTTTGATCCCTAGTATCCACTATGTTCTGAGATTGATGTTGCTACGGCTTTGCTATGCTTAATGCTTGTCACCAGGGCCCGAGTGCCATGATTTCAGATCTGAACCTATTATGTTTTCATGAATATATGCGTGTTCTTGATCCTATCTTGCAAGTCTATAGTCACCTACTATGTGTTATGATCCGACAACCCCAAAGTGACAATAATCGGGATACTTCTCGGTGATGACCGTAGTTTGAGGAGTTCATGTATTCACTATGTGTTAATGCTTTGGTCCGGTTCTCTATTAAAAGGAGGCCTTAATATCCCTTAGTTTCCACTAGGACCCCGCTGCAACGGGAGGGTAGGACAAAATATGTCATGCAAGTTCTTTTCCATAAGCACATATGACTATTTACGGAATACATGCCTACATTACATTGATGAATTGGAGCTAGTTCTATATCACCCTATGTTATAACTATTGCATGAGGAATCGCATCCGCATAATTATCCATCACTGATCCATTGCCTCTGAGCTTTTCATATATTGTTCTTCGCTTATTTACTATTCTGTTGCTACTGTTACAACTACTACAAAAACCCCAAAACATTTATCTTTACTGTTGCTGCTGTTACCATTATTATCATACTACTTTTCTACTAAATACCTTGCTGTGGATACTAAGTTATCAAGGTGTGGTTGAATTGACAACTCAACTGCTAATACTCAAGAATATTCTTTGGCTCCCCTTGTGTCGAATCAATAAATTTGGGTTGTACTTCACCCTCGAAAGCTGTTGCGATCCCCTACACTTGTGGGTTATCAAGACTAATTTCTGGCGCCGTTGCTGGGGAGCATAGCTCTATTCTCTGAGTCACTTGGGATTTATATCTGTTGATCACTATGAAGAACTTGAAAGACGCTAAGACCAAGATTTTGCCCTCAACTACGAGGGGAGGTAAGGAACTGCCATCTAGCTCTGCACTAGATTATAACGCCCTCGATGCGGCTATATCTCCCACGTGTCGAAGCACGACTTAGAGGCATAACCGCATTGAAAGCAATGTCGCAAGTGAGGTAATCTTCACACAACCCATGTAATACATAAGGGAAAGAGATACATAGTTGGCTTACAGTCGCCACTTCACACAATACATAAATAAACATCCATCATCCAGATTACACTCAAGGTCCGACTACGGAACCAAAATAAAAGAAGATACCCCAAATTCTAAACAGATCCCCGATCGTCCCAACTGGGCTCCACTACTGATCATCAGGAAAAGACACATAGTAACGACAACGTTCCTCATCGAACTCCCACTTGAGCTCGGTTGCGTCATCTGCACTGGCATCGTCGGCACCTGCAACTGTTTTGGTAGAATCTGTGAGTCACGGGGACTCAGCAATCTCACACCCGCGGGATCAAGACTATTTAAGCTTATAGGAAGGACAGAGTTGTGAGCTGGAGCTGCAGCAAGCGACTAGCATATATGGTGGCTACATTCGCAAAAGAGAGCGAGAGGAGAAGCAAGGCGCGGTCGTGAAGCTAGTAGTGATCAAGAAGTGATCCTGAACTACTTACGTCAATCATAACTCCAACACCGTGTTCACTTCCCGGACTCCGCCGAGAAGAGACCATCACGGTTACACACGCGGTTGATGTGTTTTAATTAAGGTCAACTTCGGGTTTTCTACAACCGACATTAACAAATTCCCATCGGCCTCATAACCATGGGCACGGCTTTGAAAGATAATACCCTGCGGGGGTGTCCCAACTTAGCCCATTATAAGCTCTCACGGTCAACGAAGAATATTCCTTCTACCGAAGACCCGATCGATCTCGTAATCCCAGACTACAAGACATTTCGACAGCAATAAAACAAGACCAGCAAAAGCCGCCCGATTGTGCCGACAAATCCCGATAGGAGCTGCACATATCTCGTTCTCGAGGCACATCCGGATGAGACATCCTACGAGTAAAACCAAGCCTCAAGTTTCCCCAAGGTGGCCCTGATCTTTCGTTTCGGGCCAGCACTCGAGGAAGCACCGGTCCGGGGTTAAATAAAGATGACCCTCGGGCTCGCGAAAACCCGGGGGAAAAAGTCTTAGGTGGAAAATGGTAAAACCAAAGTTGGGCCTTGCTGGAGGAGTCTTATTCAAAGTGAACTGTCAAGGGGTCCCATAAATCACCCAACCGTAAGGAACGCTAAATCAAGGAACATAACACGGTATGATTTGGAAACTAGGGTGGCAAGAGTGGAACAAAACACCGGCATAAGGCCGAGTCTTCCACCCTTTACCAAGTATATAGATGCATTAATTATAGCAGATATATTGTGATATCCCCAACAAGTAAACATGTTCCAACAAGGAACAACATCTCCATGTTCCAACAAGGAACAAACTTCATCTTCACCGCAACTAGCAACGCTATAAGAGGGCTGAGCAAAGCGGTAACATAGCCAATCAACGGTTTGCTAGGAAAGGATGGTTAGGGGCTTGACATGGCAATATGGGTGGCATGATAAGCAAGTGATAGGCATCATAGCATAGGCATAGCAAAAGAGCGAGCATCTAGCAAGCAAAGATAGAAGTGATTTCGTGGGTATGGTCATCTTGCCTGCAAGGTTCTCAGAGTTGTCGAAAGCTTGATCCTCGTAAGCGTTCTCAACAGGTTCCTCGTTCACGTACTCGTCTCCCGGCTCTACCCAAATCAAGAACACAAACAAAGGAACCACAATAAATCACGGTGCAATGCACAAGCAACATGATGCAAAACATGGCATGATATGCGAGATGTGAGATGCAATGCATATGCGTGCTCCGGAAGGAAAATGATGAATCAGGCATCAACTTGGCAAACCAAGTATGCCGCTGGAAAGGTGAGATGATTTCGGTTGAAATCGATATAAAGATCACCGGAATCGGATGCACGGTTTGCAAATGACAAGCAAAACAAGAATGGCACAAATTTGCCATTAACATCATGATGCCACATAGCAAGCAACAAGGAATTAAGCTACTGTACCCAAATGTACCAACAAATCATATGGCAGTGATCTACTCAAGATGCTTGACAAAAGATGAACACTGAGCTACGGCTAAATCACATCATAACAGGTCCAAACAAGCATGGCAAAAGTGCAAAATATATCACTTCACGGTCTTAGAGAAAATATGAACATGGCGTAATCAGCATCGGAAGCAATGTTCGAGAGCAAGCAAACAACATGCTACAGGAAATTATAATAGCAAAACAAGGCATGGCATGAATCTACTCAAATCATAGAACAAAAGTCCCTTACCGACCATGAGCCAAAATGGATCGAGAAAATGTAATAGCACCCATGTCAATATAGCAAGTTTCATAACAGATTCAGCAATGGGGCATGACAAAAACAGATAACAAGTAGGCATGTTTAAGAGCTCGATGCACTCACTACAGAGCATTACATGATAAACTAAGCATACATCCATCACGAAGACATGGCATAGAAGTTATACATGGCAAGTGTTGGGGAACGTAGTAATTTCAAAAATTTTCCTACGATCACGCAAGACCATGGTGATGGCATAGCAACGAGAGGGAAGAGTGTCCGTCCACGTACCCTGAGACCGAAAGCGGAAGCGTTATTACAACGCTGTTGATGTAGTCGACGTCTTCACGACCCGACCGATCCAAGCACCGAACGTCGGCACCTCCGAGTTCTGCACACGCTCAGCTCGATGACGATCCCGGACTCGATCCAGCAAAGTGTCGGGATGAGTTCCACAAGACGACGGACGGCGTGGTGACGATGATGATGCTCCACCGACGCAGGGCTTCGCTTAAGCTCATGACGATATGACTTCTCCAGCAGCAGGCTTCGCCTAAGCTCCATGACGATATGACCGAGGTGGAATATGGTGGAAGGGGCACCGCACACGGCTAAGGAAAGATCCAGAGATCAACTTGTGTGTCATGGGGTGCCCTCTGCCCTGTATAAAGGAGGGAAGGGAGGGGCTGGCCGGCCACCTATGGCTGCGCTGGGGAGTCCTACTCCCACCGGGAGTAGGATTCCCCCAATCCTAGTCCAACTAGGGTTTGACCAAGGGAGAGGGAGAGAGGCGCCACCCCTTCTCCTAATCCTAATAGGACTAGGGAAGGGGGAAGGCTGCGCCAGCATATGGCCCCTTTTCTCTTTCCCTTAAGGCCCATCAAGGCCCATTGACTCCCGGGAGGTTCCGTAACCCCTGTATCTCGTAAAATTCCCAATTTCACCCGAGTGATTCCGAGTCCAAACATAGGCTTCCAATATATCAATCTTTATGTCTCGACCATTTCGAGACTCCTCGTCATGTCCGTGATCTCATCCGGGACTCGAACAACCTTCGTACATCAATATCATATAAACTCATAATAACTGCCATCGAACGTTAAGCGTGCGGACCCTACGGGTTCGAGAACTATGTAGACATGACCGAGACACCTCTCGGTCAATAACCAATAGCGGGACCTGGATGCCCATATTGGTTCCTACATATTCTACGAAGATCTTTATCGGTCGAGACCGCATAACAACATACGTTGTTCCTTTGTCATCGGTATGTTACTTGCCCGAGATTCGATCGTCGGTATCCAATACCTAGTTCAATCTCAAGTTCGCAAGTCTCTTTTCTTGTTCCGTAATACATCATCTCACAACTAACACATTTAGTTGCAATGCTTGCAAGGCTTATGTGATGTGCATTACCGAGAGGGCCCAGAGATACCTCTCCGACAATCGGAGTGACAAATCCTAATCTCGAAATATGCCAACCCAACATGTACCTTCGGAGACACCTGTAATGTACCTTTATAATCACCCGATTCGTTGTGACGTTTGGTAGCACCCAAAGTGTTCCTCGGCAAACGGGAGTTGCATAATCTCATAGTCATAGGAACATGTATAAGTCATGAAGAAAAGCACTAGCAACAAACTATACGATCAGGTGCTATGCTAATGGAATGGGTCATGTCAATCAGATCATTCAACTAATGATGTGATCCCATTAATCAAATAACAACTCCTTGTTCATGGTTAGGAAACATAACCATCTTTGATTAACGAGCTAGTCAAGTAGAGGCATACTAGTGACATTCTGTAGGTTTATGTATTCACACATGTATTATGTTTCCGTTAATACAATTCTAGCATGAATAATAAACATTTATCATGATATAAGGAAATAAATAATAACATTTATTATTGCCTCTAGGGCATATTTCCTTCAGCCTCCCACTTGCACTAGAGTCAATAATCTAGATTACACAAGAATGATTCTAACACCCATGGAGTCTTGGTGCTGATCATGTTTTGCTCGTGGAAGAGGCTTAGTCAACGGTCTCAACATTCAGATCCGTATGTATCTTGCATATCTCTATGTCTCCCACCGGACCAAATCCGGATGGAGTTGAAGCGTCTTTTGATGTGCTTGGTTCTCTTGTGAAATCTGGATTCCTTTGCCAAGGCAATTGCACCAGTATTGTCACAAAAGATTTTCATTGGACCCGATACACTAGGTACAACACCTAGATCGGATATGAACTCCTTCATCCAGACTCCTTCATTAGCTGCTTCCGAAGCAGCTATGTACTCAGCTTCACATGTAGATCCCGCGGCGCTTTGTTTGGAACTGCACCAACCGACAGCTCCACCGTTTAATGTAAATACGTATCCGGTTTGCGATTTAGAATCGTCTCGGATCGATGTCAAAGCTTGCATCGACGTAACCGTTTACGACGAGCTCTTTGTCACCGCCATAAATGAGAAACATATCCTTAGTTCTTCTCAAGTACTTAAGGATGTTCTTGACCGCTGTCCAGTGATCCACTCCTGGATTACTTTGGTACCTGCCTGCTAAACTTACAGCAAGGCACACATCAGGTCTGGTACACAGCATTGCATACATGATAGAGCCTATGGCTGAAGCATAGGGAACATCTTTCATTTTCTCTCTATCTTCTGCGGTGGTCGGGCATTGAGTCTTACTCAATTTCACACCTTGTAATACCGGCAAGAACCCTTTCTTTGACTGTTCCATTTTGAACTACTTCAAAATCTTGTCAAGATATGTATTCATTGAAAAACTTTATCAAGCGTCTTGATCTATCTCTATAGATCTTGATGCTCAATATGTAAGCAGCTTCACCGAGGTCTTTCTTTGAAAAACTCCTTTCAAACACTCCTTTATGCTTTGCAGAATAATTCTACATTATTTCTGATCAACAATATGTCATTCACATATACTTATCGAAATGCTGTAGTGCTCCCACTCACTTTCTTGTAAATACAGGCTTCTCCAAAAGTCTGTAAAAACCATATGCTTTGATCACACTATCAAAGCGTTTATTCAACTCGAGATGCTTGCACCAGTCCATAGATGGATCGCTGGAGCTTGCACATTTTGTTAGCTCCTTTAGGATTGACAAAACCTTCTGGTTGCATCATATACAACTCTTCTTTAATAAATCCATTAAAGAATGTAGTTTTGACATCCATTTGCCAGATTTCATAAAATGTGGCAATTGCTAACATGATTCGACAGACTTAAGCATCGCTACAATTGAGAAAATCTCATTGTAGTCAACACCTTGAACTTGTCAAAAACCTTTTTGCGACAAGTCGAGCTTTGTAGATAGTAACACTACTATCAGTGTCCGTCTTCCTCTTGAAGATCCATTTATTCTCAATGGCTTGCCGATCATCGGGCAAGTCAACCAAAGTCCATACTTTGTTCTCATACATGGATCCCATCTCAGATTTCATGGTCTCAAACCATTTCGCGAATCTGGGCTCATCATCGCTTCCTCATAGTTCGTGGGTTCATCATGGTCTAGTAACATGACTTTTAGAATAGGATTACCGTACCACTCAGTGCGGATCTTACTCTGGAAGACCTCACGAGGTTTGGTAACAACTTGATCTGAAGTTTCATGATCATCATCATTAACTTCCTCACTAATTGGTGTAGGAATCACTGGAACTGATTTCTGTGATGAACTACTTTCCAATAAGGGAGAAGGTACAATTACCTCACTCACTTCTTTCGAGAGAAACTTCTTCTCTAGAAAGGATCCATCTTAGCAACGAAAAACTTGCCTTCGGATCTGTGATAGAAGGTGTACCCAATAGTTGCCTTTGGGTATTCTATGAAGGCGCATTTCTCCGATTTGGGTTCGAGCTTATCGGTGAAAACTTTTCACATAAGCATCACAACTCCAAACTTTAAGAAACGACAGCTTAGGTTTCTTGCTAAACCATAGTTCATACGGTGTCATCTCAACGGATTTAGATGGTTGCCCTATTAAACGTGAATGCAGCTGTCTCTAATGCATAACCCCAAAAACGATAGTGGTAAATCGGTAAGATACGTCATAGATCGCACCATATCAAAATAAAGTACAGTTCTGACGTTCGGACACACCATAACGTTGTGGTGTTCCAGGTGGCGTGAGCTGTGAAACTATTCCACATTGTTTTCATTGAAGACCAAACTCGTAACTCAAATATTCGTCTCCACGATCAGATCGCAGAAACTTTATTTTCTTGTTGCGATGATTTTCCACTTCACTCTGAAATTCTTTGAACCTTTCAACTATTTCAGACTTATGTTTCATCAAGTAGATATACCCATATCTTCTCAAATCATCTTGTGAAGGTCAGAAAATAACGATACTTGCCACGAGCATCAACACTCATTGGATCGCATACATCGGTATGTATTATTCCCAATAAGTCAGTAGCTTGTTCCATTGTTACGGAGAACGGAGTTTTAGTCATCTTGCCCAAAAGGCACGGTTCGCAAGCATCAAATGATTCATAATCAAGTGATTCCAAAAGTCCATCAGCATGGAGTTTTTCTTCATGCGCTTTACACCAATATGACCTAAACGGCAGTGCCACAAATAAGTTGCACTATCATTATTAACTTTGCATCTTTTGGTTTCAATATTATGAATATGTGTATCACTATGATCGAGATCCAATGAACCATTTTCATTGGGTGTGTAACCATATAAGGTTTTATTCATGTAAATGAACAACAATTTATTCTCTTACTTAAATGAATAACCGTATTGCAGCAATAAACATGATCAAATCATATTTATGCTCAACACCAAATAACATTTATTTAGGTTCCACACTAATCCCGAAAGTATAGGGAGTGTGCGATGATGATCATATCAATCTTGGAACTACTTCCAACACTCATCGTCACTTCCCTTCAACTAGTCTCTGTTTATTCGTAACTCCTGTTTGAGTTACTAATCTTAGCAACCTAACAGTATCAAATACTCGGGGCCACTATAAACACTAGTAAGGCACACATCAATAACCTGTATATCAAATATAACCTTGTTCACTTTGCCATCCTTCTTATCCACCAAATATTCAGGGTAGTTCGCTTCCAAAGACCAGTTCCATTGCAGCAAAAGTACTCAGTCTCGGGCTTAGGTCTAGACTTGGGCTTCTTCACTCGAGCAGCAACTTGCTTGCCGTTCCTTTTGAAGTTCCCTTCTTCCCTTTGCCATTTTCCTTGAGACTAGTGGTCTTGTCAACCATCAACACTTGATGTTTTTCTTGATTTCTACCTTCACGATTTTAGCATCGCGAAGAGCTCGAGAATCTTTTCGTCATCCCTTGCATACTATAGTTCATCACGAAGTTCTACTAACTTAGTGATGGTGACTAGAGAATTCTGTCAATCACTATCTTATCTGGAAGATTAACTCCCACTTGATTCAAGTGATTGAAGTACTCAGACAATCTGAGCACATGCTCACTAGTTGAGCGATTCTCCTCCATCTTTTAGCTATAGAACTTGTTGGAGACTTCATATCTCTCAACTCGGGTATTTGCTAAAAATATTAACTTCAATTCTGGAACATCTCATATGGTCCATGACGTTCAAAACGTCTTTGAAGTCCCGATTCTAAGCCGTTAAGCATGGTGCACTAAACTATCAAGTAGTCATCATATTGAGCTAGCCAAACGTTCATAACGTCAGATCTGCTCATATTGAGCTAGCCAAACGTTCATAACGTCTGCATCTGCTCCTGCAAATAGGTCTGTCACCTAGCGGTGCATTAAGGACATAATTCTTCTGCGCAGCAAATGAGGATAAACCTCAGATCACGGATCCAATCCGCATCATTGCTACTAACATTTTTCAATACAATTTTCTCTAGGAACACATATAAAAACATAGGGAAGCAACAACGCGAGCTATTGATCTACAACATAATTTGCAAAATACTACCAGGACTAAGTTCATGATAAATTAAAGTTCAATTAATCATATTACTTAAGAACTCCCACTTAGAAAAATATCCCTCCAATTCTCTAAGTGATTGCGTGATCCATATCAACTACACCATGACCGATCATCACGTGTGATGGAGTAGTTTCAATGGTGAACATCAATATGTTGATCATATCTACTATATGATTCACGCTCGACCTTTCGGTCTCCGTGTTCGAGGTCATATCTTATATGCATAGCTCGTCAAGTATAACCTGAGTATTCGCGTGTGCAACTGTTTTGCACCCGTTGTATTTGAGCGTAGAGCCTATCACACCCGATCATCACGTGGTGTCTCAGCACGAAGAACTTTCGCAGCGGTGCATACTCGGGAGAACACTTCTTGATAATTTAGTAAGGATCATCTTATAATGCTACCGTCAATCAAAGCAAGATAAGATGCATAAAGGATTAACATCACATGCAATCAATATAAGTGATATGATATGGCCATCATCATTTTGTGCTTGTGATCTCCATCTCCGAAGCACCGTCATGATCACCATCGTCACCGGCGCGACACCTTGATCTCCATCGTAGCATCGTTGTCGTCTTGCCAACTATTGCTTCTACGACTATCGCTACTCCTTAGTGATAAAGTAAAGCAATTACATGGCGTTTGCATTTCATACAATAAAGCGACAACCATATGGCTCCTGCCAGTTGCCGATAACTCGGTTACAAAACATGATCATCTCATACAATAAGATATAGCATCACGTCTTGACCATATCACATCACAACATGCCCTGCAAAAACAAGTTAGACGTCCTCTACTTTGTTGTTGCAAGTTTTACGTGGCTGCTACGGGCTGAGCAAGAACCGTTCTTACCTACGCATCAATACCACAACGATACTTTGTCAAATAGACTCCGTTTTAACCTTCTCAAGGACCGGGCGTAGCCACACTCGATTCAACTAAAGTGAGAGAGACAGACACCCGCCAGTCACCTTTAAGCAACGAGTGCTCACAGCGGTGAAACCAGTCTCGCGTAAGCGTACGCGTAATGTCGGTCCGGGCCGCTTCATCTCACAATACCGCTGAACCAAAGTATGACATGCTGGTAGGTAGTATGACTTGTATCGCCCACAACTCACTTGTGTTCTACTCGTGCATATGACATCAACGCATAAAACCAGGCTCGGATGCCACTGTTGGGGAACGTAGTAATTTCAAAAATTTCCTACGATCACGCAAGACCATGGTGATGGCATAGCAACGAGAGGAAAGAGTGTCCGTCCACGTACCCTCGTGAGACCGAAAGCGAAGCGTTATTACAACGCGGTTGATGTAGTCGTGCGTCTTCACGACCCGACCGATCCAAGCACCGAACGTCGGCACCTCCGAGTTCTCGCACACGTTCAGCTCGATGGCGATCCCGGACTCCGATCCAGCAAAGTGTCGGGGATGAGTTCCGTCAGCACGACGGCGTGGTGACGATGATGATGCTCCACCGACGCAGGGCTTCGCCTAAGCTCCGCGACGATATGACTTCTCCCGCGCAGGGCTTCGCCTAAGCTCCGCGACGATATGACCGAGGTGGAATATGGTGGAAGGGGGCACCGCACACGGCTAAGGAAAGATCCGTAGATCAACTTGTGTGTCATGGGGTGCCCCCTGCCCCTGTATATAAAGGAGGGAAGGGGAGGGGCTGGCCGGCCACCTATGGCTGCGCCTGGGAGTCCTACTCCCACCGGGAGTAGGATTCCCCCAATCCTAGTCCAACTAGGGTTTGACCAAGGGAGAGGGAGAGAGGCGCCACCCCTTCTCCTAATCCTAATAGGACTAGGGAAGGGGAAGGCTGCGCCAGCATATGGCCCCTTTTCTTTTCCCTTAAGGCCCATCAAGGCCCATTGACTCCCGGGAGGTTCCGTAACCCCGGTACTCGGTAAAATTCCCAATTTCACCCGGAGTGATTCCGAGTCCAAACATAGGCTTCCAATATATCAATCTTTATGTCTCGACCATTTCGAGACTCCTCGTCATGTCCGTGATCTCATCCGGGACTCGAACAACCTTCGTACATCAATATCATATAAACTCATAATAACCATCATCGAAGCGTTAAGCGTGCGGACCCTACGGGTTCGAGAACTATGTAGACATGACCGAGACACCTCTCGGTCAATAACCAATAGCGGGACCTGGATGCCCATATTGGTTCCTACATATTCTACGAAGATCTTTATCGGTCGAACCGCATAACAACATACGTTGTTCCCTTTGTCATCGGTATGTTACTTGCCCGAGATTCGATCGTCGGTATCCAATACCTAGTTCAATCTCGTTACTGGCAAGTCTCTTTTCTCGTTCCGTAATACATCATCTCACAACTAACACATTTAGTTGCAATGCTTGCAAGGCTTATGTGATGTGCATTACCGAGAGGGCCAGAGATACCTCTCCGACAATCGGAGTGACAAATCCTAATCTCGAAATATGCCAACCCAACATGTACCTTCGGAGACACCTGTAATGTACCTTTATAATCACCCGATTCGTTGTGACGTTTGGTAGCACCAAAAGTGTTCCTCGGGCAACGGGAGTTGCATAATCTCATAGTCATAGGAACATGTATAAGTCATGAAGAAAAGCACTAGCAACAAACTATACGATCAGGTGCTATGCTAATGGAATGGGTCATGTCAATCAGATCATTCAACTAATGATGTGATCCCATTAATCAAATAACAACTCCTTGTTCATGGTTAGGAAACATAACCATCTTTGATTAACGAGCTAGTCAAGTAGAGGCATACTAGTGACATTCTGTAGGTTTATGTATTCACACATGTATTATGTTTCCGGTTAATACAATTCTAGCATGAATAATAAACATTTATCATGATATAAGGAAATAAATAATAACATTTATTATTGCCTCTAGGGCATATTTCCTTCAGCAAGAACAACATCATAGAATACACGGATCAACTACAACAACCTTGGAAAAATTGAATAACATGTAAACAATCTGCCAGGAATCATTTTATAGCAAAAGTAGAGCTCGATTGACTCAAGCTATGGCACTCCATAATTGTAAAAAAGGGCATGGATGGATAGAGAATAACCATATGTTCAAAACATCCTTACTGAAGTATCTCAAAATAAGCATGGAACTCTCTGTAGCATCAAGTTAACATGGCATAAAAATATCAGCAAAACAGGGGCTGAAATCAGCAACATTATGAAGCCTAGTTTGCATGCTTGTGCTAGTCACCACAGAGATCACAAAAATACATGGCATACACACCTGTAAAGATGGCATGGCATATTACAAAACACATGTAGGACTCAAGATCATAGGGTGCACACATCAATCATGGCAAAAATGACAGAAGTGCATGTTCTGTTAAGAAACAAAAACTAACATCACATAGCCCTCTTCTACCAGCATTTAGGGCATCAAGATGAGCTCAAACGAAAATGATGCAATGAGATGCAATGATCTACTCATCGAGACGAACAATTCGGTATGCTACACGCCCGAAACAGAGCCATGGGTCCAAAGTTATGATGCATTGAAGATGTAACAAAATATCTGCAGAAAATGACTTACATGAAATCCGGGGCTCGGGGCAAGTCAACCTGCGATTTGGATCTAGATCCGGCTGCGGGCGCGAACCGAGGCGGCGGTGGCGGCTCGCCGGAGCGGGCGCCGAGGAGGAAGGAGGGCCGGGGCGAGTCGGGCCGGGCCGGGTCGAGGGGCGGCGGCCTAGCCCGAGGTCATGGCGGACGGGGCGCCCGGCGGGCGCGGCTGGGCCATGGGGCGCGGGCTTGGGCTCGGCGGGCGGGGCGGCGCGTGTGTTCGTCGATCGCAAGCGGCGGGACGTGTCCGGCCATCCGGATTTCGTCCGGCGGCGCGGAGAGGGAAAAAATGTGAGGGTTTCGTCTGGAAAATCGGAGGGGGAGGCATATTTATAGGTAGAGGGAGCTAGGAGTGTCCAAATGGGGTGTAGTTTTCGCCCACACGATCGTGATCCGACGACGGAGAGCATGGAAGTGACTTAGATGGGTTATTGGACTGTTTTGGAGGGGTGTTGGGCTGCAACTTAAAAGAGGCCTTTGCGAGAGTGCGGTTAACCGTTGGAGTACCAAACGAGCTCCAAATGACCCGAAACTTGACAGGTGGTCTACCAGTGGTGTACCAAGGCCACTTGACAAACCTCGGTCCATTCCGAGAAAGTTTAGTACCCGCTCATGGAAAAACGTAAAAGGGGACGCCGGGGGACATAGGAGTGCCGGATTGCAAAACGGACAACGGGGAAAATGCTCGGAATCATGAGACGAACACGTATGCAAATGCGATGCACATGATGACATGATATGAGATGCATGACATAAACAAAATGCAAAGCGAAAGACAAAACCCAACCGCGGAGGGAATATCATATCACAATGCCGAAAATGGCAAGAGTTGGAGTTACAAATATGGAAAGTTACATCCGGGGTGTTACAACACTCCACCACTACAAGAGGATCTCGTCCCGAGATCTAGGACTGAAAAAACTTCGGATATTCGGAACGGAGGTGATCCTCGCGCTCCCAAGTGGCTTCTCGGTCGGAATGGTGTGACCACTTCACTTTCAGGAATTTGATTGACTTGTTGCGAGTCTTGCGCTCGGTTTCTTCAAGAATAGCAACGGGGTGCTCATGATAAGAGAGATCTTCTTGAAGGTCAATTTCTTCGAAGTTGATGGTGCGTTCAGGAGTCTTGAAGCACTTGCGAAGCTGTGACACGTGAAACACATCGTGCACATTCGCGAAGTTGGACGGAAGCTCAAGTTGATAGGCGAGATCGCCTCTTTTGCCAATGAT
Organism: Aegilops longissima; assembly: GCA_021605205.1. Classification (NCBI taxonomy): domain Eukaryota; kingdom Viridiplantae; phylum Streptophyta; class Magnoliopsida; order Poales; family Poaceae; genus Aegilops; species Aegilops longissima. The sequence continues at coordinate 601,857,173 of CM038681.1, forward strand.
CTTGAAAGGACCCACGAATCTAGGGGCAAGCTTCCCTTTGATACCGAAGCGACGAGTGCCTTTCATTGGAGAGACGTGGAGGTAGACATGGTCTCTGATTTCAAAAGCCACATCACGGTACTTGTCATCACAATAGCTCTTCTGGCGCGATTGCGCGGCTTTGAGATTCTCACGAATGACTTTGCACATTTCTTCGGCTTCTGTGATCAAGTCGTTGCCAAGAAGTTGGCGTTCACCTGTCTCGGACCAATTGAGAGGAGTACGACACTTTCTGCCATAGAGAATTTCGAATGGGGCCTTGCCCAAACTCGCTTGGAAGCTGTTGTTGTAGGAGAACTCGGCATATGGAAGACAATCTTCCCATTTCATACCGAAGGAAATGACACAAGCCCTGAGCATATCTTCAAGGATTTGATTGACTCGCTCGACTTGGCCACTTATTTCAGGATGGAAAGCTGTGCTGAAACGAATGTTGGTGCCCATGGCCTTCTGAAAAGAATCCCAAAACTTGGAGGTAAAGATGCTGCCACGGTCTGAAGAGATCAATTGTGGAATGCCGTGCAAGGAGACAATTCTGGAGGTGTATAACTCTGCCAACTGAGCTGCTGTGATAGACTCTTTGATTGGAAGAAAATGAGCCACTTTAGTAAGCTTGTCAATGACAACGAAGATATCATCATTTCCACGCTTGGACTTAGGAAATCCAGTCACAAAGTCCATATCGATATGATCAAACTTCCATTCTGGAATAACAAGAGGTTGGAGGAGACCAGCTGGTCGTTGGTGTTCTGCTTTCACTCTTCTGCAGACATCACATTCATTCACGAATTGAGCAATTTCTCGCTTCATTCGAGTCCACCAATATGACTGCTTGAGGTCATGGTACATCTTCATACTTCCAGGATGAATGGATAGAAGGGAATTGTGTGCCTCGTTCATAATGACTTTACGTAGATCACCCTTAGGAACCACAATCCGGTCCTCGAAGAAAAGAGTATCTTTGTCATCAATGTGGAAGCACTTGTACTTGGAAATGCCCTTGTCGATACCACGTTTCACCTTTTTCACCATGGTATCCAGGAGTTGAGCCTCACGAATTTGGTATTCCAAAGTAGGAGAGACTATGAGGTTGGCAAGAAAGCCTTGAGGAACAACTTGAAGATTCAGCTTGCGGAAAGCTTCACAGAGATCCGGTTGGAAGTGCTTGAGGATTAAACTGTTGCAATAAGCCTTCCTGCTCAAAGCATCTGCAATGACATTGGCCTTGCCCGGAGTATATTCAATACTTGGGTTGTACTCTTGAATCCTTTCGACCCATCGAGTTTGCCTGAGATTGAGGTTGGGTTGAGTGAAGATATACTTGAGACTCTTGTGATCGGTGAATATGTCCACTTTCCTTCCCAACAAGAGATGTCTCCATGTTATCAATGCATGGACAACTGCCGCCAACTCAAGATCGTGAGTGGGGTAGTTCTTTTCGTTGGGCTTCAGCTGACGAGAGGTATAGGCCACAACTCTCTTCTCTTGCATTAACACAGCACCGAGACCTCAAGAGAAGCATCACGAAAAACTTCAATGGCTTGGATTCATCGGAGGAGTTAAGACAGAGCTGTGACGAGTTTCTCTTTGAGAGTATTGAAAGCAACGTCACACTCGGGAGACCGACATACTTCACATGCTTCTGGAGGAGGTTGGAAAGAGGCTTTGCAATCTTAGAAAAATTCTCAACGAATCTTCGACAATAGCTTGCAAGACCAAGAAAACTGCGAAGCTGCTTGACATTCTGAGGAGGTTCCCAATTCACAACTGCAGACACCTTCTCGGGATTAACAGCGATGCCCTTGGCGGAGATGATATGACCAAGATAAAGAACTTCATCAAGCCAGAACTCACATTTGGAAAACTTCGCATAGAATTGATGCTCTCTGAGCTTGTCTAGCACCAATCGCAAATGTTTGGCATGATCCTTCTTATTCTTGGAGAAGACCAAAATATCATCAAGATAGACCAAGACGAATTCATTGGTGTAGGGGTTGAAGATGAAGTTCATCATCCTAGAGAATGTTGGAGGAGCATTGACAAGGGATTCATAAGAACCAAAGCTTGTTCTGAATGCTGTCTTGGGAATATCTTGTTCACGAATGCGAATTTGATGATAACCCATACGAAGGTCAAGCTTGGAGAACACTTTAGCACCTTTGAGTTGCTCGAAAAGCTCATTGATGTTGGGAAGTGGATACTTGTTCTTGATTGTCTTCTTATTCAATGGACGGTAATCGACGCAAAGTCGGTCCGTGCCATCCTTCTTCTGGACAAAAAGAACACCACAACCCCAAGGAGATGAACTCGGTCTGATCAAACCCAGACGCTCTTGTTCATCGAGCTGCTTCTTCAATTCCTTCAGCTCATTAGGTCCAAGCTTGTATGGACGCTTGCAAACGGGTTCCGTGCCAGGCTCAAGATCGATAACGAATTCAACTGGCCGGTGAGGAGGCATACCCGGAAGCTCTTCTGGAAAGACATCTTGGTACTCACAAACGACTGGAATCTGAGAGATAGCATCCAATTCGCCCTTCTCATTGAGAGAAAACAACCGAATGGTTTCATCACGAGCGGCATAGATGATCACATCATTAGAAGAGTGTGTCAATTGAATTTCCCTGGCAGCACAATCAAGCTGAGCTTTGTGCTGAGAAAGCCAGTCCATCCCAAGAATAAGATCAATACCCGAGTCACCAAGGACAATTGGTTTAGCCAGAAATCTATAATCGCCCATCTTGATAGAGACATCGGGAGCAATCAAACTAGATGTCATAAGATTTCCGGGAGAAACAACTTGCATAACTTTGGACAAAATCTCTGTGTCAACATTGTGCTTCGATGCAAAAGGATATGACATGAAAGAATGCGATGCACCAGTATCAAATAAGACTTTTGCAGGAATATAATTAACTGAGAGATTACCCATTATCACATCAGTAGATTCCTCCGCTTGAGCTGCATTCATCATGTTCACCTTTGCAGACTTGGGATTATGCTTGACCACTGCATTGCTGGAAGATCTCACAGGAGGAGGAGGCGGAAGGCGCCTTTGGTTGAAGCACTTGTTCGCATAGTACCTTTCTACTGACATTTGTTGCAAGTCACCTCTGAGAGCGGACGGTGATAAGGAGCATTTGACCTTGGAGCTTGAGAATTAGACTTGTTCGATAGCCTGGGTTGGGCGGGTGGGAAGATCCACGACCACCTGAGTTCTTCTGGCGATAAGGCTGACAGCGGAGGAGGAGGAAGGTAGAACTTCTGCTGCTTAGCTGCCACTTGAGAGGAAGAAGAAGACTGAATCGCATCCCCGATTCTCTTCTTAGAAGCCTCACATTTGAGCTGGGCAGCTTCTTGCTTCAAAGCCATGTTGTAGTATTCATCATACTTTTACGGCTCAAAAGCACGAGAGCTAATTGCAGATCTTCTCGAGACCACCTCTGAATTGATAGATCATACTCTTTTCATCGTGGACGTCTTGCTTAGCGAAGCGGCGAGTTTCTCGAACTGGATATTGTATTGATACACGACATGTTGCCTTGCTTGAGATTGCGGAACTCCTCACGCTTGCTCTCAACAACACTTTTCGAATCTAGTGAGCTTTGAAGTCTCGGCGGAACTCATCCTGTAATGACACGACCTCCTCTGGAATCTTTGTATTGTTTGGTACCACTCAGCAGACTTGGTCCTTGAGTTGAAACCAAGCAAACTTGACAAAGTCCTCAGGTCTGACATTGCTACATTCAAAATGTTTGAAGATGTCCACAAGCCAATCGTCGGCGTCTGTGGCCTCGACACAGAAACTGAAAGACTTCGGCTGATTAGCGAGGAACTGATTGAGGGTAGCAAAGTGCGGCTGGTTGTTGCCTTGACCTTGATTTCCATGATTGCCTTGCCCTTGGGTACGTGTAACATCCCAAATTTCCTATTTGGAATGTTGTACAATTATAGCTAAGCATCTATGCATATTGTTTGAATTTGAGTGGCATTTGAAGTTTCAGAAGTTTTTGGAGTTGTTGGAATTTGAATTCAAAGTTTGGCAGTTGAAATTTATTTCAAACAATGCCTGACAAATACTTGAGAAAAAGTATGAGAGGAGTAAACATGACACTCCAAATATGTTAGAAGAAAACATTGCCAAAAGTTTGAATTCAAATTTGAATTTTATTTGGGATTTTAGAAAATGATTTTTATGAAGTTTGAATCTTGCCTCGAAAATGTTCAAATTATAGGAATATTCCCCATCATTTTGATATATATATATGTCCTATATAAAATATTTATATTTAATGTATTTTCTCTCTCTCTAATTCAAAAAAATTAGAAAAGAAAAAGGACCCAGCGCCAGCCAGCCACCCGCCCAGCCAGCCGAGGCCCACCCGGACCAGGCGGCCCACCAATGAGCCAAGCCAACCGGCCCAGCCGCGCCAGACCGACCGAGCCTCCCCCACGCAATCCTTCCGAATCGGCCAACCGACCAACGCCTCCCCTCTCTCACCGACGGGTGGACCCCACCCCTCCTTCTTCCCCTCGCCCACGCCAACCCCGCCGCCGCCGCCGGAATCCCGCAGGATCCGGGATCCTCCCCGATCCCCTCGCCCGATCGCCCCCTCGCGCAAGTCGGTGCCCCCCCTATATAAACCCTCCTCGACCCCGTTCCCCCACTTCCCCCCCTCGCCCGACCCTCCCCTCGGCCGCAATCGCTCGCCGGAGCACCCGAGCCGCCGCCGCGCCATTTGCCCCGTTCCGGCCACCTCCGACCACCCTCGAGCTCGCCCGACTCCACCCCGACCCCCCTTGCTCCGCCGCACCCGCCGGAGGCCTTCGCCGTCGTCCCCGACCACCGGAGCCACCGGAGCCGTCGTCGCCCGAGCCGCCGTCGACCATCGCCGCCGTCGCCGCCACGGTACGTCGCCGGAGACCACCCCCACCGTTAGATCTAGACGTAGGGTCTAGATTAGATCCCGAAGCGGTAGGTTTATTTTTAAATAAACCGGTTTTCGTTCCGGTTTATTTTGGTTTTAGTTAGGTTTAGTTGGACCGGCCGACGCGGTTTGTTTTCTGTTAACCGCGTGCGTATTTTAGTTATTTAACGCCCGAGCGCTAGATAGGCCCATTAGCGCCCGATTTTTCTTTTAATTTTATTTTTTTCGTTTATGTTTTTAACAGAATAGTTTCAGTTTTGTAAAATCCATATCTTTTAATCTACTTAATATTTTTAAGTGATTCTTTTTTTGTTAGTTTGCAAATTTGTTGTAGTTTCTGTAGAAAATATGTTTAGTCATGTTAAAATTATTTAAAATTGTTTTATTTTAGATTTAGACAGATTAGTAATTCTGCTATAAAATGAGTTAGGAATATTTTATTTTAGTGATTCTTTTTGTCACTACTTTGTTTTGACTTTACCTAACCGTAGGTATTTATTTGGGCATTTTAGAATTAATAAAAAAATTAGTTTCAATCATAATCATGTTATTCCTATTTATTTAACTAGCTACTGTTTTTCTATTGTTTTACTTAGCAAATAATTTTATTTTTCCTATGTGATAGTTTATTCTAGGTTAGTTTCTGTAACTTTAGAACATGAACTTTTATTTACAATAAATAAAAATTTTATTTTAGTTCTTCTTACTAGGATTGTTTTAGGCATAATAGGAGTTTTATAATAGCTTTTAATGTGATTCTTTTTGCTCCTAGTTACATTATGTTTTCTTTCCTGTTAGGTAGCATAAACCCATGCTTAGGTTCTGTTAAGAAAAATTTTGTTATGCAAAACTATTTCTTTGGTTGTGTTTGATGTGGTGAAAACATTGAATTGGATTTCTTCGAGTTTCTTTGGGTTTTGGTTCAATTGCTTTGTGTGTTATGTTAGCATGCTATTATGTTAAGTGATCATATGTTGTATGCTTATTATGATTGTTGTTTGCCTCGGTAGAATTTCCGGAGTGCGAAGCTTGCTACCACGAGTCCCTAGCTTTCGAAGATCGTCAGCAAGGCAAGTCATTGATCATATTTCTTTTATTATACCTATGATTTTATTGCATTAGAATTATACCTCCCCACCATGCATGCAGTAGGAGAAATTTGAAGTTATGTTCTTGAGTAGTATCATGAGGTAGGATGAACCCAATTCCCCTTGTTACCATTGCCCGAGACGAAGTAGTTTATTTTGCTATGCTCGTAGACGGGATTGGTTGAGTGAATCATAAGGGAGATGTGAGAGTCAAGATGATGACAACCCCATGACTTCAAGCAACAAGATGGACTTCAAAATTCACTCTTGGGTGGAGGATTTGTTGACGGGCACCTGGAGAACCCAGTGGTTGGCGGGATGCATGGAGAAGCGCCATGACATCTTGCGGAAAGCTTCACCCAGCCACGAAGAGACGGATGTATACCCCATTGACGGAAGCTTACTCTGCAGCCGCAAGCCATTATGGGCTCGGCTTGGTCAACCCTAGTTGTGACTCTGGCCGACGGTGCTACGAGATGTAGAAGAACGGTAGGATTGGATGGGTACCGCAAAGGGCCGAGGAACTCTTCGAAGACCCTGTTTCGTTCATCCCGTCTTCAAACACCATGAAGTGCGAAGACTTAAAAGGAGGGAACGATTCTTGCGGGTAAAGTGCACAAACCTCTGCAGAGTGAAGATCTAATCGGTTAGCCGTATCCCCGGTTACGGACAATTTGAGCCTCTGGAACTTGGAAGTATTTCGGAAATCTCAACACTGAAATTAATAAATTAATTGAGGGGATTATTTAATAATTGGGAATGAGACATTGGTTGGCGGAACCATCTCAATAATTACCAACATTTTGTAGTAAATGCAAACAAGTCCTTATTGTAGGGAAAAACTGGCTTTTCGCAAAACAATGAAACTTAGAGCCCCACAGACAAATTGCATATAGTGTTAGTAATATTTTATTGTTATTCTCTCTTCATGACTTGCCAGCATATTCAAAATGCTGACCTACACGGCTGCAACGTCTTATGTTGCAGAGGAGTATTCCGATCAGGAGTGTGGCTACGATCCGCGCTTGGCGATTGCCCTATGGAGTCGGATGGACTCACTATTCTTCTATGCTTCCGCAGCTTATTTAGTTTATTTCTCATGAGTTGACCTTCGGCCGAATTTATTCTATTGTAATAAAGACTTGATATGAGAATCGTGTAATAAATTCAGGTGTGATTGAACTTTGATTATTTCATCAATGTACTTGTGTGTGCAAATGATCTTGGGATGGTATGACACGAGACTTGACCGATTTTGGGTCGGGTTGCTCTGAGAGATGGTATCGAGCACACGCCGACCGTGGGGCGTAACCCCTAGGATCGGAAAGCCATAGGAAGAGACTATTTATTTTATGTCCTTATCATTCCGTAATTCTCCCCTGTTCATTTCTGACTTCTCTCCGATTTTCAACATTCTAGATGGCCGCCGAGTTCACCCCAATTTTGCTACCGGAGTTTTGCCAGCCAGATGAGACAATGCCTTTCGGCAAGAAGCTGGTCCAGATCATGAAGAAGCTGAAGATTGCTCTACCCTCAATCACCGGGAAGCCTACCAATGCACTTCGACGGATACCGCTACAGGATTGAGGTGCACATTCGAGGAGGACCTTCGGAGGACATTGAGCCTATTGACTTTGAGTTTACCGATTTCAATTGGATCCTCGGAAGAGACATGGCGATTTATCGTGCACTTGGACATCTCCGAGAAGAGTACAGGCGAGCTCGACCCATCGACCTCGCCATGATTTCTCGCAGAGCTAGGAATGGAGATATCATCCGTACCGTAGAGGACGACTCCATTCTCTCATATGTCCAAGACTTGGAGTGTCTTCTCAGGAAACGGGAGATCTAGACTCGCCGTAACTCGAAGGTACACAGGAGGCTGTTGTTCCGTGAACTGGAACTGGAGGAGAAAGCACACACAGACTTCCTTGACCATGAAGAAGAAATCAAGGATTTCATGGAGAGAGTCGACAATCTGAAGATGGATGTTGCCGCATTAGAGGAGAAGATGGACTTGGGAGAAGACCTTTTTCGAGTGGAGATGACGGACCTCTCGTGAGCAATGACCAGGATTATGAAGGGAGCTCCACTAAAGAAAGTCACAAGAGGAGGCGCCGCACCAGAGGACGCCCCACCGGAGGACGCCACACCAGAGGACGCAAGGATTATTGATGAAGACATTTAGTCGACCGCCATGTTATTTTATTTTTCCGTCGATCAGTAAGGCCGTTATTTTCGATTAGTCGTGAAATTGTAATCAGAGATTGAACCATGTTTGAGTGGATTGAATAAATGATTGGTGTGATTATGATTGTGCATTCATATGGGTAGTGATATTTTCTCATTAGACCCTTGTTCTATTCTAATTTTCTCATCCACTCCAAAACACCAGATGCCTCCGAGACGTGACCCCGGTCTCAACTTTCCGCCAGAGCTCACACAGCTGATCCAGCAGCAGAATGTCCTCATGCAGATGCTCATCCAGAACCAGAACAACAACAACAACAACAATCCACCGCCACCACCCCCTGTTGACAACTTGACCCGATTCCTAAGGCTGAATCCGCCAGTGTTCTCTAGCAGCACTGAGCCGATTGTGGCCGATGATTGGCTCCGCAAGGTCGGAAGAGAGTTAGCCACTGCTGGATGCACAGATGCAGAGAAGGTGTGCTTTACCGCACATCAACTTGATGGACCTGTAGCCTCTTGGGGGGAGAACTACACCGCCACTTATCCCATCGCCACCATCACGTGGGATCAGTTCCAGCAGGCTTTCCGCACCGCTCATGTATCAGCTGGAGCCATGAGTCTGAAGAAGCGTGAGTTCCGCAACTTACGCCAGGGGAACCGTGCTGTGGGGCAGTACGTGGATGAGTTCAGCAAGTTAGCTCGCTATGCCCCGGATGATGTTGTTGGGGAACATAGCAGAAATTCAAAATTTTCCTACGTGTCACCAAGATCTATCTATGGAGAAACTAGCAACGAGAGAGGGAGAGTGCATCTACATACCCTTGTAGATCGCTAAGCGGAAGCGTTCAAGAGAACAGGTTGAAGGAGTCGATTGCCGTGATCCAAATCACCGGAGATCCTAGTGCCGAACGGACGGCACCTCCGCGTTCAACACACGTACAGCCCGGTGACGTCTCCCACGCCTTGATCCAGCAAGGAGAGAGGGAGAGGTTGAGGAAGACTCCATCCAACAGCAGCACAACGGCGTGGTGGTGGTGGAGGAGCGTGGCAATCCCGCAGGGCTTCGCCAAGCACCGCAGAAGAGGAGAAGAACTTGGGAGAAAGGGAGGGGATGCACCAAAGGCAAAAGGTGTGTTTGAGAGGCCCTCCTACCCCACTATATATAGGGGTCCCAAGGGGGGGGGGGTGCGCCAGCCCCTAGGAGATCCAATCTCCAAGGGGCGGCGGCCGGAGGAGTCCTTCCCCAAGGCACCTAGGGGTGCCTTCCCTTATGGGAATCTTCCTTTAGGGTTTCCCCTTCACCCTAGGCGCATGGGCCCTAGGGAAGTGGCGCCCAGCCCACTTTGGGCTGGATCCTTCTCATCTCAGCCCATGGTACCCTCCGGGATAGGTGGCCCCACCGGTGGACCCCGGGACCCTTCCGGTGGTCCCAGACAATACCGATGACCCAAACTTGTCCCGATGGCAAACAGGACTTCCTATATATAAATCTTTACCTCCGGACCATTCCGAACTCCTCGCGACGTCCGGGATCTCATCCGGACTCGAACAACATTCAGTAACCACATACAAACTTCCTTTATAACCCTAGCGTCATCGGACCTTATGTGTAGACCCTACGGGTTCGGGAACCATGCGAGACATGACCGAGACTTTCTCCGGTCAATAACCAACAGCGGATCTGGATACCCATGTTGGCTCCTACATGTTCCACGATGATCTCATCGGATGAACCACGATGTCAAGGACTCAATCGATCCCGTATACAATTCCCTTTGTCTAGCGGTATTGTACTTGCCCGAGATTCGATCGTCGGTATCCCGATACCTTGTTCAATCTCGTTACGGCAAGTCTCTTTACTCGCTCCGTAACACATCATCCGTGATCAACTCCTTGATCACATTGTGCACATTATGATGATGTCCTACCGAGTGGGCCCAGAGATACCTCTCCGTTAACCGGAGTGACAAATCCCAGCCTCGATTCGTGCCAACCCAATGCACACTTTCGGAGATACCGTAGTGCACCTTTATAGTCACCCAGATTACGTTGTGATGTTTGGTACACCCAAAGCATTCCTACGGTATCCGGAGTTGCACAATCTCATGGTCTAAGGAAATGATACTTGACATTAGAAAAGCTTTAGCATACTAACTACGATCTTTGTGCTAGGCTTAGGATTGGGTCTTGTCCATCACATCATTCTACTAATGATGTGATCCGTTATCAATGACATCCAATGTCCATGGTTAGGAAACCGTAACCATCTATTGATCAACGAGCTAGCCAATAGAGGCTTGCTAGGGACATGGTGTTGTCTATGTATCCACACATGTATTTGAGTTTCCTATCAATACAATTATAGCATGGATAATAAACGATTATCATGAACAAGGAAATATTATAATAATAACTAATTTATTATTGCCTCTAGGGCATATTTCCAACAGTCTCCCACTTGCACTAGAGTCAATAATCTAGTTCACATCGCCATGTGATCAACAGTGATAGGTCACATCGCCATGTGACCAACACCAAAGAGTCTACTAGTGTCTTAAACTAGTTCACATCACCATGTGATTAAGACTCAATGAGTTCTGAGGTTTGATCATGTTTTGCTTGTGAGAGAGGTTTTAGTCAACGGGTTTCAGTCAACGGGTCTGAACCTTTCAGATCTGTGTGTACTTCGCAATTCTCTATGTCATATTGTAAATGTTGCTTCCACGCTCCACTTGGATCTATTCCAAATGGTTGCTCCACTATACATATCCGGTTTGCTACTCAGAGTCACTCGGATAGGTGTTAAAGCTTGCATCGACGTAACGCTTTACGCCGAACTCTTTATCACCTCCATAATTTGGAAACATGTCCTTATTTACTCCAAGGACAATTTTGACCGCTGTCTAATGATCCATTCCCGGATCATTCTTGTACCCCTTGACTGACTCATGGCAAGGCACACTTCCGTGCGGTACACAAGATAGCATACCGTAGAGCCTATGTCTAAGGCATAGGGACGATCTTCGTCCTTTCTCTCTTTCTGCCGTGGTCGAGCTTTAAGTCTTAACTTCATACCTTACAATTCAGCTAAGAACTCCTTCTTTGACTGATCCATCTTGAACACCTTCAAGATCATGTCAAGGTACATGCTCATTTGAAAGTATTATTAAACATTTTGATCTATCTTATAGATCTTGATGCTTATTGTTCAAGTAGCCTAATCCAGGTTTTCTATTGAAAATCATCTTTCAAATAACCCTATATGCTTTCCAGAATTTCTACATCATTTCTGATCAACAATATGTCAACAACATATACTCATCAGAAATTCTATAGTGCTCCCACTCACTTCTTTGGAAATACAAGTTTCTCATAAACTTTGTATAAACCCAAAATCTTTGATCATCTCATCAAAGCGCACATTCCAACTCCGAGATGCTTACTCCAGTCCTTAGAAAGGATCGCTGGAGCCAGCATACCTTTTAGCATCCTTAGGATCGACAAAACTTTCTGATTGTATCACATACAACCTTTCCTTACGAAAACTGGTAAGGAAACTCATTTTGACATCCATCTGCCAGATTTCATAAATGCAGCCTATGCTAACATGATTCCGACGGACTTAAGCATCGCTACGGATGAGAAAAACTCATCGTAGTCAACTCCTTGAACTTGTGAAAAACTCTTCGCCACAAGTCGAGCTTCATAGAAGGTGACATTACCATCCACGTCCGTCTTCTTCTTAAAGATCCATTTATTGCAATGGCTTGCCAATCATCGGGCAAGTCCACCAAAGTCCATGCTTTGTTATGATACATGGATCCTATCTCGGATTTCATGGATTCTAACCATTTGTCGGAATTTGGGCCCACCATCGCTTCTCCATAGCTCGTAGGTTCATTGTTGTCTAGCAACATGACCTTTAAGACAGGATCACCGTACCACTCCGAAGCAGTACGCGTCCTTGTCGTCCTACGAGGTTCGGTAGTGACTTGATCCGAAGCTTTATGATCAATATCATAAGCTTCTACTTCAATTGGTGTAGGTGCCACGGGAACAACTTCCTGTGCCCAGCTACACACTAGTTTAAGTGACGGTTCAATAACCTCATCAAGTCTCCACCATCCTCCCACTCAACTTTTCGAGACGAACTTTTCCTCGAGAAAGGACCCGATTCAAGAAACAATCCCTATTGCTTCCGGATCTGAATTAGGAGGTATACCCAACTGTTTCTGGGTGTCCTATGAAGATGCATTTTGTCCGCTTTGGGTTCGAGCTTATCAATCTGAAACTTTTCCACATAAGCGTCGCAGCCCCAAACTTTTAAGAAATGACAGCTTAGGTTTCTCTAAACCATAGTTCATACGGTGTCATCTCAACGGAATTACGTGGTACCCTATTAAAGTGAGTGCGGTTGTCTCTAATGCCTAACCCATGAACGATAGTGGTAATTCGATAAGAGATATCATGGTACGCACCATATCCAATAGAGTGTAACTATGATGTTCGGACACACCATCACACTATGGTGTTCCAGGCGGTATTAATTGTGAAACAATTTGCACAATGTCTCAATTGTGTACCAAACTCGCAACTCAGATATTCATCTCTATGATCACATCACAGACATTTTATCCTCTTGTCACGAAGATCTTCAACTTCACTCTGAAATTACTTGAACCATTCAATAATTCAGACTTGTGTTTCATCAAGTAAATATACTCAACATCTACTCGAATCATCGTGAAGTAAGAACATAACGATATTCATCAGATGCCTCAAAGACTCATTGGACTGCACATATCAAAATGTGTCACTTCCAACAAGTTGCTATCTTGTTCCATCTTCTCAAACCGAGGCTTTTCAGTCATCTTGCCCATGTGGTATGATTTGCATGTCTCAAGTGATTCAAAATCAAGTGAGTCCAAACGATCCATCTGCATGGAGTTTCTTCATGCGTATACACCAACAGACATGGTTCGCATGTCTCAAACTTTTCAAAACGAGTGAGTCCAAAGATCCATCAACATGGAGCTTCTTCATGCGTTTTACACCAATATGACTTACATGGCAGTGCCACAAGTAAGTGGTACTATCATTACTATCTTATATCTTTGGCATGAAAATGTGTATCACTACGATCGAGATTCAATAAACCATTTATTTAGGTGCAAGACCATCGAAGGTATTATTCAAATAAATTGAGTAACCATTATTCTCCTTAAATGAATAACCCGTATTGCGATAGACATAATCCAATCATGTCTATGCTCAACGCAAACACCAAATAACAATTATTTAGGTTTAACACCAATCTCGATGGTAGAGGGAGCGGGCGATGCTTGATCACATCATCCTTGGAAACACTTCCAACACATATCGTCGACTCACCTTTAGCTAGTCTCCGCTTATTCCGTAGCCTTTTATTTCGAGTTACTAACACTTAGCAACCGAACCGTATCTTAATACCCTGGTGCTACTAGGAGTACTAGTAAAGTACACATTAACATAATGTATATCCAATATACTTCTATCGACCTTGCCAGCCTTCTTATCTACCAAGTATCTAGGGTAATGCTGCTCCAAAGGCTGTTCCCTTATTACGTAAGCACTTAGTCTCGGGTTTGGGTTCAACCTTGGGTTTCTTCACTAGAGCAGCAGCTGATTTGCCGTTTCATGAAGTATCCCTTCTTGCCCTTGCCCTTCTTGAAACTAGTGGTTTCACCAACCATCAACAATTGATGCTCCTTCTTGACTTCTACTTTCGTGATGTCAAACAACGCGAATACCTCAAGGATCATCATCTCTATCCTTGATATGTTATAGTTCATCACGAAGCTCTAGTAGCTTGGTGGCAATGACTTTGGAGAAACATCACTATCTCATCTGGAAGATCAACTCCCACTCGATTCAAGTGATTGTTGTGCTCGAGACAATCTGAGCACAAGCTCAACGATTGAGCTTTTCTCCTTAGTTTGCAGGCTAAGAAAATCGCCGGAGGTCTTATACCTCTTGACGTGGCACGAGCTTGAAATCCCAATTTCAGCCCTCGAAACATCTCATATGTCCCGCGACGTTTGAAAACGCCTTGGTGCCTCAACTCTAAACCGCTTAACCGAACTATAACGTAGTTATCAAAACGTATGTCCGATGTTCGCAACATCCACAAACGATGTTTGGGGTTCAGCACACCGAGCGGTGCATTAAGGACATAAGCTTTCTCTTTGTTCGCATAATCGCTACTTTCAACTTTCAACTATATTTTCTCTAGGAACATATCTAAACAGTGGAACTAAAGCGCGAGCTTCGACATAATTTGCAAAAGGTCTTTTGACTATGTTCAAGATAATTAAGTTCATCTTATGAACTCCCACTCGAGATAGACATCCCTCCGGTCATCTAAGTGATTACATGATCCGAGTCAACTAGGCCGTGTCCGATCATCACGTGAGACGGACTAGTCGACTCGGTGAACATCTTCATGTTGATCGATCTACTATACGACTCATGCTCGACCTTTCGGTCTCGTGTTCCGAGGCCATGTCCGTACATGCTAGGCTCGTCAAGTTAACCCTAAGTGTATTGCGTGTGTTCCGAGGCCATGTGCATACATGCTAGGCTCGTCAACACCCGCTGTATGTGAACGTAAGAATCCATCACACCCGATCATCACGTGGTGCTTAGAAGCGACGAACTTTTGGCAACGGTGCACAATTAGGGGGAACACTTCTTGAAATTGTTGTAAGGGATCATCTTATTTACTACCGTCGTTCTAAGTAAACAAGATGCATAACCATAATAAACATCACATGCAATTATATAGAGTAGTGACATGATATGGCCAATATCATATTGCTCCTTTTGGTCTCCATCTTCGGGGCTCCATGATCATCATTGTCACCGGCATGACACCATGATCTCCATCATCATGATCTCCATCATCGTGTCTCCATGAAGTTGTCTCGCCAACTTATTACTTCTACTACTATGGCTACCGGTTAGCAATAAAGTAAAGTAATTCATGGCGTTGTTCAATGACACGCAGGTCATACAATAAATAAAGACAACTCCTATGGCTCCTGCCGGTTGTCATACTCATCGACATGCAAGTCGTGAATCCTATTACAAGAACATGATCAATCTCATACATCACATATCATTCATCACATTCTTCTTGGCCATATCACATCACATAGCATACCCTGCAAAAACAAGTTAGACGTCCTCTAATTGTTGTTTGCATGTTTTACGTGGCTGCTTTGGGTTTCTAGCAAGAACGTTTCTTACCTACGCAAAACTACAACGTGATATGCCAATTGCTATTTACCCTTCATAAGGACCCTTTTCATCGAATCCGTTCCGACTAAAGTGGGAGAGATCGGCACCGCTAGCCACCTTATGCACCAAGTGCATGTCGGTCGGTGGAACTCTGTCTCACGTAAGAGTACGTAAGGTCGGTCCGGCCGCTTCATCCCACAATACCGTCAAAACAAGATTGGACTAGTAACGGTAAGCATATTGAACAAAATCAACGCCCACAACTACTTTGTGTTCTACTCGTGCAAAGAATCTACGCAATAGACCTAGCTCATGATGCCACTGTTGGGGAACGTAGCAGAAATTCAAAATTTTCCTCGTGTCACCAAGATCTATCTATGGAGAAACTAGCAACGAGAGAGGAGAGTGCATCTACATACCCTTGTAGATCGCTAAGCGGAAGCGTTCAAGAGAACGGGTTGAAGGAGTCGACTCGTCGTGATCCAAATCACCGGAGATCCTAGTGCGAACGGACGGCACCTCCGCGTTCAACACACGTACAGCCCGGTGGCGTCTCCCACGCCTTGATCCAGCAAGGAGAGAGGAGAGGTTGAGTAAGACTCCATCCAACAGCAGCACAACGGCGTGGTGGTGGTGGAGGCGTGGCAATCCAGCAGGCTTCGCCAAGCACCGCAGAAGAGGAGAAGAACTTGGGAGAAAGGGAGGGCTGCACCAAAGGCAACAGGTGTGTTTGAGAGGCCCTCCTACCCCACTATATATAGGGGTCCCAGAAGTGCGCCAGCCCCTAGGAGATCCAATCTCCAAGGGGCGGCGCGAGGAGGAGTCCTTCCCCCAAGGCACCTAGGGGTGCCTTCCCTTATGGGAATCTTCCTTTAGGGTTTCCCCTTCACCCTAGGCGCATGGGCCCTAGGGAAGTGGCGCCCAGCCCACTTTGGGCTGGATCCTTCTCATCTCAGCCCATGGGACCCTCCGGGATAGGTGGCCCCACCGGTGGACCCCGGACCCTTCCGTGGTCCGGGTACAATACCGATGACCCGAAACTTGTCCCGATGGTCAAACAGACTTCCTATATATAAATCTTTACCTCCGGACCATTCCGAACTCCTCGCGACGTCCGGGATCTCATCCGGACTCCAAACAACATTCGGTAACCACATACAAACTTCCTTTATAACCCTAGCGCCATCGAACCTTATGTGTAGACCCTACGGGTTCGGGAACCATCTGAACATGACCGAGACTTTCTCCGGTCAATAACCAACAGCGGGATCTGGATACCCATGTTGGCTCCCACATGTTCCACGATGATCTCATCGGATGAACCACGATGTCAAGGACTCAATCGATCCCGTATACAATTCCCTTTGTCTAGCGGTATTGTACTTGCCCGAGATTCGATCGTCGGTATCCCGATACCTTGTTCAATCTCGTTTCCGGCAAGTCTCTTTACTCGTTCCGTAACACATCATCCCGTGATCAACTCCTTGATCACATTGTGCACATTATGATGATGTCCTACCGAGTGGGCCCAGAGATACCTCTCCGTTAACCGGAGTGACAAATCCCAGTCTCGATTCGTGCCAACCCAACAGACACTTTCGGAGATACCTGTAGTGCACCTTTATAGTCACCCAGTTACGTTGTGATGTTTGGTACACCCAAAGCATTCCTACGGTATCCGGGAGTTGCACAATCTCATGGTCTAAGGAAATGATACTTGACATTAGAAAAGCTTTAGCATACGAACTACGATCTTTGTGCTAGGCTTAGGATTGGGTCTTGTCCATCACATCATTCTACTAATGATGTGATCCCGTTATCAATGACATCCAATGTCCATGGTTAGGAAACCGTAACCATCTATTGATCAACGAGCTAGCCAATAGAGGCTTGCTAGGGACATGGTGTTGTCTATGTATCCACACATGTATTTGAGTTTCCTATCAATACAATTATAGCATGGATAATAAACGATTATCATGAACAAGGAAATATTATAATAATAACTAATTTATTATTGCCTCTAGGGCATATTTCCAACAGATGTGGCCACAGATGCCGCAAAGCAGGAAAAGTTTCTCGAGGGACTCAATGACGAGCTGGGTATGCAGCTAATGGTGGCTACCTTCAACAACTACCAGGAGCTGGTAGACAAGGCCACCATACTTGAAGGCAAGCAGCAGCAGATTGATAGCATAGCGGAAGTATGGCGGGGAAGTACAACTCGAGCTCAGCGAAGCCCCGTTATGCCCCATACTCGGGAGGGCATACCCATCATAACCATGGAGGACATAACCATGGAGGAAATGGGAACAACCGCAACCAGGATAACAAGTTAGGCAATGGAAACGGCAATGGCAACTAGCATCGTCCTGCACCGGCTCAGAAAGATCTGAGTCACATCACCTGTTTCAAGTGCCAGAAAACAGGGCATTATGCCACCGACTGCCCGGAGGCCAAGCAGAGGAATGGAAACGGCAATGGAAGCTCAGCAAAGAAGCCCAACCCTTTTCCTCGTGCTCAGGTGAACCACATTGACGTGGAGAACGTCTATGATCAGCCAGACACTGTGGTTGGTAAGTTTTTATTAAATTCACATCCAGTATTGGTACTCTTTGATTCTGGTGCAACGCATTCATTCATATCAAGGGTAGTTGTGGAAAAGTACGGGTTGCCCACTAGAACCCTTAGAAGCCCTCTTCACGTCAGTTCCGCAGGAGGAGAAATGATGGCAGGTTTAGGCTGTCATGCAACCCTCAACATCGGAAATCATAAATTTCCCGCAGACCTCATAGTATTGGAAACCCGGACCTTGGATGTAATCCTAGGCATGGATTGGTTGACGAAGTTTGAAGGAAACATAGATCGCTGCAAGAAGTCGATTCTGCTCACCACCCCGGAGCGAAGAGGACCAAGTATGTATCCAGGCGTAGCGGATGAAGAATCGGTGAATTCCCTCACGGGAGTTGTTCAGAGGAAGTGCCAGAGGTGCAAGATTTTCCCGATGTGTTTCCGGAGGAATTACCAGAATGCCACCGGACGTAGACATTGAATTCTGATTGAGTTATTGCCCCAAGCACAGCCCCAATATCCAAGAGACCCTATCGGATGCCCCGAGCGATTTAAAAGAGATCAAGAATCAAATTAGTGAACTCTTGGAGAAGGGATATATTCGGCCAAGCTCATCACCTTGGGGAGCCCCAGTTCTCTTGGTAGAGAAGAAGGATGGAACCCTGAGAATGGTTGTGGATTATCGTTCGTTGAACGACGTGACCATCAAGAACAAGTACCCTCTGCTGATGATTAATGATCTATTTGATCAGCTAGTTGGAGCCAAGGTATTCTCCAAGATCGGTCTTCGATCAGGGTATCATCAGTTGAAGATCCGTGAAAAGGATATACCCAAAACAACATTCACCACCAGGTATGGTTTATATGAGTATACTGTCATGTCATTCGGATTGACTAATGCCCCTGCATACTTCATGAATTTGATGAACAAGGTATTAATGGAATATCTGGACAAGTTTGTCGTGGTGTTCATCGATGATATACTGATTTTCTCAAGAGCGAGGAAGAGCATAAGGAACATTTGCGTCTAGTTCGGAGAAACTCCGAGAACATCGCTTGTATGCCAGTTCATAAATGTGAATTTTGGCTGAAGGAAGTCGGATTCCTCGGACATGTTATTTCAGGAAATGGAATAGCAGTTGACCCCGCCAAGGTTGTGTCAGTCACCGATTGGCAATCGCCCACCTCAGTCAAGGAGATCCGCAGTTTTCTCGGACTCGCAGGATATTATCGGAGGTTCATTGAGAACTTCTCGAAGATTGCCAAGCCCATGACTGAGCTGTTGAAGAAGGAAGCCAAGTACATTTGGACCGAGGATTGTGAAGCCGCCTCGAGGAATTGAAGAAACGTTTGGTTACAGCCCCAGTGCTGATTTTGCCGGACATACACAAGGATTACCAGGTATATTGTGACGCTTCTCGTAAGGGACTCGGAGGAGTACTCATGCAGGAAGGAAAAGTTGTAGCTTATACCTCCAGACAGCTACGACCACACGAGATGAATTATGCCACACATGATTTGGAGTTAGCAGCAGTGGTGCATGCACTCAAGACCTGGAGACATTTTCTCATCGGAAACCGTTGTGATGTTTACACAGATCATAAGAGCTTGAAGTATATTTTCACGCAGAAAGAGTTGAACCTCAGGCAGAGGAGATGGCTAGAGTTAATCAAGGACTATGACATGAGACTGCATTATCACCCTGGAAAGGCTAATGTTGTAGCAGATGCTTTGAGCCATAAGAGTTATGTGAATACGCTTATAGCGGGAGGATTACCCCAGGAGTTAGTCGATGACCTCAGAGATCTCCGACTGGAGATAGTTCCGAGAGGATATGTTGCAACTCTGGAAGTTCAGTCCACTTTGGCCGAAAGAATTCGTGAAGCCCAGAAGTCGGACAAGGAAATTGATGAGATAAAGAAAAGGATGAATGAAGGAAAAGCTAAAGGATTTCGTAAGGATGAATACGGAGCTATATGGTTCGAGGATCGTATTTATGTACCCAATGATCCCTAACTCAGGAAGCTAATTCTTCAGGAGGCTCATGATTCACCGTACTCGATTCACCCCGGTAATACCAAGATGTATCTGGATTTGAAGGAAAGTTTCTGGTGGACAGGTATGAAGAAGGATATTGCCGAGTACGTAGCAGTATGCGATGTATGCCAACGAGTAAAGGCGGAACATCAGAAGCCAGCAGGGTTACTTCAACCTTTGCCGATTCCCGAGTGGAAATGGGAAAAACTTGGAATGGATTTTATCACAGATTACCCAGACCTGCTCAGTTATGATTCCATCTGGGTAGTGGTTGATCGATTGACCAAGGTAGCTCACTTCATTCCCGTGAAGACTACCTATACCAGTGCTAAGTTAGCCGAGATATACATGACCAGGATCGTATGTCTGCATGGAGTTCCGAGGAGTATCGTGTCAGATAGAGGAACACAATTTACCTCAAAGTTTTGGAATCAGTTGCATGAAACTTTGGGTACGAGGCTGGAGTTCAAGATAGCTTTTCATCCGCAGATGATGGATGACCCGAGAGAGTCAACCAGATTCGGAGGACATGTTGAGAGCTTGTGCACTAGACTATGGATCTAGCTGGGATGATAATTTGCCATACGCAGAGTTCTCGTACAATAACAGTTATCGCACCAATCGAAGATGGCCCTTTCAAGCTCTATACGGAAGGAGGTGCGAACACCATTGCTGTGGGATGGTGTTGAGATTGAAGACTTTTCGGTTCCGATCTTATCGAGATTCCAAGAGAAAGTCAAGCTGATTCGAGATAGGCTCAAGGTAGCTCGATCGAGGCGTAAGAGTTATGCCGACAAGAACGCAAGGAAGTAACATACTGAAGCGGAGACCGAGCATATCTTCGTGTGTCCCCACTTCGTGGAATCAAGAGGTTCGTGTTAAAGGAAAGTTAGCACCCGGTTCATTGGCCCTACAAAATCCTCGAACATCGTGGAGAAGTTGCTTCAAGTTAGAATTGCGGAAGGATTGTCCGGAGTTCATGATGTCTTCCATGCTTCTCACCAAAGAAATGCCATGCCGACATGGCCGATATTCCGTTGAGAGACACAAAGCCCCTAGATTGTAACATCCCAAATTTCCTATTTGGAATGTTTTACAATTATAGCTAAGCATCTATGCATATTGTTTGAATTTGAGTGGCATTTGAAGTTTCGAAGTTTTGGAGTTGTTGGAATTTGAATTCAAAGTTTGGCGCTTGAAATTTATTTCAAACAATGCCCGACAAATACTTGAGAAAAGTATGAGAGGAGTAAACATGACACTCCAAATATGTCAAGAAAACATTGCCAAAAGTTTGAATTCAAATTTGAATTTTATTTGGGATTTTAGAAAATGATTTTTATAAAGTTTGAGTTTTGCCCTGAAAATGTTCAAATTATAGGAATATTCCCCGATCATTTTGATATATATATGTCCTATATAAATCATATATATATTTATATAAAATATTTATATCTCTCTCTCTAATTCAAAAAAATAGAAAAAAAAAAGGACCCAGCGCCACCAGCCAACCGCCCAGCCAGCCCGAGGCCCACCCACCTGACCAGCGGCCCAGCCAGCCTGCCCAGCCAACCCAGCCAGCCCCACCCCAAACCGACCGAGCCTCCCCCTGTTGAATCCTTCGCCTCGGTCGCCGACCGAGACGCCTCCCCTCTCTCACCGACGGTGGACCCCACCTCCTTCTTCCTCCCCACCCACCCCCCCCGCCCGAATCCCGAGGATCCGGATCCTCCCGATCCTCGCCGATCTGCCCTCCTCCAAGTCGGTGCCCCCTATATAAACCCCCCGCCTGCTTTCCCCACCCTCGCCGCCTCGACTCTCCTCGCCACAATCGCTCGCCGAGCACCCAAGCCGCCGCCACGCCATTTGCCCTGCTCCGCCAATTCCGACCACCCCGAGCTCCCGACTCCACCCCGAACCCCCCTTGCTCACCAAGACCCGCCGGAGGCCTCCGCCGCCGTCCCGACCACCGGAGCCACCGAGCCGTCGCCGCCGAGCCGCCGTCGACCATCGCCGCCGCCGCCCGCAGTAAGTCACCGAGATCACCCCACCGTCCGATCTAGATGAGGGTCTAGATTAGATCCCAAGCGGTAGGTTTATTTTAAATAAAGTTTAATGAACCGTTTAGTTACGGTTTATTTTGGTTTTATTTAGGTTTAGTTTAGACCGCCGACGCGGTTTGTTTTCTCCTCGGCACGATTTTAGTTATTTACGCCTGAGCGCTAGATAGGCCCATTAGCCCGATTTTTCTTTTTAATTTATTTTTTCGTTTCTGTTTTAACAGAATAGTTTCAGTTTTGTAAAATCCATATCTTTTAATCTACTTAATATTTTTAAGTGATTCTTTTTTGTTGGTTTGCAAATTTGTTGTAGTTTCTGTAGAAAATATGTTTAGTCATGTTAAAATTATTTAAAATTGTTTTATTTTAGATTTAGACAGATTAGTAATTCTGCTATAAAATGAGTTAGGAATATTTTATTTTAGTGATTCTTTTGTCACTACTTTGTTTTGACCTTTACCTAACCGTAGGAATTTATTTGGGCATTTTAGATTTAATAAAAAATAGTTTTAATCAAAATCATGTTATTCCTATTTATTTAACTAGCTACTGTTTTCCTATTGTTTTAATTAGCAAATAATTTTATTTTTCCTATGTGATAGTTTATTCTAGGTTAGTTTCTGTAACTTTAGATGATGAACTTTTATTTACAATAAATAAAACTTTTATTTTATTTTTTCTTGCTAGGATTGTTTTAGGCATAATAGGAGTTTTATAATAGCTTTTAATGTGATTCTTTTTGCTCCTAGTTGCATGATGTTTTCTTTCCTGTTAGTTAGCATAAACCCATGCTTAGGTTCTGTTAAGAAAATTTTGTTGTGCAAAACTATTTCTTTGGTTGTTATTTGATGTGGTGAAAACATTGATTTGGATTTCTTCGAACTTTCTTTGGGTTTTGGTTCAATTGTTTGTGTGTTATGTTAGCATGCTATTATGTTAAGTGATCATATGTTGTATGCTTATTATGATTGTTGTTTGCCTCGTAGAATTTCCGGAGTGCTAAGCTTGCTACCACGAGTCCCTAGCTTTCAAGATCGCCAAGAAGGCAAGTCATTGATCATATTTTCTTTTACTATACCTATGATTTTATTGCATTAGAATTATACCTCCCCACCATGCATGCAGTAGGAGAAATTTGAAGTTATGTTCTTGAGTAGTATCATGAGGTAGGATGAACCCAATTCCCCTTGTTACCATTGCCCGGGACGAAGTAGTTTATTTTGCTATGCTCAGAGACGGGTTGGTTGAGTGAATCATAAGGAGATGTGAGAGTCAAGATGATGACAACCCCATGACTTCAAGCTCAAGATGGACTTCAAAATTCACTACATCGGGTGGAGGACGGTTGACGGCACCCGAGAACCCAAAGGTTGGCCGGATGCATGGAGAAGCGCCATGACATCTTGCGGAAAGCTTCACCCAGCCACGAAGAGACGGATGTATACCCCATTGACCGAAGCTTACTCAGCAGCCGCAAGCCATTATGGGCTCGCTTGGTCAACCCTAGTTGTGACTCGGCCGACGGTGCTACGAGATGTAGAAGAACGGTAGGATTGGATGGGTACCGCAAGGGCCAGAGGAACTCTTCGAAGACCCTGTTTGCTCATCCCGCCTTCAAACACCATGAAGTGCTAAGACTTAAAAGGAGGGAACGATTCTTGCGGGTAAAGTGCACAAACCTCTGCAGAGTGAAGATCTAATCGGTTAGCCGTGTCCCCGGTTACGGACAATTTGAGCCTCTGGAACTTGGAAGTATTTCGAAAATCTCAACACCCAAAAATTAATAAATTAATTGAGGGGTTATTTAATAATTGGGAATGAGACATTGGTTGGCGGAACCATCTCAATAATTACCAACATTTTGTAGTAATTGCAAACAAGTCCTTATTGTAGGGAAAAACTGGCTTTTCGCAAAATGATGAAACTTAGAGCCCCACAGCCAAATTGCATATAGTGTTAGTAATTTTTATTATTGTTCTCTCTTCATGACTTGCCAAGATATTCAAAATGCTGACCTACACGGCTGCAACGCCTTATGTTGCGAGAGAGTATTCCGATCAGAGTGAGGCTACGATCCGCGCTTGGCGATTGCCCTATGGAGTCGGATGGACTCGCTATTCTTCTACGCCCGCAGCTTATTTAGTTTATTTCTCATGAGTTGGCCTTCGCCAATTTATTCTATTGTAATAAAGACTCGATATGAGAATCGTGTAATAAATTCAGGTGTGATTGAACTTTGATTATTTCATCAATGTACTGTGTGTGCCAGCATGATCTTGGGATGGTACAGACACATAGACTTGACCGATTTTGGGTCGGGTCGCTACAGAGATGGTATCAGAGCACACGCTGACCGTAGGACGTAACCCCTAGGATCGGAAAGCCATAGGAAGAGACTATTTATTTTATGTCCTTATCATTCCGTAATTCTCCCCTGTTCATTTCTGACTTCTCTCCGATTTTCAACATTCTAGATGGCCGCCGAGTTCACCCCAGTTTTGCTACCGGAGTTTTGCCAGCCAGATGAGACGATGCCTTTCGGCAAGAAGCTGGTCCAGATCGTGAAGAAGCTGAAGATTGCTCTGCCCTCAATCACCGGGAAGCCTACCAATGCACTTCCGACGGATACCCGCTACAGGATTGAGGTGCACATTCCAGGGAGGACCTTCGGAGGACATTCAGAGCCTATTGACTTTGAGTTTACCGATTTCAATTGGATCCTCGGAAGAGACATGGCGATTTATCGTGCACTTGGACATCTCCGAGAAGA
Source organism: Aegilops longissima (assembly GCA_021605205.1). Taxonomy (NCBI): domain Eukaryota; kingdom Viridiplantae; phylum Streptophyta; class Magnoliopsida; order Poales; family Poaceae; genus Aegilops; species Aegilops longissima. The sequence goes on from CM038681.1 coordinate 601,882,134, forward strand.
GTACAGGGCCGAGCTCGACCCATCAGACCTCGCCATGATTTCTCGCAGAGCTAGGAATGGAGATATCATCCGCACCAGAGGACGACTCCATTCTCTCATATGTCCAAGACTTGGAGTGTCTCCTCAGAAACGGGAGATCCGCACTCACCAGAACTCAAGGTACACAGAGGCTGTTGTTCCGTGAACTGAACTGGAGGAGAAAGCACACGCAGACTTCCTTGACTATGAAGAAGAAATCAAGGATTTCATGGAGAGAGTCGACAATCAAGATGAATGTTGCCGCATTAGAGGAGAAGATGGACTTGGGAGAAGACCTTTTTCCGAGTGGAGATGACGGACCTCTCGTGAGCAATGACCAGGATTATGAAGGAGCTCCACCAAGAAAGCCGCAAGAGGAGGCGCCAGATCGAGGACGCCACACCGGAGGACGCCGCACTGAGGACGCAAGGATTATTGATGAAGACATTTAGTCGACCGCCATGTTATTTTATTTTTCCGTCGATCGCTTAGGCCGTTATTTTCGATTAGTCGTGAGAATTGTAATCCGAGATTGAACCATGTTTGAGTGGATTGAATAAATGATTGGTGTGATTATGATTGTGCATTCATATGGGTAGTGATATTTTCTCATTAGACCCTTGTTCTATTCTAATTTTCTCATCCACTCCAAAACACCAGATGCCTCCGAGACGTGACCCCGGTCTCAACTTTCCGCCGGAGCTCACCCAGCTGATCCAGCAGCAGAATGCCCTCATGCGATGCTCATCCGTAACCGTAACAACAACAACAACAACAATCCACCGCCACCACCCCTCGCTGACAACTTGACCCGCTTCCTAAGGCTGAATCCGCCAGTGTTCTCTAGCAGACCGAGCCGATTGTGGCCGGCGATTGGCTCCGCAAGGTCGGAAGAGAGTTAGCCACCGCTGGATGCACAGATGCAGAGAAGGTGCGCTTTGCGCACATCAACTTGATGGACCTGCAGCCTCTTGGTGGGAGAACTACACCGCCACTTATCCCATCGCCACCATCACGGGATCAGTTCCAAGAAGCTTTCCGCACCGCCATGTTTCAGCCGGAGCCATGAGTCTGAAGAAGCGTGAGTTCCGCAACTTACGCCAGGGGAACCGTACTGTGGGGCAGTACGTGGATGAGTTCAGCAAGTTAGCTCGCTATGCCCCGGATGATGTGGCCACAGATGCCGCAAAGCAGGAAAAGTTTCTCGAGGGACTCAATGACGAGCTGGGTATGCAGCTTATGGTGGCTACCTTCAACAACTACCAGGAGCTGGTAGACAAGGCCACCATACTTGAAGGCAAGCAGCAGCAGATTGATAGCCGCAAGCGGAAGTATGGCCAGGGGAAGTACAACTCTGGAGCTCAGCAGAAGCCCCGTTATGCCCCATACTCGGGAGGGCATACCCATCATAACCATGGAGGACATAACCATGGAGGAAATGGGAACAACCGCAACCAGGACAACAAGTCAGGCAATGGAAACGGCAATGGCAACCAGATCGCCCTGCCCCGCTCGTAAAGATCTGAGTCACATCACCGCTTCAAGTGCCGTAAAACAGGCACTATGCCACCGACGCCCGGAGGCCAAGCAGAGGAATGGAAACGGCAATGGAAGCTCAGCAAAGAAGCCCAACCCTTTTCCTCGTGCTCAGTGAACCACATTGACGTGGAGGACGCCTATGATCAGCCGATAATCGTGGTTGGTAAGTTTTATTAAATTCACATCCAAGATTGGTACTCTTTGATTCTCGTGCAACGATTCATTCATATCAAGGGTAGTTGTGGAAAAGTACGGGTTGCCCACTAGAACCCTTAGAAGCCCTCTTCACGCCGGGCCCGCAGAGGAGAAATGATGGCAGGCTTAGGCTGTCATGCAACCTCAACATCGGAAACCATAAATTTCCGCAGACCTCATAGTATTGGAAACCCGCACCTTGGATGTAATCCTAGGCATGGATTGGTTGACAAAGTTTGAAGGAAACATAGACTGTGCTCAGAAGTCGATTCTGCCACCACCCCGGAGCGTAAGAGGATCAAGTATGTATCCGACGTAGCCGATGAAGAATCAGTGAATTCCTCACGGAGTTGTTCAGAGGAAGTGCCAGAGTGCAAGATTTTCCCGATGTGTTTCGGAGGAATTACCAGAATGCCACCGACGTAGACATTGAATTTCTGATTGAGTTATTGCCCGCACAGCCCCAATATCCAAGAGACCCTATCGGATGCCCCGAACGATTTGAAAGAGATCAAGAATCAAATTAATGAGCTATTGGAGAAGGGATATATTCGCCAAGCTCATCACCTTGGGGAGCCCCAGCTTTTTGGTAGAGAAGAAGGATGGAACCCCGAGAATGGTTAGGATTATCGCTCGCTGAACGACGTGACCATCAAGAACAAGTACCTCTCGCCGATGATTAATGATCTATTTGATCAGCTAGTTGGAGCCAAGGTATTCTCCAAGATCGATCTTCGATCGTGGTATCATCGCTTGAAGATCCGTGAAAAGGATATACCCAAAACAGCATTCACCACTGTGTATGGTTTATATGAGTATACCGTCATGTCATTCGGATTGACTAATGCCCCGATACTTCATGAATTTGATGAACAAGGTATTTATGGAATATCTGGACAAGTTTGTCGTGGTGTTCATCGATGATATACTGATTTTCCAAGAGCGAGGAAGAGCATAAGGAACATTTATGCCTAGTTCGAGAAACTCCGAGAACATCGTTGTATGCCAAGTTCAGCAAATGTGAATTTTGGCTGAAGGAAGTCGGATTCCTGACATGTTATTTCAGGAGAAGGAATAGCAGTTGACCCCGCCAAGGTTGTATCACCACCGATTGGCAGCCGCCCACCTCACCAAGGAGATCCGCAGTTTTCTGACTCGCAGGATATTATCGGAGGTTTATTGAGAACTTCTCGAAGATTGCCAAGCCCATGACTGAGCTGTTGAAGAAGGATGCCAAGTACATTTGGACCGAGGATTGTGAAGCCGCCTGTGAATTGAAGAAACGCTTGGTTACAGCCCCAATATTGATTTTGCCGGACATACACAAGGATTACCAAGTATATTGTGACGCTTCTCGCCGGGACTCGGAGGAGTACTCATGCAGAAGGAAAAGTTGTAGCTTATACCTCCGCATAGCTACGACCACACGAGATGAATTATGCCACACATGATTTGGAGTTAGCAGCAGAGTGCATGCACTCAAGACTGAGACATTTTCTTATCGGAAACCGCTGTGATGTTTACACAGATCATAAGAGCTTGAAGTATATTTTCACGCAGAAAGAGTTGAACCTCAGCAGAGGAGATGGCTAGAGTTAATCAAGGACTATGACATGAGATTGCATTATCACCCGTGAAAGGCTAATGTTGTAGCAGATGCTTTGAGCCGTAAGAGTTATGTGAATACTCTTATAGCGGAGGATTACCCCAGAGTTAGTCGATGACCTCGTAGATCTCCGATCGAGATAGTTCCGAGAGGATATGTTGCAACTCGAAGTTCAGTCCACTTTGGCCAAAAGAATTCGTGAAGCCCGTAAGTCGGACAAGGAAATTGATGAGATAAAGAAAAGGATGAATGAAGGAAAAGCTAAAGGGTTTCGTAAGGATGAATACGGAGCTATATGGTTCGAGGATCGATTTATGTACCCAATGATCCCGAACTCAGAAGCTAATTCTTCAGAGGCTCATGATTCACCGTACTCGATTCACCCCGTAACACCAAGATGTATCTGGATTTGAAGGAAAGTTTCGTGGATGGTATGAAGAAGGATATTGCCGAGTACGTAGCAAGATGCGATGTTTGCCAACGAGTAAAGGCGAACATCGGCCAGCAGGGTTACTTCAACCTTTGCCGATTCCCGAGTGGAAATGGGAAAACTTGGAATGGATTTTATCACAGGATTACCCAGACCTGCTCAGGTTATGATTCCATCCGGTAGTGGTTGATCGATTGACCAAGGTAGCTCATTTCATTCCCGTGAAGACTACCTATACCAGTGCTAAGTTAGCCAAGATATACATGACCAGGATCGATGTCTGCATGGAGTTCCGAGGAGTATCGTGTCGATAGAGGAACACAATTTACCTCAAAGTTTTGGAATCAGTTGCATGAAACTTTGGGTACGAGGCTGGAGTTCAAGACAGCTTTTCATCCGCAGCATGATGGATGACCGAGAGAGTCAACCAGATCCTCGGAGGACATGTTGAGAGCTTGTGCGCTAGACTATGGGTCTAGCTGGGATGATAATTTGCCATACGCAGAGTTCTCATACAATAACAGCTTATCGCACCACCAAGATGGCCCTTTCAAGCTCTATACGGAAGGAGGTGCAAACACCATTGCTGTGGGATGGTGTTGAGATCGAACACTTTTCGTTCCGATCTTATCGAGATTCCAAGAGAAAGTCAAGCTGATTCGAGATAGACTCAAGGTAGCTCACCGAGGCGTAAGAGTTATGCCGACAAGAACGCAAGGAAGTAACTTACGGCGGGAGACCGAGCATATCTTCGTGTGTCCTCACTTCGTGGAATCAAGAGGTTCGTGTTAAAGGAAAGTTAGCACCCCGGTTCATTGGCCCCTACAAAATCCTCGAACGTCGTGGAGAAGTTGCTTACAAGTTGGAATTGCCGGAAGGATTGTCCGGAGTTCATGATGTCTTCCATGTTTCTCAGCTGAAGAAATGCCATGCCGACATGGCCGATATTCCGTTGAGAGACACAAAGGCCCTAGAGGCCATACAGCTCGACAAAGGATCTGACTTATAAGGAGAAACCCGTCCAATTCTCGAGATCTGCGAACAGAGTCACCCGCAGCAAGATCATCAAGTTTTGCAAGGTGTTGTGGAGTCATCATTCCGAGGAGGAAGCCACCGGGAGCGAGAAGAAGACCTCCGCCGAGACCACCCGCACCTATTTGTTAGTTAACCCGAATCTCGAGGGCTAGATTCATCTTAAGGTGGTAGGTTTGTAACATCCCAAATTTCCTATTTGGAATGTTTTACAATTATAGCTAAGCATCTATGCATATTGTTTGAATTTGAGTGGCATTTGAAGTTTCGTAAGTTTTTGGAGTTGTTGGAATTTGAATTCAAAGTTTGGCGCTTGAAATTTATTTCAAACAATGCCCGACAAATACTTGAGAAAAAGTATGAGAGGAGTAAACATGACACTCCAAATATGTCGAAGAAAACATTGCCAAAAGTTTGAATTCAAATTTGAATTTTATTTGGGATTTTAGAAAATGATTTTTATAAAGTTTGAGTTTTGCCCTCGAAAATGTTCAAATTATAGGAATATTCCCCGATCATTTTGATATATATATGTCCTATATAAAATATTTATATTTAATATATTTTCTCTCTCTCTAAATTCAAAAAAATAGAAAAAGGACCCAGCGCCACCAGCCAACCGCCCAACCAGCCGAGGCCCACCCACGGCCAGCGGCCCAGCCAGCCAGCCGAGCCAACTGCCCACCACAGAGCCAGCCCAGACCCGACCGAGCCTCCCCGCCTCCCGAATCCTTCCCTTCGCCAACCGACCGAGACGCCTCCCTCTCACCGACGGTGGACCCCACCTCCTTCTTCCTCCCCACGCCAACCCCGCGCCCGCCGAATCCCGCAGGATCCGGATCCTCCCGATCCTCGCCGATCTGCCCTCCTCCAAGTCGGTGCCCCCTATAAAAACCCCCGCCTGCTCCTCGCCTCGCCGACCTCCCCGCCACAATCGCCGCCGAGCACCCGAGCCACCACCATTTGCACCGCCTCCGCCAATTCGACCACCCCGAGCTCCATCGACTCCACCCCGAACCCCCTTGTTCACCAAGACCACGGAGGCCTCCGCCGCGTCCGACCACCGAGCCACCGGAGCTGCCGCCGCCGAGCCGCCGCCGCCATCGCCGCATCGCCACCGCCACGAAGTCGCCGAGATCACCCACCGTCTAGATCTAGACGAGGGTCTAGATTAGATCCCAAGGGGTACGGTTTATTTTTTAAATGAACCGGTTTTAGTTCGGTTTATTTTGGTTTTAGTTAGGTTTAGTTTAGACCGCCCGACGCGGTTTAATTTCTCGCACGATTTTAGTTATTTACGCCTGAGCGCTAGATAGGCCCATTAGCCCGATTTTTCTTTTTTAATTTTATTTTTCGTTTCTGTTTTTAACAGAATAGTTTCAGTTTTGTAAAATCCATATCTTTTAATCTACTTAATATTTTTAAGTGATTCTTTTTTGTTGGTTTGCAAATTTGTTGTAGTTTCTGTAGAAAATATGTTTAGTCATGTTAAAATTATTTAAAATTGTTTTATTTTAGATTTAGACAGATTAGTAATTCTGCTATAAAATGAGTTAGGAATATTTTATTTTAGTGATTCTTTTGTCACTACTTTGTTTTGACCTTACCTAACCGTAGGAATTTATTTGGGCATTTTAGATTTAATAAAAAATAGTTTTAATCAAAATCATGTTATTCCTATTTATTTAACTAGCTACTGTTTTCCTATTGTTTTAATTAGCAAATAATTTTATTTTTCCTATGTGATAGTTTATTCTAGGTTAGTTTCTGTAACTTTAGATGATGAACTTTTATTTACAATAAATAAAACTTTTATTTTATTTTTTCTTGCTAGGATTGTTTTAGGCATAATAGGAGTTTTATAATAGCTTTTGATGTGATTCTTTTTGCTCCTAGTTGCATGATGTTTCCTTTTCTGTTAGTTAGCATAAACCCATGCTTAGGTTCTGTTAAGAAAAATTTTGTTGTGAAAAACTATTTCTTTGGTTGTTGTTTGATGTGGTGAAAACATTGATTTGGATTTCTTCGAGTTTCTTTGGGTTTTGGTTCAATTGCTTTGTGTGTTATGTTAGCATGCTATTATGTTAAGTGATCATATGTTGTATGCTTATTATGATTGTTGTTTGCCTCGTAGAATTTCCGAGTGCTAAGCTTGCTACCACGAGTCCCTAGCTTTCAAGATCGCCAACAAGGCAAGTCATTGATCATATTTTCTTTTACTATACCTATGATTTTATTGCATTAGAATTATACCTCCCCACCATGCATGCAGTAGGAGAAATTTGAAGTTATGTTCTTGAGTAGTATCATGAGGTAGGATGAACCCAATTCCCTTGTTACCATTGCCCGGACGAAGTAGTTTATTTTGCTATGCTCAGAGACGGGTTGGTTGAGTGAATCATAAGGGAGATGTGAGAGTCAAGATGATGACAACCCCATGACTTCAAGCTCAAGATGGACTTCAAAATTCACTACTGGGTGGAGGACGGTTGACGGCACCCCGAGAACCCAAAGGTTGGCCGGGATGCATGGAGAAGCGCCATGACATCTTGCGGAAAGCTTCACCCAGCCACGAAGAGACGGATGTATACCCCATTGACCGAAGCTTACTCTGCAGCCGCAAGCCATTATGGGCTCGCTTGGTCAACCCTAGTTGTGACTCGCCGACGGTGCTACGAGATGTAGAAGAACGGTAGGATTGATGGGTACCGCAAAGGGCCAGAGGAACTCTTCGAAGACCCTGTTGCTCATCCCGCCTTCAAACACCATGAAGTGCGAAGACTTAAAAGGAGGGAACGATTCTTGCGGGTAAAGTGCACAAACCTCTGCAGAGTGAAGATCTAATCGGTTAGCCGTGTCCCCGGTTACGGACAATTTGAGCCTCTGGAACTTGGAAGTATTTCGAAAATCTCAACACCCAAAAATTAATAAATTAATTGAGGGGGTTATTATTTAATAATTGGGAATGAGACATTGGTTGGTGGAACCATCTCAATAATTACCAACATTTTGTAGTAATTGCAAACAAGTCCTTATTGTAGGGAAAAACTGGCTTTTCGCAAAATGATGAAACTTAGAGCCCCACAGCCAAATTGCATATAGTGTTAGTAATTTTTATTATTGTTCTCTTTTCATGACTTGCCAGCATATTCAAAATGCTGACCTACACGGCTGCAACGCCTTATGTTGCGGAGGAGTATTCCGATCAGAGTGAGGCTACGATCCGCGCTTGGCGATTGCCCTATGGAGTCGGATGGACTCGCTATTCTTCTACGCTCCGCAGCTTATTTAGTTTATTTTCATGAGTTGGCCTTCGCCAATTTATTCTATTGTAATAAAGACTCGATATGAGAATCGTAATAAATTCAGGTGTGATTGAACTTTGATTATTTCATCAATGTACCGTGTGCCAATCTTGGGATGATGATCTTGGGATGGTATGCAAGAGTTGCACGTAGACTTGACCGATTTTGGGTCGGGTAACTTTCTGGTTATGCAATCTGGTGTTGGGGATACAGGGACACAAAATATATCACCCAAACTAACAATACCTAGATCCACCAGTATCCATCCGTCAACACATAACCAAGAAACCTTCGGAAATCGTGTACCTCGACCTTCGAAAAGCATCCGTTATACGAGTCATGGCAATACTCCCGAGCTCGCCCCAGTACCGGGTTATCGGGGTTATCTCACCAACAACTGTACATAAGAGATTTTCGATGTCGGCAAAGCTCGTGTATTCCAGAATCGCAACGATAAAATTGTGACGACAACACCACGGAGCTCAACTCCCGGGACACCGCCACAACCCCTAAATGTCGAGGCACCAAGAACAATGTTCTCGCCACAAAACCATCGGAACGATTCCAAGATACCCGCGTGATCCTAAAAAAATTTAGTGAAATTTGAGGAGAGGAGAGTCAAAACTTCTACGTCAGAGACCTCACCAGAGCGATTTAAGGACCGGGAGTAAAAGAATCCTACTCCGATATATATAATCCTAAGACTCAAAACATTTTTGTTCTAGACTCAACAACGCCAAAGAAACAATCAAGCGGGGGGCTCCTAAGTCGGGATGGCTCGATTACCAACTTATATCGCCTCGATGCGGCTATATCTCCCACGGTCGGAGCACGACTTAGAGGCATAACCGCATTGAAAGCAATGTCGCAAGTGAGGTAATCTTCACACAACCCATGTAATACATAAGGAAAGAGATACATAGTTGGCTTACAATGCCACTTCACACAATACATAAATAAACATCCATCATCCAGATTACACTCAAGGTCCGACTACGGAACCAAAATAAAAGAAGATACCCCAAATGCTAAACAGATCCCCGATCGTCCCAACTGGCTCCACTATCGATCATCGTGAAAAGACACATAGTAACGACCACGCTCCTCATCGAACTCCCACTTGAGCTCGGTTGCGTCATCTGCACTAGTATCGTCGGCACTGCAACTGTTTTGGTAGAATCTGTGAGTCACGGGACTCAGCAGTCTCACACCATGAGATCAAGACTATTTAAGCTTATAGGAAGGACAGAGTTGTGAGGTGGAGCTGCAGCAAGCGACTAGCATATATGGTGGCTACATTCGCAAAAGAGAGCGAGAGGAGAAGCAAGGCACGGTCGTGAAGCTAGTAGCGATCAAGAAGTGATCCTGAACTACTTACGTCAAGCATAACTCCAACACCGTGTTCACTTCCCGGACTCAGAGAGAAGAGACCATCACGGTTACACACGCGTTGATGTGTTTTAATTAAGGTCAACTTCGGGTTTTCTACAACCGACATTAACAAATTCCCATCTGCCTCATAACCGCGGGCACGGCTTTCAAAGATAATACCTGCAGGGTGTCCCAACTTAGCCCATTATAAGCTCTCACGGTCAACGAAGGATATTCCTTCACCGAAGACCCGATCAGTCTCGAATCCCGGACTACAAGACATTTCGACAGAATAAAACAAGACCAGCAAAGCCGCCTGATTGTGCCGACAAATCCCGATAGGAGCTGCACATATCTCGCTCTCGTGGCACATCCGGATGAGACACCCTACGAGTAAAACCAAGCCTCAAGTTTCCCCAAGGTGGCCCCATGATCTGCTTGTTTCGGGCCAGCACTCGAGGGAGCACCGTCCGGGGTTAATAAAGATGACCTCGGCTCGCGAAAACCCGGGGAAAAAGGCTTAGGTGGCAAATGGTAAAACCAAAGTTGGGCCTTGCTGGAGGAGTCTTATTCAAAGCGAACTGTCAAGGGGTCCCATAAATCACCCAACCGTAAGGAACGCGAAATCAAGGAACATAACACCGTATGACGGAAACTAGGTGGCAAGAGGGAACAAAACACCGTGCATAAGGCCGAGTCTTCCACCCTTTACCAAGTATATAGATGCATTAATTATAGCAGATATATTGTGATATCCCCAACAAGTAAACATGTTCCAACAAGTAACAACATCTCCATGTTCCAACAAGGAACAAACTTCATCTTCACCTGCAACTAGCAACGCTATAAGAGGGGCTGAGCAAAGCGGTAACATAGCCAATCAACGGTTTGCTAGGAAAGGATAGTTAGGGGCTTGACATGGCAATATGGGTGGCATGATAAGCAAGTGATAGGCATCATAGCATAGGCATAGCAAAAGAGCGAGCATCTAGCAAGCAAAGATAGAAGTGATTTCGAGGGTATGGTCATCTTGCCTGCAAGGTTCTCAGAGTTGTCGAAAGCTTGATCCTCGTAAACGTTCTCAACAGGTTCCTCGTTCACGTACTCGTCTCCTGGCTCTACCCAAAGCAAGAACACAAACAAAGGAACCACAATAAATCGTGGTGCAATGCACAAGCAACATGATGCAAAACATGGCATGATATGCGAGATGTGAGATGCAATGCATATGCGTGCTCTGGAAGGAAAATGATGAATCAGGCATCAACTTGGCAAACCAAGTATGCCGCTGGAAAGGTGAGATGATTTCGGTTGAAATCGATATAAAGATCACCGGAATCGGATGCACGGTTTGCAAATGACAAGCAAAACAAGAATGGCACAAATCTGCCATTAACAGCATGATGCCACATAGCAAGCAACAAGGAATTAAGCTACTGTACCCAAACGTACCAACAAAGCATATGGCAGTGATGTACTCAAGATTCTTGACAAAAGATGAACACTGAGCTACGGCTAAATCACATCATAACAGGTCCAAACAAGCATGGCAAAAGTGCAAAATATATCAGCTTCACAGACTTAGAGAAAATACTGAACATGGCAGAATCAGCATCAGGAAGCAATGTTCAGAGCAAGAAAACAACATGCTACAGGAACTTATAATAGCAAAACAAGGCATGGCATGAATCCACTCAAAGCATAGAACAAAAGTCCCTTACTGACCATGAGCCAAAAGGGATCAGAAAATGTAATAGCACCCATGTCAATATAGCAAGTTCCGTTAACAGATTCAGCAACAGGGCATGACAAAAACAGATAACAAGTAGGCATGTTTAAGAGCTCGATGCACTCACTAAAGAGAATTACATGATAAACTAAGAATACATCCATCAAGAATACATGGCATAGAAGTTATACATGGCAAGAACAACATCGTAGAATACACGGATCAACTACAACAACCTTGGCAAAATTGAATAACATGTAAACAATCTGCCAGGAATCATTTTATAGCAAAAGTAGAGCTCGATTGACTCAAGCTATGGCACTCCATAATTGTAAAAAAGGGCATGGATGGGTATAGAATAACCATATGTTCAAAACATCCTTACTGAAGTATCTCAAAATAAGCATGGAACTCTCTGTAGCATCAAGTTAACATGGCATAAAAATATCAGCAAAACAGGGGCTGAAATCAGCAACATCATGAAGCCTAGTTTGTATGCTTGTGCTAGTCACCACCGAGATCACAAAAATACATGGCATACACCCCTGTAAAGATGGCATGGCATATTACAAAACACATGTAGGACTCAAGATCATAGGGTGCACACATCAATAATGGCAAAAATGAGAATAGTGCATGTTCTGTTAAGAAACAGAAACTAACATCACATAGCCCTCTTCTACCAGCATTTCGGGCATCAAGATGAGCTCAAACGAAAATGATGCAATGAGATGAAATGATCTACTCATCGAGTCAAACAATTCGGTATGCTACACGCCCGAAACGGAGCCACGGGTGCAAAGTTATGATGCGTTGAAGATGCAACAAAATATCTCCAGAAAATGACTTAGATGAAATCCGGGGCTCGGGGAAAGTCAACCTGCGATTTGGATCTAGATCCGGATGCGGGCGCGAACCGAGGCGGCGGTGGCGGCTCGCCGGAGCGGCGCCGGAGGAGGAAGGAGGGCCGAGGGGCGGAGTCGGGCCGGCCGGGCGGAGGACGAGGCCGGGCGTCGGTCGTCGCCGCGACGGGCGGCGGGCCGCGGGCGGCGGCGGCGGCGGCCGCCGGTCGCGGGCGGCGGCGGCGGTCGGCCGGGTCGAGGGCGGGCGGCGCTGGCTCGAGGCGGCGGCGGACGGGCCGCTGGCGCGGGCGCGGCCTGGGGCCGGCTGCGGGCTCAAGTGTTCGGCTCGGCGGGCGGGCGCGCGTTCGTCCGTCTGGCTCGCGGGCGGCGGCGCGATTCGCCCCGGCGCGGGCGGGACGTTTGTCCGCCGTCTGATTTCGCCCGCGGCGCGAGAGGGAAAAATGCTAGGGTTTCATCCGGAAAATCGGAGGGGGAGGCATATTTATAGGTAGAGGGAGCTAGGAGTGTCCAAATGGGGTGTAGTTTTCCACACGATCGTGATCCGACGACCGAGAGCATGGAAGTGACTTAGATGGGTTATTGGACTGTTTTGGAGGGTGTTGGGCTGCAACTTAAAAGAGGCCTTTGCGAGAGTGCGGTTAACTGCTGAGTACCAAACGAGCTCCAAATGACCAAACTTGACAGTGGTCTACCGTGGTGTACCAAGGCCACTTGACAAAACTCGGTCCATTCCGAGAAAGTTTAGTACCGCCACGGAAAAACGTAAAAGGGGACGCCGGGGACATAGGAGTGCCGGATTGCAAAACGGACAACGGGGAAAATGCTCGGAATCATGAGACGAACACGTATGCAAATGCGATGCACATGATGACATGATATGAGATGCATGACATAAACAAAATGCAAAACGAAAGACAAAACCCAACCGCGGAGGGAATATCATATCACAATGCCGAAAATGGCAAGAGTTGGAGTTACAAATATGGAAAGTTACATCCGGGGTGTTACATAGATTCTCCTTCCGTTATTAGTAGGCTTGCGACACCTAAACCTGCTACTGCTATGAATTCTGATATGTCGCATGTTATTGATGATGCCACTTCTGCTATGCATGATGAAACTACTTCTGTGCGTGATACTACTTTGCCAATAGGTGAATTTCTAGATGAACAACTTGCTAGAGTTAGGGGAAATGAAAATATTGAAGAACCTATTATTGATGATAGTGATGATGAACGTTCCCCCAATGATTATGTATTACCTGTTGTTCCTAAGGGTTATGTTATGAATGAAGCAGCTGCTATGGAAATTCTTTCTTGCAACGATAGAAATGATCTTAAGAAATTATTAGCTAAATGGAAACAGCAGTCTCTTAATGCTAGAATGAAACCCGACCCTGCTTTTGCTACTTCACCTATCTGTGTTACTGATAAGGATTATGAATTCTCTGTTGATCCTGATATTATTACTTTAGTTGAATCTGATCCTTTTTATGGCCTTGAATCTGAAACTGTTGTGGCACATCTTACCAAGTTGAATAACATAGCCACCCTGTTCACTCATGATGAGAAGTCTCGCTATTTATATATCGTTAATATATTTCCGTTCTCATTAAAGGGTGATGCTAAGACTTGGTATAATTCTCTTGCTCCTGGTTGTGTGCGTAGTCCCGAGGATATGATTTATTACTTCTCTGCTAAATATTTCCCTGCTCATAAGAAACAAGCTGCTTTGCGGAAAATATATAATTTTGTGCAAATCAAAGAAGAGAGTCTCCCACAAGCTTGGGGGAGGCTTCTCCGGTTACTTAATGCTTTGCCCGATCATCCTCTTAAGAAAAATGAAATACTTGATATCTTTTATAATGGACTAACCGATGCTTCCAAGGACTACTTGGATAGTTGCGTTGGTTGTGTTTTCAGGGAAAGAACAGTCGACGAAGCTGAAATATTATTGAATAATATGTTGACTAATGAAAATAATTGGACTCTTCCCGAGCCAGTTCCTGAAGTAATTCCTGAACCAATTGAGCCAACTCCTGAGCCTATTCGTAAACCCACTACAAAGAAGAGAGGTGTTTTATTTCTCAGTCCTGAAGATATGCAAGAGGCAAAGAAGTCAATGAAAGAAAAAGGTATTAAAGCTGAAGATGTTAAGAATTTACCACCTATTGAAGAAATACATGGTCTTAATTTACTGCCTGAAGAACCACATTGTCTTGATAATCCGACACAGGTAGTAAAGGTAAATTCTCTCTATAGATATGATAAAGTTGAAATACTCTCTATTAAATTTCATAGTCCATGCTTAGATTAATTGGATGACTTTATGGCTAGACAAGAAAGTTTTAATGCTTATGTTGGTAGAGAGTTAAAGAATAATGCTTTCGAGATAGGACGCGTAGGTGATAATCTGGCTAGAGTTAAATATGAACTTCACCGCGTTAGCAAATATGCTTCTATGGTTGCTACTCAAGCTGAGCAAGTACTCAAAGCTCAAAATGATTTGCTTGATGAATTGAATAATAAAAATGACTTTGCCGTTAGAGTGGCTACTGTTGGGGAACGTAGTAATTTCAAAAATTTCCTACGCACACGCAAGATCATGGTGATGCATAGCAACGAGAGGGGAGAGTGTTGTCCACGCACTCTGAGACCGAAAGCGAAGCGCTATGACAACGCTGTTGATGTAGTCGACGCCTTCACGATTCCGACCGATCCAAGTACCGAACGTACGGCACCTCCGAGTTCAGCACACGTTCAGCTCGATGACGTCCCTCGAACTCCGATCCAGCCAAGTGTCTAGGGAGAGTTCCGTCAGCACGATGGCGTGGTGACGATCTTGATGTTCTACCGTCGCAGGGCTTCGCCTAAGCACCGCTAAAATATTATCGAGGAGGACTATGGTGGAGGGGGGCACCGCACACGGCTAATAGGTCTCAAGGATCAATTGTTGTTGTGTGTCTGGGGTGCCCCCCTGCCCCCATATATATAGGAGCAAGGGGGGAGGCGGCCGGCCTATGGAGGAGGCGCGCCAAGGGGGGAGTCCTACTCCCACCGGGAGTAGGACTCCTCCTTTCCTTATAGGAGAAGGAAAGAGGAGGAGTAGGACTCCTCCTTTCCTTGTTGGAGAAGGAAAAGTGGGCTGCCCCCCTTTTCCAATTCGGACCAGAGGGTGGGCGCAGGCCTCCTTCCTTTTGGCCTATCTCCTCTATTGTCGTATGGCTCAATAAGGCCCATATACTCCCCGGCGAATTCCCGTAACTCTCCGGTACTCCAAAAAAATACCCGAATCACTCGGAACCTTTCCGAAGTCCGAATATAGTCGTCCAATATATCGATCTTTACGTCTCGACCATTTCGAGACTCCTCGTCATGTCCCCGATCTCATCCGGGACTCCAAACTCCTTCGGTACATCAAAACTCATAAACTCATAATATAACCGCATCGAAACCTTGTTGCGTGGGACCCTACGGGTTCGAGAACAATGTAGACATGACCTAGAACTATTCTCGGTCAATAACCAATAGCGGAACCTGGATGCTCATATTGGCTCCCACATATTCTACGAAGATCTTTATCGGTCAAACCGCATAACAACATACGTTGTTCCCTTTGTCATCGGTATGTTACTCGCCCGAGATTCGATCGTCGGTATCCAATGCCTAGTTCAATCTCGTTACCGGCAAGTCTCTTTACTCGTTACGTAATGCATCATTCCGTAACTAACTCATTAGCTACATTGCTTGCAAGGCTTATAGTGATGTGCATTACCGAGAGGGCCCAGAGATACCTCTCCGACAATCGGAGTGACAAAACCTAATCTCTAAGTACGCCAACCCAACATGTACCTTTGGAGACACCTGTAGTACTCCTTTATGATCACTCAGTTACGCCAGACGCTTGGTAGCACCAAAGTGTTCCTCCGTAAACGGGAGTTGCATAATCTCATAGTTACAGGAACATATATAAGTCATGAAGAAAGCAATAGCAATGTACTAAACGATCAAGTGCTAGGCTAACGGAATGGGTCATGTCAATCACATCATTCTCCTAATGATGTGATCCCGTTAATCAAATGACAACTCTTTTGTCCATGGCTAGGAAACATAACCTCTTTGATAAACGAGCTAGTCAAGTAGAGGCATACTAGTGACACTATGTTTGTCTATGTATTCAGACATGTATTATGTTTCCGGTTAATACAATTCTAGCATGAATAATAAACATTTATCATGAAATAAGGAAATAAATAATAACTTTATCATTGCCTCTAGGGCATATTTCCTTCAGTCTCCCACTTGCACTAGAGTCAATAATCTAGTTCACATCATCATGTGATTCAACACTAATATTCACATCTGTATGTGATTAGCACCCATAGTTCACATCATCATGTGACCAACACCCAAAGGTTTACTAGAGTCAATAATCTAGTTCACATTGCAATGTGATGCAATGTGATTAACACCCAAAGAGTACTAAGGTGTGATCATGTTTTGCTCGTGAGAGAAGCTTAGTCAACGGGTCTGTCACTTTCAGAGCCGTATGTATTTTGCAAATATTAAATGTCTACAATGTTCTGCACGGAGCTACTCTAGCTAATTGCTCCCACTTTCAATATGTATCCAGATTGAGACTTAGAGTCATCTGGATCGGTGTAAAAAGCTTGCATCGATGTAACTCTTTACGACGGGCTCTTTTATCACCTCCATAATCGAGAAATATTTCCTTAGTCCTCACTAAGGATGTTCTTGACCAATGTCCAGTGATCTACTCCTAGATCACTATTGTATTCCCTTGCCAAATTCAGAGCAAGGTATACAATAGGTCTGGTACATAGCATAGCATACTTTATAGAACCTATGACTGAGGCATAGGGAATGACTTTCATTCTCTTTTCTATTTTCTGCCGTGGTCGGGATTTGAGTCTTTACTCAATTTCACACCTTTGCAACACATGCAAGAATTCTTTCTTTGACTGTTCCATTTTGAACTACTTCAAAATCTTGTCAAGGTATGTACTCATTGAAAAACTTATCAAGCGTCTTGATCTATCTCTATAGATTTTGATGCTCAATATGTAAGTAGCTTCACCGAGGTCCTTCTTTGAAAAACTCCTTTCAAATACTCCTTTATGCTTTGCAGAATAATTCTACATTATTTCCGATCAACAATATGTCATTCACATATACTTATCAGAAATGATGTAGTGCTCCCACTCACTTTCTTGTAAATACAGGCTTCTCCGAAAGTTTGTATAAAACCATATGCTTTGATCAACTCATCAAGCATATATTCCAACTCCGAGATGCTTGCACCAGTCCATAGATGGATCGCTGGAGCTTGCACATTTTATTAGCACCTTTAGGATTGACAAAAACTTCTGGTTGCATCATATACAACTCTTCTTTAAGAAAACCATTAAGGAATGCAGTTTTGACATCCATTTGCCAGATTTCATAAAATGTGGCACTTGCTAACATGATTCGAACAGACTTAAGCATCGCTACAGTTGAGAAAATCTCATTGTATTCAACACCTTGAACTTGTCGAAAACCTTTTTTGCGACAAGTCGAGCTTTGTAGATAGTAACACTACTATCAGCATCTGTCTTCCTCTTGAAGATCCATTCATACAATATGGCTTGCCGATCATCGGGCAACTCCACCAAAGTCCACACTTTGTTCTCATACATGGATCCCATCTCAGATTTCATGGCCTCAAGCCATTTCGCGGAATCTGGGCTCATCATCGCTTCCTCATAGTTTGTAGGTTCATCATGGTCTAGTAACATGACTTCGAGAATAGGATTACCGTACCACTTTGGTGCGGATCTTATTCTGGAAGACCTACGAGGTTCGGTAGTAACTTGATCTGAAGCTTCATGATCATCATCATTAGCTTCCTCACTGATTGGTGTAGGAATCACAGGAACTGATTTCTGTGATGAACTACTTTCCAATTTGGGAGAAGGTACAATTACCTTATCAAGCTCTGCTTTCCTCCCACTCACTTCTTTCGAGAGAAAACTCCTTCTCTAGAAAGGATCCATCTTATCAATGAATGTCTTGCTTTCGGATCAGTGATAGAAGGTGTACCCAACAGTTTCCTTTGGGTATTCTATGAAGATGCACTTCTCCGATTTAGGTTCGAGCTTATTAGGTTGAAACTTTTTCACATAAGCATCGCAGCCTCAAATTTTAACAAACGACAACTTTGGTTTCTTGCCAAACCACAGTTCATAAGCCGACGTCTCAACGGATTTCGATGGTGCCCTTTTTAATGTGAATGCAGCTGTCTCTAATGCATAACCCCAAAACGATAGTGGTAAATTGGTAAGAAACATCATAGATTGCACTATATCCAATAAAGTACGGTTATGACGTTCGGACACACCATTATGCTGTGGTGTTCCAGGTGGCGCGAATTTGTGAAACTATTCCACATTGTTTTAATTGAAGACCAAACTCGTAACTCAAATATTTGTCTCCGCGATCAGATCGTAGAAACTTTATTTTTCTTGTCACGATGATTTTCCACTTCACTCTGAAATTCTTTGAACTTTTCAAATGTTTCAGACTTATGTTTCATCAAGTAGATATACCCATATCTGCTTAGATCATCTGTGAAGGTCAGAAAATAACGATACCCGCCACGAGCCTTAATACTCATTGGTTTGCATACATCAGTATGTATTATTTCCAACAAGTCAGTAGCTCGTTCCATTGATCTGGAGAACGGAGTTTTTAGTCATCTTGCCCATGAGGCACGGTTCGCAAGTACCAAGTGATTCATAATCAAGTGATTCCAAAAGCCCATCAGTATGGAGTTTCTTCAGGCGCTTTACACCGATATGACCTAAACAGCAGTGCCACAAATAAGTTGCACTATCATTATTAACTTTGCATCTTTTGGCATCAATATTATGAATATGTGTATCACTACGATCGAGATCCAACAAACTATTTTCATTGGGTGTATGACCATTGAAAGTTCTATTCATGTAAACAGAACAACAATTGTTCTCTAACTTAAATGAATAACTGTATTGCAATAAACATGATCAAATCATATTTATGCTCAACGCAAACACCAAATAACACTTATTTAGGTTCAACACTAATCCCGAAAGTATAGGGAGTATGCGATGATGATCATATCAATCTTGGAACCACTTCCAACACACATCGTCACTTCACCCTCAACTAGTCTCTGTTTATTCTGTAACTCCTATTTCGAGTTACTAATATTTAGCAACTGAACAAGTATCAAATACTCAGGGGCTACTATAAACACTAGTAAGGTACACATCAATAACCTGTATATCAAATATACCCTTGTTCACTTTGCCATCCTTCTTATCTACCAAATATTCAGGGCATTTCGCTTCCAAAGGACCATTTCCTTTGCAAGTAAGCACTCGGTTTCAGGCTTTGGTCCAGCTGTGGGCTTCTTCATGGAGTGACAACTTGCTTGTCATTCTACTTGAAGTTCCCTTTCTTTCCTCCGCCTTTTCTTGAAACTAGTGGTCTTGTCAATCATCAACACTTGATGCTCTTTCTTGATTTCTACCTTCGTTGATTTCAACATCGCGAATAGCTCGAGAATCGTTTTCATCATCCCTTGCATACTATAGTTCATCACGAAGTTCTAGTAACTTAGTGATGGTGACTAGAGAATTCTGTCAATCACTATCTTATCTCGAAGATTAACTCCCACTTGATTCAAGTGATTGAAGTACCTGACATATCTGAGCACATGCTCACTAGTTGAGCGATTCTCCTCCATCTTTTAGCTATAGAACTTGTTGGAGACTTCATATCTCTCAACTCGGTATTTGCTTGAAATATTAACTTCAATTCCTGGAACATCTCATATGGTCCATGACGCTCAAAACGCCTTTGAAGTCCAGATTCTAAGCCGTTAAGCATGGTGCACTAAACTATCAAGTAGTCATCATATTGAGCTAGCCAAACGCTCATAACGCCTCAGATCTGCTCCCTGCAATAGGTCTGTCACCTAGCGGTGCATTAAGGACATAATTCTTCAGGCAGCAATGAGGATAAACCTCATATCACGGATCCAATCCGCATCATTGCTACTAACATTTTTCAATACAATTTTCTCTAGGAACACATATAAAAACATAGGGAAGCAAAAACATAGGGAAGCAACAACGCGAGCTATTGATCTACAACATAATTTGCAAAATACTACCAGGACTAAGTTCATGATAAATTAAAGTTCAATTAATCATATTACTTAAGAAATCCCACTTAGATAGACATCCCTCTAATCTTCTAAGTGATTACGTGATCCATATAACCTACACCATGTCCGATCGTCACGTGAGATGGAGTAGTTTCGACGGCGAACATCAATATGTTGATCATATCTACTATATGATTCACGCTCGACCTTTCGGTCTCCGTGTTCCGAGGCCATATCTGTTATATGCTAGGCTCGTCAAGTTTAACTCGAGTATTCGCGTGTGCAACTGTTTTGCACCGTTGTATTTGAACGTAGAGCCTATCACACCCGATCATCACGTGGTGTCTCAAAGACGAAGAACTTTCGCAACGGTGCATACTCAGGAGAACACTTCTTGATAATTTTAGTGAGAGATCATCTTAAAATGCTACCGTCAATCAAAGCAAGATAAGATGCATAAAGGATAAACATCACATGCAATCAATATAAGTGATATGATATGGCCATCATCATCTTGTGCGTGTGATTCCATCTCCAAGCACCGCCATGATCACCACCGCCACCGCACGACACCTTGATCTCCATCGTAGCATCGTTGTCGCCTCGCCAATCTTATGCTTCTACGACTATCGCTACCGCTTAGTGATAAAGTAAAGCATTACGTATGCGTTGCATTTCATACAATAAAGCGACAACCATGTGGCTCCTGCCAGTTGCCGATAACTTCGGTTACAAAACATGATCATCTCATACAATAAAATATAGCATCACGCCTTGACCATATCACATCACAACATGCCCTGCAAAAACAAGTTAGACGACCTCTACTTTTGTTGCAAGTTTTACGTGGCTGCTATGGGCTGAGCAAGAACCGTTCTTACCTACGCATTAAAACCACAACGATAGTTCGTCAAGTTAGTGCTGTTTTAACCTTCGCAAGGACCGGGCGTAGCCACACTCAGTTCAGCTAAAGTGAGAGAGACAGACACCCGCCAGTCACCTTTAAGCACGAGTGCTCGTAACGGTGAAACCAGTCTCGCGTAAGCGTACGCGTAATGTCGGTCCGGGCCGCTTCATCTCACAATACCGCTAAGCCAAAGTATGACATGCTGGTAAGCAGTATGACTTGTATCGCCCACAACTCACTTGTGTTCTACTCGTGCAAATAACATCAACGCATAAAACCTGGCTCGGATACCACTGTTGGGGAACGTAGTAATTTCAAAAATTTCCTACGCACACGCAAGATCATGGTGATGCATAGCAACGAGAGGGAGAGTGTTGTCCACGCACTCGTGAGACCGAAAGCGGAAGCGTTATGACAACGCGGTTGATGTAGTCGTACGTCTTCACGATCCGACCGATCCAAGTACCGAACGTACGGCACCTCCGAGTTCAGCACACGTTCAGCTCGATGACGTCCCTCGAACTCCGATCCAGCCGAGTGTCGAGGGAAAGTTCCGTCAGCACGATGGCGTGGTGACGATATTGATGTTCTACCGTCGCAGGGCTTCGCCTAAGCACCGCTACAATATTATCGAGGAGGACTATGGTGGAGGGGGGCACCGCACACGGCTAATAGATCTCAAGGATCAATTGTTGTTGTGTGTCTGGGGTGCCCCCCTGCCCCCATATATATAGGAGCAAGGGGGGAGGCGGCCGGCCTATGGAGGAGGCGCGCCAAGGGGGGAGTCCTACTCCCACCGGGAGTAGGACTCCTCCTTTCCTTGTAGGAGAAGGAAAGAGGAGGAGTAGGACTCCTCCTTTCCTTGTTGGAAAAGGAAAGAGGAGGAGAGGGAGAAGGAAAAGTGGGCTGCCCCCCTTGTCCAATTCGGACCAGAGGGTGGGCGCAGACCTCCTTCCTTTTGGCCTCTCTCCTCTATTCCCGTATGGCCCAATAAGGCCCATATACTCCCCGGCGAATTCCCGTAACTCTCCGGTACTCCAAAAAATACCTTAATCACTCCGAACCTTTCCGAAGTCCGAATATAGTCGTCCAATATATCGATCTTTACGTCTCGACCAGTTCGAGACTCCTCGTCATGTCCATGATCTCATCCGGGACTCCGAACTCCTTCGGTACATCAAAACTCATAAACTCATAATATAACCGCCATCGAAACCTTAAGCGCAAGGACCCTACGGGTTCGAGAACAATGTAGACATGACCTAGAACTATTCTCGGTCAATAACCAATAGCGGAACCTAGATGCTCATATTGGCTCCCACATATTCTACGAAGATCTTTATCGGTCAAACCGCATAACAACATACGTTGTTCCCTTTGTCATCGGCATGTTACTCGCCCGAGATTCGATCGTCGGTATCCAATACCTAGTTCCATCTCGTTACCGAAAAGTCTCTTTACTCGTTACGTAATGCATCATTCCATAACTAACTCATTAGATACATTGCTTGCAAGGCTTATAGTGATGTGCATTACCGAGAGGGCCCAGAGATACCTCTCTGACAATCGGAGTGACAAAACCTAATCTCAAAATATGCCAACCCAACATGTACCTTTGGAGACACCTGTAGTACTCCTTTATAATCACCCAGATTACGCCAGACGCTTTGGTAGCACCAAAAGTGTTCCTCCGTAAACGGAGTTGCATAATCTCATAGTTACAGAACATATATAAGTCATGAAGAAAGCAATAGCAATGTACTAAACGATCAAGTGCTAGGCTAACGGAATGGGTCATGTCAATCACATCATTCTCCTAATGATGTGATCCCGTTAATCAAATGACAACTCTTCTGTCCATGGCTAGGAAACATAACCATCTTTGATAAACGAGCTAGTCAAGTAGAGGCATACTAGTGACACTATGTTTGTCTATGTATTCACACATGTATTATGTTTCCGGTTAATACAATTCTAGCATGAATATAAACATTTATCATGAAATAAGGAAATAAATAATAACTTTATCATTGCCTCTAGGGCATATTTCCTTCAGCTACTAGAACTGGTAGAATGACTCAGGAACCTTTGTATCCTGAAGGTCACCCTAAGAGAATCGAGCAAGATTCTCAGAGAAATAATTTAGAGGCACCTAGTTCTTCTAAAAAGAAGAAGAAGGACGATAGAACCTTGCATGCTTCTAGTGAACCTACTGTAGACACACCTGAGAATCCCAATGATATTTCTAACTCTGATGCTGAAACACAATCAGGTGATGAACATGAACCTAGTGATAATGTTAATCATAATGTTCATGTTGATGCTCAACCTAGCAAAAACAATGATGTAGAGATTGAACCTGTTGTTGATCTTGATAACCCACAATCAAAGAATCAACATTATGGTAAGAGAGATTTTGTTGCTAGGAAGCACGGTAAAGAAAGAGAACCATGGGTTCAGAAACCCATGCCCTTTCCTCCTAAACCATCCAAGTCAAAAGGATGATGAGGATTTTGAGCGCTTTGCTGAAATGATTAGACCTATTTTCTTACGTATGCGCTTAACTGATATGCTTAAAGTAAATCCTTATGCTAAGTATATGAAGGATATCATCACAAATAAAAGAAAGATACCGGAAGCTGAAATTTCCACCATGCTTGCTAATTACACTTCTAAGGGTGGAATACCAAAGAAACTTGGAGATCCGGGTGTTCCAACTATACCATGCTCCATTAAAAGAAATTATGTCAGAACTGCTTTATGTGATCTTGGAGCCGGTGTTATTGTTATGCCTCTCTCTTTATATCGTAGACTTGAATTGAATAAGTTGACACCTACTGAAATATCTTTGCAAATGGCTGATAAATCAACTGCTATACCTGTCGGCATTTGTGAGGATGTGCCTGTTGTGGTTGCAAATGTCACTATCTTAACGGACTTTGTTATTCTTGATATTCCCGAGGACGATAGTATGTCTATTATCCTTGGTAGACCTTTTCTTAATACTGCAGGGGCTGTTATTGATTGCAACAAAGGCAATGTCACTTTTCATGTTAATGGTAATGAGCATACGGTAAACTTTCCGAGGAAACAATCTCAAGTTCATAGCATCAATTCTATTGAAAAAGTTTCAACTATCATTTTTGGAGGTTTTGAATTTCCTCTCCCTACTGACAAGAAAAAGTATGATATTCTTATTGTTGGGGATTTTCATATCCCCGTTGAGGTAACTTAGTGTTATTCGAAATTTCTCCGGTTCCGTGTTATTCAGAATGAGTTTGTTAACAAGACTTGATCAACCTTGTTAGTAGATTCATTTTGATGATCACGAGATGGATGAAACTAGAAGGCACAACCTTCTGTACCCTCCTTTTACTTTCTGTTATTTAGAATAAATAAAGCAAAAATAGTATTATCCATCTGTTTTCTGAATTATCCGTGCATTAAAAAATAGTCCGAAAATAAAAGTGCTCCAAATGCCCTGCAAATTTAGTATGATTTTTTCTGGAATATTTGAGGATTTTAGGCACTGAAAACACTGCAGGAGGGGCAAGCACCAAGCCACGAGAGAGGAGGGCGCCCCCCTGTAGGGCGCGCCCCCCTCTCTCGTGGGCCCCTGGTGGCTCCCCTCCACTTATGCCAGCACCTACACACTTAATCTTCTACCCCAAAAAAATCTCCATCCAGCTCAAGCACGAGTTCTAGCTCGTTTTGCTGCGATTTTCGATCTCTTAGCTCAAAGCTCCATTCACAAAACTGCTTTGGGAGATTGTTTCTTGGTATGTGACTCCTACATTGGTCCAATTAGTTTTTGTTCTAGTGCTTTATTCATTGCAAATTTTTGCTGCTTAGGTGACCATGTTCTTGAGCTTGCATGTTAAAATTTTGAGGTCCCAAGCAATTCCAATGCATGATATGGGCTCTAGGAACTTGTAGGAGTAGTTGCTATCAATCGTGTTTAGTTTTATCCACTTTTATTTTGAAGTTACTAAAATTTCAGAAAGTTTCAGAACATGTTAAGGAGGCTCTTTAAAGGCTCTTCTAGCCAAAGCTCTGAGGAAAAACAAGCCAAAGAGAAGGAAAAAGCCAAGTATAATCTTCCTCGCTTAGCGGAAGTACAGTCGTGTGAATGGCCATGCGAGGATTTCTTGAAAGAAGCCGGAATTCATGAAGACTTTTATGCTTCAATCGAGACTGCAGGCCTCACAGGTTTCATCAACGACCGAATCGATCAGTATCTCTTACTTACCAATACTTTCACACAAAACTTTTATTATTATCCTAAGAAATCACCGCCTGCAGTATCATTTCATTTATATGATGAATTCAAAGAAATGTCTTTAAGTCATTTTTGCGCGATATGTTGGATACCTTATGAGGGAGAATTAGATGAACCCCATCGAGAAGATGTGGGTGGCTTTGTTAATACTATTGATGTAGAGGAGCCGAAGAAGGGTTCCGAGGCAAAAGTCTCTAGCATACACTTTCCTGTTTTACGCTACTTTGCCATATTTGCTAGTAGATGCTTGATTGGTCGTGGAAATAGTGGAAATTTGAGCGTTCCAGATATTATTATTCTTCAACATACTTTGCTGGGAGACAATACTTTTAATATGGGTGCCGTCGTTGCTAAATGGCTAGCCCTGAATCGTACAAAAGGCCCCATATTTGGAGGTATCTATGCTGCACGTCTTGCTAGACATTTTCAGATACCCATTAGGCACCTTGAGGAAAAGGAGACAATATTGCCTTCTCACATTTTAGATTACAAGAGCATGGTAGCACACAAGTTTATTGTTGACAACGAAGATAGGATGCTGTTGTATAAACTTAGATTCAATAAGAAACACTTTGAGATCATTATTTTGCCTGCGTCTTTGTTGTTTGATTTGCTTGCAGAAAATTTTCTCGTCACACCGGAGGCGGTGAACAATCATCGAGCTCAAGCTTTTACTCCAGAACCTGAACCGAAACCTGAGCTGGACCCTTATCATGCATCATCTGTCCAGTGGGATCCGGAGATGACCAGCCAGTGGTATCCTGATTACACCTCCCAGTACACCTGGGAGAGTAGCGGCGGTCCTTGGTATTAAACCAACTTAGGCCAAAAGCGTAAGCTTGGGGGAGTACGTATTTCTCACCGACTTTACATTCATGTTCACATACTGGTCATCGGTGCTCATACTTTTCCATTTGTATTATCCATGCTAGTTTAAATTTCTTTTTCTAGTTTTCTTCTTGTGTGTTTGATAAACCTTAAGAAAAACCAAAAAAATTAATTAGTTTAATTTCCATGCTTGTAGTAGAATTAAAATGAAAATCCAAAAAGATTTTTAGTTCTTCTTCTTACTTGTTGGGAGCTTTCCCGTGTAAATAGTTTTCTTTTCTTTTCTTTCCTTTGGGGGTCGAGAAGACCATATCGAAAATGATTAGTGGCTCTTATATGCATGATTGTTTATTTAATTTAGAGCCCATATTACTTGTATTCTCTCTTGAGTTGAATGCTTGCAGATTCCAGCTTAGTCCAATGCACGTGCACTCTTATTATACACATCGTTAGGTCGTGCGAGTGAAAGGCAATAATGACGATATATGATGGACTTATTGGGATGAGAAAAGCTCGTATGAACTCGACCTCTCTTGTTTTTGTAAATATGATGATTCATCGTTCCTGAGTCAGCTATTATGAAGTAAACATATTTGCAATAACATTTAGAGATCATAGTTACTTGTGCCATGCTTGATTAGCTATGAGTTATAATGGTTTACCTTGCGTGCCAACATGCTATTAGAATGATTATGATGCGATATGATGGGATGGTATCCTCCTTTGAATGAATTGAGTGACTCGACTTGGCACATGTTCACGCATGTAGTTGAATCAAATCAACATAGCCTTCACGATATTTATGTTCATGGTGGATTATATCCTACTCATGCTTGTACTCGGTGTGAATTAATTTTAATGCATGCTTACGACTGTTGTCGCTCTCTCAGTTGGTCGCTTCCCAGTCTTTTGCTAGCCTTCACCTATACTAAGCGGGAATACTGCTTGTGCATCCAAACTCCTTAAACCCCAAAGTTGTTCCATATGAGTCCACTATACCTACCTATATGCGGTATCTACCTACCGTTCCAAGTAAATTTGTATGTGCCAAACTCCAAACCTTCAAATGAAATTCTGTTTTGTATGCTCGAGCAGTTCATGTTACAACTAGGGCTGCCTATATCTTCCATGCTAGGTGGGTTATTCTCAAGAGGAGTGGACTCCGCTCCTCATTCACGAGAAAGGGGTCGGTAACCGGGATGCCCAGTCCCATGATCCAAAAAGATCAAAGCAAATCAAAATAATTAAAAGGAAACTCCCCCAGGGTTGTTGTATGTTGGAGGCACTCGTTGTTTCGAGCAAGCCATGGATTGATGCTTGTTGGTGGTTGGGGGAGTATAAACCTTTACTATTTTGTTTGGGAACTGCCTATAATGCATGTAGTATGGAAGATACAGCCATCTCATAGTTGTTGCGTTGACAGCGAAAGTATGCCGCTCAAAATGTTATTCAATCTCTATTTTAAAATCGAGCTCTGGCACCTCTACAAATCCCTGCTTCCCTCTGCAAAGGGCCTATCTATTTACTTTTTATGTTGAATCATCACCCTTCTCATTAAAAGCACCCGCTGGAGAGCACACTGTCATTTGCATTCATTATTATTGGTTTATATTGGGTATGACTTGACTGGATCTCTTTTACCATGAATTACAATGTTTAGTCAGTCCTTGATCTTTAAAGGTGCTCTGCATTTATGTTTTGCGGTCTCAGAAAGGGCTAGCGAGATACCATTTTGTTATATCATGTTATAATTATTTTGAGAAAGTGCTGTCATCCGAGTTTTATTATTATGGCTCGCTAGATGATTATGCTATTGATATTAGTGATTGTGAGAGCTAAGTATTATTGTGAGTATGGTTAGTTCATAATATTTGCTGAAACTTGAATGCTGGATTTTCATGTTTACAACAACAAGAGCAAACAGAGTTTGTAAAAGTTCTTCTTTATTACTTTTAATTTATCAACTGAATTGCTTGAGGACAAGCAAAGGTTTAAGCTTGGGGGAGTTGATACGTCTCCAAAATATCTACTTTTCCAAACACTTTTGCCGTTGTTTTGGACTCTAACTTGCATGATTTGAATGAAACTAACCCGGACTGACGTTGTTTTCAGCAGAACTGCCATGATGTTGTTTTATGTGTAGAAAAGAAAAGTTCTCGGAATGTCCTGGAAATCCGCGGAGGCACTTTTTGGAATTAATAAGAATTTTTATAGAAAGAATTAATGCCAGGGGGCCCACAGCCTGTCCACTAGACAGGGGGGCGCCCCCCTAGGGCGCGACCTCCTATCTCGTGGGCCCCCTGGACCTCCTCCGAACTCAACTCCAACTCCATATATTTCGTCTCGGGGAGAAAAAAGTCGGAGAGAAAGTTTCATCGCGTTTTACGACACGGAGCACCGCCAAGCCCTAATCTCTCTCGGGGGGGCTGATCTGGAGTCCGTTCGGGGCTGCGGAGAGGGGGATTCGTCGCTGTCGTCATCATCAACCATCCTCCATCACCAATTTCATGATGCTCACCGCCGTGTGTGAGTAATTCCATCATACGCTTGCTGACGGTGATGGGTTGGATGAGATTTACCATGTAATCAAGTTAGTTTTGTTAGGGTTTGATCCCTAGTATCCACTATGTTCTGAGATTGATGTTGCTACGACTTTGCTATGCTTAATGCTTGTCACTAGGGCCCGAGTGCCATGATTTCAGATCTAAACCTATTATGTTTTCATGAATATATGTGTGTTTTTTATCCTATCTTGCAAGTCTATAGTCACCTACTATGTGTTATGATCCGACAACCCCGAAGTGACAATAATCGGGATACTTCTCGGTGATGATCGTAGTTTGAGGAGTTCATGTATTCACTATATGTTAATGCTTTGGTCCGGTTCTCTATTAAAAGGAGGTCTTAATATCCCTTAGTTTCCACTAGGACCCCGCTGTAATGGGAGGGTAGGACAAAAGATGTCATGCCAGTTCTTTTCCATAAGCACGTATGACTATTTACGGAATACATGCCTACATTACATTGACGAATTGAAGCTAGTTCTATATCACCCTATGTTATAACTATTGCATGAGGAATCGCATCCGGCATAATTATCCATCATTGATCCATTGCCTACGAGCTTTTCATATATTGTTCTTCGCTTATTTACTATTCTGTTGCTACTATTACAACTACTACAAAAACCGAAAAACGTTTATCTTTACTGTTGCTACTATTATCATTATTATCATACTACTTTGCTACTAAATACCTTGCTGCAGATACTAAGTTATCTAGATGTGGTTGAATTGACAACTCAACTGCTAATACTCAAGAATATTCTTTGGCTCCCCTTGTGTCGAATCAATAAATTTGGGTTGTACTTCACCCTCAAAATCTGTTGCGATCCCCTACACTTGTGGGTTATGAACCATCAACAATGGAAAAATTCGGCCTTGCAGATGATCACTGGGATATGAAAAAAAGATTAAAAAAATGCATTTAAAGCTTGGACCTGAAATGTAGAAGATTACCCCCTTGATCTACCTATGGGAAATACACCTAAGCGTCAACCAAATGCAATCACAGTCAAGTATGATTTCTTTAATCTATTTAGGGTGTTTTCCACGTAGTGTGCAAGTACCAAGGGGTTGTTCTTCAGTAACAACATCTTATTAGCTTCAGATGACGGCCTTTGACACTGTACTGATAATTTAAGTTGTGATCCTAATATTCGGGTAAAAAATCACATGGAAGAAACATGAGACGGGTGTCATTGAACCCCTAAGACGCAAGAAACATATATCGATAACTATACATACAGTTCTTTTTCAATAGCTATATATACAGTTCTTACTCCATACACATAATTGTTTAAAGACCCGCGCGATAATTCAAACACATTTTTCTTTCCTTCATCTGATCATTCTACTATAACGAAGGAAAAAGGGGACAGGTCCCCAGGGAAATAGCAATACAGCTACAAGAAATAAAGTAACACATGTACACATGACTATGGAGAAAGCAAGCTTTATGAGAGAATTTACCCTAACATCTTAATACTTCAACGTTTTAACCAAAGAAAAACATATAGTCTAGGAATAAATGGACTAAAGGAGTATAGGAGAGGAGTGAAGCAATCATATCAATTAACCGCTACAGAATCACCAGTATAAGAAAATATTGATGCCCATTACTACATACTGATCGTGGACAGCTCCTTGCCTTCTCTTATCAGATCGACAACATGTAGATTTATGTAGATTTTGAGCTGCAACATCATATACAGGGCGCGGGCAGAAGCACAAAAAAAGGGGATATGCTTCTTCTTCTGATCTTCTCTAACACTTTCAAGCCCTCGGTAAAAAGAGGGTGCAATCTTGCAGACCCGGCTAGGATATTTTACTATAGTAAAGCAGTATTGCAATGATTCTATACAAAACAGAACAATGTAGGTAATCTCCTCACGGAACCATGTATGCCTATGAAACCAACAAAGTATTTATAGCAAACAGCGACTGAAAACATCTGTGTAGAACAGATCAGAAAAATTAGTTTCGTCTTTGTAGTCTGCATTGGAATCTCTAAAAAGACTTATATTTAGGAATGGAGGGAGTACATGACAGTCATTGTCAAACAATCAGTCCAGAGAGATCATCGATACTGAAGCAGGAGCAAGAGACATTAGATAGAACAAAAATATACACTCCTCACCTTAATGTCAAAGGCCGAACCCACGAGGAAAACACTATGACCTTGATGTTGCTGGAAGCCATCGAACCTGAGAAGCACCTGCCATGCTAAAATTGCTCCTCATGTTCCCCTAACCACTTCCATAAATTTATCTTCATTAGGAACAAGTTTCAGAGCCACCTGCAATATCCCCACATATGGGTAATTCATCAAAGATGCTTTCAAAAAAATCATCAAAGAAAAACAAAAATGAAAGGCAAGCTTACCAAAATGTTGTCCCAGTTCCGTCAAGCAATCTAACAACAAGATAGCAAGCTTACCTGAATGGGGATGGCCAGTGACCTGGATCTCATCAAGATTTTTCAGCTAATTCTCGCGGCGCCCAGGATGGCCACAGCTAAGTGATGCTGACCTCCACTGCAACCGGACGGTGGTCGAGCCCTTCAGAGGGACTCGTGCTTACATCAACACAAATCATATTATCAAATTGAAGTGCAAACTTTATTGGGTTTGCAAGACGGTTAAAATTCACCTTGGTCTTCTTCAACTCTTCAGCTAACATTGTTCTTCATCTCTTCGTTCTCCGATCTGCACACATCATGTTTAGAAAATCCACATATTAGGAAACTAAAATGTGAATGAGAGAGAGATAGAGGAGCACCTAATTTTCTTGGCCCTATTTCTTCTTTCTTAGATCTGCACACGTTAAGTCGACAATCCAATTAGATATACATATATATGCAGCTATGTATATTTAGTAATGAATAATTTCCTTTCATCATATACACATTTGCTAGATAGTACATTAAACTCTGGTAACATTGAAGTATGAACAACAAGCGGATCTCTACAAAAAGAAATCAAAGGAAAAAGGAGTTGGGACATTGAACAGTTCTTGGTACTGACACCTGTGTAGATTTCAGGAGGGTACTACTCAATCCATATGTCCATCCCTGCAAAATTGTACCCAAAAAAAGATACAAATTAAGCAACTATATCTCATTGGCTAATCTCCAGATCTGTACCTCTCCTCAAAGAGAGGGGGAGAAGGAGCTATCATACCTGCAGATAGGCTGGTGATCGCAAGGTCACCGGCAAGGAGACTCAGCTCCAATGGAGTGAACATCAGCTACATACACCATAGGTAAATGTTAGCAACAAAACATATGACATATCCTCCATTACTTCTTAAATATGAAAACTAAAAAATAAAACTTCTCATTGGCTCAGACCCTTCTTGTCAATCCTTACCTCTCACAGGAGTTTTCAGTTCCACAAATAAACGGATATTAAATCAACCAGCACAGGTAGTAGTTGAACCAGCAGCACCCAACAACATTGAACACATATACAACCAACATCACACATCTAGCAGCAGCACAGGTAGTAATTGAACCAGCAGCACCCAACAACATTGAACACATATACAACCAACATCACACATCTAGCAGCAGCACAAGTAGTAGCCATACCCCTCAAACAAACAACACAAGCACCAGTACAGTAGTAGTACTAAATCAAGGGAAGATCGAGGAGGAAGCAAGAGCTCACCAGCCTGATGGAGACGAGAGTGAGCGGAGGAGGGGCGTGGGCGAGCTTCCTCGTGCGCCGCCCCACGCGCAACACCTTCTTCTGGCTCGCCGTGCCGGTCACCGTCACCTTGTCCCGCGCTCGGTCCACGTCCACGTAATGCACGCATGCACAAGACGAATGACAAAATTATCTAGACATGTAATATCCATGCGTGTTGTATGGCAAGTAAGTCTGGTAGTACCAGAATCATGATGAGAAAAATCCTTTGGTGGTGCTGTATGGCAAGTAAGTCTGATAGTACCACAATCACGATGAGAAAATCCTTTGGTGGTGCGTACCTTGAAGCCTGAGCACCACCAGCCTCGCCTAACCTAAGCTCGATCTGCTGCTGCTCCTCTCCTCCTGCCGAGTCCAGGCCGCGCTCTTCCTTCCCCCCACCGCCGTCCTCCTCTGCTCCTGGATCTGCGGCCGGTCAAGAACCATGGCGCACCACAGCGGCTGATGGAGGATGGGGATGCGTCGTCCTACAGGAGTTACGTGAAGAAAGAGACGAGCGGTGGAAGCGACGGCGGCCATGCCGTTGCGGAGAGAAGTGGAGAGGGGGAGGCGGCGCAGAGGAGACGAGGCTGAGGCGGCAGGAGAGGAGGCGGCTGCGGGGGTGACGCGGAGAAGGGGCGGAGGCCATGGCAGAGGCAAGGACGCCGGGAAGGGGCAAGGAAAAGGGGGGCGCGAAAGAGGCGGCGGGAGGCGAGCCACGACCTCCATTGCGCCACCATGACCACGGCCTCCTCCTCCTCACGCATCTGCCCCCTGCCAGCACGACTCTCTCTGTACCCGAATCTCGGCGCGGGGGGTTGGGGGGGAGGGGGGATGCATCTGGAGAGCAGCTAGTGGGCGCCGGCTCGGGGGAGCGGCCGGCGAGGCTCTGGCCCTGGTCGGAGAGGGAAGAGGAGAGGAGGAGACGAGCGGGGAGAGGAGGGGCGGCGTGGGGGAGAGGAGGAGACGAGCGGGGAGAGAGAGAGGAGCCGGCTGCGTTGCTTTTTTTTACCCTTCGTCGGTTCTAGGGTTCGATCCTTTTCTTACACAGAATTGGGCAAACGGCACGCCATTCTCTCAACCCCACACATAACGAGGCCCACTTGTCATCCATTCTCGAAGCAGCCATGAACGTGAAAAACAACAGACGGCTAACCAAGTGCCAGCAGTCAAAATAGAGCACATTAAAAAGATCGCACGGCCCAACCAGCGTTGCGCACGCGGAGGCCTCAGGTTGGCCGGTAGGCTAGGAGCGTTTATATGTTCAATGTTCTAATTTTGTGCATGAGGAAAACCTTATAGTTTCCTCATACTCCCTCCGTAAAGAATTAGTGATCTAAACGCTCTTCTATTTCTTTATGAAGGGAGTAAATGATAAGGGGATTTGGACTCATTTTATGTGTTGCCTGATTCCCATATTTGTGTGTACATTGATACCAATGTGATGCATTTTAATGTTGATGCATACACTCGCTACACTTTACATCCCCGTTGTGTTGAGCATAACAATTATCATTGCATTATGGATGGCGTATTCTTAGATCGTGCATCAAATATATTTGAGCATTGCATATCTTGTGTTAACTCTTATGTGTATATGCATATCATGATGGATGATGTGTACATCTATCACGCATACACTGTGGCGACCCGACCTCAACGGTCAAGTCTCTGTGCTCAGTGTCATCCCTGGATCAGTAATGCTGACACCACACAGTACTTCGAAGGATTTATAACAGAGTAGCAATCACACACTTATTACAATCGAATGTCTCAAGAGAGAACTTAATAAAATAAATATGGCTTAAGGCCATCTAATGCGATAACAGCGGAAGGCTTGGAAGAATAAGCGAGTCCATCAACTCCAACGGCATCACTGAGTATAGAACCACGACCTAAGCACCTTACTCGTCGTCTGAAAAGTCTGCAACATGAAACGTTGCAGCCCAAAAACGGGTCAGCACATGGAATATGCTAGCAATGTAACACATAGAGAGTAATAAAAGAATAAGCTATATTACATGCATATATGGCTGGTGGAAAGCTCTATGGTTACAGTTTTTTTTTGCGAAAAGCCAATTTTTTCCCTACTGCAAAGGAATAAATTTATTTAACTATCATGGTGGTTGTTAAACATTGAGAATGGTTGACAGCATTCTCAATCCCAATTAAAAGTACTCATTAAACCCAACAATATTAATTAGAAGTAACATGATGAGATTCACATGATATCCAGGTACTAGATACTCAAGATGTTCATAACCGGGGACACGGCTAACCATGATTAGTTTATACACTCTGCAGAGGTTTACGCACTTTTCCCCACAAGACTCGATCGCCTCCGTTTGGTTTCTCGCACTACATGGTGTTTGAGAAACGGATGACCGAGACATAGTCTTTCAGAAGCGCTAGCACCTTACATGTGGGTAGACCGTACCAACCTACAACCCCTACATCAGCTAGCCTACCCGTAAGAGTTCGCACAACTTAGTCAACTACGCCAGAGCCCATAATGGCTTGTGGCTGCACACAGAAGTTTCTAGTTTGAATAATCTCATGATCCCTTTGAGTCTGGGTGGCGGTCCGAAGAAATACAGGCAAGTCCTGATAGAAACCAGGTGCCTCAATCCACCCAGATGTGTGTTTAAGTTGCCACCTTAAATAAACCATTAAATAACAATCTCACATCTGTCATGGAATACACTCACCCAATCCACGTCTACTAGCATAGCATAGCATAATAAGCAAATGTAGAAGTAACTTCCAAAGGTTTGATAATAGAACAGGTAATAGGTACTACCTCATCTACTTCCCATCCCACAATTTAATTAGATCCTAATCATGCAAGTGTTTGAGGAATAGATCTAATGCATAAAAACTGGGTATGAGAAGAGTATGATCAAAGTGTTACTTGCCTTGCTGATGATCCGCGAAACCTAGAGATTCGAAGTAACAAGCGGCGCACTCCGGGTAATCTATCGATCGCAGACAAACAAACAAGCATACAATAAGTACTCATCTAATGCACAGGTAAAACTCAAATATATCTAACCAGATTGTTTAACTTAAGAACTCCGGTTTGCAAAAGGAATCAAATCAAACAAAGCAACGAAAGTCAAACGGCGGAAGAAAACAGCTTCCTTTTACTAATCTGGATCTAAGTCAAATTTTACAGATGCAAAAACTTGTTTAAGTAGATTATTCGGAAAGAGGGTTTCGAGACGAAACTCCAGGCGCTTGAATCGCCTGATTCCGATAAACGAGCGAAAAGTTATACTAAAACGAAAATCGGATCTGGAATCGCGATCAGAAAAATCGCGGATTAAATCCGAGAAAAAGAAAAATACGACGAACAGATTCGAATGAAAAAATAAAAAAAAATAAAAAAAATAAATATAAAAGAAAACCGAAAAAAACCGAAGAAAACCGATCGATATCGGCACAGAAATCGAGGCGCGGCGAACCTCGTAAGGCGCGCTGCTCCGGCGGGTCGGCGGCAGCGGCGGCGAACTCTGGCGGGCTCGGGTGGGCTGGGGTGGCGGCTCGGGTGGGCTGGGGCTCCCGGGGCGGCCGCTATTTAAAGGCGCCCCCGAGCGGAGTCCCGCTCGGGTACGGCCCGGTAAGGCGGTTTGTTTTTTTTAATAAAACATTACGCGTAGAAAAAAATCGAAAGAAGTATCAAACGGACTCCAAAAATCATGAAATAAAATTTCCCCGGTTTCTAAAATCAAGCCAGATATAATGAACATTTATTTGGGGCCTAGATGCAATTTTGAAAAACACGCATTTTTCTTAAATTCAAATAAAAAGGCGAAAAACTCCAAAAAAATCTTATTTGATTTTATTATTAAATCTTCATTATTTCTTTATTTTCAGAAAGTCATTTTATTCCCTCTCGCATATTTTTGTAATAGAAATAAGTGAAGATAAAATAATTAAAATCAACGATCCTATTTCCAAAATTTGAGAAAACTTAAATATGAAAATAACAAAAATCCCCAACTCTCTCCGAGGGTCCTTGAGTTGTGTAGAATTTTCTAGGATCGAGGAAAATGCAAAGAAAATGCAATGAAAAATATGATATGCAATGATGCTCTATGTATAACATTTCAAATTGAAAATTTGGGATGTTACATACACTTTTTTCGTTTGTCTCTATGTTGTGTAGATACTCATGCTTACATGTCAACTTCACAATCTCATTAGTTGAAGAAACGAGCCATGACTAAGGGCGTGTTCAACGGCGTTTCAAATGTCCACGGACATCCGGCCGGCCAGGCAGCACCCATCCAATGATATCCCTTATATGCCTGGCCCCCTCTCCTTTTTCACTAAGTCAAATTTACTCATCTCAATAGCAATTCTACTGCTAAAAACACATGGATCAAGAAATAAACAATGTACAATCATAGATGTCGGAGGGTTAAGTTACACTCTCCGTACAATAACTCAAAATGAAATCCACACAAATCTTGAAGCTGCTCCATTTATCAGGAGGTCGTACAAAAGCAGAACTAGATTAAACGCAGACACCATGTAACCACCAGTTTAGTACCACGACCAGGGCACTGTACTTCAAATATTAACTATAAACGTTGCTCCTTATTCACAAGGCTAACTCATTGGCTTATTTCTTAGATGCCAGTAACTTGGTACTAAGATCACCATCATCGCTTCCTAGTGTACGCTTCTTGGCAAGCTTGACAAGATGAAGATGCACGCCGAGTAACAACATCCAGACTAGCCACGCGATAATAACAACCGGCCATGCATCCCGCGGGTTGTTGGAAACCTTCATAGTCCATGCTATCAGGCCAAATGAAAACAGCCAATACAGCACTATGATCACATCCTGCAAAGGGGAGACAAGCAGCATGCAGGATAATACAACGTTAGTTTCTGAGCACAAAAGAAAAATTCAGGAGAGATAAATTGTTTGGAATTCAACAATGAAGAGCATGGCAAGAAGGAGCCAGAGGTCAAAACATATTCCTGATTAGTATAGTGAAAAGGTAAACACGTCGCTAAAGCAGCACCGAGCATTAGCAAAAGCGCTCAACTTGCACAACTAGCATCCCTACCCTCTCAGTTACGCCATCCATAAGCTTTTCTTCTAACCCAATGTTCTGAAATCATGAATGCCATCTTGCAAGGCCCCTCAGTTCTGCAAGTTTGAATGAAATAATTTCGACTGCAGGCTATAAATAAAGAACATATAAGCAAGCAACTCAATTTTAATTACAGAAGCTTGAAATAGGTTACAAGTATAACACTTGTTTAGTCTGGCCAAACGAGATGACTTTAACCCCCGATTATAGTGAGCTATGACTTTAATGTTGTGATGTAAAGGAATACATGACTGGTATTCCAACAATACTAACAGTTCTTCCTGGTTTGAGTCACCTAACTTTGTTCTTAATAACTGAGTCGCCTAACTAGTAAAACACTAAGAACTTTACTAATTGTAGCAGAAAGACGTGAATCTGCCTAACAGACTCTATAGTATCCATTAGAAGTGAACCAAAAATATAGACAACAGTGCCGCTATTTGTTGTTGTGGCATCAGTATGTAGTAGCTGACCTGAAGATGCTCATTGACAACAACACGAAGTTCTCTTCCAGCACTTTCAATAGTCTTAGCTATCCTCTTGAGACCCTTTCATATATAAAATGACAAGTTTAGACAAGTTATATAAGAAAAGAAGGTATGCAAGTTATGGCAGTAGCAACAAATACCGCTTCACCAAGGGAGCTGACTAGAAATTGATGTAGAGCCGGACTTGTATGTGTCCCAAACAAAAGGCTCATAAACTTATCCTCGGAGCTAGATTCCATCCCTGTAAACGGTCAAAAAATTAGGCCAACGTAGAAAAAATAAAGGTATGTGATTCTTGATGGTTATGGCTTCAAAAGAAATCAATCATACCATGGGCAGTAAGCAGAGAAGGCAAGGCACTAAATTTCTCATGAAATAAGTTCATAGCATTCGACCATTGTTTGGACATCATAGATATGGAAGCACGGACGACTTCGACCAGATCTTGAATACTTGACGCTTGTTGGGACACCTGATGTAGCTCATTTTTCCTTTACAACATTTTTAGTGATAAGACAAACAGAATAAGAAAATATTTATTCAATTTTAGTACGAACAGCACAGCAGTCAATATCCTTACAAACTTTAGCACTGAAATACTGCTGTTATATTTTTGGGAAACAACAAAAGCCTAAGATATTTACACCTGGTCAATGAAAATAATTAGTTATTAAGTAAATTGAACCGTCAGAGTTCAACCATTTAGGTGCCAGTGAATGTGTTATTCTAGCTTGTGGATTTGTTTTTGTTTTCATACAAGACCACAAGAAGAAGATGGTTCCTGAACAAGGACAGAAGGCATTAAAAGGCAATGGAATTGGTATGCCATTACCTGTTGGAAAAGATAGAGGTATCTAGGTGCAAACAATGTACCCCAACTGAAAGGTTGTCAGTATTAATCAGCTTTCCAGAGCACAGAAGAACCAACTGATGGAGATTTTGTGATAAAGAGACCTGATATTAAGAACAACTATTGCTCAGAATATCATATCCAGCAGACTGATACGTGCATAAGAACCTAAGAAGTGAAGAATAATGACCTTGCTTATGGAAACATCCTGAAGTCGGTAGCTAGTTCTTTTTCCAGAGGATTGTACATGGATTGGAACCTTATTTATGTTCTGAAATATCAACGATAAACTCATTACTGCTGGGGTATGCCCCAGAACTAATGATTTACAAATACAAAAGGTAGGCAACAGTTTTTCGATATCCATAGATGGTAAAAATATTACTAAAATAACTATTTCATAATATCATATTTACTGTTAAGGTATACAATTCTTGGTGTCAAAGTAACAAAAGGGTATTAATGATAAGAACAACCTTGAGAATCATAAGAAAGCATGCATAGCTAATTATATTGACTGTAAATATAGAGCACTCAGTTGTTGTGTTTACTTACTATCTTTCCAACTGGAAATATTCCAAAAATACTGAAGCAAATGCAACCATCTTTATCACCAGTGCACAGAATATTAAACCGTTGACACGAAGCACTTGAGAATGCCTGAATGGCTTCTTCATTCTCATCTGCAAGACCAGTATCTCCCGAATTGAGCCCACCTATCCTAGGCATCACGGGAGCAGGAGGAAAGAAACGTGTAGTGCGGTCTTCATAAGATAACAAGTCTTCCTTGTCAGTCTGAAGAAATTAGCAGAGGGCTCTAGTAAGGAACTTTTTCACTGAAACCCTACTACTATTCTCAGTAAGTGCAAAATTCATGTAGTTGCAAGTTTCACTAATAGTTTTCAATAAGATGCAAGCTATACGTGATTTGACCAATAATATCTTGAGTAATATAGTAAATGTTTTTAGAGGGAATAAATATACCCTTGATAGTGGTTCATCTTCCGCCCAATTCAGACATACAATGGCAACATCATGAGACTTTAAACTTCGTAACATCTTCCCATTCTGCAATTAGCACTCACGTTATTTATACATACACGAAGTGGTAAAGTAAATAGAAGTAACAAGTAAACTATAGTACATGCAAGATCGTTTGAAGAGAAATACAAAATCAGAAATTGCACAAGAGTCAAAACAAAAATTGGTTATGTACTTATATTACAGCCTTCGAGATCATATAAGGTGTTTTTATAATAACTACTAACATAGAATGATTAAAGAAGTATTGCAAATTCACTTACGATGAAATTGCAATAGATTGCAAATTATAAATGGTGCTCAACAGAAAATAAAACAATTCGAAATGTGCTGTGTCAACGTGTCTGCTTTTAGCATCAACTAACCACTTCATTACATTACTGCGACACTATTTTTTATGGGAAGATCCAGATGCCCTTATTTATGCACATAGTTGTCTCAGAGTTCCTTGGGAGCATGTGAGGTCCTTGTCTTATAGGTCATAAGTTATGAAGGTCAAAATGGGAACAGTGCCATTATCAAATTATAAAGGGCAACCATAAAGATATTAGGTTTGCATGAAGTATGAAAATATTGTCCGGCAACAAAAAGGAAGAGGTCAATAATTTCTACCCATTGCTTTCAGCATACACACCTCAACATCATGCAAAAGAACCAAGCCATCTTCTGTACCAAGTGCTACTATATATTTTACCATCAGGGCTCCAGCAAATTGATGTGATGCACTTCCCTGAAAAATAATAAACATTTTACTATTTTAGTGTCTACTACGTAAGAGATACTGTCAATTCAACTACTGAGTAAAGCATGCATCAAGCGCCCCCTTCGGGTTGAAGCCTTTTTATGCGACTTTGTAGTATTTCATTCCGTGGGATTTTATTTTATTTTTGTATCGATGCCTATTAGAACACCGAAATTTCTATGGATTGCCTTCCACATCCCAAGTTTAAAGGATCTCTCTACTAGGGGTTAAACTTTATGGAAATTTTCCTTTGTGCACTGTATGGACCTTTTCTATCTTTAAATTACTGCAAACTTTTGTGGAAGTCTAAAGAGACATGTTTGCAAGTTCCTGTAGGATCCAGGAAGTCATGAAATCTGCCTTTTTTAGAACCCTACATTCCAAAGAGGCCCTGAGGGTGGAAGTATAATAAGATTAAGACTGAAAAAATAGATGGACAGTGTTCTCAGCTAGTGGAACTGTGGAGGGTGTCATGGAGAAGGGGTCTCACTTCTTCTAAACACAAATTGCCAAAGCATCTGGCTTTTACTTAGGATACGGCTGCAAAATATGCAGTTATGTACTTATTGTTGAATATGCAAGGTGCACCTCAAACACATGATGTGTACGTCTTTGAACATACCGAACATGAGAAATGCCAATAACTATATATGTTTCTTCAGCATTCAAAAAGAAAGAAAAAACAATAATTTGATAGATGTCTCATCGTTTTTCTTGAGCACCAGGGGGGAGGGTAGCAACCAGGGGATATAGTCCATAGCCGTTGCCAATTGAAGCGATGGAGGAGAACCTTGGAGTCATCAGTAACCATAGCAAGGAGAGCCTTCTCTGGATTCCACTCTACCAATTTTATCAGGCTTATCGGGTGTGCCATGAATCTGGCAGGGCCTCTCAAGGATTTTATCCAAACTGGATTGACCATCCCTGTTGCCTTTGAAAGGTTTCTTCCGCTGACCGGATTTAGAGCCGCTGAATCCGGCATTGACTGTTGTATCGTCTGCGTCATCCTTGTTGTTCCGACGTTTATTTTTATTGCGGC
Organism: Aegilops longissima; assembly: GCA_021605205.1. Taxonomy (NCBI): domain Eukaryota; kingdom Viridiplantae; phylum Streptophyta; class Magnoliopsida; order Poales; family Poaceae; genus Aegilops; species Aegilops longissima. Next base: position 601,923,964 of record CM038681.1, read on the forward strand.
GAGGTTTACCAGTGCCATCCCTGGCCTCAAAAGTGCCGGGGTCGCCCGAGTTGTTGCTTCTACGAGCCAACCAGCTATCCTCACCCGCATAGAAGCGGGTCATTAGTGTAGTTAAGGCTGCCATAGTCTTTGGCTTTTCCTGCCTGAGGTGTCAGGCGAGCCATTCGTTCCGGATGTTGTGTTTGAAGGCCGCTAAGGCTTCGGCGTCCGGACAGTCCACGATCTGGTTCTTTTTAATTAGGAACCGATTCCAAAGCTTGCGAGCCGATTTGCCTTGTTGCTTGATTATGTGACTCAAGTCAACAGCGTCCGGTGGCCGGACATAAGTGCCCTGAAAGTTGGCCCAAAAAGCATCTTCCAAATCTTCCCAGGTTCCAATGGAGTTTTCTAGGAGGCTGTTCAGCCAGTGTCGTGCTAGTCCTTTCAGCTCTAGAGAAAGATATTTGATGGCATGGAGGTCATCTCCACGAGCCATGTGGATGTGGAGAAGGAATTCTTCGATCCAGACTGCCGGATCCATCGTTCCATCATACTGTTCAATGTTTACGGGTTTAAACCCTTCCGGAAATTGGTGCTGCATTACCTCATCGATGAAGCATAAAGGGTGTGCGGCCCCTCTATATCGTGCAATATCGCGGCGGAGGTCGGCTGACATCTGAGTTCAGTTCTGATCCCGAGTATAGTAATGGTCGTCACGCCAAGCTTCATAGCCGTTGTCTAGCGCCGGGGCACGGCCTCTTGATCCGTAGATTGATCTAGTCTGGCCAGCTTTATTGGCTAGGTCACATTCCAAGTCATATGTGTATCCCGCGGCTGCGGTCTCCTTGCCTCTTCGGCGAGGAGGTGCGGGTTGGTGTTCGGCTTGATATGCTGCTTTATCCCGCCCACGTGGTGGTCGGTCTGGTTGATCTGCCTGATTGTATTTCGATAGTATTGGCTCAAGGGCTTCATCGTCGAATTGTGGCAGCAGCTTGCGCTTAGGGTAACCTTTGACAGGTCACTCGTGGCCGTATTCCTCAGCGGCCAGGACCTTAGTCCACCTTTTATTAAGAGTGTCTTGTTCAGCTTTGAGCTGCTGTTGTTTCTTTTTCAGGCTCCGAGCTGTGGCGATGAGCTGTCGCTTGAAGCGTTCTTGTTCGAGGTTTTCCTCTGGGACGATAAAATCTTCGTCACTGAGGCTAACTTCCTCTTTGGATTCTGGCATATAGTTGTTGTCTTCCGAATCTTCATGATCAGCGTGTTCAGGGCTATACTGACCCTCTTCCCTTTCATCCTGTTCGGATGTGGGCTCGACGGGGTATTCGGGATCTTCGGCATCATCCGGAGTCTCATTGTCTCCAGTGCCGGTATTACTATCCTTCGCCCGACGCGATCGTGAGCGGCGCCATTGACGTCGGTGCTTTGGTGGTTTATCAACGGGTTTGTCCTCATCGGGGCTCGGATTACCTTCGTTGTCCTTTTTATCAGGAGTGTCCACCATGTACACATCATAGGTTGAAGTGGTCGTCCAACGCCCTATGATGGGTGGGACTTGGCTCGGTTCAGCGTCTGCATCATCGTCCATACCGTCGATGTCTTCAAACGCGTAGTCCAGCATGTCGGTTACATACTAGATAGTGGCTATTAAGTGGGTGGTGGGTGGGGCATAAAATTCCGCAGTCCCCAGCCCGAGCTGCGTACAGTCCGGAGGCAAAGCCCCCGTGATGGCGAGATATTGCATTAATCCCAATGCTCCATCCAGGAGCGAAGGTTGGACCAGAAACTGTGGGTCCGCCGGGCTGAGTTCGGCATGGGACACCTGATCAGACCCAATGAGCGCAGACCTTGATAGTTCGGTCAAGGGCTCCGTGAGGGGAAGGAGTCCGGTGGGGCTCACGCTCCCGTCTTCGGACGATACGAACAGCTCCGGATCTAAGGCTGGGGTAGGTATGAGTGTTGACCCCTGAACGAGATCTAGCAGGGGATCCGAAGAGCCTTCTTGACGGGGGCACAGAGTAGCAGCCGAGGCCGTGAACCCCTCGAATATTAGATATCCTCGGATGTCAGCGACGTAGTTCAGGTTTCCAAATTTGATCTGGTGGCCAGGGGCGTAACTGTCGACCTGCTCTAGGCGGCCGATCGAGTTGGCACGAAGCACGAATCCATCAAACACAAAGACCTGTCTGGGGAGAAAGGTTTTCCTGGGCGCAGCATCATTGTTGATGAAGAAGTGAGCCATTAATCCTTCTGTCGACAATACAGAGGAACTCTCAATGAAAGCACCAATGTCGGTGCCAAAACCGGCTAATCTCGGGTAGGGTGCCCAAGCTATATGTCTGAGGACCGATGGTAACTATGGACAAAGGACACAGTGTTTACCCAGGTTCGGGCCCTCTTAATGGAGGTAAGACCCTACTCCTGCTTGATTATATTCGAAGGGTATAGGGGTTACAAGAGTTGATCTACCACGAGATCGTGTTGGCTAACCCTACATTGGCTAGCCTAGTAATGTTGTGTCCCTGCCTACGATCTAACCCTCCGGTTTATATAGACACGGAGGGGCTTAGGGTTGTACAAAGTCGATTTAACAGAAAGGAAATAATATAACCGAACACCTAAACTTGCCATCCATGCATACGGGAGTCCCTACCGGATACGAGAGGTGATCTTCTGTCTTGTATCTTTACGGCCCAACAGTCCGGCCCATATCCAATAGACCGGACGCCCGACGACCCCCTAGTCCAGGACTCCCACAGACGTATCAAACCCTTGGGGCGGTCACCGAAACCCAACAGATTGCTCGGGGTGATCTCCACAACCTAATTGGAGACCCTGACGTTTGCCTGGAGCTTTACACCACAATGATTGAGCTCCGAACACCACCAAACATCTAGGGCACCAAGGCACCCAAGAGGAACAAGCTCAAGGGTACCAAGCACCCCAAGAGTAATAAGCTTCTCAACTTTTCTCTTCCACGTATCACCGTGGAGAACTCGAACCGATGCAACTAATGCAATGGCAAGGGCACACGGAGTCCCCAAGTCCCTCACTCTCAACTCCCACCAAAGCAACGAAATACATGGAGGAAAAATAGAGGAAGAACAAGGAGGAGAACACCAAGAACTCCAAGATCTAGATCCAAGGGGTTCCCCTCACATAGAGGAGAAAGTGATTGGTGAAAATGTGGATCCAGATCTCCTCTCTCTTTCTCCCCAAAAACTAGCAAGAATCCATGGAGGCATTGAGAGATAGCAAGCTCGAAGAAGGTCAACAATGGGGGAAGAACACGAGCTAAAGAGATAAGGTCCAATGGGGGAGAAGACCCCCTTTTATAGGTGGGGGAAAATCCAACCGTTATCCCCATTCTCAGCCCGCAGCGGGCGGTACTACCGCTCAAGGGAGCAGTACCACCGCTGGCCGCAGCAGTACTGCCGCTCGGCCCAGCGGTACTACCGCTGGGACCTCGCACAGCACCTAAGGGAGAAGGAATAGAGAGGAGGGTCGATGAGCAGCACTAGTAGCGGTAGTAGGGGTGGTAGTGCCGCTGCTACTGCCGCTGAACCCGACACGAGACACGCAGGTCTCGAGTCGAGGCGGTACTAGCGCGGAATAGGAGCCGTACTACCGCCTGTGGCCGTAGGCGATACTACCGCTGTGAAACAGCGGTACTACCGCTTATGGCTTTCAGCGGTACAGCCGCTCCGGGCCGCGGTACTAGCACTGGCGCCTCCCTTATGCCACTTCCACGAAAACAAGTATACTTCAAGGAAAACCAGAACTGCCACAACTTCTGCAAATGAGCTTCGAATTGAGAAAACTCAAGCTTGTTGGATAGAAGACGACGAGTAGCATCAAAACAGCGAGGGGAGGTATGTCTAACATATAGAGGAGTGAACCCTCCAAAAAAGATGAACCGGCATAACCTCCAACATCAAAAACATCATAGAAGATGCATGTGAACTCTGTTTTCGATGAACTCAAGCTTGTCATGAAGATGACCAAGCTCTAAAACTCACAAAGAGAAACACCAAACAAGAACCAAGAAATATGATGCAAGGATGCAATGGTTTGAGCTCTCTACGAACGATACGATCAAGCTACTCATCAAGAGCCCCCCTTGATAGTACGGCAACTGATCCTATAACCCAGTCTCTCAACTACCACCATGAGACTGGTAAAACATAAACCTATCAAGGGCAAACCTTTGCCTTGCACATAATCCACTTGAGCTAGATGATGACGATCTTGTCCTCCTCAAGATGGACCACCTTTCTTGATTGTGTTGGGTCGATGAAGACCAGTTGATTGCTTCCCCATAAACCACTATTGGTGAGCCACTCTTCCGCACATCTTCACAAGTCCATTGACACCACAATGGATGGCAAGCTTCAAGGATGATCTCTTCGTGATGCTCCACTTGAACTTGCACACCGCAATCTTGATGACGATCACCACTTGATGTCATGCTCTCCATGGGTTGTATGATATCTTCCTCTTGGCGCAAGCCCATGGACACATACCTAACCCCACATAGAACTCTCACATAGACCACGGGTTAGTACACAAAGCGTAATGGACAATGCTTACCATACCATGGGATCATTTGATCCCTCTCGATACATCTTCTACGCTTTGTGAGTTGATCAACTTGATTCACTCTTGACTTAGTCTTGATCAACCTTGAGTCTTTCCAACTCTCTTCATTTGGATGATGCCTTGAAGGTAAACATGAATGATCACACAATCTTCTTCTTCAAGACATGCTTGCAATAAGCTCAACTCTCACATGACCAATCTTTTCATAATTCCTTGAATAGCACCTTGGCCAACACATAAACTCCTTGAAACCAACACATGGACTTCAAGACAAACCTATGGACAAATCCTTCAAATATAACTCAATGCAACTATTAGTCCATAGAGATGTCATCAATTACCAAAACCACACATGTGGGCACCGCATGTCCTTTCACTAATATAACCTGCAGGACGTCTATCGAAGAGAGGGACTAGCAGGCTAACTAAGCTCATTCTCGCCTATCAGATTGGTAGTTACTTTGATGTGATGTAGATTCGCTTCTTCAAACTTAGGATAATATTTTAGACTTAATAGATAACATTAAAATAGTTAGTACTATATTTAATATTGGGGCCCTTCTCCTCTTGCGGCCCAGGCGGTCGACCTCTTTGCCCGGCCTATGGGTCGGCCATGTCCATCTGCATGACCGTGGAGGGCCGGGTGTAACGCCCCGAGACCGATGCGCCAGGTGTCCTCCAGTTATTCGCCATCGTTGCCACGTCATTTTCTTGCGTGTTGCACTTTTCCATGTCATCATCTGCATTTCATCTGCATGTTTTTCAAAACTTGCATCCGATCGGGTTCCCCCGGTTCTCTCTGTTGTCCGTTCTGAGCCCAACCACACTCGCACGCGCCCGTTGCACCTCCCAATTCTTGGTTTGTGAGCCGCCGAAAAACATTCTCGGAATGGGCTGAGATTTGCCGAGTGGTCTTGGTATATCACCGGTAGACCGCCTGTCAAATTTCGTTCCATTTGGAGGTCGTTTGATGCCCCAACGGTTAACCGAGTTAACCGAAACCCCCTACTCTTTGCAGCCCAGCACCCCTCCAAAACATCCCACTAGCCCATCTAACTCCCCTTCATGCTCTCCGTCGTTGGATCATGATCGTGTGGGCGAAAACGCACCTCATTTGGACTCTCCTAGCTCCCTCTACCTATAAATAGGCCCTCCCCCTCCATTTTTCGCGGACGAAACCCTAGCCTAACTCCTCTCCGCCGCCGGACATGTCCGCCCGGTGACCGGACGCGTCCACCCGCCGCCCCGAGCCAACCAGAAGCGCCACGTGTCCCCGCCGCCGTCGTCTCCATCGTGCGCTGCCTTGGCCCGCTCGCCCAGCGCTGCCCGCCTGAAACCCATCCGCGCGCGCCAGCCAGCGCCTTGCCGGGGTCGCGCCCCTTGGCGTCGCCCATCAAGCCTCCCGCCGCCTCCAGCGCCCACCGCCCGCGACGCCCTCGCCCTCCGCGCGCCCCGCCGCCGTGCTAGCTTCGCCGCCGGCCTCCGCGTCTCGCCTCGTCACCGGCGAGCCTCTCCGGCCCGGATCCGGCGGGATCCAGCCGAGACCGCCCTGAGCCGCCGCCCCGGACCTCGGATTCGTGCGGGGATGGTGCCTCGTGCCCGGTCCCGTCCTTCCCTCACCGACCTCGACCTCCTCCGCTCGCCGGAGTTCGCCGGAGCTCCACCGCCCCGGATCGGGACCAGATCCACCAAGGCGACGATCCAAATGCCGCGCCTCAACCTGCACCGCTCCGTCCTGGGATCTCCTCGTCCAACTTCTCGCGAGGTCGATTTCGCCCAAGTCCCTGAGTTTTCATGATATGTGTGCATCTTTGCCATGTCATAACTCTGTGTGTGTTGCTCCATTTTGCGTGCATAATATGTCAAAATGTTCATCTCAGGGTGCTCTTCATGGTGGTCTGGTTTGCATGCATGTTCCTGTTCATATTGATGCCTTAATCTTCATTGCAAAACTGCTAAGTGATATAAACTGCTAGAATCTACTGATTGTTAACATCATGTATGCATCTTGTGAGTGGTGTAACTTTGTCCATGTTGATCCTATGATGATGATCTTGATATGCACATGTTCTGCTATTCATGCTCTACATGTTGGTGTGGTTAATCTCTGTTGCAAAAGTGCATGTTGATGTTAACTGCTGAAAACTGTTGTAACTTGCCTATTTGGCTTTTTTATATCTTTTTGTGTGATTTTCTTTTGAGCAACATGTCTACATGTTTTAGGAGCATATTTATGCCATCTTTACAGTGTCGCAATCTATGTATTTTGATATGCCCTTTAGTGAGTGCATCAATGCTCATGAAGTGGGCTACTTGTTGTTAATGTTCTGTCAAGTCTGTTTCTGTCATATCATGTTGCTATGTTTGCTTGACGCTACCAAATAATCCATGCATATTCTGGAGATGCTTATTTGACATATTTTGTTGTCTATGTTATGCTCTATCATTCGATGCCTTTTAATGTCCTATATATATCCTGTAGCATATGTTTTCATTAACATGAACATGCCTACATGTTGTTCCAGATTTCTGTTAACTTCATGATGCCTTGTTGTGAGCTTGTTATTGATTTATCTATGCCTATTCTGGAGATGCTTCAATTACATGTTTTGAGTTATGCTATGATTGATTTTTCCAGATGTCAAGTTTTATAATTTTGGATGTCATTTGACCTCTGTTTCATGCTTGCAAACATGCCATGATAATGTTGTTGTTTTACACTTGCTGAAACTGTTTCAACATTCAAACTTGTCTTATTAGTTCCCACTAATCCATGAGCCTTATGTATATGATGCCATGATGTCATTTTCTCTTTGTTATGTGTAGTTTGATTCCATGCCCTTGGTTCCTAGGTATAGTTGTTGTAGCATATTTGTTTCATGCCACAACATGCCATCATATTAACTCTGCTCATGCATATGCTCGTGTGTTATAAAGTTGCTTTTTGCATTGATCCTATTGGTTTAATCTTGATGCCTATGAACCTGAACCATAATGATATTGGAAGTATGTTATATGTACATGAAGTGCATGTCAATTTTGTTCTCATATGGTTCCTGTAGCATGTTGTTTTGATGATTGCAAAGTGCCTAGCTGTTTTGGTCAGTTTGTCCTTTAAACTAGTTTGGAGTGTATGTGTTGCACCGTTGCTCCGATTTGGGCATGCTCTATATGAAACTTGCTTAGAATTGCATGTAGTTTCATCATGTCATGTTGAATCCTTGTTTGAGAGTGTTTGCTTAATGTTTGAATGCATTATTCATCAATGCCATGTTTGACTTGTTTTGCTCATATCTTCTAGGCCGTAGCTCCGAACTAAATGAATTTTATATGTAACTTGACTAGAATTTCATGTAGATCATCTTGGTGCATCTTAACTTTCTGTTTAAGAACTTGAATATAAGGTTTATTCAGATCTAGACCAATTTCGAAATTTGCATATGAGGGCTTACCGGATTTGTTATATGTTGTTTCCGGCCTCATTTAAACTTGCTTTGAAGTGTTGTTCTTGTTTGCATCATCTCTTGCCATGAGTAGCATTATATAGCCTTTGTCATGCATCATGCTTGGTTGTGCATCATGCCATGTTTATGTGTTGTGTGTTTATCATGTTGTTTGCTTCTTTTCGGTTGTGCTTCTTCTCGATAGTTCATGTTTCGTTGCGACCGTGAGGATTCGTTCGACTACGCTTGGTTCATCTTCGTCCGTTCGCCTTCTTCATGGACTCGTTCTTATTCCTAGTGGGATTTCAGGCAAGATGACCGTTACCCTGGATCTCACTACTATCATTGCTATGCTAGTTGCTTCGTTCTATCACTATGCTGCACTACCTATCACTTGTTTATCAAGCCTCCCAAATTGCCATGCCAGCCTCTAACCTTTTCGCCCTTCCTAGTGAACCGTTGTTTGGCTATGTTATCGCTTTTGCTCAGCCCCTCTTATAGCGTTGTTAGTTGCAGGTGAAGTTGAAGATGGCTCCAAGTTGGAACATGATTATGTCGGGATATCATAATATCTCTTATTTTAATTAATGCATCTATATACTTGGTAAAGGGTGGAAGGCTCGGCCTTATGCATGGTGTTTTGTTCCACTCTTGTCGCCTTAGTTTCCGTCATATCGGTGTTATGTTCCTTGATTTTGCGTTACTTACGCGGCTGGGTTTATGGGAACCCCTTGACAATTCGCTTTGAATAAAACTCCTCCGGCAAGGCCCAACCTTGGTTTTACATTTGCCTAACAACCTATAACCTTTCCCTCTGGAGTAATTAACCCGAGGGTCATCTTTATTTTAAACCCCGGCCAGTGCTTCTATAAGTGTTGGTCCGAACCGAGCAGCCTGCAGGGCCAACCTCGGGGAAACTTGAGGGCTGGATTTACTCGTAGCTTGTCTCATCCGTTGTGCCCCAAGAACGAGATATGTGCAGATCCTATCGGGATTTGTCGGCACATCCGGACGGTCTTGCTGGTCTTGTTTTACCATTGCCAAAATGTCTTGTAACCAGGATTCTGAGACTGATCGGGTCTTCCCGGGAGAAGGAATATCCTTCGTTGGTCGTGAGAGCTTATAATGGGCTAAGTTGGGACACCCCTGCAGGGTATAAACTTTCGAGAGCCGTGCCCGCGGTTATGTGGCAGATGGGAATTTGTTAATATCCGGTTGTAGAGAACTTGACACTTGACTTAACTAAAATGCATCAACCGCGTGTGTAGCCGTGATGGTCTCTTCTCGGCGGAGTCCGGGAAGTGAACACGGTTTGGGTTATGTTTGGACGTAAGTAGTTTCAGGATCACTTCTTGATCATTACTAGTTTGCGACCGTTTGTGTAGCTTCTCATCTTATTCTTGTATTCTTAAGTTAGCCACCATATCATGCTTAGTCGATGCTGCAACCTCACCACTATCCATTCCTTGCCCATTAATCTTTGCTAGTCTTGATACCCATGGTAATGGGATTGCTGAGTCCTCGTGGCTCACAGATTACTACAACAACAGTTGCAGGTATAGGTAATGCGATGATCATGACGTGACAGCGATGCTTTCTTGTTTTGGAGTTCTTCTTCTGCTTCTTCTTCATTCAGGGGATAGGTTCCAGGTCGGCAGCCTGGGCTAGCAGGGTGGATGTCGTTGGAGTTTCTGTTTGTGTTTCATCCGTAGACGGATGTTGCTCTTATGTATGAGGTTATTGTATTCATGTGACATTGTATGACTCTTGTATATATCCCCAACTATTATGTAATGGCACGCTGTAATGATATCCACCTGGCAAAAGCATCTCCAATATGCGCTTCTATCCTTGGTGGGACCTTCGAGTTCCTTTAGGATAGGGTCGCATATTTGGCGTGACACCGGGTCTGGCTTGTGTTCATCATACTCGCCATCTCCTATCTCCTCGTCGTGGGCACTTTATTGGTTGTGGAGGGAAGGTATCTCATCATCGTGGGCACTTTATTGGTCGTGTAGGAAATGAAGGTAAGGCGTGCTTGGCTGAAGTTCGTGCATGCCTTCACGTGGACCGTCATGCTTTCCTAGCTCAGAGCTTGCTACTGAGAGGAGTTATCATCCATTGTATATGCAGTATCTCCTAGCACTTTTTTGTATACCTCTTTGAGACCATTGAGCTATATATATTCATTTAGAGGCCCTATGTATGTTGAACTCTAGTAATTGTCGAATTTCTATTATGGATTTGAGGAAACTGAGACAATATATCTATGTAGAGGCTCTATTTATGTCGAACTCTAGTGGGAATTGCTCGAAGAAATGAGATTTCTCATGTCGCCTCTTTGAAATCTTTGTCATCCACATTAAATTCAAATTTATATGTAAATATGACATAGATGGCAATTTCTTAGTAATATTTACATTATTGTGGTAATATTGCAATGTTACCTTTTCATCGTTGTAGAAACCCACTTCATATGCACTGTCATGACCACCTTGCTAGATAATGTGGACAATTTGCTTATCTTGTGTGATGCACCGTACATGAAGAAAAAATTCTCTTTCCATAGATTTGACTGCACTCACAATCATGCTTTGGACATGCCATGTTTAGAATATTATCCAATTTCTCCTTTTGTTGCTTTGAGCATGATGAGCAATTTGTCTTCTCATTGTCTTTCTTAATAATGTTCTAATTTTTTTCATGAGGAAACTGGGTTTCCTCATACTCCCTCCCTCTTATATTTCATTACGGAGGGAGTAAATGATAAGGGGATTTGGACTCATTTTATGTGTTGCATGATTCCCATATTTGTGTGTACATTGATACGAATGTGATGCATTTTAATGTTGATGCATACACTTCCTACACTTTACATCCCCGTTGTGTTGAGCATAACAATTATCATTGCATTATGGACAGTGTATTCTTAGATTGTGCATCAAATATATTTAAGCATTGCATATCTTGCATTAACTCTCATGTGTATATACATATCATGATGGACAGTGGCGGAGCCAGGATTGGCTGACGCCCCAGGCGAGAAAGCAAGGGCTAAAAACTACCAAAAAAACTCCAGTTTGAAATCGCTCGATGATATTTGATTCTTTAATATTAACAAATACATCTCGCTCAATGTAACATACCCTTCTATGATTCATTCAATCATCATCCATCTAATAGTTCCCGTGGTTCCAACTTGACAAAAAGAATTCAATGTCATGTTCCTTTTACTCATCTTGTCTTCCTGTAACATTATATAGAAACAAATTACTAAATGTCAAAATTAGTTTCCCCATCTAATAAGTATCTAACAAACAGTGGTATCAAGTAACAACGGTGTCATCTAGCAACTGACAAAATTCATCATCAAACAATAGCATCTACAAACAAAAATTGGGGGTTTGGAAATTGGATGAGCTACGATACATTTGCTCTTGCCGGCTTGCTGTAGTCTGTTGAGGAAAGAGGCGCCTCCTGAGAAGGGCCATCTCGCCGGCAGATTGCCGGGGTCGCTGCCTCTCCGGACAGGGTAGCAGCCCACAACGGAGGTAATTGAAGAGGATTGAAGGGGGGCCGGCAGCTGTATAGGTAGCAGAGGCACAGAAGGGGACTGGGGGCGGGCTGGATAGGCAGCACGACAACGGCAGGCGGCGCCGGCGGGCGGAGACGCAGCCACCGGCCACGCCTAGGGATAGACAAGTTGGGGGAATTGCAGCGGACAGGTTCGTCCAAAACTCCAAATCCTGATCGTGAGTAGCGCACGCACAACCAACGAAAAGGCACTGGCCTGGGCGGTTGAGCCAGTTGGCCTGGGCGCCAGGGATTAGTGTGGGCTGCGCCCCAGGCCAAAAAAAATTTCGTATATATGGTCCAAGAAAATTTTCCACGCCCCAGGCAATGGCCTGGGCTGCCTGGGGCCCAGATCCGCCCATGCATATACATATGGCTATATGTATAGGTCGGTGCAGTTTCTGTAGCAGATGCATGTAAAGAGGTTGTCACAATGGTCGTTGTCGAAGCCCTCGGCCCTGCAGGGCCTGTTGCACCTGCCCCTCCGGATGCATGGCCTTCTGTCCCCGTTTTTTGTCACAATGGCCATTGTCGAAGCCCTCGTGCTATTTTACTTTTCGCAGCATTGCGTGAAGGAAATATGCCCTAGAGGCAATAATAAAGTTATTATTTATTTCCTTATATCATGATAAATGTTTATTATTCATGCTAGAATTGTATTAACCGGAAACATAATACATGTGTGAATACATAGACAAACAGAGTGTCACTAGTATGCCTCTACTTAACTAGCTCGTTAATCAAAGATGGTTATGTTTCCTAACCATAGACATGAGTTGTCATTTGATTAACGGGATCACATCATTAGGAGAATGATGTGATTGACATGACCCATTTCATTAGCTTAGCACTTGATCGTTTTAGTATGTTGCTTATGCTATCTTCATGACTTATACAAAGTTCCTGCAACTATGAGATTATGCAACTCCGTTTACGGAGGAACACTTTGTGTGCTGCCAAACGTCTGGCGTAATCGGGTGATTATAAAGGCACTCTACAAGTGTCTCCGAAAGTATATGTTGAGTTGGCATGAATCAAGATTAGGATTTGTCACTCCGATTGTCGGAGAGGTATCTCTAGGCCTTCTCGGTAATACACATCACATAAGCCTTGCAAGCATTGCAACTAATGAGTTAGTTGTGAGATGATGTATTACGGAACGAGTAAAGAGACTTTCCGGTAACGAGATTAAACTAGGTATTGGATACCGACGATCGAATCTCGGGTAAGTAACATACCGATGACAAAGGAACAACGTATGTTGTTATGCGGTTTGACCGATAAAGATCTTCGTAGAATATGTAGGAACCAATATGAGCATCCAGGTTCCGCTATTGGTTATTGACCGAGAATGGTTCTAGGTCATGTCTACATAGTTCTCGAACCGTAGGGTCCATGCACGCTTAAGGTTTCAATGACGGTTATTATGAGTTTATGTATTTTGATGTACCAAGGAGTTCGAGTCCCGGATGTGATCACGGACATGACGAGGAGTCTCGAAATGGTCGAGACATAAAGATTGATATATTGGATGGTTATATTCGGACACGGAAAGGTTCGGAAGTTTCGGAGAAAACCGGAGTGCCGAGGGGTTACGGAACCCCGGGAAGTTATGGGCCTTATTGGGCCAAGAGGGAGAGAGGGGCTGCACCAGGAGGTGGTGCGCCCCCCTCCATGGGGAGTCCGAATTGGACTAGGAGGGGGGCGCAGCCCCCTTCCCTCTCCTCTCCTCTCTTTCCTTCCCCTTCCTCTTCCTAGTAGGACTAGGAAAGGGAGTCCTACTCCTACTAGGAGGAGGACTCCCCCCTTGGTGCGCCCCAAGGCTGGCCGCCCTCCCCTTGCTCCTTTATATCTGGGGCAGGGGCACCCTAGAACACACAAGTTGATCTTCGTGATCGTTCCTTAGCGTGTCGGTGCCCCCTCCACCATATTCCACCTCGGTCATATTGTAGCGGTGCTTAGGCGAAGCCTGCGACGATTGAACATCAAGATCGTCCTGCCGCCGTCGTCGTCTTGTGGAACTCCTCCCCGACGCTTTGCTAGATCGGGCCCGGGATCGTCATCGAGCTGAGCGTGTGCTAAGAACTCGGAGGTGCGGAGTAACGGTGCTTGGATCGGTCGGATCGTGAAGGCGTCGACTACATCAACAGCGTTAATATAACGCTTCGCTTTCGGTCTCACGAGTGCGTGGGCGGACCTCTCCCTCTCGTTGCTATGCCATCACCATGGTCTTGCGTGATCGTAGGAAAATTTTTGAAATTACTACGTTACCCAACAAAGGCATCGAGCCAGGTTTTATGCGTTGATGTCATATGCACGAGTAGAACACAAGTGAGTTGTGGGCGATACAAGTCATACTACCTACCAGCATGTCATACTTTGGTTCAGCGGTATTGTGAGATGAAGCGGCCGGACCGACATTACGCGTGCGCTTACGCGAGACTGGTTTCACCGCTGTGAGCACTCGTTGCTTAAAGGTGACCGGCGGGTGTCTGTCTCTCTCACTTTAGTTGAACCGAGTGTGCTACGCCCGGTCCTTGAGAAGGTTAAAGCGGAGTCTATTTGACGAAGTATCGTTGTGGTTTTGATGCGTGGTAAGAACGGTTCTTGCTCAGCCCGTAGCAGCCACGTAAAACTTGCAACAACAAAGTAGAGGACGTCTAACTTGTTTTTGCAGGCATGTTGTGATGTGATATGGTCAAGGCGTGATGCTATATTTTATTGTATGAGATGATCATGTTTTGTAACGAGTTATCGGCAATGGCGAGGAGCCATATGGTTGTCGCTTTATTGTATGAAATGCAACGCCATGTAATTGCTTTACTTTATCACTAAGCGGTAGCGATAGTCGTGGAAGCAATAGTTGGCGAGACAACAACGATGCTACGATGGAGATCAAGGTGTCGCGCGGTGGCGATGGTGATCATGGCGGTGCTTGGAGATGGAGATCACAAGCACAAGATGATGATGGCCATATCATATCACTTATATTGATTGCATGTGATGTTTATCCTTTATGCATCTTATCTTGCTTTGATTGACGGTAGCATTATAAGATGATCTCTCACTAAAATTATCAAGTAGTGTTCTCCCGAGTATGCACCGTTGCCAAAGTTAAATGTCGTGTCGAGACACCACGTGATGATCGGGTGTGATAAGCTCTCGTCCATCTACAACGGGTGCAAGCCAGTTTTGCACACGCAGAATACTCAGGTTATACTTGGCGAGCCTAGCATATACAGATATGGCCTCGGAACACGGAGACCGAAAGGTCGGCGTGAATCATATAGCGATATGATCAACATAAGATGTTCACCATTGAAAACTACTCCATCTCACGTGATGATCGGTTATGGTTTAGTTGATTTGGATCACGTGATCACTTAGATAACTAGAGAGATGTCTGTCTAAGTGGGAGTTCTTAAGTAATATGATTAATTGAACTTAAATTTATCATGAACTTAGTACCTGATAGTATTTTGCTTGTCTATGTTTACTATAGATAGATGGCTCGTGTTGTTGTTCCGTTGAATTTTAATGCGTTCCTTGAGAAAGCAAAGTTGAAAGATGATGGTAGCAATTACACGGACTGGGTCCGTAACTTTGAGGATAATCCTCATTGCTGCACGTAAAAATTACGTCCCGGAAGCACCGCTGGGTGACGAACTGCTGCGAGATCTTGAGCGAGAAGTTGTGAGCGTCCCGCAAAGCGAGCTGATGACTACTCTATAGTTCGGTGTGCCATGCTTTACGGCTTAGAACCGGGTCTTCAACGACGTTTTGAGCGTCATGGAGCATATGAGATGTTCCAGAGTTGAAGTTGATATTTCAACAGAATGCCCGGATTGAGAGATATGAAGTCTCCAATAAGTTCTATAGCTGCAAGATGGAGGAGAATAGTTACGTCGGTGAGCACATACTCAAAATGTCCGGGTATTACAATCACTTGAATCAACTGGGAGTTAATCTTCCGGATGATTGTGTCATTGACAATTCTTCAATCACGCCACCAAGCTACAAAGGCTTCGTGATGAACTATAATATGCAAGGGTTAGTAAAGACTATGCTCGAGCTCTTCGCAATGCTAAAAGCTGCGGAGGTAGAAATCAGAAGGAGCATCAAGTGTTGATGGTCAATAAGACCACTAGTTTCAAGAAAAAGGCAAAGGGAAGAAGAAGGGAACTTCAAGAAGAACAGCAAACAAGTTGCTGATCCGGAGAAGAAACCCAAGTCTGGACCTAAACCTGAAACTGAGTGCTTCTCTCGCAAGCGGATCGGTCCTTTGGAAGCGGAACTGCTCCAAGTATTTGGCGGATAAGAAGGATGGCAAAGTGAACAAAGGTATATGTGATATACTTGTTATTGATGTGTACCTTACTAGAGCTCGCAGATAGTACACAGGTATTTGATCTGGTTACATTGCTAATATTTGCAACTCGAAGCAGAACTACGGATTAGCGAACACCGGCAAAGGACGAGGTGACGATGCGCGTGGGAAGCGGTTCCAAAGTCGATGTGATCGCAGATCGACACGCTACCTCTACATCTACCTTGGGATTAGTTTTAGACCTGAATAATTGTTATTTGGTGCCGCGTTGAGCATGAACATTATATCTGGATCTTGTTTGATGCGAGGCGGTTATTCATTTAAATCAGAGAATAATGGTTGTTCTATTTATATGAATAATATCTTTTATGGTCATGCACCCTTGAAGAGTGGTCTATTTTAATGAATCTCGATAGTAGTGATACACATATTCATAATGTTGAAACCAAAAGATGCAGAGTTGATAATGATAGTGCAACTTATTTGTGGCACTGCCGTTTAGGTCATATCGGTGTAAAACGCATGAAGAAACTCCATCTGATGGACTTTTGAGTCACTTGATTATGAATCACTTGGCACTTCGAACCGTGCCTCATGGGCAAGATGACTAAAACCCGTTCTCGGTACTATGGAGAGAGCAACAGATTTATTGGAAATCATACATACGGATGTATGTGGTCCAATGAATGTTGAAGCTCGTGGCGGATATCGTTATTTTCTCACCTTCACAGATGATTTGAGCAGATATGGGTATATCTACTTAATGAAACATAAGTCTAAAACATTTGAAAAGTTCAAAGAATTTCAGAGTGAAGTTGAAAATCATCGTAACAAGAAAATAAAATTTCTACGATCTGATCGTGGAGGAGAATATTTGAGTTCTGAGTTTGGTTTACATTTGAAAAATTGTGGAATAGTTTGCAACTCACGCCACCCGAACACCACAGAGAAATGGTGTGTCCGAGCGTCGTGTCGTACTTTACTAGATATGGTGCGATCTATGATGTCTATTTCGATTTACCGCTATCGTTTTGGGGTTATGCTTTAGAGGCGGCCGCATTCACGTTAAATAGGACACCGTCAAAATCCGTTGAGACGACGCCTTATGAACTATGGTTTAGCAAGAAACCAAAGTTGTCGCTTCGAAAGTTTGGGGTTGCGATGCTTATGTGAAGAAACTTCAACCTGATAAGCTTGAACCCAAATCGAAAATGTGTCTTCATAGGATACCCAAAGGAGACAATTGGGTACACCTTCTATCACAGATCCGAAGGCAAGACATTCGTTGCTAAAATGGATCCTTTCTAGAGAAGGAGTTTCTCTCGAAAGAAGTGAGTGGGAGGAAAGTGGAACTTGATGAGGTAATAGTACCAGCTCCCTTATTGGAAAGTAGTTAATCACGAAATCAGTTTACGTAACACCTACACCAGTTAGTGAGGAAGATAATGATGAAGATCATGAAACTTCAGATCAAGTTGTCACTTGAACTTCAGAGATCAACCAGAACAAAATCCGCACGAGTGGTACGGTAATCCTGTTCGGAAGTCATGCTACTAGATCATGATGAACCTCGAACTATGAAGAAGCGATGGTGAGCCCAGATTCATAAAATGGCTTGAAGCCATGAAATCTGAGATGGGATCCATGTATGAGAACAAAGTATGGACTTTGGTAGACTTGCCCGATGATCGGCAAGCTATTGAGAATAAATGGATCTTTAAGAAGAAGACTGACGATGGTAATATAACTGTCTACAAAGCTCGACTTGTTGCAAAAGGTTTTCGACAAGTTCAAGGGGTTGACTACGATGAGACTTTCTCACCAGTGGCGATGCTTAAGTCCGTCCGAATCATGTTAGCAATTGCCGCATTTTATGATTATGAAATTTGGCAAATGGATGTAAAACTGCATTCTTGAATGGATTTCTAGAAGAAGAGTTGTATATGATGCAACCAGAAGGTTTTGTTGATCCAAAGGGTGCTAACAAAGTGTGCAAGCTCCAACGATCAATTTATGGTGCAGTGCAAGCCTCTCGGAGTTGGAATAAGCGCTTTGATAGTGTGATCAAAGCATGTGGTTTTATCTGAGACTTTTGGAGAAGCTTGTATTTACAAGAAAGTGAGTGGGAGCTCTGTAGCATTTACGATATTATATGTGGACGACATATTGTTGATTGGAAATGATATAGAATTTCTGGATAGCATAAAAGGATACTTGAATAAAAGTTTTTCAATGAAAGACCTCGGTGAAGCTGCTTATATATTGGGCATCAAGATCTATAGAGATAGATCAAGGCGCTTAATAGGACTTTCACAAAGCACATACCTTGATAAAGTTTTGAAGAAGTTCAAAATGGATCGAGCAAAGAAAGGTTTTTACCTGTAGTACAAGGTGTAAAATTGAGTCGGACTCAATGTCCGACCACAGCAGAAGATAGAGAGAAATGAAAAATGTTCCTATGCTTCAGCCATAGGCTCTATCATGTATGCAATGCTGTGTACCAGACTGACGTATGCTTAGCTGTAAGCTTAGCAGGAAGGTACCAAAGTAATCGAGAGTGGATCATTTGGACAGCGGTCAAGAACATCTGAAATACCGAAAAGGACTAAGGATATGTTTCTAGTATATGGAGGTGACAAAGAGCTAGTCGTAAATGGTTACGTCGATGCAAGTTTTGACACTGATCCGGACGATTCTAAATCGCAAACCGGATCGTATTTTTATTAAGCGGTGGAGCTGTCGGTTGGTGCAGTTCTAAACAAAGCGTCGTGGCGGGATCTACATGTGAAGCGGAGTACATAGCTGCTTGGAAGCAGCAAATGAAGGAGTCTGGATGAAAGAGTTCATTTCCGATCTAGGTGTCATACCTAGTGCATCGGGACCAATGAAGATCTTCTGTGACAATCTTGGTGCAATTGCCTTGGCAAAGGAATCCAGATTTCACAAGAGGACCAAGCATATCAAAAGACGCTTCAATTCCATTCGGGACCAAGTCCAAGTGGGAGACATAGAGATTTGCAAAATACATACGGATCTGAATGTTGCGACCCGTTGACTAAGCCTCTTCCACGAGCAAAACATGATCAGCACCAAGACTCCATGGGTGTTAGAATCATTCTTGTGTAATCTAGATTATTGACTCTAGTGCAAGTGGGAGATGAAGGAAATATGCCCTAGAGGCAATAATAAAGTTATTATTTATTTCCTTATATCATGATAAATGTTTATTATTCATGCTAGAATTGTATTAACCGGAAACATAATACATGTGTGAATACATAGACAAGCAGTGTCACTAGTATGCCTCTACTTAACTAGCTCGTTAATCAAAGATGGTTATGTTTCCTAACCATAGACATGAGTTGTCATTTGATTAACGGGATCACATCATTAGGAGAATGATGTGATTGACATGACCCATTTCATTAGCTTAGCACTTGATCGTTTTAGTATGTTGCTTATGCTATCTTCATGACTTATACAAAGTTCCTGCAACTATGAGATTATGCAACTCCGTTTACGGAGGAACACTTTGTGTGCTGCCAAACGTCTAACGTAATCGGGTGATTATAAAGGCACTCTACAAGTGTCTCCGAAAGTATATGTTGAGTTGGCATGAATCAAGATTAGGATTTGTCACTCCGATTGTCGGAGAGGTATCTCTAGGCCTTCTCGGTAATACACATCACATAAGCCTTGCAAGCATTGCAACTAATGAGTTAGTTGTGAGATGATGTATTACGGAACGAGTAAAGAGACTTTCCGGTAACGAGATTAAACTAGGTATTGGATACCGACGATCGAATCTCGGGTAAGTAACATACCGATGACAAAGGGAACAACGTATGTTGTTATGCGGTTTGACCGATAAAGATCTTCGTAGAATATGTAGGAACCAATATGAGCATCCAGGTTCCGCTATTGGTTATTGACCGAGAATGGTTCTAGGTCATGTCTACATAGTTCTCGAACCGTAGGGTCCGCACGCTTAAGGTTTCAATGACGGTTATTATGAGTTTATGTATTTTGATGTACCAAAGGAGTTCGGAGTCCCGGATGTGATCACGGACATGACGAGGAGTCTCGAAATGGTCGAGACATAAAGATTGATATATTGGATGGTTATATTCGGACACGGAAAGGTTCGGAAGTTTCGGAGAAAACCGGAGTGCCGGAGGGTTACGGAACCCCGGGAAGTTATGGGCCTTATTGGGCCAAGAGGGAGAGAGGGCTGCACCAGGAGGTGGTGCCCCCCTCCATGGGGAGTCCGAATTGGACTAGGAGGCGCGCAGCCCCCTTCCCTCTCCCTCTCCTCTCTTTCCTTCCCCTTCCCTCTTCCTAGTAGGACTAGGAAAGGAGTCCTACTCCTACTAGGAGGAGGACTCCCCCCTCCTGGTGCGCCCCAAGGCTGGCGGCCCTTCCCTTGCTCCTTTATATCTCACGGGGCAGGGGGCACCCTAGAACACACAAGTTGATCTTCGTGATCGTTCCTTAGCCGTGTCGGTGCCCCCTCCACCATATTCCACCTCGGTCATATTGTAGCGGTGCTTAGGCGAAGCCTGCGGCGATTGAACATCAAGATCGTCCTGCGCCGTCGTCTTGTGGAACTCCTCCCGACGCTTTGTTGGATCGGGCCGGGGATCGTCATCGAGCTGAGCGTGTGCTAAGAACTCGGAGGTGCGAATAACGGTGCTTGGATCGGTCGGATCGTGAAGGCGTCGACTACATCAACAGCGTTAATATAACGCTTCGCTTTCGGTCTCACGAGTGCGTGGACGGACACTCTCCCCTCTCGTTGCTATGCCATCACCATGGTCTTGCGTGATCGTAGGAAATTTTTTGAAATTACTACGTTACCCAACATTGCGACCCCGTTTTTTCTGCATCCATCCACAGAGACAATACGAATTAACCATCAACTAAACTAATTTGAATCAGCCTGACCACGAGATGTTTTGGGAGATGGTCTTCCTATCAGATGATGGGACAAGCAGCATCACCAGCCATAGGCATGTGAAAGCCTTGCTGGTTCCCAGTGGTCCTTTAGCAGCGTTCTTCTGTATGATGCCATATCGAAGAGGTAATGTGTGTTTGTTTTTTTCTAAATGAAACCGATGGGTGTGTGAGTATATACATGATCTGTATTTATAGCAAAAGTATATGTCAATGTTGACTCGGTTATTTGGTGAGATATTAATGTGTATCATCAATGCTTATTCAAACATCTAGCTAGGCTTAATCCACTTCTAAACATGGTTGGTGCCTTATCCGAACGCCTAATTGTAGACATGATTGATTGCCTATGTCCTTTTTTTGGAGTTAAGATAACAATTAGTACAGAAACTTGTAGTGGTGGGAACAGAATCATACAAAAACTAAAAAACCCCACAAAAGTGGTCCTTTAACTCTCCTAACAGAACATTTTAGTCCATTTTGGTCAATTCTGCCGGTGCACCGTCTCCCGCCGCTATAAGAGCATCTCCAACCGCGCCCCCAACAAGGCCCCCCAGGCAATTTTTCGGCCGCCGGCGCCGAAAAATCACCCCAGTTGCGCCCCCAAAGGCCCAATTTTCGCCGGTTCGGGCCGAAATTGGCGCCGGCGGACCAACGCCGAACCCGGCGCGCTGGGGGGCGCTCGGCGCCGGCCGAATCATTTTTGGCGCGAAAGTTGGCGGGCCCTCCTTGGCAGCGACTCGGCTCTTCTCGCCGCTTCCTCGTCCTCATCGCCTCGATTCCCGCGGCGAATCAATGCCAAATATGCCGCGCCGGTCAGCCTCCTCCATTGATGCCTCACGGGCGGCGCAGTGAAGACTGGACGACGCGCGTCCGTCGCCTGCCACGCGTAACACGGCGGCCACGCATACCCGCGGCGCCTCCGCCTATATAACCTGCCCCCCCCAGGCGCCGGTGACGCACAGACTCCACACCGCCGACACCCCGTTCCTCCCCGTCCCTCCCTCTCCTCTCGTCGTTCCAGCTCAACCATGGCCGAGCGCTTCCCAGGCGACGGCGCGGCGGCGAACGGCTTCGGCCGCCGCCATCTTCACGAGGACGAAGCTCGGCTCCTCTTTGAGGCCGAGTACCCGGTCCCGCCGGACATGCGGGTGCCCGGGGCGTGCAGGATCAGCGCCGGCGGGGTCCCGGTGCCACCAATGCCCACCGGAGCAACGAAGCGTGCGGAGATCGCGCGTATCCGTGCCTCTCTGTCATGGGCAGCGAGGGAAGGCCCACGGTATGTCCCCGACAGCCCGCTATGGGAGCCCTACTCACTACAAAAAATACACTTCCGTGATGATACGTGTTTCTCACAGTAGGTCGCATTTTTTGTCATGCATGTACATCCATGACAATTTTATGACAGAATCAAGATAGTCATACATGTGCTATCGTAGAAGTGTTCCATGACATTACCAAAATTATCATCACGGAAGTGTCCACTTCCATGACGATAAATCGCGCGTCACAGAAGTGCTTTCGTCAAGGGTGACCAACACGTGGCATGCACCATAACGGAACGCCATTAAGCTATCGGGTCGGGTTTTGAATCCGATAACCCGTTAAAAGCCCCGACCAATGGGGATTTTCCACGTGTAAAATCATCATTGGCTGGAGGAAACACGTGTCGGCTCATCGTTGGGACAGATGTCATCCACTCATTGGACAGAAGGCGCCTATGATACGTCGACACGTGGCATGGCCCAACAGAGGCCCATTCCTGTGAAAAGGCCGGCCCGTTTGACTTGGTCAAAAGGTGGCGGGCCGGCCCATGGAAAGCCTGTTAACGGCATGTTCGCATATAGCCCATTTACAGCCCGCTAACCCAAGGCCCATTACGCCCTATCCGGATTAGGCCCAGTAGCGTCATCTGGGCCATCCAATATGATTCTAGCCCGTTTTCACCTCTGGCCCATGAATGGCCCATGACGTCTTTTGGCCCATATGAGGCCCTTTGTAACTCTTGGCCTATCAACGGCCCGTGGTGAAATTGGCCCGTGATGAACAGTGTATCACTTTACACCCATTAACGGCCTGTGGTGAAACTGGCCCGTAATGAACAGCGTATCACCTTATACCCATTAACGGCCTGTTATTCCGTTGGGCCGTTTCCAGCCCATGTTATCTTTCGGCCTTCTCAGAGCCCATTTATTCTTGGGCTCATTTCCAGCATTCGTTTACTTACGGCCCGTTCTTGTCATTTTTTGCTTGTGGGCCAAATTCAGCATGTGGTTCTGATTGGCCCGTTTGTGGTCCGTTATCGTTGGGCGTTTTCATAGTGTCATCAACACGGCCTATTAACGATGGCCCGTTATGGTCGACCATGAGCGGACGATTCAACTCTAGCCGTTACGGCCATAATCTGATCTGTTTGGCCCATGTTTGTGTCGATCATCGACCCATATAAGGCCCATTGATGATCGCCCACGAAGGCCCATTGTTTCTGACGATGAAGGCCCACTATTTCTACGACCCGTAGGAGGCCCAGTGTCACTACAGTGAATATTAGCCCATGGTTATTGTGGCCTAGTTTTAAAAAATAGGTTATTGCAGCCACTAGCAAACCGCGAAAAAAGAACTGCAATGACTACAAGCAAATAAATAAACAAGACAACATGGAAATAAGTAAGCAAGCAACTAACGCTAGGATATCACGGATATTACACATATTACATCCACTGGGAATCAAAGTTCGCCACCAGTGCAAATATAGGGAACAAAGCAGCATATCATCTACACTGGTTGTCAAAGTTGGCGACCAGCGCAAATAATCGCCGCAGCAAAACAAATCCAGAACTGAAACCACTTCAGAAGATCTCAAGAAACAATATCCTGGGCACCCATAATGCTGGCAAGATGCTTAGCAAGCTTATTAACTTTCTCTTGTTTGGCGCTTAAATTCTCCGGTAACTTGTTGTTGCACCAGAAATATGCATCTGAATTCTGCGGGACTTCCTCGGTCCTTGACTTCTGTCGGCACATCTGATCGATGTCTTTCAACTTGAAGTTGAGACTCAAGAAGACGAACTGATTCAGCAACGAGTTGAAGAGCTTGTGCGGCATAGTGGCCATAACTCAAACACTACATCAAGACAGGACTTTTGGGTTCTCTCACTGTCGTCAAGATAGTTTTTATCAGCTTTCTTGGAGACCAACAGGGATGTCTCACTATCTTGAACCTTATTTGCATTACTTCCTTTACCATTGGATAACACAGTACTGTTCTCCAATATTTTGTTCGCATTCTAAAAGAGAAACAAGCAGACACATCACATGTTTACCATGTTGTATATGAAACTCATTTTGGTAAATGAGTTCAATAGTAAAGTGGACAGGATAACAACATGAAACAAACATATATCTATGTACCATGGTCATTTTATGGTCTATATCATTCTAGTTTTTGTTGCCAAATCAAGATAGAGACACAGTTCAAATAATATTTGTTCAAGACAAAGCAGAATAGATAGAATATAAGTGTGGGAAACTATAGAGCAATAACAACACTTGTAATGTGCATGACATGAGAACATAACTATTTATTCAATTGAAACTGAAATCAACATAGAGCAGGTTACAACAGCAAACCAGTTAAAGAAACATGTTTAAAACATACCTGTTGCGCCATTGGAGTTTCAATTCCATCCTTCAAATTTGAAAATAGTTGGTATGAGTAATTACAGTAATGCAAGAGCAAAGGAGTATGAACCATAGCTACAGAACCTGACCTGAGAACAAATCTTCTTCTCCTTTAAGCGTTGAGTTGGGATTCGGAGTGGTGGTCCTCGTGCTTTGGGCACTGCAGTTCCCTTACTAACTGCTCTTGTTTGGGTGCTCTGTGGTGGAGACGGTGTTGTGTCACCGGGCGGGTTACTATCTGCCGGGGTTGGGGTTAGAAGGGGTGTAGCTGGTTCTCTGTCCAACTGGCACTAGTAGAAAACAGGGCTTTCGTTCGGCCAGAAAAGAGCATTAATCCCGGTTGCATTTAACCGGGACTAATGTGAGCATTAGTCCCGTTCGGTAGCGAGGGCACCGTCTGAGCATTACTCCCCGTTCAAATGGGACCTTTAGTCCCGGTTGGTGCCACGAACTGGTACTAAAGGGTGTGATGCCCATTAGTACCGGTACTAAAGGGTGCGATGCCCATTAGTACCGGTTCATGGCACGAACCGATACTAAAGGTCAACCTTTAGTACGGTTAGTGCCACTAACCGGTACTAATGGGGTTGAGACTTTTAGTACCGGTTCGTCTACTGAACCGTACTAATGGTGCAATTTTCAAATCCTACCCCGTGTATCGCCTTTTCAGTTTTGTAAAAAGCAAAAGAAAATGATAAAAACTTCAAAAGTTAAAATCCTTCGAGATGTAGTTATGTTACCACATCTACTAGTTAGGAAAATTTAAAAACTTAAATTTGGACATGTTTTGCAAAAAGTGTAGGGAAAATGTAAAACGGCTATAACTTTTGCATGCGATGTCAGAAAAAAACGTATAATATATCAAAATGTTCAGCACGAAAATCCGCATCCGATTTTGACAGCCTACGACCTGTTTGCAAATTTAGTCAATATAAATGGTTCTAGCTGCAGTGACCGTACGATGTCCATCCAACAGCCGTTGTGCTTCTTCAACCTCTGGTCTTCTTGCTCCAGCCGCCCAAAGCAGCGCAGTCGTGCCTTTGCTCCTACCTCCGTGGCGGTTGTGCTGCCGTGAGGCCTCACCGCCCCCTACTACTCCCACCGCTGGCTAGGCCATCCCTCCACTCACCCACACCCCCTGTTATTCTGCGGCGACGGCAGCCTCACACCACAGCCGAACCAGTGAACCCTCGTACTCCTCTCCGTGTGGGCATCCACTGTCGTGTCTTCCCCGGCTCCGCGTCGTCCCCTTCCTAGGCCTCGCCGTCGTCCACCGCCGTGGTGCTCTCGGTGCGGCGTGGTCAACGTGGTCAAGGAACAACTTCCATCGGACGTGGACTGTACGTGGAGAGGCTGACAGCTGGGTCCACGGCTGCAGCAAGGAAGTGCCTCCTTATTACACGGAAAATAATGATTCCTCCACCTGACAGCAGGGACCCACCGGATGAGCCACCGTATTTCGCGAAAAACATTTCCCTCCTAACTGTTGGGACCCACCAGCTACACCTTCGCACGCAAGGAAGTGTGTCCGGGCAAAAAAAAAACGATTCGCCCCGCTCATTGTGATACGTCTCTGTCTTATCTACTTTTCCAAACACTTTTGCCCTTGTTTTGGACTCTAGCATGTATGATTTAAATGGAACTAATCCGGACTGGCGCTGTTTTCAGCAGAATTGCCATGATGTTGGTTTATGTGCAGAAAACAAAAGTTCTCGGAATGACCTGAAACTCCACGGAATATCTTAGAATAAATAATAAAAAATCCTCGCCAAAGATGAAGACCAGGGGGCCCACACCCTATCCACGAGGGTGGGGGTGCCCCCCCTAGGCGCGCCCCCTACCTCGTGGGCCCCCTGGAGACCCTCCGACGCCAACTCCAACTCCATATGTTGGCTTTCGGGGAGAAAAAAAATCAAAGAGAAGAAATCATCGCGTTTTACGATACGGAGCCGCTGCCAAGCCCTAATCTCTGTTGGGAGGGCTGATCTAGAGTCCGTTCGGGGATCCGGAGAGGGGGATTCATCGCCGTCGTCATCATGAACCATCCTCCATCACCAATTTCATGATGCTCACCGCCGTGCATGAGTAATTCCATCGTAGGCTTGCTGGACGGTGATGGGTTGGATGAGATTTATCATGTAATCGGGTTAGTTTTGTTAGGGTTTGATCCCTAGTATCCACTATGTTCTGAGATTGATGTTGCTATGACTTTGCTATGCTTAATGCTTGTCACTAGCGCCCGAGTGCCATGATTTCAGATCTGAACCTATTATGTTTTCATGAATATATGTGAGTTCTTGATCCTATCTTGCAAGTCTATAGTCACCTATTATGTGTTATGATCCGACAACCCTGAAGTGACAATAATCGGGATACTTCTCGGTGATGACCATAGTTTGAGGAGTTCATGTATTCACTATGTGCTAATGCTTTGTTCCGGTTCTCTATTAAAAGGAGGCCTTAATATCCCTTAGTTTCCAATAGGACCCGCTGCCACGGGAGGGTAGGATAAAAGATGTCATGCAAGTTCTTTTCCATAAGCACGTATGACTATATTCGAATACATGCCTACATTACATTGATGAATTGGAGCTAGTTCTGTGTCACCCTATGTTATGACTGTTACATGACGAACCGCATCCGGCATAATTATCCATCACTGATCCGGTGCCTACGAGCTTTCCATATACTGGTTCTCGCTTGTTTACTTTTCCGTTGCTATTTTTACAATCACTACAAAATACCAAAAACATTACTTTTCTGTCTTTACTTTTGTTACCGTTACCACCACTATCATATTACTTTGCTACTAAACACTTTGCTGCAGATACTAAGTTTCCAGGTGTGGTTGAATTGACAACTCAGCTGCTAATACTTGAGAATATTCTTTGGCTCCCCTTGTGTCGAATCAATAAATTTGGGTTGAATACTCTACCCACAAAAACTGTTGCGATCCCCTATACTTGTGGGTTATCAAGACCTTTTTCTGGCGCCGTTGCCGGGGAGCATAGCTCTATTCTTTGAGTCACTTGGGATTTATATCTGCTGGACACTATGAAGAACTTGAAAGACGCTAAGACAACAATTTATCCCTCAACTATGAGGGGAGGTAAGGAACAGCCATCTAGCTCGCACTTGATTCACCTTCATTATGAGTAAGCTAGCGACACCTAAACCTGCTTCGCTATTAGCTTACGATATGTCGCATGTTATTGATGATGCCACTACGCTATGCATGATACTTATGATGAAACTACTTCTATGCTTGATACTATTGTGCCCCTTGGTGAATTTCTTGATGAACAAATTTCTAGGTCGAGAGAAAGTGAAATTATTGAATCTGAATACGATGATGAAAGTGATGATGAAAATATGCTTGTTATTCCTAAGGGTTATGTTTTTGATATGGAATCTTCTGTAGCTATGTTTGCTTGTAAGGATAGATATGAACTTAAGAGGCTGCTAGTCAAATGGAACAAAGAATCTCTTAGAGATAGAATGAAACCTGACCCTGCTTTTGCTACTTCACCTATTTGTGTTCCCGATAAGGATTATTATGAATTCTCTGTTGATCCTGATATAATTACTTTGGTTGAATTTGATCCTTTTTATGGCTATGAATCTGAAACTGTTGTGGCACATCTTACTAAGTTAAATGATATAGCTGCCCTGTTTACTAATGATGAGAGATTGCGCTACTTTTATATACTCAAAATATTTCCGTTCTCATTAAAGGGTGATGCTAAGATATGGTTTAATTCTCTTGATCCTGGTTGTGTGCATAGTCCCCAGGATATGATTTATTACTTCTCTGCTAAATATTTACCTGCTCATAAGAAACAAGCTGCTCTGAGGGAAATATACTACTTCGTGCAAATTGAAGAAGAGAGTCTCCCACAAGCTTGGGGGAGGCTTCTCAAGTTACTTAATGCTTTGCTTGATCATCCTCTTAAGAAACCTGAAATACTTGATATCTTTTATAATGGACTAACCGATGCTTCCAGAGATTACCTGGATAGTTGTGCTGGTTCTCTTTTCAGGGAAAGAACACCGGATGAAGCTGAAATTCTATTGAATAATATGTTGACAAATGAAAATAATTGGGCACCTCCTGAGCCAGCTCCTGCTCCAATTGCTGAGCCTATTCCTAAACCAACTCTGAAGAAGAGAGGTGTTCTATTTCTCAGTCCTGAAGATATGCAAGAGGCAAAGAAATCTATGAAAGAAAAAGGTATTAAAGCTGAAGATGTTAAGAATTTACCTCCTATTGAAGAAATACATGGTCTTAATATGCCGCTTGTTGAAGAAGTATATGGTCTCAATTCTTTATTCACTGAAGAACCTCCTGATCCCGATATCCCGACACAGGTAGTAAAGGTAAATTCTCTCTATAGATATGATAAAGCTGAAGTCCCTCCTACTAAAATTGCTAGTCAGTGCTTGGATGAGTTTGATAACTTTATGTTTAAGCAAGACAACTTGAATGCTTATTTTGGTAGACAATTAAAACAAGATGCTTATATGATTAAATGCTTGGGTGATTATATGGCTAATATTAGAGGTGAACTTAAACTTGTTAGCAAACATGCTTCTATGGTTACCACTCAAGTAGAACAAGTACTTAAAGCTCAGAAAGAAGTGCTTGATGAAATGAATAGTAAGAAAAATGATTATGCTGTTAGAGTGGCTACTAGAACTGGTACAATGACTCAGGAACCTTTGTATCCTGAAGGCCACCCTAAGAGAATTGAGCAAGATTCTCAGAGAAATAATATTGATCTACCTAGTTCTTCTAAAAGGAAGAAAAAGAAAAATGATAGGACTTTGCAAACTTCTAGTGAACCTATTGCTGAACCACCTGAGAATCCAAATGATATCTCTATGTCTGATTATGAAACACAATCTGGTAATGAACATGAACCTAGTGAAAATGTTAATGATGATGTTCATGATGATGCTCAACCTAGTAATCATAATGATGTAGAAGTTGAACCTGCTGTTGATCTTGATCCCACAATCAAAGAATCAACGTTATGATAAAAGAGACTTTGTTGCTAGGAAACATGGTAAAGAAAGGGAACCATGGGTTCAGAAACACATGCCTTTTCCTCCGAAACCATCCAAGAAAAAGGATGATGAGGATTTTGAGCGCTTTGCTGAAATGATTAGACCTATCTTTTTGCGTATGCGATTAACTGATGTGCTCAAAACAAATCTGTAACATCCCAAATTTTGGAATGTTAATATAATTAATTGAATTGTTTGTTTGTTTGCTTGAGTGAATTAAACTTGAGTGAAATTTGAACCTTTTCAAAAACTTTTGAAAGAGAGGAATAAAATGACTTTCCCTTCTCCGTAAATTCAAATTCATCCTATTAAAATCAATGAGAGAAGATGACATGACTTCTTCAACTATAAAGAATTTGAGCGGAGTTTTGCAATTTAATTCTTTCAAATATTTGCACTTGCTTCTCTATTTTTCTTCCCGAGAAATACCCGAAAAATAAATTCTTGCAAGCAAGAAAGAGCGGAGAAAATGACCCTCCAAAATCAGGGCATTTTGAAAAT
Organism: Aegilops longissima; assembly: GCA_021605205.1. NCBI lineage: Eukaryota > Viridiplantae > Streptophyta > Magnoliopsida > Poales > Poaceae > Aegilops > Aegilops longissima. The sequence goes on from CM038681.1 coordinate 601,954,084, forward strand.
ATTTGAGCCAAGAAAACCAAAGTTTTATTTAAAATTATTTGCAAAAGAAATAAAGCCTTTAGGGATTTTCTGAAAAACATTTTTTTAAGTTTTTATTTTGGCCGTGGAATAATGCTCATCATCTACATTTTATTTTTCTGATAATTTTAGTATATAAAACTCTTTATTCGAATTGATTTGATTTCCTTTTTATTGTTTTAGTTTCCTAATTTTAAAAATAGGAATGGAATCGTTTTATTAGGAAAAACCTGCTGGCCCATTAAGCACTTTCCTATTCTAGCCCAACAAGAGATCATCTCCTTCCTCTGTTTCCTCTCACGTTACACAAGCTTTCCATATCCATGGAGACAGAATCTCCACCTTCCCGATCTCCCTCGTCTTTCCATCCCAGCGCCTCCCGAGACCGCCTATAAAACCCCTCCCTCTCCTCGTTCCATTTTCCCATCACCACGCCTCCCTGCCCGTAGCCTTCTCGCCACCGTCCTCCTTTTTCTGCCTAGAACGCTCACCAGAGCTCTTGGAACCTCCCCATCGCCCAGCGCCACCTCCCCAGCGCCGACCCCTCCTCCGCCACCCCACCCTCGCCGGCGACCTTCGCCCCCTCGCCGGAGCAGCCCTCCACATCGCCGTCTCCTTCCTGCCATCTCTGCCTCACGTACAGGTAACTCCGTTTTCGTTTTCAGATTTATTCCCGTAACAGATTTAGTTCCGTTCTTGTTTAGCTTATAACTTTTGATCTAGAAGTCCAATGATGCTGATTCTTTTTGAGTTGGATCACAATTTTCTTGTAGTTTCCAAATATATATAATTTGTCTATGTTTGGATTTATAAAAATTGAGTTAGATCAGATTTGAATTAAAGCTTGTTTTGCTTATTCCGGGAGTTTCATAATAGATTTTTATTTAATTCTTTTTGCTCCTAGTTGCTTAATGAAATATTTTCTGTTTAGTTAACATAAAACCATGATTAGGTGATGTTAAGAAATTTTTGTTATATAAAACTATTTTTGTTGTTATTTGAAGTAGGAAAACTTTGAGTTGTTTTTTCTTTAAGTTTTCCTTTGGGTTTTGCTTTGTTGGTTTTGGTGTGTTACTTTGTTATGTTATGTTATGCTATGTGTTTATTATAGTTATTGTTTGCCTCGGTAGAATTTCCGAGTGCGAAGATTGCTACTACGAAACCCTAGTTTTTCGAAGATCGTCAACAAGGCAAGTTCACTTTGACCATGCTTTCTTACCTATGTTTTATTGCATTTAGTGGCACCTTTGCAACCACCCCTCAGTAGTGTTATTGAAATTCTTGTAGTTGAGTAGTATGCATGAGGTAGGAACCCATCACCCTGTTACCAAGCCCGGGATGTTATTTTATTCTAATGCTACGCTGTAGTAGACGGGGTTTGGTATGAGTGTTTGAGAGTGGTGTGAAGAAGGAGGACTCTACGTCAATGACGACAATTCCAAGGTGGAATCTGCAAGGACTGCATCTTCAAGACCTCAAGACTTCAAGACTCGAGACAAGAATTCAATACACACTCTTGGGTGAAGGATTTGTGGGCACCTGGAGAAACCAGTGGTTGGCGGGATGCATGGAGAAGCGCCATGACATCTTGCGGAAAGCTTCACCCAGACTCAAAGAGACGGAAGAATACTTCACGCCCGGAAGCTTACCTGTGCAACCGCAAGTCATTATGGGCTCTGGCTTGGTTGACCTTAGTTGTGACTCTGGCTGGGACGGTGCTAGCAGATGTAGAACTACGGTAGGATTGGATGGGTACCGGACAGTGGTCAGAGGAACTCTTTGGAAGACCATGTTTCGGTCATCTTGTTCTCAAACACCACGAAGTGCGAGAACGTAAAGAGAGGATCGAATCTTGCGGGTAAAGTGTACAAACCTCTGCAGAGGGTATAAACCTAATCGATTAGCCGTGTCCCGATTCACGGACAATTTGAGCATCTGGACTTGGATCTATTTCAGAACTCTCAACACGGATTGATAACTTAATTGTGGGCAACTTATGATGATTTGGGCTATGAGACATCGGTTGGCGGAACCTGTCATGATAGAAAAACTCCATAGTACAGACTTCATTTATTCCTTTGATGTAGGGAAAATAAAATCAGCTTTTACATAAACAAAACTTAGATCTGAGCCATAAAGCCATACTGCATATAGTATAGTTTATCATCTGTTTTCTCTTATTGTGATCTTGCGGTACATTCAATGTAATTGACCTACACGGCTGCAACGTATCATGTTGCAGATATTTACTCGGCGAGTAAGAGTTACGATCTGAGGTTACGGTCTACACTCAACCTGCCGATGGCGTTGATGGGACTCCACACCGTTTGATTGTTTCCGCTGAGTATTATGAGGTATATATCATTTTATGTTATTTATACATGTGATTGCACTTTGATATATACATTGATGTAATGTGTGTGCCAGCATACTGATCCAGGGATGGCACAGATACACAGAGGCTTAACCGTCTGAGGTCGGGTCGCTACAAAATCCTTATGCTAAGTATATGAAGGATATCATTACCAATAAGAGAAAGATACCGGAAGCTGAAATTTCCACCATGCTTGCTAATTATACTTTTTAAGGGTGGAATACCAAAGAAACTTGGAGATCCAGGAGTACCCACTATACCATGCTCCATTAAAAGAAATTATGTTAAAACTGCTTTATGTGATCTTGGAGCCGGTCTTAGTGTTATGCCTCTTTCTTTATATCGTAGACTTGACTTGAATAAGTTGACACCTACTGAAATATCTTTGCAAATGTCTGATAAATCAACTGCTATACCTCTCGGTATTTGTGAGGATGTGCCTGTTGTGGTTGCAAACGTTACTATTTTAACGGACTTTGTTATTCTTGATATTCCCGAGGATGATAGTATGTCTATTATTCTTGGAAGACCTTTTCTTAATACTGCAGGGGCTGTTATTGATTGCAACAAAGGCAATGTCACTTTTCATGTTAATGGTAATGAGCACACGGTACACTTTCCGAGGAACAACCTCAAGTTTATAGTATCAACTCTATTAGAAAAATTCCATCGATTATATTTGGAGGTTTTGAATTTCCTCTCCCAACTGTCAAGAAGAAATATGATATACTTATTATAGGGGATGTGCATATCCCCGTTGAGGTAACTTAGTGTTATTAGAAATTTCTCCGGTTCCATGTTATTCGGAATGAGTTTGTTAACAAGACTTGATCAACCTTGTTAGTGGATTCCTTTTGATGAGCATGAGATGGATGAAACTAGAAGCACAACCTTCTGTATCCTCTTTATATTTTCTGTTATTTAGTAGAAATAAAGTAAAATAGTATTTTTCTGTCTGTCTCCTGACTTATCCGTGCAATATAAAAATACCCCAAAAATAAAAGTCCTCAGAATGCCATGCATATTTAATATGATTTTTTCGGGAATATTTGACGATTTATAGTGCAAAAATCACTGCGGGGGGAGCTGCCACCTGGTCACGAGGGTGGAGGGTGCGCACCCTACCTCGTGGGCCCATGGTGGCCCTCCTCCACTTATCCCTGCACCCATCTTCATCCTCTGCCTCACACAAACCCGAAAAACCAACTCAAGCACGAGTTCCAGCCACTTTTGCTGCGATTTTCGATCTCCTTGCTCAAAGCACCTCTCGCAAAACTGCTTGGGGAGATTGTTCCTTGGTATGTGACTCCTCCATTGGTCCAATTAATTTTTTTTCTAGTGCTTTATTCTTTGCAAATTTGTGCTGCATAGGTGACCATGTTCTTGAGCTTGCATGTCAAATTTATATGGTTCCAAGTAGTTCTAATGCTTGATATAGGCTCTAGCCACTTGTGGGAGTATTTGCTATCAATTTTATTGAAGTTGGTTCACTTTTGTTTGAAGTTACTAAAAATTTCAGAAATTTTTCAGAGGAAACAATATGTTTAGGAAGATGTTCCAAGGTGGTTCTTCAAGGAAGCAAGGTCCCAGGCTTGCAATGTGTGATGCTGACGAAGAACCACCAAGAGACGCTCTTGTGAGGCCCTGTGAATGGCCTTCGGAAAATTTTATGGATCAAGCGGGAATCAAAGAAGAGTTTAGCGCATATTTGCGTAATGCCGGTCTTGAGGACTTTGAAGCTGACAAATGTCCCCAGTAGAAATATCTCACAAGTTCATTTGTGAGGAGGTTTGAGTTTTCATCTTCGCGTAATTCTCCTTCAGTCATGTTTGACCTTTATGACAAATCTTATACCATGGACTTAGAGGATTTCACTTTTGCTTGCAAACTTCCATCTTGGGGTAGCGTCAGGGATCCCCCTAAATCTGAATTTAGAGACTTTCTTTCTAGAATAACTGTGGGGGAATCTAGAGATATAACACAAGCCACTATAGGGAGCGTTCACTTTCCTGCGATACATTATTTTGCTCTCTTCATAGGTAGATGCATAAATGCTAAGGATGAAGCATGTCACATGTGTGCCCCTGATCTCAGCATTCTCAGAAGTGTTGTGTTAGGAGACCAAGCTTATCATATGGGAGCCATTGTAGCTCGTAGGTTGCATCATAATAGACATAACAGAGATTTATTTGGAGGAATTTATGCAACCCGTTTAGCTAATTTTCTTGAGATAGACATTCGTGAGGGTGATATGGAGTTACCCCCTACTTATTTAGATTTTGATTCTATGGTTTCCCACTAGTTTGTTGAGAGGACTGAACCACCTCTCCAGTATCGACTAATCTTTAACAAACGGCATGTTGTCCATATTACTCTTCCTGCTCCTGCCTTCTTTGATTCTCAGACAAAAGGAAGATATATTATTACCAGAGAGGAGGCAGATGAGTACGAGAAAAGAGCGGAGGCGGCTCGACGCCACGCTGCAGCCCAGGAGGCGATAGCCGCTGCATCACAGTATGATCCCAACTATTCTTCATCGCAGTACGACCCTAGCTACACCTACGGGTATCCGCCAGGCCATTCCTGGCAATGAACCAGCTTAAGCCAAAAGCCTAAGCTTGGGGGAGTACGTATTTCTCACCGACCTTACATTTATGTTCACACACACTCATTGCTAGATGTCGGTGCTCATACTCTTTCACTGTAATATCCATGCTAGTTTATTTTCTTTTTCCTGCTTTATTCTTGTGTGTCTGTTAAACCTTAAGAAGAACAAAAAAATTAGTAGTAGTTTATTTCTTTGCTATAGTAATTAAAAAGAAAACCCTAAAATATTTCCCGTTCTTCTTTTGCTTGTTGGGATCTTTCCCGTGTAAATAGTTTTTATTTCTTTTATTTTCTTTTCTTTGGGGGTCAGTTGGAGAAGACCATGATTAAGTTGTTGAAGTGGCTCTTATATGCATCATTGTTGATTTAACTTAGAGCCCATATTGCCTTGTCTTCTCCTGTTTATTGAATGCTCGCAGATTCCAGCTTAGTCCAATGCACGTGCACCCTTATTATTATTCACATCGTTCGGTCGTGCAAGTGAAAGGCAATTATGATGATATATGATGGACTGACTAAGATGAGAAAATCTGGTATGAACTCGACCTCTTTTGTTTTTGTAAATATGATGAGTTCATCGTTCTTGATTCAGCTTATTATGAATAAACATGTTTGCAATGACAATTAGAGATCATAGTTTCGCGTGCCATGCTTGACTAGCTTTGAGTTATAATGGTTTACCTTGCGTGCCAACATGCTATTAAAATGGTTGTGATGTGGTATGATGGGGTGGTATCCTCCTTTGAATGATTTAAGTGACTTGACTTGGCACATGTTTACGCATGTAGTTGAAACAAATCAACATAGCCTTCACGATATTTATGTTCATGGTGGATTATATCCTACTCATGCTTGTATTCAATGTTTATTAATTTTAATGCATGTTCATGACTGTTGTCGCTCTCTAGTTGGTCGCTTCCCAGTCTTTTGCTAGCCTTCACTTGTACTAAGAGGGAATACTGCTTGTGCATTCAATCCCTTAAACCCCAAAGTTATTCCATATGAGTCCACCATACCTTCCTATATGCGGTATCTACCTGCCGTTCCAAGTAAATTTGTATGTGCCAAACTCTAAACCTTCAATAAATATTCTATTTTGCATGCTTGAATAGCTCATATATCAACTAGGGCTGCCCTTATCTTCCATGTTAGGCGGGTTATTCTCAAGAGGAGTGGACTCCGCTCCTCACTCACGAGAAAATGGCTGGTCCCCGGGATGCCCAGTCCCATGCTTTATGCAAACTAAATCAATATAATTGCAAACAAAACTCCCCCTGGGACTCGTTGAATGTTGGAGGCACTCGTTGTTTCGAGCAAGCCATGGATTGATGCTTGTGGAGGAGGGGGGTATAAACTTTACCATTCTGTTTGGGAACCGCCTATAATTTGTTTAGCATGGAAGATATCGTCATCTCTTAGTTGTTATGTTGACAATGAAAGTATGCCGCTCAAAATTTAATTTATCTCTATTTCAAAACCGAGCTCTGGCACCTCTACAAATCCCTGCTTCCCTCTTTGAAGGGCCTATCTATTTACTTTTATGTTGAGTCATCACCTTCTTATTAAAAGCACTAGCTGGAGAGCACAGCTGTCATTTGCATTCATTACTGTTAATTTATATCGGGTATGACTATGATTGGATCTCTTTTACCATGAAGTACAACGTCTAGTCAGTCCATGATCTTTGAAGGTGCTCTGCATTTATGTTTTGCGGTCTCAGAAAGGGCTAGCGAGATACCATCTTGTTATATCATATTATGATTATTTTGAGAAAGTGTTGTCATCCGAGATTTATTATTATAGCTTGCTAGCTGATTATGTTATTGATATGAGTAAACATGAGACCTAGGAGTTATTGCAAATGTGTTTAGTTATGATCTTTGCTGAAAACCTGAATGCTGGCTTGACATAGTTACAACAACAAGAGCAAACAGAATTTGTAAAAGTTTTTCTTTTTCTCTTTCAGTTTGTCAACTTAATTGCTTGAGGATAAGCAAGGGTTTAAGCTTGGGGGAGTTGATACGTCTCCGTCATATCTACTTTTCCAAACACTTTTGCCCTTGTTTTGGACTCTAACTTGTATGATTTAAATTGAACTAACCCGGACTGACGTTGTTTTCAGCAGAATTGCCATGATGTTGTTTTATGTGCAGAAAACAAAAGTTCTCGGAATGACCTGAAACTCCACGGAATATCTTAGAATAAATAATAAAAAATCCTCGCCAAAGATGAAGACCAGGGGGCCAACACCCTGTCCATGAGGGTGGGGGCACCCCCCTGGTCGCGCCCCCCTACCTTGTGGGCCCCCTGGAGACCCTCCGACGCCAACTCCAACTCCATATATTGGCTTTCGGGGAGAAAAAATCAGAGAGAAGAAATCATCGCGTTTTACGATCTGGAGCCGCCAAGCCCTAATCTCTCTCGGGAGGGCTGATCTGGAGTTCGTTCGGGGCTCCGGAGAGGGGGATTCGTCGCCGTCGTCATCATGAACCATCCTCCATCACCAATTTCATGATGCTCACCGCCGTGCGTGAGTAATTCCATCGTAGGCTTGCTGGACGGTGATGGGTTGGATGAGATTTATCATTTAATCGAGTTAGTTTTGTTAGGGTTTGATCCCTAGTATCCACTATGTTCTGAGATTGATGTTGCTATGACTTTGCTATGCTTAATGCTTGTCACTAGGGCCCGGGTGCCATGATTTCAGATCTGAACCTATTATGTTTCCATGAATATATGTGAGTTCTTGATCCTATATTGCAAGTCTATAGTCACTTATTATGTGTTATGATCCGACAACCCCGAAGTGACAATAATCGGGATACTTCTCGGTGATGACCATAGTTTGAGGAGTTCATGTATTCACTATGTGCTAATACTTTGTTCCGGTTCTCTATTAAAAGGAGGCCTTAATATCCCTTAGTTTCCAATAGGACCCCGCTGCCACGGGAGGGTAGGACAAAAGATGTCATGCAAGTTCTTTTCCATAAGCACGTATGACTATATTCGGAATGCATGCCTACATTACATTGATGAATTGGAGCTAGTTCTGTGTCACCCTATGTTATGACTGTTACATGACGAACCGCATCCGGCATAATTATCCATCACTGATCTGATGCCTACGAGCTTTCCATATACTGGTTCTTGCTTGTTTACTTTTCCGTTGCTATTGTTACAATCACTACAAAATACCAAAAATATTACTTTTGCTGTCTTTACTTTTGTTACCGTTACCACCACTATCATATTACTTTGCTACTAAACACTTTGCTGCACATACTAATTTTCCAGGTGTGGTTGAATTGACAACTCAGCTGCTCATACTTGAGAATATTCTTTGGCTCCCCTTGTGTCGAATCAATAAATTTGGGTTGAATACTCTACCCTCGAAAACTGTTGCGATCCCCTATACTTGTGGGTTATCAGACTGCTGGGACCCACCAGCTACATCTTCGCACGCAAGAAAGTGCGTCCAGGAAAAAAAACGATTCGCCCCCCTGACTGCTGGGACCCACCAGCTACATCTTCGCACGCAAGGAAGTGCCTTACAGTCGGGACCCACCTGGTCGAAGCGTACGTAGCATTGTCATTCTGGTCGCGAACGATATGCGTACATCTTGGTGGATGTAGAGGCGCGCACGTGTCATAGTAGAGGCGCCGCACGTGTTGTAGTAGAGGCGTCGACGTCGTAGTAGAGACGCGCATGTAGCATGTACACGCACGTCACAGCGGCGGTGTGCAAGAAAGAAAATCTGACCCGTATGTGTACATCTTGGCGGGTCTCGAACGCCTACTCGCGCATACGTGCGGCGAGGCGCGTGTACATGGCTGGGTCGGAACGGGAAACAGCTCGTCGTCGTGTTCATGGGGAGCCAACCGGCTGGGTCGGAACGGAATCGTCATCCTGTTCGCCGGGAGGGCTTGGGCGGAACAGGCGATGGAAGCGAGGCTGGCGTGCCGCGAACGGAGAAGCGGCCTTGTGTTCGACCGCCACGTTAAACGGGATCCTGTTCATCGGGAGGGTCCGCGTCCGCAAAACGGAGGAAATGGACCTCCTACGGTCGAACGGGGTCCTGTTGATTGGGAGGGGTGTGGCGTACCGCAAAACGGACGAAACGGACTTGTGTTGGGCGCTTCGGTCGAAACGGGGTCTTGTTGATCGGGAGGGTGTGGCGTACCGCAAAACGGGCTAAACGGACTTGTGTTGGGCGCTTCGGTCAAACGGGGTCCTTTTGATCGGGAGGGTGTGGCGTGCCGCAAAAGCGGACGAAACAGACTTGTGTTGGGCGCTACGGTCAAAGCAGGGTCCTGTTCGCCGGGAGGGTGTGGCGTGCAAAAACAGACTCCACGGATAGTGTTCATCTCCACCGTCAACCTCCTCCAGCCTCCACGGGCTACCGTCGACCCCCTCCAGCCTCCACGGGCTCCTGTTCATCCAGCCTCCACCGCGCGCTACTCCTCCGGCTACTGTTCAACCACCCCTCCACGGGTACCCCTCCACCGTCTACTGTTCATCCAGCCCTCCACGGGGTCGTCCTGTTCATCCAGCCCTCCACGGGGTCCTGTTCATCCAGCCCCAACCGGCTCGATCGATCGGGGTCCTTTTCATCCAGAGGCAACGCCACCGCCACCGCTCATCCAACCCCCCGCAGCGCTCACTTTGTTCATCCAGAGAGCGGCATCGATCGGCTTGATTAGCGGCGATGGCGAAGAATCACTCGATCGGGTTCAGTTAGCAACCATCGATCGATCGCTCGGGTTCAGTAACGTGTAGCCTGCAGTGCAATCGCTCGGGTTCAGTTAGAGCCCAACGCCTCGCTCGGGTTCAGTTAGAGCCAATGCCTCGCACACACGCGCGTACGTGTATGAGAGAAACGTGCATCGCTCGGCCCCCGACTACCCACCGTAACCGGGAACTCCCCAAAATTTTCCTCGCCCTCGCTTCTACCATGGTTTTTTCCGTCATGGACGGCCCAAAGAATGTCATGCAACTGCGTCTCCGGCCCGCCCAGGACGAAAAGCCCAATTTTTTGTCATGATTTTTTGTCATAGAAGTAGGAGCCCACCACATCTATGATGATACTAGGTTTTGTCACAATTATCGTCATAGAAGTGTCATATGTATGACAGAAAAAAATTGTTTGGCCCAAAATGTCACGGATGTGTCTTTTTTTGTAGTGTACAAAACTGCTACTGTTATTTTTATCACCGTTACCGTTACTTCCATACTAATTTGCTACTAAATACATTGATGCAGATATTAAGTTATCCAGGTGTGGTTGCATTGACAACTCAACTGCTAATACTTGAGAATATTCTTTGGCTCCCCTTGAGTCGAATCAATAAATTTGGGTTGAATACTCTACCCTCGAAAACTGTTGCGATCCCCTATACTTGTGGGTTATCAAGACTATTTTCCGGCGCCGTTGCCGGGGAGCATAGCTCTATTCTTTGAGTCACTTGGGATTTATATCTGCTGATCACTATGAGGAACTTGAAAGATGAAAAAACCAAGATTTATCCCTCAACTACGAGGGGAGGTAAGGAACTGCCATCTAGCTATGCACTTGATTCTCCTTCTGTTTGAGTAAACTTGCGACACCTAAACCTGCTTCTGCTATTAATTCTGATATGTCGCATGTTATTGATGATGCCACTTCTTCTATGCATGATACTTATGATGAAACTACTTCTATGCTTGATAATACTGTGCCCTTAGGTGAATTTCTGAATGAACAACTTGCTAGGGCTAGAGAGAATGAAATTATTGAAACTGAAAATATTGATGAAAGTGATGATGAAGATTCTCCCAATAGATATGAAGTGCCTGTTGTGCCTGAGAGTTATGTTATGGATGAAGAAACTGCTAGATATTTTCTTGCTTGCAATGATAGATATGATCTCAAGAAATTATTAGCTAAGCTGAAAGACAAATCTTTGAATGCTAGAATGAAATATGACCCTGGTTTTGCTACTTCACCTATCTGTATTTCTGATAAGGATTATGATTTCTCTGTCGATCCTGAGATAATTACTTTGGTTGAATCTGATCCTTTTTATGGCTATGAATCTCAAAGTGTTGTGGCACATTTTACTAAATTAAATGATATAGCTACCCTATTCACTAATGATGAGAAAACTCACTACTACTATATCCTTAAGTTATTTCCGTTCTCATTAAATGGTGATGCTAAAACATGGTTTAATTCTCTTGATCCTGGTTGTGTGCGTAGTCCCCAGGATATGATTTATTACTTCTCTGCTAAATATTTCCCCGCTCATAAGAAACATGTTGCTTTAAGGGAAATATATAATTTTGTGCAAATTAAAGAAGAGAGTCTACCACAAGCTTGGGGGAGGCTTCTCCAATTACTTAATGCTTTACCTGATCATCCTCTCAAGAAAAATGAAATACTTTATATCTTTTATAATGGACTAACCGATGCATTCAGAGACCACCTGGATAGTTGTGTTGGTTGTGTTTTCAAGGAAAGGACTGCTGATCAAGCTGAATTGCTATTGAATAATATGTTAACTAGTGAAAATAATTGGACACTTCCTGAACCAACTCATAAGCCAACTCTGAAGAAAAGGGGTATTCTATTTCTCAGTCCTGAAGATATGCAGGAGGCAAAGAAATCTATGAAAGAAAAGGGTATTAAAGCTCAAGATGTTAAGAATTTACCACCTATTGAAGAAATACATGGTCTTGATAACCCGACACAGGTAGTAAAGGTAAATTCTCTCTATAGATTTGATGAAGGTGATATTCCTCGTTATAAGTCTGCTAGCCAATGCTTGGATGAGTTTGGTAATTTTATTGTTAGACAAGAAAACTTCAATGCTTATTTTGGTAGACAATTGAAACGCAATGCTTATATGATTGAACACTTGAGTGATTATATGTCTAGAGTTAAAGGTGAACTTAAACTCATTAGTAAACATGCTTCTACGGTTACCACTCAAGTAGAACAAGTGCTTAAAGCTCAAAATGATTTGCTCAATGAATTAAATAATAAGAAAAATGATAATTTTGTTATAGTTATGAATAGAGGGGCTAAAATGACTCAGGAACCTTTGTATCCTGAAGGCCACCCTAAGAGAATTGAGCAAGATTCTCAGAGAACTAACGTTGGTGCACCTAGTCCTTCTAAAAAGAAGAAAAATAAAAATGATAGGACTTTGCATGCTTCTAGTGAACCTGTTGTAGACACAGCTAAGAATCCTAATGATATTTCTATTTCTGATGCTGAAACACAATCAGGTGATGAACATGAACCTAGTGATAATGTTAATGATGATGTTCATATTGATGCTCAGCCTAGCAATAACAATGATGTAGAAATTGAACCTGTTGTTGATCTTGATAGCCCACAATCAAAGCATCAATGTTATGATAAGAGAGACTTCGTTGCTAGGAAGCATGGTAAAGAAAGAGAACCATGGGTCCAGAAACACATGCCTTTCCCTCCTAAACCATCCAAGAAAAAGGATGATGAGGATTTTGAGCGCTTTGCTGAAATGATTAGACCTATCTTTTTGCGTATGCGTTTGACTGATATGCTTAAAATTAATCCTTATGCCAAGTATATGAAAGAAATTGTTACAAATAAAAGAAAGATACCGGAAGCTGAAATTTCCACCATGCTTGCTAATTATACTTTTAAGGGTGGAATACCGAAGAAACTTGGAGATCCAGGAGTACCAACTATACCATGCTCCATTAAAAGAAACTATGTTAAAACTGCTTTATGTGATCTTGGAGCCGGTGTTAGTGTTATGCCTCCCTCTTTATATCGTAGACTTGATTTGAATAATTTGACACCTACTGAAATATCTTTGCAAATGGCTGATAAATCAAATGCTATACCTATCAGTATTTGTGAGGATGTGCCTGTTGTGGTTGCAAGCGTTACTATTTTAACGGACTTTGTTATTCTTAATATTCCCAAGGACGATAGTATGTCGATTATCCTTGGTAGACCCTTTTTGAATACTGCAGGGGCTATTATTGATTGCAACAAAGGCAATGTCACTTTTCATGTTAATGGTAATGAGCATACAGTACACTTTCCGAGGAAACAACCTCAAGTCCACAGTATCAATTCTATTGGAAAAATTCCAACAATTACTATTGGAGGTTTTGAATTTCCTCTTCCTACTGTCAAGAAGAAATATGATATTCTTATTGTTGGGGATGTGCATATCCCCGTTGAGGTAACCTAGTGCTATTCGAAAACTCTCTGGTTTCATGCAAGTCAGAGAATGAGTTTGTTAACAAGACTTGATCAACCTTGTTAGTGGATTCCTTTTGATGAGCATGAGATGGATGAAGTTAGAAAGCACAACCTTCTGTACCCTCCTTTTATTTTCTGTTATTTAGATTAAATAAAGCAAAAAATAGTATTTTCTGTCTGTTTTCTGAATTATCCTTGCAATAAAAAATACCCCGAAAATAAAAGTTCTCCAAATGTCCCGAAAATGAAATATGATTTTTTCTAGAATATTTGAGAATTATTGGCACTGAGAACACACCAGGGGGAGCAAGCACCTAGCCACGAGGGTCCAGGGCGCGCCCCCTGCCTCATGGGCCCCTGGTGGCCCCCCTCCACTTATGCTTGCACCCACAAACTCCTTCTTCCTCCAGAAAAAATCACCAACCAGCTCAAGCACGAGTTCTAGCTCATCTTGCTGCCATTTTTTATCTCCTTGCTCAAAGCTCCACTCACAAAACTGCTTTGGGGGATTGTTCTTCGGTATGTGACTCCTCCGATGGTCCAATTAGTTTTTGTTCTAGTGCTTTATCCATTGCAATTTTTTTCTGCCTAGGTGACCCTGTTCTTGAGCTTGCATGTCAAATTTATTTGGTCCCAAGTAGTTCTACTGCATGATATAGTCTCTAGGCACTTGTGGGAGTAGTTGCTATCAATTTTGTTGAGTTTGGTTCACTTTTATTTGGAGTTACTAAAATTTTCAAAAAAAACCAGAGGAAGAAATATGTTTAGGAAAATGTACCAAGGTGGTTCTTCAAGGAAGCAAGGACCCAGGCCCGCAATACGTGAGACGGACCATGAACTACCAAGAGAAGCTCAAGTGCGGCCTTGCGAATGGCCGTCAGAAGATTTCATGGTCCAAGCAGGAATTAAGGAGGAATTTGACGCATATGTGCGTAATGCTGAACTCGAGGGCTTCATGCTAGATAAGTACCCTCAGTATTATCACCTAACTGATTCCTTTGTGAGAAGGTTTAAATTTACATCTTCACGCAATTCTCATACTGTCCTATTTGATCTTTATAATAAATCTTATACCATGGACTTAGAAGATTATAATACTTCTTGTAAACTCCCGCAATGGGGAAATGCTAGTGAACCTCGCAAATCTGAGTTTAAAGATTTTCTTGCTAGTATCATTGTGTGGGAATCTAGAGAAATAACACAAGCTACCATAGGGAGCATTCATTTTCCTGCTATACATTATTTTGCTCTCTTTATAGGTAGATGCATTAACGGCAAGGACGAGGCATGTCACATGTGTGTCCCGGATCTTAGTGTTCTGAAGAGTGTTGTATTAGGAGATAAACAATATAAGTTGGGGGCTATTGTTGCACGTAGGTTGCATAATAACAGTATTAGTGGGGATTTGTTCGCTGGAATTTATGCAACCCGTGTAGCTAATTTTCTTGAGATATCCATACATGAAAATGATATGGAATTGCCTCCTGTTTATTTAGATTATAATGCTATGGTTTGCCATCGGTATTGAGAGGAATGAACAGCCTCTCCAGTACCGACTAATGTTTGACAGGCGCTGCACTGTCCATGTTGCTCTCCCTGCTCCTAATTTCTTTGACTTTAAGGCAAAAAGGAGATATATTATGCCCAGGGAGGAGGCAAACGAGTACGAGAGGAGGACGGAGGCAGCTCGCCTCCAAGCTGCAGCTCATTAGGCAATAGCTGTTGCATCTCAGTACGACCCCAGCTACAACTTTGATCCTTGGGCATAGACCAACTTAGGCCAAAAGCCTAAGCTTGGGGGAGTACTTATTTCTCGTCGACATTACATACATGTTCACACACTCATGCCAGTTGTCGGTGCTCATACTTTTTCATTGTACTATCCATGCTAGTTTATTTTCTGTTTAAAGCCTTCTTCTTGTGTGTTTGAATAACCTTAAGAAAAACCCAAAAAATAGTTGTAGCTTTAGTTAGTTTACTTTCCATGCCTGTAGTGGTAGTAATTAAAATAAAACCCAAAAATATTTCTCATTCTTCTTTTGTTTGTTGGGAGATTTTCCATGTAAGTAGTTTCATTTCTTTTCTTTGGGGGTCGAGCGGAGAAGACCCTAATGAAAATGTCGAAGTGGCTCTTATATGCATTATTGTTGATTTAACAAAGAGCCCATATTACCTTGTATTCTCCTTTGTATTAAAATGCCTGCAGATTCCAGCTTAGTCCAATGCACGTGCACTATTATTATTATACACATCGTTCGTGAAGGAAATATGCCCTAGAGGCAATAATAAAGTTATTATTTATTTCCTTATATCATGATAAATGTTTATTATTCATGCTAGAATTGTATTAACCGGAAACATAATACATGTGTGAATACATAGACAAACAGAGTGTCACTAGTATGCCTCTACTAGACTAGCTTGTTAATCAAAGATGGTTAAGTTTCCTAACCATAGACAAAGGAGTTGTCATTTGATTAACAAGGTCACATCATTGGTTGAATGATCTGATTGACATGACCCATTCCATTAGCTTAGCACCCGATCGTTTAGTATGTTGCTATTGCTTTTATCCATGACTTATACATGTTCCTATAACTATGAGATTATGCAACTCCGTTTACGGAGGAACACTTTGGTACTACCAAACGTCACAACGTAATCGGGTGATTATAAAGGAGTACTACAGGTGTCTCCAAAGGCAGATGTTGGGTTGGCGATTTCGAGATTAGGATTTGTCACTCCGATTGTCGGAGAGGTATCTCTGGCCCTCTCGGTAATGCACATCACTAAGCCTTGCAAGCATTACAACTAATGAGTTAGCTGTGAGATGATGTATTACGGAACGAGTAAAGAGACTTGCCAATGCGAGATTGAACTAGGTATTGGATACCGACGATCGAATCTCGGGCAAGTAACATACCGATGACAAAGGGAACAACGTATGTTGTTATGCGGTCGACCGATAAAGATCTTCGTAGAATATGTAGGAGCCAATATGGGCATCCAGGTCCCGCTATTGGTTATTGACCGAGAATAGTTCTAGGTCATGTCTACATAGTTCTCGAACCCGTAGGGTCCGCAACAAGGTTTCGATGCGATGTTATATTATGAGTTTATGAGTTTTGATGTACCGAAGGAGTTCGAGTCCCGGATGAGATCGGGGACATGACGAGGAGTCTCGAAATGGTCGAGACGTAAAGATCGATATATTGGACGACTATATTCGAGTTCGGAAAGGTTCCGAGTGATTCGGTATTTTTGGGAGTACCGGAGAGTTACGGAATTCGTATTGGGCCTCTTTGGGCCATACGGGAAAGGAGAGAAAGGGCCAAAGAGTGGCGCACCCTCCCTTGGACTAGTCCGAATTGGACTAGGGAGGGGCACCTTCCTTCCTTCTCCTTCTCTCTTCCCTTTCCTTCTCTCATACTCCTACTACATGGAAGGGTTCCTAGTTGGACTAGGAAAAGGGGAATCCTACTCCCGGTGGGAGTAGGACTCCCCTAGGGCGCGCCATAGAGAGGGCCGGCCCTCCCCTCCTCCTCTCCTTTATATACGGGGGCAGGGGGCACCCCATGGACACACAAGTTGATCTACGGATCGTTCCTTAGCCGTGTGCGGTGCCCCCCTCCACCATATTCCACTTCGGTCATATTGTCGCGGAGCTTAGGCGAAGCCCTGCGTCGGTAGAGCATCATCATCGTCACCACGCCGTCGTGCTGACGGAACTCATCCCCGACACTTTGCTGGATTGGAGTCCGGGGATCGTCATCGAGCTGAACGTGTGCAAAACTCGGAGGTGCCGTACGTTCGGTGCTTGGATCGGTCGGATCGTGAAGACGTACGACTACATCAACCGCGTTGTTATAACGCTTCCGCTTTCGGTCTACGAGGGTACGTAGACAACACTCTCCCCTCTCGTTGCTATGCATCACCATGATCTTGCGTGTGCGTAGGAAAATTTTGAAATTACTACGTTCCCCAACAGTGGCATCCGAGCCAGGTTATTGTGGTTTGATGTTTTGCACGAGTAGAACACAAGTGAGTTGTGGGCGATACAAGTCATACTGCCTACCAGCATGTCATACTTTGGTTCAGCGGTATTGTGAGATGAAGCGGCCCGGACCGACATTACGCGTACGCTTACGCGAGACTGGTTTCACCGTTACGAGCACTCGTGCTTAAAGGTGGCTGGCGGGTGTCTGTCTCTCTCACTTTAGTTGAACTGAGTGTATACGCCCGGTCCTTGAGAAGGTTAAAACGGAGTCTATTTGACGAAGTATCGTTGTGGTTTTGATGCGTAGGTGAGATTGGTTCTTGCTTAAGCCCGTAGCAGCCACGTAAAATTTGCAACAACAAAGTAGAGGACGTCTAACTTGTTTTTGCAGGGCATGTTGTGATGTGATATGGTCAAGACGTGATGCTATATTTTATTGTATGAGATGATCATGTTTTGTAACGAAGTTATCGGCAATCTGGCTGGAGCCATATGGTTGTCGCTTATTGTATGAAATGCAAATGCCTGTAATTGCTTTACTTTATCACTAAGCGGTAGCGATAGTCGTAGAAGCAATAGATGGCGTAAACGACAACGATGCTACGATGGAGATCAAGGTGTCGCTACCGGTGGCGATGGTGATCATGACGGTGCTTGGAGATGGAGATCACAAGCACAAGATGATGATGGCCATATCATATCACTTATATTGATTGCATGTGATGTTTATCCTTTATGCATCTTATTTTGCTTTGATTGACGGTAGCATTTTAAGATGATCTCTCACAAAATTATCAAGTAGTGTTCTCCCGAGTATGCACCGTTGCCAAAGTTAAATCGTGCGAGACACCACGTGATGATCGGGTGTGATAAGCTCTCGTCCATCTACAACGGGTGCAAGCCAGTTTTGCACACGCAGAATACTCAGGTTATACTTGACGAGCCTAGCATATGCAGATATGGCCTCGGAACACGGAGACCGAAAGGTCGGCGTGAATCATATAGTAGATATGATCAACATAAGATGTTCACCATTGAAAACTACTCCATCTCACGTGATGATCGGTTATGGTTTAGTTGATTTGGATCACGTGATCACTTAGATGACTAGAGAGATGTCTGTCTAAGTGGGAGTTCTTAAGTAATATGATTAATTGAACTTTAATTTATCATGAACTTAGTCCCGGTAGTATTTTGCAAATTATGTTGTAGATCAATAGCTCGCGTTGTTGCTTCCCTATGTTTTATATGTGTTCCTAGAAAATTGTATTGAAAAATGTTAGTAGCAATGATGCGGATTGGATCCGTGATCTGAGGTTTATCCTCATTGCTGCACGTAAGAATTATGTCCTTAATGCACCGCTAGGTGACAGACCTATTGCAGGAGCAAATGCGGCGTTATGAGCGTTTGGCTAGCTCAATATGATGACTACTTGATAGTTTACTGCACCATACTTAACAGCTTAGAATCGGGACTTCAAAGGCGTTTTGAGCGTCATGGACCATATGAGATGTTCCAGAATTGAAGTTAATATTTCAAGTAAATACCGAGTTGAGAGATATGAAGTCTCCAACAAGTTCTATAGCTAAAAGATGGAAGAGAATCGCTCAACTAGTGAGCATGTTCTCAGATTGTCTGGGTACTTCAATCGCTTGAATCAAGTGGGAGTTAATCTTCCAGATAAGATAGTGATTGACAGAATTCTCTAGTCACCATCACTAAGTTACTAGAACTTCGTGATGAACTATAGTATGCAAGGGATGATGAAAACGATTCCCAAGCTCTTCGTGATGTTGAAATCGACGAAGGTAGAAATCAAGAAAGAGCATCAAGTGTTGATGATTGACAAGACCACTAGTCTCAAGGAAAAGGGCAAAGGGAAGAAGGGGAACTTCAAGAATAACGGCAAGCAAGTTGCTGCTCGAGTGAAGAAGCCCAAGTCTGGACCTAAGCCTGAGACTAAGTGCTTTTGCTGCAATGGAACTGGTCACTAGAAGCGGAACTACCCCAAGTATTTGGCGGATAAGAAGGATGGCAAAGTGAACAAAGGTATATTTGATATACAGATTATTGATGTGTATTTTACTAGTGTTCGTAGCAACCCCTCGGTATTTGATACTGGTTCAGTTGCTAAGAGTAGTAACTTGAAACGGGAGTTGCAGAATGAACAGAAACTAGTTGAAGGGGAAGTGACGATGAGTGTTGGAAGTAGTTCCAAGATTGATATGATCATCATCGCACACTCCCTATACTTTCGGGATTAGTGTGGAACCTAAATAAGTGTTATTTGGTGTTGAGCATAAATATGATTTGATCATGTTTATTGCAATACGGTTATTCATTTAAGTAAGAGAATAAATTGTTGTTCTGTTTACATGAATGAAACCTTGTATGTTTACACACCCAATGAAAACGGTTCATTGGATCTCGATCATAGTGATACACATATTCATAATATTGAAACCAAAAGATGCAAAGTTAATAATGATAGTGCAACTTATTTGTGGCAATCTTGCCGTTTAGGTCATATTGGTGTAAAGCGCATGAAGAAACTCCATGCTGATGGATTTTGGAATCACTTGATTATGAATCATTTGATGCTTGCGAACCGTGCCTTTTGGGCAAGATGACTAAAACTCCGTTCTCGGAACAATGGAACAAGCTCTTGACTTATTGGAAATAATACATACCGATGTATGCGATCCAATGAGTGTTGATGCTCGTGGCAAGTATCGTTATTTGCTGACCTTCACAAGATGATTTGAGCAGATATGGGTATATCTACTTGATGAAACACAAGTCTGAAACATTTGAAAAGTTCAAAGAATTTCAGAGTGAAGTGAAGAATCATCGTAACAAGAAAATAAAAGTTTCTACGATATGATCGCAGAGGAAAAATATTTGAGTTACGAGTTTGGCCTTCAGTTAAAACAATGTGAAATAGTTTCACTACTCACGCCACCTGGAACACCACAGCATAATGGTGTGTCCGAACGTCGTAACCACACTTTATTGGATATGGTGCGATCTATGATGTATCTTACCGATTTACCACTATCGTTTTGGGGTTATGCATTAGAGACAGCTGCATTCACGTTTAATAGGGCACCATCTAAATCCGTTGAGGCGACACCGTATGAACTATGGTTTAACGAGAAACCTAAGTCTGTCGTTTCTTAAAAGTTTGGAGTTGTGATGCTTATGTGAAAAAGTTTTCACCGATAAGCTCGAACCCAAATCGAGAAGTGCGTCTTCATAGAATACCCAAAGGTAACTATTGGGTACACCTTCTATCACAGATCCGAAGGCAAGTTTTTCGTTGCTAAGATGGATCCTTTCTAGAAAGAAGTTTATCTCGAAAGAAGTGAGTGGGAGGAAAGTAGAGCTTGATGAGGTAATTGTACCTTCTCCCTTATTGGAAAGTAGTTCATCACGAAATCAGTTCGATGATTCTTACACCAATTAGTGAGGAAGTTAATGATGATGATCATGAAACTTCAGATCAAGTTACTACAAAACCTCGTAGGTCTTCCAAAGTACAGTCCGCACTGAGTGGTGCGGTAATCCTATTCGGAAGTCATGTTACTAGACCATGATGAACCTACGAACTATGAGGAAGCGATGATGAGCCCAGATTCCGCGAAATGGTTTGAGACCATGAAATCTGAGATGGGATCCATGTATGAGAACAAAGTGTGGACTTTGATGGAGTTGCCCGATGATCGGCAAGCCATATTATATAAATGGATCTTCAAGAGGAAGACGGACACTGATAGTAGTGTTACTATCTACAAAGCTCGACTTGTCACAAAAGGGTTTTCGACAAGTTCAAGGTGTTGACTACAATGAGATTTTCTCAACTGTAGCGATGCTTAAGTCTGTCCGAATCATGTTAGCAATTGCCACATTCTATGAAATCTGGCAAATGGATGTCAAAACTACATTCTTTAATGGATTTGTTAAAGAAGAGTTGTATATGATGCAACCAGAAGGTTTTGTCGATCCTAAAGGTGTTAACAAAATATGCAAGCTCCAGCGATCCATCTATGGACTGGTGCAAGCATCTCGGAGTTGGAATATACGCTTAGATAAGTTGATCAAAGCATATAGTTTTATGCAGACTTGCGGTGAAGCCTGTATTTACTAGAAAGTGAGTGGGAGCACTACAGCATTTCTGATAAGTATATGTGAATGACATATTGTTGATCGGAAATAATGTAGAATTATTCTGCAAAGCATAAAGGAGTGTTTGAAAGGAGTTTTTTTTTTAAGAAAAGGCCTCGGTGAAGCTGCTTACATATTGAGCATCAAGATCTATAGAGATAGATCAAGACGCTTGATAAGTTTTTCAATGAATACATACCTTGACAAGATTTTGAAGTAGTTCAAAATGGAACAGCCAAAGAAAGAGTTCTTGCCTGTGTTACAAGGTGTGAGATTGAGTAAGACTCAAAACCCGACCACGGCAGAAGATAGAAAGAGAATGAAAGTCATTCCCTATGCATCAGCCATAGGTTCTATAAAGTATGTCATGCTGTGTACCAGATCTATTGCATACCCTACCACTATGCTTGGCAAGGGAGTGCAATAGTGATCTAGGAGTAGATCAATGGACAGCGGTCAAAATTATCCTTAGTAGAATAAGGATATGTTTCTCGATTATGGAAGTGACAAAGGTTAAATAAGTAAAGGGTTACGTCGATGCAAGTTTTGACACCAATCTGGATGACTCTAAGTCACGATCTAGATACATATTGAAAGTGGGAGCAATTAGCTAGAGTAGCTCCGTGCAAAGCATTGTAGACATAGAGATTTGCAAAATACTTACGGCTCAAATGTGACAGACCGTTGACTAAAATTATCTCACAAGCAAAACATGATCACACCTTAGTACTCTTTGGGTGTTAATCACATGGCGATGTGAACTAGATTACTGACTCTAGTAAACCCTTTGGGTGTTGGTCACATGTCGATGTGAACTATGGGTGTTAACCACATATAGATGTGAACTATTGATGTTAAATCACATGGCGATGTGAACTAGATTATTGACTCTAGTGCAAGTGGGAGACTGAAGGAAATATGCCCTAGAGGCAATAATAAAGTTATTATTTATTTCCTTATATCATGATAAATGTTTATTATTCATGCTAGAATTGTATTAACGGAAACATAATACATGTGTGAATACATAGACAAACAGAGTGTCACTAGTATGCCTCTACTAGACTAGCTTGTTAATCAAAGATGGTTAAGTTTCCTAACCATAGACAAAGGAGTTGTCATTTGATTAACAAGGTCACATCATTGGTTGAATGATCTGATTGACATGACCCATTCCATTAGCTTAGCACCCGATCGTTTAGTATGTTGCTATTGCTTTTATCCATGACTTATACATGTTCTTATAACTATGAGATTATGCAACTCCGTTTACGGAGGAACACTTTGGTACTACCAAGCGTCACAACGTAATCGGGTGATTATAAAGGAGTACTACAGGTGTCTCCAAAGGCAGATGTTGGGTTGGCGTATTTGAGATTAGGATTTGTCACTCCGATTGTCGGAGAGGTATCTCTGGGCCCTCTCGGTAATGCACATCACTAAGCCTTGCAAGCATTACAACTAATGAGTTAGCTGTGAGATGATGTATTACGGAGCGAGTAAAGAGACTTGCGATGCGAGATTGAACTAGGTATTGGATACCGACGATCGAATCTCGGGCAAGTAACATACCGATGACAAAGGGAACAACGTATGTTGTTATGCGGTCTGACCGATAAAGATCTTCGTAGAATATGTAGGAGCCAATATGGGCATCCAGGTCCCGCTATTGGTTATTGACCGAGAATAGTTCTAGGTCATGTCTACATAGTTCTCGAACCCGTAGGGTCCGCATGTAAGGTTTCGATGATGCTTATATTATGAGTTTATGAGTTTTGATGTACCGAAGGAGTTCGGAGTCCCGGATGAGATCGGGGACATGACGAGGAGTCTCGAAATGGTCGAGACGTAAAGATCGATATATTGGACGACTATATTCGGAGTTCGGAAAGGTTCCGAGTGATTCGGGTATTTTTGGGAGTACCGGAGAGTTACGGGAATTCGTATTGGTCCTCTTTGGGCCATACGGGAAAGGAGAGAAAGGGCCAAAGAGTGGCGCACCCTCCCCTTGGACTAGTCCGAATGGACTAGGGAGGCGCACCTTCCTTCCTTCTCCTTCTCTCTTCCCTTTCCTTCTCTCATACTCCTACTACATGGAAGGGTTCCTAGTTGGACTAGGAAAAGGGGAATCCTACTCCCGGTGGGAGTAGGACTCCCCTAGGGCGCGCCATAGAGAGGGCCGCCCTCCCTCCTCCTCTCCTTTATATCTGAGGGCAGGGGCACCCATGGACACAAGTTGATCTACGGATCGTTCCTTAGCCGTGTCGGTGCCCCCTCCACCATATTCCACTTCGGTCATATTGTCGCGGAGCTTAAGCGAAGCCCTCGCCGGAGAAGTCATATCGTCGCGGAGCTTAAGCGAAGCCCTGCGTCGATAGAGCATCATCATCGTCCCACGCCGTCGTGCTGACGGAACTCATCCCGACACTTTGCTGGATCGGAGTCCGGGATCGTCATCGAGCTGAGCGTGTGCAAAACTTCGGAGGTGCCGTACGTTCGGTGCTTGGATCGGTCGGATCGTGAAGACGTACGACTACATCAACCGCGTTGTTATAACGCTTCCGCTTTCAGTCTACGAGGGTACGTAGACAACACTCTCCCCTCTCGTTGCTATGCATCACCATGATCTTGCGTGTGCGTAGGAAAATTTTGAAATTACTACGTTCCCCAACAGTTCGGTCGTGCAAGTGAAAGGCAATAATGACGATATATGATGGACTGATTGAGATGAGAAAAAGCTGGTTAGTTCATCGTTTTATTAGTTCATCGTTCCTGATTCATCCTATTATGAATGAAACATGTTTGCAATGACAATTAGAGATTATAGTTGCTCATGCCATGCTTAATTAGCTAGGAGTTTATAATGGTTTACCTTGCGTGCCAACATGCTATTAAAATGGTTGTGATGTGGTATGATAGGGTGGTATCCTCCTTTAAACGATTCAAGTGGCTTGACTTGGCACATGTTCACGCATGTAGTTGAAACAAAATCAACATAGCCTCCATGATATTTATGTTCATGGTAGATTATATCCTACTCATGCTTGCACTCAATGTTTATTAATTTTAATGCATGTTCATTACTGTTGTCGCTCTATAGTTGGTCGCTTCCCAGTCTCTTTCTATCCTTCACTTGTACTAAGCGGGAACACTGCTTGTGTATCCACTTCCATAAACCCCAAAGTTATACCATATGAGTCCACCATACCTTTCTATATGCGCTATCTACCTGCCGTTCCAAGTAAATTTGTATGTGTCAAACTCTAAACCTTCAAATGAAATTCTGTTTTGTATGCTCGAATAGCTCATGTATCAACTAGGGTTGTCTATATCTTCCATGCTAGGCGGGTTATTCTCAAGAGGAGTGGACTCCGCTCCTCACTCACGAGAAAATTGCTGGTCACCGGGATGCCCAGTCCTATGCTCAAACCAAATCAAAATAATTGCAAACAAAACTCCCCCAGGACTGTTGTTAGTTGGAGGCCCCCGTTGTTTCGGGCAAGCCATGGATTGATGCTTGTTGGTGGTGGGGAAGTATAAACGTTACCATTCTGCTTGGGAACCGCCTATAATGTGTGTAGCATGGAAGATATCGAGATCTCTCGGTTGTTATGTTGACAATGAAAGTATGCCACTCAAAATATCATTTATCTCTATTTCAAAAACCGAGCTCTGGCACCTCTACAAATCCCTGCTTCCCTCTGCGAAGGGCCTATCTATTTACTTTTATGTTGAGTCATCATCCTCTTATTAAAAAGCACCAGTTGGAGAGCACCGCTGTCATTTGCATCCATTACTATTAATCTATATTGAGTATGACTATGACTGGATCTCTTTTACCATGAATTACAATGTTTAGTCAGTCCTTGATCCTCAGAGGTGCTCTGCATTTATGTTTTGCGGTTTCAGAAAGGGCTAGCGAGATACCATCTTGTTATATCATATTATGATTGTTTTGAGAAAGTGTTGTCATCCGAGATTTATTATTATTGCTCGCTAGTTGATTATGCCATTGATATGAGTAAACATGAGACCTAAGTGTTATTGTGAATATGGTTAGTTCATAATCTTTGCTGAAAACTTGAATGCTGGCTTTACATATTTGCAACAACAAGAGCAAACAGAGTTTGTAAAAAAAATTCTTTATCACTTTCAGTTTGTCAACTGAATTGCTTGAGGACAAGCAAAGGTTTAAGCTTTGGGGAGTTGATACGTCTCCATTGTATCTACTTTTCCAAACACTTTTGCCCTTGTTTTGGACTCTAACTTGCATGATTTGAATGGAACTAACCCGGACTGACGCTGTTTTCAGCAGAATTGCCATGGTGTTATTTTTGTCCAGAAATAAAATTTCTCGGAATGACCTGAAACTTCACGAGAATATTTTTGGAATATATAAAAAATACTGGCGAAAGAATCAAGGCAAGGGGGCCCACACCGTGTCCATGGGGGTGGGGGCGCGCCTACCCCCCTGGGCGCGCCCCCTGGCTCGTGGGCCCTCTGGTGCTCCACCGACCTCAACTCCAACTCCATATATTCACGTTCGGGGTGAAAAAAAAATCAGAGAGAAGGATTCATCGCGTTTTACGAAACGGAGCCGTCGTCAAGCCCTAAATTCTTTCGGGAGGGCTGATCTGGAGTCCGTTCAGGGCTCCGGAGAGGGGAATCTGTCGCCGTCGTCATCATCAACATTCCTCCATCACCAATTTCATGATGCTCACCATCGTGCGTGAGTGATTCCATCGTAGGCTTGCTGGACGGTGATGGGTTGGATGAGATTTACCATGTAATCGAGTTACTTTTGTTAGGGTTTGATCCCTAGTATCCACTATGTTTTGAGATTGATGTTGCTATGACTTTGCTATGCTTAATGCTTGTCACTAGGGCCCGAGTGCCATGATTTCATATCTGAACCTATTATGTTTTCATGAATATATGTGAGTTCTTGATCCTATCTTGCAAGTCAATAGTCACCTATTATGTGTTATGATCCGTTAACCCCGAAGTGACAATAATCGGGATACTTACCGGTGATGACCGTAGTTTGAGGAGTTCATGTATTCACTAAGTGCTAATGCTTTGGTCAGGTACTCTATTAAAAGGAGGCCTTAATATCCCTTAGTTTCCAATAGGACCCCGCTACCACAGGAGGGTAGGACAAAAGATGTCATACAAGTTCTTTTCCATAAGCATGTATGACTATATTCGAAATACATGCCTACATTACATTGATGAACTGGAGCTAGTTTTGTGTCACCCTGTGTTATACTATTGCATGAGGAATCGCATCTGACATAATTATCCATCACTGATCCAATGCCTACGAGCTTTTCGTATATTGCTCTTTGCTTAGTTACTTTTCTGTTGCCACTATTACAATTACTACAAAACTGCTATTGTTACTTTTATCACCGTTGTCGTTACTTCCATACTACTTTGCTACAAAATACTTTGCTGCAGATATTAAGTTATCCATGTGTGGTTGAATTGACAACTCAACTGCTAATACTTGAGAATATTCTTTGGCTCCCCTTGAGTCGAATCAATAAATTTGGGTTGAATACTCTACCATCAAAAACTGTTGCGATCCCCTAACACTACTAGGGAAAAGCCTAGCAGTAGCGCGGGTTTTAGGTACATTAGTAGCGCGGGTGCCCGGCTACTGATACGGCGCTATAGCTAACTGGTAGTAGTAGCGCGGGTGCCACCCGCGCTACTACTACGTCCGTTAGTAGTAGCGTGGATACCACACGCGCTACTACTAACTTGTAGTAGCGTGGGTCTGTACCCTCGCTACTGCTAACTAATTAGGAATTAAAAAAAAATTCCAGCCATGGCTGCTGTTGCTAGCTAGGCGTCATCGTCCTCTTCATCCATGGTCGATGCTGATCCTAGAGGGGATGAAGTCGTCCATAGTGATACACCTCTCCTTTGCTGCTGCTACAAAAAAGAGACAAGGGTTAGAAGAGGAAGAGAGAGGTAGAGAGGAGTAGGTGCAGCAACTCACCGGTGGTCGCCGGAGTTGGAGCCGAAACCCTAGATGACGCCATGGATGGCGCTCTGCTCGATCTGGAAGATGAAGAGAGAGAGAGAGAGAGAGAGAGAGAGAGAGAGAGAGAGAGAGAGAGAGAGAGAGAGAGGTAGGAAGAACAATGATAATCCCCAAGTGCAGGGAATCATCATAGCAATTCCCAAAGGTGGAAGTGATAAGTATGGGGTGTCGAATCCACAAGGAGCTAAAGGTAAGATCAATATTCTCTCAAGCCCTATCTGCCACTGATACGACTCTACGTGCACCGAACGTTTGCTTCCAACTAGAAACGCGAAATAAAACTATGTTGTGGGTATGAACGGGATAACTTTGCATGATATCGGAGAGCTAAAATATAAAAGTAGGTGTTGTTATCATAAAGTTAGAATATAATACTAAATAATATAAATAGCGAGGGTGGAATAATGGTGGATCGGTGTGCGGAATTGTCCTAGGCAATTGTTAACAAGACCGGTAATCACTATTGCAGTTTCATATGAGGGAGAGGCATAAGCTAACATACTTTCTCTACTTGGATCATATGCACTTATGATTGGAACTCTAGCAAGCATCCGCAAATACTAAAGATTCATTAAAGTAAAACCAACCATAGCATTAAAGCATCAATTCCTCTTTTATCCCATACGCAACAACCCCCTTACTCGGGTTTGTGTTTCAGTCACTCACGCAATCCACTATAAGTGAATCATGCACGTATTGCAACACCCTACAACGGGAACCCCTCACGCTTGCGCGACACGGAGGGCACCATAGGACAGCACCAAAGTAAAACATACAACTCATACCAATCTAGATCATCAATCAACCCAAAGACAAAAGATATCTACTCAAAACATCATAGGATGGCAACACATCATTGGATCATAATATGTGGCATAAAGCACCATGTTCAAGTAGGGATTACAGCGGGGTGCGGGAGAGTGGACCGCGTAAAAGAGATGAGGATGGTGATGATGATGGTGATGTTGATGAAGACGATCACCGCGGCGATGATTCCCCTCTCAATGGCACTCCGGTGCCACCAAGAGAGAGGAGGAGAGGTTCTCCCCCTTGTGCTTCCTCCTCCATGGCTTTCCCCCTCTGGTCCTTGGCATTCATGGCGATGATGGCCCCTCCGAGATCCTCCTCCATGGCCTACGGTGATGATGGCCCCCTCCGGCAGGGTGCCGGAGAGGGCCTAGATTGATTTCTCATGGCTACAGAGGCTTGCGGCAGCGGAACTTCCGATCTAGGTTAATTCCCGAAGGTTTCTCTATTTATAGGAATTTTTGGCGTTGGTTTCACGTCAG
The DNA here is from genome assembly GCA_021605205.1 of Aegilops longissima. Lineage (NCBI taxonomy): Eukaryota > Viridiplantae > Streptophyta > Magnoliopsida > Poales > Poaceae > Aegilops > Aegilops longissima. The sequence continues at coordinate 601,982,826 of CM038681.1, forward strand.
GGGGGTCTCCGGGTTGTCCACGAGACAGGGGGGCGCGCCCCCACTCTCGTGGGCAGCCCGGGACTCTTCTGGCCCAACTCCGATGCTCAGTGGTCTTCTTTTGGTCCATAAAAAATCGTCAAAAATTGGCACGTAATTGGACTCCGTTTGGTATTCCTTTTCTGTAAAACTTCAAAAACAAGGAGAAAACAGGAACTGACACTGGGCTCTAAGTTAATAGGTTAGTCCCAAAAATCATATAAAATGGCATATAAATGCATATAAAACATCCTAGATGGATGAAATAATAGCATGAATACTTCATAAATTATAGATACATTGGAGACGTATCAAACAACTCACCTGTGCTTGTGTCCATGGCGGATCTGGCCGCCGCCATGGATGGCGCTCTGCTGGATCTGCCTCTCCTTCCAACATCAGAGAAGGAGGAGGAAGGAGGGGAAGGGGGTTGTGGTGGGTGTGGAGGTCGCCGGATTTGGGGGAGGCATGAGGTGCGAGGCCGGTGGTGGTGGTGGATGAGGAAGGGAATCGCGGGTGGGAGGGAGACGCGGAATGGGAGAGCCTATGGAGAGAGGGAGGAGAGTGAGGGAGAGAGGAGGGATTCGACCGAGGATATGGAGACTTCACCTACCTTGTACTTAGTAGTAGCGAGGGGTATAAACCCGCGCTACTACTATCAACTTAGTAGTAGCGCGGGTTCATACACCTCGCTACTACTATGGCATGTCCCGGGGGGCACGGTAGAGACTGCTTAGTAGTAGCGAGGGTTAAAAACCCGCGCTACTACTATCAACTTAGTAGCAGCGAGGGGTAAAAACCCGCGCTACTAGTAAGTAGCAGCAGCGAGGGGTATAAACCCGCGCTACTAGTAAGCGCTTGTCTATAAGCTTTTCCCTAGTAGTGTATACTTGTGGGTTATCACCACCACCCCACATCCCCGCCGCCGCACTCCGCCGCCGTCGCCCCTGTCGCCTCCCTCGCTGATAGCCGGCTCACAGCCGCCCGGACGCCGCCGAATCGGGAGGCAGCCGACGCGGGATTCGGCGCCTCCGGCGGTCCAGCTACCGCGGTAGGCCTCCGCTGGGTCTTAGGCTGCCGCCGACCTCCTCCCCGTCAGCCGTGAGCCTGTCCACGGCCATTGCGCCGGCCACACGACCGCCGCACCAAGCCCTTCGCCCGGCTGCCGAAATATTCTTCGCCGCCCGCCAAGCTCCTCTTGGCCAGCCTCCAAGCTCATTTCTTATCACCGCCGCCGTCCAGAGCCGAAACGCAGCCGTCAGCAGCAGCCAATCCAACCGGCGGCCATCTTCTTCCACCACGCGCACAAGGTGTTCGACGGAATTCCCCAAGGTAAAAAAAATGACGAAACTTGAGGATTTAACTTTGGATTGGATAGTATGTTTGACGATGGTTGTGTGCATTGTAGATGAGCTCGGTTGACTCCTCTTTCGTGGATGATTCATCGTCGGACGAGGAATTTGATTTGCATGAAGAAGAGGAGATTGCTATGCTACTGGCCATGCACAAGAGGAAGAAACCGAAGCACCTACAACTATGGGTACTATCTTGCAGATGGGATCTACCCGAGGTGGAGTACATTCGTCAAGACGGTTGCAAACCTGAAGGTAAGAAAGAACTTGTCTTTCATAATGCACAAGCGGCGGCTAGAAAAGATGTTGAGAGGGCATTTGGGATTTTGCAATCCCAATTTGCTATTGTGCGAGGACCATCTAGATTTTGGGATCAAAAGATCCTTTGGTACATCATGACCGCTTGCGTGATCATGCATAACATGATCATTGAGAACAAGCGTGGAAAAAAATTAGATTACAACTTCTATCAGTTGATGGGCATTCGTGTTAACCCCATGCGCAAAGAGGAGCTCATCAGACGTTTCATGAAGGTGTACAGTGAGATTAGAGATACCGATGTGCATGACCAACTCCAGAAAGATTTGATGGAAGAGCATTGGAAATGGCATGGCGAAAGATCCCATAGATTCATTATTTGTTTGTTCAAAACTATGTTGCATTGTGCAAAACTATGTTGTATTTGTGTTGCATTTCATCTCCTGGATCTGAAGAACTATGTAATAATTTGACATTGTGGACATGAAAAAAAAATTATGTTGTTTTAAAACATGTTTTATGCAATATGTGTGGCTGTACAGTGGCTGGACAACGGCTGAACAGCAGCCGTGCGGCTGCTGGCCGGTTTTGGACCATCTATTGGAGTTGCTCTTTTGGACCATGAATTTGGAACATCTGTTGGAGCTGGCCTTTTTTCGGAGCTCCAAAACGCACTTTTTGGCGGTTCAAATTTTACATTTTCGGTTTTGGACCGTCAAAATTTGAACCATATATTGGAGATGCTCTTAGCACGACGACTTCCCAACTGTGTACTGCAACAAGATTTGTCCAGCTCTGATGAAGGGGCTATAATGGTAGTGTGTCTTCGGCTTGCTTTAGTGATCTTAATGTAATTTTTATTTTCAATGTTTTTTATACTACCTTAACAGGTGATGAATAGATCAAAAAAATTACTGCAAAGACAAAGAAAGGAGACGAGCAGTGTTAATAATAAGCGAAAGCGAGCAAAAGAATGTCGTTCCTTTATTATGCCATGAAGAGAACTTGTTTAATTTATTTCAGTCGAATGCATGCCGATCGTTCATGCATGTAGTGGCTAGGCGGATAGATTGGTGCAGTTCCTGTAGCACATGCATGTACTGAGGTTGAGGTTGTGGCAACGACCGTTGTCGAAGCCCTCGGCCCTGCAGGGCCTGTTGCAGGAGCCTGCAATGACGCAAACGCCTCCCATCCACCGCCTGCTTATCTACTTTTCGCAGCCATGCGACCCCATTTTTTCTGCATTGATCCATAGATAATACGAATTAACCATCAGCTAACTAATTTGGATCAGATTGATCCGGAGTTGTGTGGGGCGATGGTCTTCCTACCAGATGACAGGAGAAGCAGCATCACCACGGACATGCATATGAAAGCCTTGCTGATTCTCAGTAGTCCTTTAGCAGCGTTCTTCATGTACGATGCCATATCGCGAAGAGGTAACGTGTGTTGTTTTTCCTAAATGAAACTGATGGGTGCGTGAATATCGACATGATCTGTATTTATAGCAAAATGCCAATGTTGACATGATTATTTGGTGAGAAATTAGTGTGTCTCACCAGTGCTTATCCTAACACATGGCTGGTGCCTTATTCGAACGCCTAATTTTAGACATGATTGATTGCGTATGTCTTCTTTTTTGCAGGGAAAACGGGATATGTGTACAATAAAAATGGGGGACAGTTATTGTTTTTAGAGCGAAGGCGCAAGATGCAAGAACCTTCAAATTAATAAAGCCTAATCAAGACATGAAATTAGCGTAGATATTGACAACAGACTAAGGCCACACAAGAGCAAATCAAATAAGGATCAGTATTAAGCAGTTGGTTGGTGCATAAGGATGGCAATTTTCCCCACGGGTATGGGTACCCGCGGGTACCGTACCCACATGGGTAGGATATGGGCACACTTATACTCATGGGTAGTACCTATACCCTACCCGTTAAGTCATGGGTAGGGTACAAGTATAGCCTTGTACCCGTGGGTATACCCATACCCTTCATGTTTATGAACTAATGTTAAGTCGTCGTCAATTAGTCATTAGTTTGTCATGTGACTCGTCTACTCCTCTTGACTTAAGAGTATGTTGTGATTTCTAAATTTTGATAGTGGTCATTTACTCATCTACCTGTCATTGAGTTGAGATAATTGATTTTTTTGTCAAATGTGCTATCAATGAGCGCAGAATTGTGAAAAACTTGTGTACTATTTGTTCTACCCGTTGTGTGCCCAATGGGTACGAGTACCCGTCGGGTATGGATATGGGTAAAATTTCATACTCATGGGTACGGGTATGGGTAGAATTTTGTACCCACTGACAATACGGGTATGGGTATGGTATTGCTCTACTCTGCTCATACTCTATCCATTGCCATCCTTATTGGTGCATAATCTCAAATTGCACATCTCCAATGCTAGGCAGTTGGTCGAGGTAGTAAATAGTAAAAGCTTCACATCCACGAACAGGAAAAAAGTTCCACATCCATTACTACGGAGTTCGCCGACTGCCTGATAATTGCAAATCGACTGCTAGACAGTTGCACCTAATGAGGACTAAATTGCACACAAAAAATTCATTAAAATATACCCGTACGAGATCTAGTTTTAAAGAGCACATCATGATGATTCCAACGGTGAATGCGGATCTTAATTTCGATGTTCATTTAAAAGTTTTGACTTTAAAAGAAATTAAACTCGGATTAAATGCGTTCACACATATTAGAATCGGTTAAAACTGCACGTCCATGAGTAGGGGAAATATTCACACCGGCTATCAGGTAGTTGCGCCCATGGTTTTCAATTTCAGTTTCAACAAAATTTCAGCACCAACTGAAGTCACTGGAATTCAGTTATTTCAATTTGCATTTCAGCCAAAAGGCTGAAATATTCATTTGAATTTAATTAAATATTTGAAATTTTCAAAAAATATTTTGAAAAATGTTTAATTTCCTGTGTACTACTGAATTTGCTGAAATATTTTGACCGAAACGTAATATTTCAGTGTCTACTGAAATTAATGAAATTCAGTGAATTTCAGTGAAATCTCACTGAACGTGAAAACCATGGTTGCGCCAAACATTAACTAAACTAGAAGACAGCCCGCGCGTTGCGGCGGGAATTTGTAGAAAGCGACTATAGTGCACTTGGAAAGTGACTATAATGCGCATGGAAAATCTTAAGGGGAAAAAATCTCTAAAAACATAATATAATTAGGAAAAAAATATTTAGGTTCGGGATCACAAACATTAGGACCTCAAAATGCATGTCTTCTTATTTTCTGCTGACCTCGGGCGAAGTATATATAGAACATAATATAGTTTTCAATTTTATCGCGAAATTAGATACTACAGTTATGGCATAGCATATGTTGTGTTTCAGTTCACCAATTATGAGGATTTACAGTACTATCATAGTGATGCTTTGCGGGTGTAGCAATGCAAGATTTCTGTAATGTAACTTCTGCAATATTATGTTATTGGTCATCATCAGAACTAATGTGATGATTTAAGAGAGCTATGACCGGCCAGAAGGACGCGGATCGTCGCCTTCAAGGCGGCGGCGCCATGGTGTTCCACTGCACGATCAAGGATTATGGCAGCAGTGTGCGCATCTCCAATTGCGATGGACCCTTAAGGCTTGGCCGGCGGCGCAGTATGAGAGAGAGAGGTAGAGATACAGGAAAGATGGAAGAATCGGTTGGGATTTTTGTAGGGCATCGATGGAGATTTATACCTTCAGGGAGATGAAGGAACCTAGTCGTCCGAGTATAAATTCTCATCATAATCGAAGCAGTTTCCTTGTTCACGTCCCGTTAATTCTAGCATCAGTTTCCTACAGTATATTGGTGGCTATCTATGGAACCGACGCATGCAAGTATTGATTACCGTTTATTATGCATGGCAAGCAATGGACGCTTGCGTGTAGAGTCTAGCGATTAACTTTTTCTTTTTTGCTAATTATCTGTCGCATGGGAGGCTACCTAAGCTAGTCATAGTGGAGAGTAACTTAGACTAGTGTCATGCATATGACACTAGTCTTTGTTACTATCTTTTTTTTTTTGAGCATCAGTACAGACACAAGCGTTCATATATACGCGCATACACTCAACCCTATGAACGCACACACGCACACCCTACCCCTATGAGCACCTCCGAAAGACTGAGCCGGCATATCATCTTGAGATTTACGAAGTCACCGTAGGCGCCTTGTCGTCGACGGGAACGTCTCCTCCCACTGAAAGCGCATTGCCGGAAATCCTGAAATAAATCTAGGAATAATGCGAGCACCAGGATTTGAACCCTGGTGGGTTGGGAATACCACTGTCCACCTAACCAACTCAACCACAGGTTGATTCACTTGTTACTATCTTCATAGTGCAAAGTAACATACAAATAGTATCATAGATGATAGCATTTATTACATTATAGACTCATTTTGCTTTGGGTTGCGTTATGTTACAGTAACATATTATGTTACAGTAACATATTATGTTACTCCAAACACATCTCTCCTCATTAACTATATGCCACGTAAGCAAACTTGTCTTGGAATGTGCTATGTTACTTGCTAAGTTACTCCCACTATGACCAGCCTTAAGGTGAATGAGATGCATGACTCATGGCTGATTGGTGGAGAACTGCTGACGTGGCAGCCTGCTGATGTGGATAGCATGCATGTCTAAAGAAATCAAGTGGTGGGGGGCTTCTATTTAGATATAGTAGATTGCACACAAAAACGTTTATCAAAACATACTCATGTGGGATCTATTTTGAAAGAGCACGGCGCGAGGATTCCAACGTTGAAAATGGATTTTAATTTTGATGTTTGATCAAATATGGCCTTTTGAAAATTCTAAAATTTGAATTAAATGTGTTTACATTCACATGAATACTTTTATGATACCATTTTCTTTCTTCCTATTTGCATGGTACTTTTTTAATATGGATTAGGGTTTTCCTCATATTGATTAGGGGGCAAAATATTTTCAAATATAGCCGGTCACTCCGGATGTCTAACGAGCGAACGGCAACTCGCTATATGCGTCCTACTATAAAGCGGTGAGCGTATCAATGATGCTACCCGGCAAGAGACCAAACCATAAAGATAACAGTGTTGAGAACGAATAGATTATGGCTGAGATGACGTTAATCATAATAAAAAGTAATAAAAATCATGCAAAAGATTGCAGCACATTGGTACTGCCCTATCAAGCTGACAAGCTCCGTTCCTTTATTATGCCATGAAGAGAACCTCTTAATTTATTTTACCTGTCGATCATGCATGGAGTGGCATATACACAGTGGCGAAGCCAGGATTGGCCGACGCCCCAGGCGAGAAACCAAGAGCTAAAAACTACAAAAAGAACTCTAATTTGAAATCGCTCGATGATCTTTGATTCTTTAATATTAACAAATACATCTCGCTCAATGTAACATACTCTTCTATGATTCATTCAATCATCATCCATCTAATAGTTGACGTGGTTCCAACTTGACAAAAAGAATTCAATGTCATGTTCCTTTTACTCATCTTGTCTTCCTGTAACATTATATAGAAACAAATCTCTCCTCGCCGCATTATATAGAAACAAATCCGCCCGCCGGCAGCAGCCCACAACGGAGGTAATTGAAGAGGATTGAAGGGGAGCCGGCAGCTGTATAGGCAGCAGAGGCACAGAAGGGGACTGGGGGGCGGGCTGGATAGGCAGCACGACGACAGCAGGCGGCGCCAGCGGGCGGAGACGCGGCCACCGGCCACGCCTAGGGTCCGACAAGTTGGGGGAATTGCGGCGGACAGGTTCGTCCAAAACTCCAAATCCTGATCGTGAGTAGCGCACGCACAACCAGCGAAAAGGCACTGGCCTGGGCGGTTGGGCCAGTTGGCCTGGGCGCCAGGGATTAGTGTGGGCTGCGCCCCAGGCCAAACTTTTCTTTTGTATATATGGTCTGAGAAAAATTCCCATGCCCCAGGCAATGGCCTGGGCTGCCTGGGGCCCAGATCCGCCTATGATGATGGATGATGTGTACATCTATCATGCATACACTTTTTCGTTTGTCTTTACGTTGTGTAGATACTCATGCTTACTTGTCAACTTCACAATCTCATTAGTTGAAAAACTAGCCATGACTAAGGGTGTGTTCAACGACGTTCTTTACGGACGCCCTCAAATGTCCACGGACATCCGGCCGGGCGGGCGGCACCCATCCAATGATATCCCTTGTATGTCCAGCCCCCTCGCCTTTTTTACTAAGTCAAATTTACTCATCTTGATAGCGGTTCTACTACTAAAAACGCATTGGTCAAGAAATAAACAATGTACAATCATAGGCGTCAGAGGTTTAAGTTACACACTCCATGCAATAACTCAAAATGAAATCCCCACAAATCTTGAAGCTGCTCCATCTATCAGGAGGGTGTACAAAAGCAGAACTAGATTAAACGCAGACACCATGTAACCACCAGTTTAGTACCACGACCAGGGCACTGTACGTCAGATATTAACTATAAACGTTGCTCCTTATTCACAAAACTCACTCATTGGCTTATTTCTTAGATGCCAGTAATTTGATACTAAGATCACCATCATCGCTTCCTAGTGCACGCTTCTTAAGCGGAAGATACACGGCGAGTAACAACATCCAGACTAGCGACGCGATAATAGTAACCGGCCATGCATCCCACGGGTTGTTGGAAACCTTCGTAGCCCATCCGATCAGACCAAATGAAAACAGCAAATACAGCGCTATGATCACATCCTGCAAAGGAGAGACAAGCAGCATGCAAGATAATAGTAGAAGGTTAGTTTCTGAGCACAAAAGAAAAATTCAGGAGAGATAAATTGTATGGAATTCAACAGTGAAGAGCATGGCAAGCAGGAGCCAGAGGTCCCAATATATTCTTAATTAGTATGGTGAAAAAGGTTAACACGTCGCTAAAACAGCACCGAGCATTAGCAGATCAGAATGGCCAAAATGAGCAAACAGATACTTTAAGGCCAATCTATTGGGATGCTTTTGCTATATAGGCTCTTGATAGGAGCTGTGAGATTGTTGTCAAAAACAGTTGTATGTATCAAGCACAAGGAAAGGATACGATTCTTGTCAAAACTTTGGTAGGGCACAAAGATCTTGTCATGGCCAAACCATATGCTTCGTTCTTTTCCGGTTTGGGGTGGCAATGAGTGGGCCTCTCAACAATCCACTTTAACCATTATTAGTAGTTCACCGGGAAAGTTTGAGCTTACACCAACACAATCGTGACTTAAGAGTAATTAACTAGCATTTGAAATTAGGATGCGTCAATACATAATTATACCCGACACAATGACCTGCCTAGTGCCTACGTACGACTAGCAACACATACTAATGTCATGGTTGCATAACTGTTAGAAAGAAACTGAAACCGATGCAGGGTAGATCATCTAAGAAGCAAGAGAAGAGGGGAGAAGAGCAAAAGACTCACCAGCGCGATGATGTACTTGACCATGCGAGGGTTGAACACGGCCAGCTCCTCCTCCTCTGTCGCTGCCGTCCAGGCGGCGCCTTTCTCTAGGTCTAAATCCAAGGGGAGATCCGAACTCGGCAACGACATGATTGGACACGCTGACGGGGAATTGATTCGTTGCCACCGATGGCCCGGCGACGTACGCCTTTCTCGAGACCTACGTACGGGAGGATCGGAACTCGGCGACGATGTACGCGGTGAATCCCTAGCAAGGCAGTAGTCTAGCAGTGATAAATCATAACAATATAGCATGCTTTGAGTTATTTTGCCAGTAGATAGAAGACCCTGCATATGTATAGAGATCGACCATTGAGGTCAGTCAAGACAGTAAGCAATCAATCAGAGTAAATCAACCTTTGCGGACAGTCAAGATAGGCAGGAAGCAATCAATCAGAGTGCTCGACGCTTACGATGTGAACCGCATTTTTGATTCGAGACTTCTGAGACAAATCAGGTGGAGGACGGTCTGTACATCTCGATGAGCATCCTGAAACCTGCAGCTCGCGAACACAAATCTGAGCATTTGAGGATTGGATCAACACAAACAGCGCGTGGGATGACGGAAGAGGAAGTCAAGGTACCTGAGCTCGTCCGTGATGTCCTCCTCGCCCTTGCCGTCTCCATCCATCAGGTCGAGTGCGCCGACGACGACTCTGCCTCGGAGACCAGTCGCGCCCGAGATTGAACCGCCGAGCTAGCGGGCGGGTGCGCCGAAGAGGGGGCGGAGCTCGAGTGCCCCGGCCGTGCAGCCGTGCCCCACCGCGTCGGCAACGGCGTGCCACTCCCATGGAGAGATGACGTTGTCCGTTGTGGTTGGCCGTGAGTAGGGCGTGTGCCACAGAGGACGGGGCCGAGCGCGGATCCTGCTCCTGTGAGACCCACGGCGTTGACGTCCTCCTCGCCGTGGCCCTCGCCACCTTCATCACCAGGTCGAGTCGCCCACCCGTCGCGATGGAGGAGGAGCCGCCGAGGAGCCGGGGTAGCCCGAGCCCGAGCGTCCAGTCCGTGCCCTGCCGCGTCGGCGATGTTATGTCACTCCCTTGGAGAGATGAGGGCGTCCGCTGTGGCTGGCCGCGACGTCGGCATGTACCACGAACGGGCGCCGGCGAGCACATGTCCGACGCGGATCCTGCTCCCGCGTGGTCCACGGGGTTGGCGCCCTCCTTGCCGTGGTCGAGCGCACCGACGACGACTCCGCGTGTGCTGAACAGAACCAGCTTGGGCAAGCATGGCTACCTCCTATCAGCGGCACCAGCCGAGGAAGAGAAACCCAACGACGTGGAGCTACTACGCTGTACCAAACGAACAGGACGGACACAACAAGAGGGATATAAACGAAGACCAGACAAGGAAGTACTTATAGGCACCCAAAAGAAGAGAAAACGAAACGAACCCACAAGAAAAGACCAGAAAGCAATGTGTCAATTGATGGCATAGGCAGTCAACGATACATGGAGCCAACGTGGTCACATGCATAAGCCATGTAAAGACATGTGGAACTACACCAATCCATATATTTCTAGAACGGCCAGGTGAATTCAGCCATCCCATCACACAGTCGACCAAACTTTTTTCTAAAAAAAGATGAACCTTTTAGGAGACCACACACCACATGCGTCAATAAGCAAGAGCACACAGCGTGACAATGTCAACAGTAAATAAAACGTGACCGTAGAAAAAATCAACTCGATGACACCCTAGGAACACGGTAAAAACAATTTCCAAAAAAATCAGAAAAAAGGAACCCTTATAGGCCTAGACTTGTTAGTATTGGGTCAAGTTGCCCAACTTCAACGAGACTGTTGCTGCTGCTTGGGCGGAGCCAGTGCCGCACTTTAAGCCTTGCCAAGTGCTTTTCCATAAGCTTCAACTTTTTTTTATATAGCTTACCGCTCATGCCAAATGGTATATAAGCTCCACTTTAACATGACTCTCGAGATCAACCATCACCTTGACGTCATGCAAAGAAACAAGAGAGTTGTTAGAGCATCTCTAACAGACGCGTGGTAGCGCGGCGCGCTAGAAAAGTTTTGCAGCGTCGAAATAGTATTTGTGCGCACGGAAGGTTTTCCAGACGCACAAAAACATGACGCTCAATGTGGCGGCCCCACCTGCAGCAGCCCGCACGCACAACCTGGCGCCCCAAGTTTTTTGAGCGTGCACTACTTGCGCCTGCCGAAGCGCTTTTTTTTCCTCCGACGTACAAAAATGCTAGTTTTTAGCGCGTGAGTTGGTCTTGAGGCGCCCGTTGAAGATGCTCTTAGACGAGGGATGTGATTTGCACAAAAGGCTGAAGGGGCAGGTTGTTAGCCTAGCGGTCATGGAAAGATCTAGGAAGGGTCAATCTGCGCATGTGAAAAACCTCAAAAAAAGTCACTTGAAGATCAACGCGCAGAGGAGAAAAAACTCTATTCATAAGCTGAGAGCCTGATGGTAAATGGTTGAGTCACACAACACCAAGACAAGGAGAAAATCATGCACCAACACTTCAAGGCCACGATGACAAGAGAGGTTGGGGACTTTAACGAGTGTGATCAGTGGTGGAGCCAGGAAAATTAGATCGAGGGGGCCAAGTGCTGTTAAAACATAATTGGGGAAGGCCAAAGCATAGAATAATAGAATTTCAGCAGGAAAAAATTCCTAATGATGCACTATTCATCAGTAAATTAGCTGCAAATTGCTAACGTTAGGGGGGGCCAGGGCCCCTGCTGGTCCCCCCCTATCTCCACCACTGAGTGTGATCTTAGCTCTTTGGGGAGTTTTTTTTTTCTTTTTGAGGGGTTGGGGAGTCTTTTTGTGAAGAGGAGATCCGTGCCGCCACCAAAACCCATGCCAAATGACAAGTCACCGGGGCCTTTTTTAAGGCTTGTTGGCATATTATTAAGTCTGAGCAGTAATTATGCTCTTCTCCAGACTTGCACGCAGAAACCATCCGTTGGCTTAGAGGGTGTTTGGATACTCTCTAGTCATGTGACTAGTAGTAGTCAGACTAGAAGTTTTTAGTCAGGCTCTGTTTGGAAGGTGACTACTACTAGTCAGCATTAAATGTCTCAGTATTAAATGTCCCTTGTGCAACACCAATTAGAGGAGAGAGAGGGGGACTTTAGTCAAGAAAAGTCGGTGTGTTTGGAGGTTTTGACTAAAGGTGACTACTACTAGTCTCTAGTCGGTAAAAGTTGGGGTGGGGTGACTAGGGACTAAACTAGTTTTAGTCACCCACTAGTCAGGGGTGTTTGGAGGTTTACTGACTAAAGGTGACTACTACTAGTCTCTAGTCTCTAGTATCTAGTGATCCAAACACCCTCTTAATTTTGCGGGCATGGCACCAAGAAGAAGACGTGCCTGTCCCCGCCGCCCACGCCACCGCACTTCCCACTGCTCCTCCGCGCAGGTTCGAGCGCTGGTGCGACTGGATACGCTTGCTTCCCCCCGCGCTGCTCCATCTCGCTGCCACCGTCGTTCCCAGGCTCAGCAGCGGAGAGGAGAGCTGCGCCACAGATCTCGTCAGATCGGTGGCCCACATCCATGACTACCTGCACCGTGGATGGATTCCCACGGCGATGGGAGCAGTGCATCAGACCAGGAGATCGTTGGATTGGTGTCGGATTTGGGAAGGAAACAACGAGCAGCGGCAAGGGTGGCGAGAGATGCGGAAATTACAGGTCAGGTACGCGATGCGAGGATGCTCCTGGCGCTGTGAATCATGTCGTGAACCACCCAGGAAGAGAGGGATCGGTTGTTTGCTCTAGGACAGCCGCTTACTCATGTGCTGATTTTAAATTGGGCATCGGAGGAGGCTTGTTCTACTTCCCGTATTTAGAGGGCGAAGTGGAGGATCTACAGAACAGTGCAGAGATAGCTGTGAGAAGGGATAGGGTAAGTGAGGCAAGGACAGGGATGAGCCTGATTCGAAGTCGGCTTGAGGTATGTCCAGGTTATCCTCCCATCTGCTGCAGACCTCATACTGTGAGTGAGGGGGGAGGGCCGTGGAGTCGCCATTGTTGGTCTTCGAGGATTTGGGCGGATTCCAGTTCAAAATCCCACATGATCCAGAGGAACGGGAATGAGCTGACCGGGTCAAAGCTATTGCCAGGTCAGAGACACAGGTGGGATCTGCTGTCAGTGAAGAGGATGAGGAGATTGGGGTGACTTCTTTAGCCAATTGTGGTTTGGTGAGGACGATAAAACAAACACCTCCCGTAGGGTTCCTAGACAGAGAGAGGCGGCGATGTGGATCCGCAAATCGCTGCTGGAGGCCAAGGCTTTTGGAGTTGAGAATTGTCATCCAGTTTCGGAAGGTGGGAGCACAGGCCAGGTAGCCACCCAATTCAGCATCTCTAAGTCAGGGTGGTTTCGAGATCCGGAGACTGTGTTTGCTGAGATCTGCAAGAAGGTGAAGAGGGGAGAAGGAGGCCGTGGAAGGGGAAGAGGAAGGGGGCAGGGCGAATCCAACAGAATCCTGTGCCCCAAGATGATTACCAGCAATCTGGGCCACCGATGATGTATGGGTTTCCTCCACCCATGACACCACAATTTGGCTTCCCAGGCGCCCCTCCTTGGGGTTTCCCAGGTGCTTACCCTCCATATCCACCTCCTCCAAATTCCCCGTCAAGCAATCAATGGGTTGCCCCAGGACAATCTCATGTGCCCCCTGGGAGTGGCCACCATGGTGGTGGCTGGCAGCAAACAAGTGGAGGGGGTCTGTAAAACCAGGCTGAAAAAGAGAAGCAGAAGAAGAATTTGAATAGATCTGGCTCTATCAACATTGCAGGGGGCAAAGAGAAGATGGTTGTGGATTTCACTGAGTATAGTCAGTCAATGGAAAAGAGAAGAAGAAGAAGTTTGTTGGTAGTGCTGTTGCAGGTTTGGGCTTCTATCATATTGAAGTACCAGACATGTGGCAGAATGCAATTGGAAGCTTTAAGAACTGTGGAGTAGTGTACATTGAATCAGGAGAGATAAGCAAGGAATACTTGGCCAAGGAGTTTGCAATCATCTATAAAACTAATTGGCCTTGGCAGATAAGATCAATTGGCAGATGGTCTTATACTCTTATCTGGTGAAGTTTCCACCACATATCTCTGTGGATCATGTAGCTGGGTACCCATGTTTTGGTCTGTCCAGGGAAGATATCATCGTTAAGGTAGTAGCTTGGAAAGAGGATCTAGAGAAAATGGCCAGCTTAACTGAAGTCTGGGTTCAATTGAGGAAATTGCTGCCCAAATGGTGTGAATGGTCTTCACTTGACCAAATCACATCTGTTTTTGGACTGCTTGTGGAGGTGGACTGGGAACATATGTTCAAGAGTATGTTTGAAATGGTCAAAGTTAAAATACAATGTAGAGACCCCAACAAAATTCCAAATGAGAGGTTGTTCTCTCTAGAAGGCAAATTTGTACAGGTTCAGATCACTGTGGAAGTCCCTAAACCTGTGTCTATAGAGATAGAACATTCAAGGTCTGGGCACAAAGATGGAGATGGTGATGCTGACAAAAACAATAACAGTTGAATGGAAACTGATGGTTGACTAGATGAAGGGGGAAACAACCAGAGATCCCTCAATGGCAATGGTGGGAACAACAACAGAAATGTGGATGGAGGTAGTGGTAATAATGGCCAGAGAACTCATTCCTTGTGTGATATGATGACTCCACCTAGTGAGAAAGCTATTTGGGAGGCTTTTAGGAGGAAGGATGATGTGAACTATGAAGAAGAAATTGAGATACAATCTGATGGGAATGAGTTGGTGCCAACAGAAAACCCTGAAAGGGAACTGACTAGATTTCTGTTTGTGGAAATGAATGAGGAACTGGGGAAAACTGGAGAGGAAATTAGTCCGATAGAGACAAAACTCCATGCAACTAGTGAGGGGATGGAACACAATGTGGAAGATGGTGAAGATGAGGTTTATCTTCCTGATGACATTATGCCCACTTATTAGGAGGAGGGGGTTATGTTTGATCATAGGGACAGGAATACCTCCAAGAAGCAGAGGATCTGGGCCCAGTTCAACCTGCAAGGAAGAGCACTAGGGTGAAAGGAAATCTGCCCATTATGGAGAAAGCTGAATTGCTCAAGATGAAGAAGGATTTGGAACTACCAAAAACATCTATGAAAGGTATAATAGACTCAAACCCTTTTAATGTTTTACCTGTTGAAGAAATAGTAGATATGACTAATGCTATTGGTGTAGAGATTAGAGAAAAACTTGAGCATAAGAGTACTTCTACTCCTCTAGATGATGTAGGACATAAATGTAGAACCTTGGTAGATAGGGGAAATGATAGAGTAGAGAATCTCATCAGTAAGAATAGACAGGGCAAGCACCCTGGAAACAAGGTTTGCAAATGAGGTACATCTTCTCGAACATTAGAGGGGTTGTCGCCCCTGGTAGGCATAAATGTATAGAGGATGCTATTTTACCTTTGAATCCTGCTTACATAGGTTTTCAAGAGACTAAAAAGGAATCTTTCTCCAGTTCCTTTCTTAAAATAGGAACTTTGAGTGGAACTGGTTCTGCTGGGGATATTTTAGTAGGTGTAGAGTTAGACATTTTCAAGATCATTATGTTGGGGAACATAGTAATTTCAAAAAAATTCCTACACACGCACAAGATCATGGTGATGCATAGAAACGAGAGGGGAGAGTGTTATCCATGTACCCTCGTAGACCAAAAGCGGAAGCGTTATGACAACGCGGTTGATGTAGTCGTATGTCTTCACGATCGACCGATCCTAGTATCGAAAGTACAACACCTCCGCGATCAGCACACGTTTGGCTCGGTGACGTCCCACGAACTCACGATCCAGCAGAGTGTCGAGGGAGAGCTTCGTCAGCACGACGGTGTGATGACGGTGATGATGAAGCTACCAGCGCAGGGATTCGCCTAAGCACTACGATGATATGACCGAGGTGGATTATGTGGAGGGGGCACCGCACACAGCTAAGAGATCAATGATCAACTTGTGTGTCTATGGGGTGCCCCCTGGCCACGTATATAAAGGATGGAGGGAGGAGGAGGCCGGCCCTCATAGGGCGCGCCCAAAGTGTGGAGTCCTACCAGGACTCCCTAGTCCTAGTAGGATTCCACCTCCCACATGGAATAGGGGAAGGGGAAGGGAGAAGGAGAAGGAAGGAAGGGGGCGCCCTTTCCCTAGTCCAATTCGGACCAGTCCGTGGGGAAGGGGCGCGGCTACCCTTGAGGCCTTTCTCTCCTTTCCCGTATGGCCCATTAAGGCCCAATACGAATTCCCGTAACTCTCCGGTACTCAAAAAAATACCCGAATCACTTGGAACCTTTCCGATGTTCGAATATAGCCTTCCAATATATCGATCTTTATGTCTCGTCCATTTCGAGACTCCTCGTCATGTCCCCAATCTTATCCGTGACTCCGAACAAACTTCTGTCATCAAATCACATAACTCATAATACAAATCGTCACAAAACATTAAGCGTGCGGACCCTATGGGTTCGAGAACTATGTAGACATGACCGAGACTCATCTCCGGTAAATAACCAATAGCGGAACCTGGATGCTCATATTGGTTCCTACATATTCTACGAAGATCTTTATCGGTCAAACCGCATAACAACATATGTTGTTTCCTTTGTCATCGGTATGTTACTTGCCCGAGATTCGATCATCGGTATCTCAATACCTAATTCAATCTCGTTACCGGCAAGTCTCTTTACTTGTTCCGTAATGCATCATCCCGCAACTAACTCATTAGTCACATTGCTTGGAAGGCTTATAGTGAAGTGCATTACCGAGAGGGCCCAGAGATACCTCTCCGACAATCGGAGTGACAAATCCTAATCTCGATCTATGCCAACTCAACAAGTACCATCGAAGACACCTGTAGAGCACCTTTATAATCACTCAGTTACGTTGTGACGTTTGGTAGCACACAAAGTGTTCCTCCGGTATCCGGGAGTTGCATAATCTCATAGTCATAGGAACATGTATAAGTCATGAAGAAAGCAATAGCAATATACTAAACGATCAAGTGCTAAGCTAACGGAATGGGTCAAGTCAATCATGTCATTCTCTAATGATGTGATCCCGTTAACCAAATGACAACTCATGTCTATGGCTAGGAAACTTAACCATCTTTGATTCAACGAGCTAGTCAAGTAGAGGCATACTAATGACACTCTGTTTGTCTATGTATCCACACATGTACTAAGTTTCCGGTTAATACAATTCTAGGATGAATAATAAACATTTATCATGAAATAAGGAAATAAATAATAGCTTTATTATTGCCTCTAGGGCATATTTCCTTCAGTCTCCCACTTGCACTAGAGTCAATAATCTAGTTCACATCGCCATGTGATTTAACACCAATACTTCACATCACCATGTGATTAACACCCATAGTTCACATCGCCAAGTGACCAACACTCAAAGGGTTTACTAGAGTCAGTAATCTTAGTTCACATCGCCATGTGATTAATACCCAAAGAGTACTAAGGTGTGATCATGTTTTGCTTGTGAGAGAAGTTTAGTCAACGGGTCTGCCATATTCAAATCCGTATGTATTTTGCAAATTTCTATGTCAACAATGCTCTGCATGGAGCTACTCTAGCTAATTGCTCCCACTTTCAATATGTATCCAGATTGAGACTTAGAGTCATCTGAATCAGCGTCAAAACATGCATCGACGTAACCCTTTACGACGAACCTTTTGTCACCTCCATAATCGAGAAACATATCCTTATTCCACTAAGGATAATTTTGACTGCTGTCCAGTGATCTACTCCTAGATCACTATTGTACTCCCTTGCCAAACTCAGTGTAGGGTATACAATAGATCTGGTACACAGCATGGCATACTTTATAGAACCTATGGCTGAGGCATAAGGAATGACTTCCATTCTCTTTCTATCTTCTGCCGTGGTCGGGCTTTGAGTCTTACTCAATTTCACACCTTGCAACACAGGCAAGAACTCCTTATTTGACTGTTCTATTTTGAACTACTTCAAAAACTTGTCAAGGTATGTACTAACTGAGAAAACTTATCAAGCGTCTTGATCTATCTCTATAGATCTTGATGCCCAATACGTAAGCAGCTTCACCGAGGTCTTTATTTGAAAAACTCCTTTCAAACACTCCTTTATGCTTTCCAGAAAATTCTACATCATTTCCGATCAACAATATGTCATTCACATATACTTATGAGAAAGGTTGTAGTGCTCCCACTCACTTTCTTGTAAATTCAGGCTTCACCGCAAGTCTGTATAAAACTATATGCTTTGATCAACTCATCAAAGCGTATATTCCAACTCCGAGATGCTTGCACCAGTCCATAGATGGATTGCTGGATCTTTGCACACTTTGTTAGCACCTTTAGGATCGAAAAAACCTTCTGGTTGCATCATATACAATTCTTCTTTAAGAAATCCATTTAAGGAATGCAGGTTTGACATCCATTTGCCAAATTTCATAAAATGTGGCAATTGCTAACATGATTCGGACAGACTTTTAAGCATCGATACAAGTGAGAAAATCTCATTGTAATCAACACCTTGAACTTGTCAAAAACCTTTTTCGACAAGTCTAGCTTTGTAGATAGTAACACTACTATCATCGTCCATCTTCCTCTTGAAAATCCATTTATTTTCTATGACTTGCTGATCATCGAGCAAGTCAATCAAAGTCCACACTTTTGTTCTCATACATGGATCCCATCTCAGATTTCATGGCCTCAAACCATTTCGCAGAATCTGGGCTCATTATCGGTTCCTCATAATTCGTAGGTTCGTCATGGTCAAGTAACATGAATTCCAGAATAGGATTACGTACCACTCTGGTGCGGAACGTACTCTGGTTGACCTACGAGGTTTGGTAGTAACTTGATCCGAAGCTTCATGATTGTCATCATTAACTTACTCACTAATTGGTGTAAGCATCACTTGAACTGATTTCAGTGAAGAAATACTTTCCAATTTGGGAGAAGGTACAATTACCTCATCAAGTTCTACCTTCCTCCCACTCACTTCTTTTGAGATAAACTCCTTCTCTAGAAAGGATCCATTCTTAGCAACGAATGTCTTGCCTTCGGATCTGTGATAGAAGGTGTACCCAACAATCTCCTTTGGGTATCCTATGAAGACACATTTCTCCGATTTGGGTTCGAGCCTATCAGGTTGAAGTTTTTTCACATAAGCATCACATCCCCAAATTTTAAGAAACGACAACTTGGGTTTCTTGCCAAACCACAGTTTATAAGGTGTCGTCTCAACGGATTTAGATGGTGCCCTATTTAACGTGAATGCAGCTGTCTCTAATGCATAACCACAAAACGACAGTGGTAAATCGGTAAGAGACATCATAGATCACACCATATCTAATAAAGTGCGGTTACGACGTTCGGACACACCATTACGTTGTGGTGTTCCAGGTGGCGTGAGTTGCGAAACTATTCTGCATTGTTTCAAATGAAGACCAAACTCGTAACTCAAATATTCTCATCCACGATCAGATCGTAAAAAATTTATTTTCTTGTTACGATGATTTTCCACTTCACTCTGAAATTCTTTAAACTTTTCAAATGTTTCAGACTCGTGTTTCATCAAGTAGATATACCCATATCTGCTCAAATCATCTGTGAATGTTAGAAAATAACGATACCCGCCACGAGCATCAACACTCATTGGACTGCATACATCAGTATATATTATTTCCAACAAGTCTATTGCTCGCTCCATAGTTCCGGAGAACGGAGTCTTGGTCATCTTGCCCATGAGGCATGGTTCGCAAGCATCAAGTGATTCATAATCAAGTGGTTCCAAAAGCCCATCAGCATGGAGTTTCTTCATGCGCTTTACACCAATATGACCCAAACGGCAGTGCCACAAATAAGTTGCACTATCATTATTAACTTTGCATCTTTTGGCTTCAATATTATGAATATGTGTATCACTACGATCGAGATCCAACAAACCATTTTCATTGGGTGTATAACCATAGAAGGTTTTATTCATGTAAGCAGAACAACAATTATTCTCTAATTTAAATGAATAATCGTATTGCAATAAACAAGATCAAATCATATTCATGCTCAACGCAAACACCAAATAACATTTCTTTAGGTTCAACGCTATCCCGAAAGTATAGGGAGTGTGCGATTATGATCATATCATTCTTGGAACCACTTCCAACACACATCGTCACTTCATCCTTAACTAGTCTATGTTCATTCTGCAACTCCCGTTTCAAGTTACTACTCTTAGCAACTGAACTAGTATCAAATACCGTGGGGTTGCTATAAACACTAGTAAAGTACACATCAATAATATGTATATCAAATATACCTTTGTTCATTTTGCCATCCTTCTTATCCGCCAAGTATCTAGGGGCAGTTCCACTTCCAGTGACCATTTCCTTTGTAGTTGATGTTGGAAATATGCCCTAGAGGCAATAATAAAAGCATTATTATTATATTTCCTTGTTCATGATAACTGTCTTTTATTCATGCTATAATTGTATTATCCGGAAATCGTAATACACGTGTGAATACATAGACCACAATACGTCCCTAGTAAGCCTCTAGTTGACTAGCTCGTTGGTCAACAGATAGTCATGGTTTCCTGACTATGGACATCAGATGTCATTGACAACGGGATCACGTCATTAGGAGAATGACGTGATGGACAAGACCCAATCCTAAGCATAGCACAAGATCGTGTGGTTCGTTTTGCTAGAGCTGTTTCAATGTCAAGTATCTCTTCCTTAGACCATGAGATCGTGTAACTCCCGGATACCGTAGGAGTGCTTTGGGTGTACCAAGCGTCCACAACGTAATCGGGTGACTATAAAGGTGCACTACAGGTATCTCCGAAAGTGTCTGTTGGGTTGACACGGATCGAGACTGGGATTTGTCACTCCGTATGACGGAGAGGTATCTCTGGGCCCACTCGGTAATGCATCATCATAATGAGCTCAAAGTGACCAAGTGCTTGGTCACGGGATCATGCATTACGGTACGAGTAAAGTGACGTGCCGGTAACAAGACTGAACGAGGTATTGGGATACCGACGATCGAGTCTCGGGCATGTAACGTACCGATTGACAAAGGGAATAGTATACGGGGTTGCTTGAATCCTCGACATCGTGGTTCATCCGATGACATCATCGAGGAGCATGTGGGAGCCAACATGGGTATCCAGATCCCGCTATTGGTTATTGACCTGAGAGCCGTCTCGGTCATGTCTGCGTGTCTCCCGAACCCGTAGGGTCTACACACTTAAGGTTCGGTGACGCTAGGGTTATTAGGAAGACTTGTATGTGATTACCGAATGTTGTTCGGAGTCCCGGATGAGATCTCGGACGTCACGAGGAGTTCCGGAATGGTCCAGAGGTAAAGATTTATATATGGGAAGTTGTCAAACGGACACCGGAAAGTTTCGGGGGCTTATCGGTAATGTACCGGGGCCACCGGAAGGGTTCCGGGGGTCCACCGGGAGGGGCCACCCCTCCCGGGGGCCCACATGGGCTGCGTGGGAAGGAGCCAGCCCCTGGTGGGCTGGGCGCACCCCCTCCCTTGGGCCCTTGCGCCTAGGGTTGGGGGAACCCTAGAGGCGCCCTTGCTTGGGGGCAAGCCCCCTCCCTTGGCCGCCGCCCCTAGATGGCATCTAGAGGGGCCGCCCCTCTCCCTTCCCCCTATAGATAGAGGGGCGAGGGGAGGGCTGCAAGACACAAGTCAAGGCGCAGCCCCTCCCCTCCCCAACACCTCTCCTCCTCCGTACGTGCTTGGCGAAGCCCTGTCGGATTACTGTTGCACCAACAACACCACGCCGTCGTGCTGCCGTTGGAGCTGTCTTCCTCAACCTCTCCTTCCTCCTTGCTGGATCAAGACGGAGGAGACGTCGTCCGTACCGTACGTGTGTTGAACGCGGAGGTGATGTCCGTTCAGCACTTGGTCATCGGTGATCCGAATCACGGCGAGTACGACTCTCTCATCACCATCCCCTTGAACGCTTCCGCACTCGATCTACAAGTGGTATGTAGATGCAAACTCACTCCCTTGACTCGTTGCTTAGATGAACTCATAGATGGATCTTGGTGAAACCGTAGGAAAAATTTTAATTTTCTGCAACGTTCCCCAACAGTGGCATCATGAGCTAGGTCTATGCGTAGTTCTCTATTGCACGAGTAGAACACAATTTTGTTGTGGGCGAGATCTTGTCAACTTGCTTGCCGCTACTAGTCTTATCTTGCTTCAGCAGTATTGTGGGATGAAGCGCCCGGACCAACCTTACACGACGCTTACGTGAGACCGGTTCCATCGACCGACATGCACTAGTTGCATAAGGTGGCTGGCGGGTGTCCGCTCTCCCACTTTAGTTGAAGCGGATTCGATGAAAAGGGTCCTTATGAAGGGTAAATAGAAGTTGACAAGATCACGTTGTGGTTATTCGTAGGTAAGAAAACGTTCTTGCTAGAACCCAATTGCAGCCACGTAAAAGATGCAACAACAATTAGAGGACGTCTAACTTGTTTTTGCAGCAATTGTCATGTGATGTGATATGGCCAAGTTGTGATGAATGATGAATGACATATTGTGATGTATGAGATCATGTTCTTGTAATAGGAATCACGACTTGCATGTCGATGAGTATGACAACCGGCAGGAGCCATAGGAGTTGTCTTTATTTTTGTATGACCTGCGTGTCATTGAAGAACGCCATGTAAATTACTTTACTTTATTGCTAAACACGTTAGCCATAGAAGTAGAAGTAGTCATTGGCGTGACAACTTCATGAAGACACGATGATGGAGATCATGGTGTCATGCCGGTGACAAGATGATCATGGAGCCCGAAGATGGAGATCAATGGAGTGTTATGATATTGGCCATATCATGTCACTATTATATAATTGCATGTGATGTTTATTATGTTTATGCATCTTGTTTACTTAGAACGACGGTAGTAAATAAGATGATCCTTACAAAATTTCAAGAAGTGTTCTCCCTAATCGTGCACCGCTGCTAAAGTTCGTCGCTTTGAAGCACCACGTGATGATCGGGTGTGATAGATCCTTACGCTCACATACAACGGTGTAAGACAGTTTTACACATGCAAAACACTTAGGGTTAACTTGACGAGCCTAGCATGTACAGACATGGCCTCGAACACGGAGACCGAAGGTCGAACACGAATCGTATGGAAGATACGATCAACATGAGAATGTTCACCGACGATGACTAGTCCGTCTCACGTGATGATCGGACACGGCCTAGTCGACTCGGATCGTGTAACACTTAGATGACTAGAGGATGTCTAATCTGAGTGGGAGTTCATTTAAATAATTTGATTAGATGAACTTAATTATCATGAACTTAGTCTAAAACTTTTGCATAATATGTCTTGTAGATCAAATGGCCAACGCTCATGTCAACTTGAACTTCAACGCTCCCTAGAGAAACCAAGCTGAAAGATGACGGCAGCAACTATACGGACTGGGTCCGGAACCCGAGGATCATCCTCATAGCTGCCAGAAACAATATGTCCTAGAAGGACCGCTAGGTGACGCCCCGTCTCTGCAGAACCAAGACATTATGAATGCTTGGCAGTCTCGTCTTGATGATTACTCCCTCGCTCAATGCGGCATGCTTTACAGCTTAGAACCGGGATCCAAAAGCGTTTTGAGCAACACGGAGCATATGAGATGTTCGAGGAGCTGAAACTAATTTTCCAAGCTCATGCCCGGTCGAGATATGAAGTCTCCGACAAGTTCTATAGTTGTAAGATGGAGGAAAACAGTTCACAAGGTGAACACATACTCAAAATGTCCAGGTTGCACAACCGCCTGTCCCAACTGGACATAAACCTCCCGGACGAGGCGGTCATTGACAGAATCCTTCATCGCTCCCACCAAGCTACAAGAGCTTTGTGATGAACTACAATATGCGTGGGATGGTGAAGACCATTCCGAAGTATTCTCAATGTCAAGTCAGCAGAGGTTGAAATCAAGAAAGAACATCAAGTGTTGATGGTCAATAAGACCACTAAGTTTAAGAAGGGCAAGGGTAAGAAGAACTTCAAGAAGGACGGCAAAGATGTTGCCGCGCCTGGTAAGCCAGTTGCCGGGAAGAAGTCAAAGAATGGACCCAAGCCCGAGACTGAGTGCTTTTATTGCAAGGGGAAGGGTCACTGGAAGCGGAACTGCCCCAAATACTTAGCGGATAAGAAGGCCGGCAACACCAAAGGTATATTTGATATACATGTAATTGATGTGTACCTTACCAGTACTCGTAGTAACTCCTGGGTATTTGATACCGGTGCCGTTGCTCATATTTGTAACTCACAGCAGGAGCTGCGGAATAAGCGGAGACTGGCGAAGGGCGAGGTGACGATCGCGTCGGGAATGGTTCCAGTCGATGTGATCGCCGTCGCACGCTACCTCTACATTTACCTACGGGATTAGTTTTGAACCTTAATAATTGTTATTTGGTGCCAAGTTTGAGCATGAACATTGTATCTGGATCTCGTTTGATACGAGATGGCTACTCATTTAAATCCGAGAATAATGGTTGTTCTATTTATATGAGAGATATGTTTTATGGTCATGCTCCGATGGTCAATGGTTTATTCTTAATGAATCTCGAACGTAATGTTACACATATTCATAGCGTGAATACCAAAAGATGTAAAGTTGATAACGATAGTCCCACATACTTGTGGCACTCGCCGCCTTTGGTCACATTGGTGTCAAGCGCATGAAGAAGCTCCATGCTGATGGACTTTTAGAGTCTCTCGATTATGAATCATTTGACACATGCGAACCATGCCTCATGGGCAAATGACCAAGACTCCGTTCTCCTAACAATGGAGCGAGCAACTAACTTGTTGGAAATCATACATACCGATGTATGCGGTCCAATGAGTGTTGAGGCTCATGGAGGATATCGTTATGTTCTCACTCTCACAGATGACTTGAGTAGATATGGGTATGTCTACTTGATGAAACACAAGTCCGAGACCTTTGAAAAGTTCAAGGAATTTCAGAATGAAGTAGAGAATCAACGTGACCGAAAGATAAAATTCTTACGATCGGATCGTGGAGGAGAATATTTAAGTCACGAATTTGGTACACACTTAAGAAAATGTGGAATCGTTTCACAACTCACGCCACCGAACACCTCAACAGAACGGTGTGTCCGAACGTCGAATCGCACTCTATTGGATATGGTGCGATCCATGATGTCTCTTACCGATTTACCGCTATCATTTTGGGGATACGCCTAGAGACAGCTACATTCACTTTAAATAGGGCACCGCCTAAATCCGCTGAGACGACACCGTATCAATTATGGTTTGGGAAGAAACCTAAGTGTCGCTTCTAAAAGTTTGGGGATGCGATGCTTATGTCAAGAAACTTCAACCTGAAAAGCTCGAACCCAAGTCGGAAAATGCGTCTTCATAGGATACCCTAAGGAAACCATAGGGTATACCTTCTACTTAAGATCCGAGGGCAAGATCTTTGTTGCCAAGAACGGATCCTTTCTGAAAAAGAGTTTCTCTCGAAAGAAGTAAGTGGGAGGAAAGTAGAACTCGATGAAGTACTACCTCTTGAACGGATAGTAGTGCAGCTCAGAAAATGTTCCCGTGATGCCTACACCAACCAAGAGGAAAATAATGATGATGATCAAGGTACTTCGGATCAAGTTGCTCTTGAACTTCGAGGTCCACTAGGACACGCCCGCACTGAGTGGTACGGCAACCCTGTCCCGGAAATCATGTTGTTAGACAACGGTGAACCTTCGAACTATGAAGAAGCGATGGCGGCCCAGATTCCAACAAATGGCTAGAAGCCATGAAATCCGAGATAGAATCCATGTATGAAAACAAAGTATGGACTTTGACTGACTTGCCCGATGATCGGCGAGCGATAGAAAATAAATGGATCTTCAAGAAGAAGACGGACGCGGATGGTAATGTCACCATCTATAAAGCTTGACTTGTCGCTAAGGGTTATCGCCAAGTTCAAGGGATTGACTACGATGATACTTTCTCTCCCGTAGCGAAGCTTAAGTCCGTCCGAATCATGTTAGCAATTGCCGCATACTATGATTGTGAGATATGGCAGATGGACGTCAAAACAGCGTTCCTTAACGGTTATCTTAAGGAAGAGCTGTATATGATGCAGCCGGAGGGTTTTGTCGATCCTAAGAATGCTAACAAAGTATGCAAGCTCCAGCGATCCATTTATGGGCAGGTGCAAGCATCTCGGAGTTGGAACATTCGCTTTGATGAAATGATCAAAGCGTTTGGTTTATGCACTTATGGAGAAGCCTGCGTTTACAAGAAAGTGAGTGGGAGCTCAGAGCATTTCTCATATTATATGTAGATGACATACTTTTGATGGGAAATGATATAGAATTCTTGGACATCATTAAGGCCTACTTGAATAAGTGTTTTTCAATGAAGGACCTTGGAGAAGCTGCTTATATATTAGGCATCAAGATCTATAGAGATAGATCGAGACGCCTCATAGGTCTTTCACAAAGCACATACCTTGATAAGATTTTGAAGAAGTTCAAATGGATCAGTCCAAGAAGGGTTCTTGCTGATTGCAAGGTGTGAGATTGAGATCGGCTCAATGCCCACCATGGCAAAAGATAAAGAAGAGATGAGTGTCATCCCTATGCTTCAGCCATAGGATCTATTATGTATGCCATGCTGTGTACTGCACCTAATGTAAACCTTGCCGTAAGTTTGGTAGGAAGGTACCAAAGTAATCCCGACAAGGAACACCGGACAGCGGTCAAGAATATCCTGAAGTGCCCGAAAAGGACAAAGGACATGTTTCGTTTATGGAGGTGACGAAGAGCTCTTCAGAAGGGTTACGCCGACGCTAAGCTTCGACACAGATCTGATGACTCTAAGTCACAAACCGGATACGTGTATATGTTGAATGGTGGAGCAGTAAGCTGGTGCAGCTGCAAGCAGAGCGTCGTGGCGGGATCTACATGTGAAGTGGAGTACATGGCAGCCTCGGAGGCAGCGCATGAAGCAATTTGGGTGAAGGAGTTCATCACCGACCTAGGAGTCATACCAAATGCGTCGGAGCCGATCAAACTCTTCTGTGACAACACTGGAGCTATTGCACTTGCCAAGGAGCCCAGGTTTCACAAGAAGACCAGCACATCAAGCGCCGCTCAACTCCATCCGTGAAAATGTTCAAGATGGAGACATAGAAATTTGTAAGTACATACGGATCTGAATGTCGCAGATCCGCTGACTAAACCTCTTCCATGGGCAAAACATGATCAACACCGTAACTCTATGGGTGTTCGATTCATCACAATGTAACTAGATTATTGACTCTAGTGCAAGTGGGAGACTGTTGGAAATATGCCCTAGAGGCAATAATAAAAGCATTATTATTATATTTCCTTGTTCATGATAATTGTCTTTTATTCATGCTATAATTGTATTATCCGGAAATCGTAATACACGTGTGAATACATAGACCACAATACGTCCCTAGTAAGCCTCTAGTTGACTAGCTCGTTGGTCAACAGATAGTCATGGTTTCGACTATGGACATCGATGTCATTGATAACGGATCACGCCATTAGGAGAATGACGTGATGGACAAGACCCAATCCTAAGCATAGCACAAGATCGTGTGGTTCGCTTTTGCTAGAGCTGTTTCAATGTCAAGTATCTCTTCCTTAGACCATGAGATCGTAACTCCCGGATACCGTATGAGTGCTTTGGTGTACCAAACGCCACAACGTAATCGGGTGACTATAAAGGTGCACTAAAGGTATCTCCGAAAGTGTCTGCTTGGGTTGACACGGATCGAGACTGGATTTGTCACTCCGTATGACGGAGAGGTATCTCTGGGCCCACTCGGTAATGCATCATCATAATGAGCTCAAAGTGACCAAGTTCTTGGTCACGGGATCATGCATTACGGTACGAGTAAAGTGACGTGCCGGTAACGAGACTGAACGAGGTATTGGGATACCGACGATCGAGTCTCGGGCATGTAACGTACCGATTGACAAAGGGAATAGTATACGGGTTTGCTTGAATCCTCGACATCATGGTTCATTCGATGACATCATCGAGGAGCATGTGGGAGCCAACATGGGTATCCAGATCCCGCTGTTGGTTATTGACCTGAGAGCCGCCTCGGTCATGTCTCAAGGTCTCCGAACCCGTAGGGTCTACACACTTAAGGATCGGTGACGCTAGGGTTATTAGGAAGACTTGTATGTGATTACCGAATGTTGTTAGGAGTCCCGGATGAGATCCCGGACGTCACGAGGAGTTCCGGAATGGTCCAGAGGTAAAGATTTATATATGGGAAGTTGTAAAACGGACACCGGAAAGTTTCGGGGGCTTATCGGTAATGTACCGGGGCCACCGGAAGGGTTCCGGGGTCCACTGGAGGGGCCACCCCTCGGGGGCCACATGGGCTGCGTGGGAAGGAGCCAGCCTGGTGGGCTGGGCGCACCCTCCCTTGGGCCCTTGCGCCTAGGGTTGGGGGAACCCTAGAGGGCGCCTTGCTTGGGGGCAAGCCCCTCCCTTGGCCGCCCCCCCTCTAGATGGCATCTAGAGGGCCGCCCCTCTCCCTTCCCCTATAAATAGATGGGCGAGGGGAGGGCTGCAAGACACAAGTCAAGGCGCAGCCCTTCCCCTCCCCAACACCTCTCCTCCTCCGTCGTGCTTGGCGAAGCCTCGCCGGATTATCGCTGCACCAACAACACCACGCCATCGTGCTGCCGTTGAGCTGTCTTCCTCAACCTCTCCTTCCTCCTTGCTGGATCAAGACGGAGGAGACGCCGTCCGCACTGCACGTGTGTTGAACGCGGAGGTGCTGTCCGCTCAGCACTTGGTCATCGGTGATCTGAATCACGGCGAGTACGACTCCCTCATCACCATCCCCTTGAACGCTTCCGCACTCGATCTACAAGTGGTATGTAGATGCAAACTCACTCCCTTGACTCGTTGCTTAGATGAACTCATAGATGGATCTTGGTGAAACCGTAGGAAAAATTTTAATTTTCTGCAACGTTCCCCAACAGTTGAAGCCCTCAGTTTCAGGCTTGAGTCTAGCTTTGGGTTTCTTCACGCGAGTGACAACTTGTTTGTCATTCTTCTTGAAGTTCCCTTTCTATTCTTTTGCCCTTTTTCTTGAAACTACTGGTCTTGTAAACCATCAACACTTGATGCTCGTTCTTGATTTCTACCTTCGCCAATTTCAACATCACAAAGAGCTCGGGAATTACTTTCGTCATCACTTGTGTATTATAGTTCATCACGAAGTTCTAGTAACTTGGTGATAGTGACTAGAGAACTTTGTCAATTACTATCTTATCTGGAAGATTAACTCCCACTTGATTCAAGCAATTGTAGTACAAAAACAATCTGAGCACATGCTCACTGGTTGAGCCATTCTCCTTCATTTTGTAGGCAAAGTACTGTCAGAGGTCTCATACCTCTGGACACGGGCATGAGTATGAAATACCAATTTCAACTCTTGGAACATCTTATATGCTCCTTGGCGTTCAAACATTTTTGAAGTCCCGGTTCTAAGCCGTAAAGCAAGGTGCACTAATCTATCAAGTAGTTATTAATCTTACCGAGCTTTTGTCAAAACGTTCATAACGCCTGCATCTGCTCCTGCAATAGGTCTATCGCCTAGCGGTGCATCAAGGATATAATTCTTCTGTGCAGCAATGAGGAAAATCCTCATATCACGGACCAAGTCCGCATCATTGCTACTAACATCTTTCAACATAGTTTTTCTCTAGGAACATATCAAAATAAACGGCGACTAACATCGCGAGCTATTGATCTACAACATAGTTATGCAAATACTATCAGGACTAAGTTCATGATAAAATAAAGTTCAATTTAATCATATTACTTAAGAACTCCCACTTAGATAGACATCCCTCTAGTCATCTAAATGAAGGAAATATGCCCTAGAGGCAATAATAAAGTTATTATTTATTTCCTTATTTCATGATAAAAGTTTATTATTCATGCTAGAATTGTATTAACCGGAAACATAATACATGTGTGAATACATAGACAAACAGAGTGTCACTAGTATGCCTCTACTAGACTAGCTTGTTAATCAAAGATGGTTAAGTTTCCTAACCATAGACAAAGGAGTTGTCATTTGATTAACAAGGTCACATCATTGGTTGAATGATCTGATTGACATGACCCATTCCATTAGCTTGGCACCCGATCGTTTAGTATGTTGCTATTGCTTTTATCCATGACTTATACATGTTCCTATAACTATGAGATTATGCAACTCCTGCTTACGGAGGAAAACTTTGGTACTACCAAACGTCACAACGAATCGGGTGATTATAAAGGAGTACTACAGTGTCTCCAAAGGCAGATGTTGGGTTGGCGATTTCGAGATTAGGATTTGTCACTCCGATTGTCGAAGAGGTATCTCTGGCCCTCTCGGTAATGCACATCACTAAGCCTTGCAAGCATTACAACTAATGAGTTAGCTGTGAGATGATGTATTACGGAATGAGTAAAGAGACTTGCCAAGAACGAGATTGAACTAGGTATTGGATACCGACGATCGAATCTCGGGCAAGTAACATACCGATGACAAAGGAACAACGATGTTGTTATGCGGTCTGACCGATAAAGATCTTCGTAGAATATGTAGGAGCCAATATGGGCATCCAGGTCCCGCTATTGGTTATTGACCGAGACGGTCTCGGTCATGTCTACATTGTTCTCGAACCGTAGGGTCCGCACGCTTAAGGTTTCGATGACGGTTATATTATGAGTTTGTGTATTTTGATGTACCAAGGAGTTCGAGTCCCGGATGTGATCACGGACATGACGAGGAGTCTCGAAATGGTCAAGACATAAAGATTGATATATTGGACGGCTATATTCGGACACGGAAAGGTTCCGGAAGTTTCGGAGAAAACCGGAGTGCCGGAGGGGTTACTGGAACCCCGGGAAGTAATGGGCCTTATTGGGCCAAGAGGGAGAGAGAGGGCCGCACTGTGTGGTGGCGCGCCCCCCATGGGGAGTCCGAATAGGACAAGGAGGGGGGGGGCGGCCCCCCTTTCCCT
Organism: Aegilops longissima; assembly: GCA_021605205.1. Taxonomy (NCBI): domain Eukaryota; kingdom Viridiplantae; phylum Streptophyta; class Magnoliopsida; order Poales; family Poaceae; genus Aegilops; species Aegilops longissima. Next base: position 602,014,042 of record CM038681.1, read on the forward strand.
CTCCCTCTCCCTCTCTTTCCTTCCCCCTTCCTCCTTCCTAGTTGGACTAGGAAAGGGAGTCCTACTCCCACTAGGAGGAGGACTTCCCCCTTGGCGCGCCTCCTAGGGCCGGCCGTCCCTCCCCTTGCTCCTTTATATACGGGGCAGGGGGCACCCTAGGACACACAAGTTGATCCTTGAGATCGCTCCTTAGCCGTGTCGGTGCCCCTCCACCATATTCCACCTCGGTCATATCGTAGCGGTGCTTAGGCGAAGCCCTGCGTCGGTAGAACATCAAGATCGCCACCACGCCGTCAGGCCGACGGAACTCTCTCTCCTGGAGCTTTGCTGGATCGGAGCTCGAGGAGCGCCACCGAGCTGTACGTGTGTCAAGAACTCGGAGGCGCCGGAGTAACGGCGCTGGGATCGGTTGATCGCGAGGAGAACGTCGACTACTTCCTCTACGCTTTGATCGCTTCGCCGGTCTCACGAGGGTGCGAGACAACACTCTCCCCTCTCGCTATGCATCACCATGATCTTGCGTGTGCGTAGGAAATTTTTGAAATTACTACGCTCCCCAACAAAGGCATCCGAGCCTAAGTTTTTATGGTTTGATGTTTTGCACGAGTAGAACACAAGTGATTTGTGGGCGATACAAGTCATACTGCCTACCAGCATGTCATACTTTGGTTCAGCGGTATTGTGAGATGAAGCGGCCGGACCGACATTACGCCAGACGCTTACGCGAGACTGGTTTCACTGCTACGAGCACTCGTGCTTAAAGGTGGCTGGCGGGTGTCTGTCTCTCTCACTTTAGTTGAACTGAGTGTATACGCCCGTCCTTGAGAAGGTTAAACGGAGTCTATTTGACGAAGTATCGTTGTGGTCTTGATGCGTAGGTGAGATTGGTTCTTGCTTAAGCCCGTAGCAGCCACGTAAAATTTGCAACAACAAAGTAGAGGACGCCTAACTTGTTTTTGCAGGGCATGTTGTGATGTGATATGGTCAAGACGTGATGCTATATTTTATTGTATGAGATGATCATGTTTTGTAACCGGTTATCGACAATCGGCTGGAGCCATATGGTTGTCGCTTATTATATGAAATGCAAACACCAGTAATTGCTTTACTTTATCACTAAGCGGTAGCGATAGTCGAGAAGCAATAGATGGCGTAACGACAACGATGCTACGATGGAGATCAAGGTGTCGCGCCGGTGACGATGGTGATCACGACGGTGCTTGAGATGGAGATCACAAGCACAAGATGATGATGGCCATATCATATCACTTATATTGATTGCATGTGATGTTTATCCTTTATGCATCTTATTTTGCTTTGATTGACGGTAGCATTTTAAGATGATCTCTCACTAAAATTATCAAGTAGTGTTCTCCCTGAGTATGCACCGTTGCCAAAGTTCGTCGTGCCGAGACACCACGTGATGATCGGGTGTGATAAGCTCTACGTCCATCTACAACGGGTGCAAGCCAGTTTTGCACACGCAGAATACTCAGTTATACTTGACGAGCCTAGCATATGCAGATATGGCCTCGGAACACGGAGACCGAAAGGTCGAGCGTGAATCATATAGTAGATATGATCAACATAAGATGTTCACCATTGAAAACTACTCCATCTCACGTGATGATCGGACATGGTTTAGTTGATTTGGATCACGTGATCACTTAGATGACTAGAGAGATGTCTGCCTAAGTGGGAGTTCTTAAGTAATATGATTAATTGAACTTTAATTTATCATGAACTTAGTCCCGGTAGTATTTTGCAAATTATGTTGTAGATCAATAGCTCGCGTTGTTGCTTCCCTATGTTTTTATATGTGTTCCTAGAGAATATTGTATTGAAAAATGTTAGTAGCAATGATGCGGATTGGATCCGTGATCTGAGGTTTATCCTCATTGCTGCACGAAGAATTATGTCCTTGATGCACCGCTAGGTGATGACCTATTGCAGGAGCGGATGCGACGTTATGAACGTTTGGCTAGCTCAACATGAGCGATCTGAGGCGTTATGAACGCTTTGGCTAGCTCAATATGATGACTACTTGATAGTTTAGTGCACCATGCTTAACGGCTTAGAATCGGGACTTCAAAGACGTTTTGAACGTCATGGACCATATGAGATGTTGCAGGAATTGAAGTTAATATTTCAAGCAAATACCCGAGTTGAGAGATATGAAGTCTCCAACAAGTTCTATAGCTAAAAGATGGAGGAGAATCGCTCAACTAGTGAGCATGTGCTCAGATTGTCTAAGTACTTCAATCGCTTGAATCAAGTGGGAGTTAATCTTCCAGATAAGATAGTGATTGACAGAATTCTCTAGTCACCATCACTAAGTTACTAGAACTTTGTGATGAACTACAGTATGCAAGGGATGACGAAAACGATTCCCGAGCTCTTCGTGATGTTGAAATCGACGAAGGTAGAAATCAAGAAAGAGCATCAAGTGTTGATGATTGACAAGACCACTAGTTTCAAGAGAAGGGCAAAGGGAAAGAAAGGGAACTTCAAGTAGAAAGACAAGTAAGTTGTCACTCCCGCGAAGAAGCCCAAAGCTGAACCTAAAGCCTGAAACTGAGTGCTTCTACTGCAAAGGAAATGGTCACTGGAAGTGGAAATACTCCAAATATTTGGTGGATAAGAAGGATGGCAAAGTGAACAAGGGTATATTTGATATACAGGTTATTGATGTGTGCTTTACTAGTGTTTATAGTAGCCCCTGAGTATTTGATACTTGTTCGGTTGCTAAGATTAGTAACTCAAACAGGAGTTACGAATAAAATGAAACTAGTTGAAGGGAAGTGACGATGAGTGTTGGAAGTAGTTCCAAGATTGATATGATCATCATCGCACACTCCTATACTATCGGGATTAGTGTTGAACCTAAATAAATGTTATTTGGCGCTTATGCTGAGCATGAATATGATTTGATCATGTTTATTGCAATACGGTTATTCATGTAAGTTAGAGAATAATTATTGTTCTGCTTACATGAATAAAACCTTCTATGGTCATACACCCAATGAAAATGGTTTGTTGGATCTCGATCGTGTGATACACATATTCATAATATTGAAACCAAAAGATGTAAAGTTAATAATGATAGTGCAATTTATTTGTGGCAATCGCCGCTTTTGGGTCATATCGGTGTAAAGCGCATGAAGAAACTCCATAAAGATGGATTTTGGAATCACTTGGTTATGAATCATTTGATGCTTATGAACCATGCCTTATGGGCAAGATGACTAAAGACTCGTTCTCCGTACAATGGAGCGAGCAAATGACTTATTGGAAATAATACATACTTGATGTATGCGGTCCGATGAGTGTTAAAGCTCACGGCAAGTATCGTTATTTTCTGACCTTCACAAGATGATTTGAGCAGATATGAGTATATCTACTTAATGAAGCACAAGTCTGAAACATTTGAAAAGTTCAAAGAATTTCAGAGTGAAGTAGAGAATCATCGTAACAAGAAAATAAAATTTCTACGATCTGATCGTGGAGGAGAATATTTGAGTTACGAGTTTGGCCTTCATATAAAACAATGTGGAATAATTTCACAGCTCACGCCACATGGAACACCATAACGTAATGGTGTGTCCGAACGTCGTAAACGCACTTTATTGGATATGGTGCGATCTATGATGTATCTTACCGATTTACCACTATCGTTTTGGGGTTATGCATTAGAGACAACTGCATTCACGTTAAAAAGGGCACCATCTAAACCCGTTGAGACGACACCGTATGAACTATGGTTTAACAGTAAACCTAAGCTGTCGTTTCTTAAAGGTTGGAGTTGTGATGCTTATGTGAAAAAGGTTTCACCTGATAAGCTCGAACCCAAATCGGAGGAGTGCATATTCATAGAATACCCAAAGGCAACTATTGGGTACACCTTCTATCACAGATCCGAAGGCAAGTTATTCGTTGCTAAGGTGGATCCTTTCTAGAGAAGAAGTTTCTCTCGAAAGAAGTGAGTGGGAGGAAAGTAAGAGCTTGATAAGGTAATTTGTACCTTCTCCCGAATTGGAAAGTAGTTCATCACAAATCAGTTCCATGATTCCTACACCAATTAGTGAGGAAGCTAATGATGATGATCATGAAACTTCAGATCAAGTTACTACAAAACCTTGTAGGTCTTCCAAAGTACAGTCCGCACTGAGTGGTACGGTAATCCTATTCGGAAGTCATGTTACTAGACCATGATGAACCTACGAACTATGAGGAAGCGATGATGAGCCCAGATTCCGCGAAATGGTTTGAGACCATGAAATCTGAGATGGGATCCATGTATGAGAACAAAGTATGGACTTTGATTGATTTGCCCGATGATCGGCAAGTCATAGAGAATAAATGGATCTTCAAGAGGAAGACGGACGTTGATAGTAGTGTTACTATCTACAAAGCCCGACTTGTTGCAAAAGGTTTTCGACAAGTTCAAGGTGTTGAATACGATGAGATTTTCTCACTCGTAGCGATGCTTAAGTCTGTCCGAATCATGTTAGCAATTGCCACATTTTATGAAATCTGGCAAATGGATGTCAAAACTACATTCTTTAATGGATTTATTGAAGAAGAGTTGTATATGATGCAACCAGAAGGTTTTGTCAATCCTAAAGGAGCTAAACAAAATGTGCAAGCTCCAGCGATCCATCTATGGACTGGTGCAAGCATCTCTGAGTTGGAATAAACGCTTTGATAGTGTGATCAAAGAATATGGTTTTATACAGACTTTTGGAGAAGCCTGTATTTATAAGAAAGTGAGTGGGAGCACTACAACATTTCTGATAAGTATATGTGAATGACATATTGTTGATCGGAAATAATGTAGAATTATTCGCAAAGCATAAAGGAGTATTTGAAAGGAGTTTTTCAAAGAAGGACCTCGGAGAAGCTGCGACAAATTGAGCATCAAGATCTATTGAGATAGATCAAAATGCTTGATAAGTTTTTCAATAAGTACATACCTTGTCAAGATTTTGAAGAAGTTCAAAATGGAACAGTCAAAGAAAAGTTCTTGCCTGTGTTGCAAAGGTGTGAAATTGAGTAAGACTCAAATCCCGACCACAAGCAGAAAATAGAAAAGAGAATGAAAGTCATTCCCTATACCTCAGTCATAGGTTCTATAAAGTATGCTATGCTATGTACCAGACCTATTGTATACCTTGCTCTGAATTTGGCAAGGGAGTACAATAGTGATCTAGGAGTAGATCACTGGACATTGGTCAAGAACATCCTTAGTGAAGACTAAGGAAATATTTCTCGATTATGGAGGTGATAAAAGAGCCCGTCGTAAAGAGTTACATCGATGCAAGCTTTTTACACTGATCCGATGACTCTAAGTCTCAATCTGGATACGTATTGTAAGTGGGAGCAATTAGCTAGAGTAGCCCGTGCGAGCATTGTAGACATAGAATATTTGCAAAATACATACGGCTCGAATGTGATGAACCGCTGACTAAACTTCTCTCACGAGCAAAACATGATCATCCCTTAGTACTCTTTGGGTGTTAATCACATAGCGATGTGAACTAGATTATTGACTCTAGTAAACCCTTTGGGTGTTGGTCACATGACGATGTGAACTATGGGTGTTAATCACATACGATGTGAATATTAGTGTTGAATCACATGATGATGTGAACTAGATTATTGACTCTAGTGCAAGTGGGAGACTGAAGGAAATATGCCCTAGAGGCAATAATAAAGTTATTATTTATTTCCTTATTTCATGATAAAAGTTTATTATTCATGCTAGAATTGTATTAACCGGAAACATAATACATGTGTGAATACATAGACAAACAGAGTGTCACTAGTATGCCTCCACTAGACTAGCTTGTTAATCAAAGATGGTTAAGTTTCCTAACCATAGACAAAGGAGTTGTCATTTGATTAACAAGGTCACATCATTGGTTGAATGATCTGATTGACATGACCCATTCCATTAGCTTAGCACCCGATCGTTTAGTATGTTGCTATTGCTTTTATCCATGACTTATACATGTTCCTATAACTATGAGATTATGCAACTCCGCTTATCGGAGGAACACTTTGGTACTACCAAACGTCACAACGTAATCGGGTGATTATAAAGGAGTACTACAGTGTCTCCAAAGGCGATGTTGGGTTGGCGATTTCGAGATTAGGATTTGTCACTCCGATTGTCGAAGAGGTATCTCTGGCCCTCTCGGTAATGCACATCACTAAGCCTTGCAAGCATTACAACTAATGAGTTAGCTGTGAGATGATGTATTACGGAACGAGTAAAGAGACTTGCCAAGAACGAGATTGAACTAGGTATTGGATACCGACGATCGAATCTCGGCAAGTAACATACCGATGACAAAGGGAACAACGATGTTGTTATGCGGTCCGACCGATAAAGATCTTCGTAGAATATGTAGGAGCCAATATGGGCATCCAGGTCCCGCTATTGGTTATTGACCGAGACGGTCTCGGTCATGTCTACATTGTTCTCGAACCGTAGGGTCCGCACGCTTAAGGTTTCGATGACGGTTATATTATGAGTTTGTGTATTTTGATGTACCGAAGGAGTTCGGAGTCCCGGATGTGATCACGGACATGACGAGGAGTCTTGAAATGGTCAAGACATAAAGATTGATATATTGGGCGGCTATATTCGGACACCGGAAAGGTTCCGAAGTTTCGGAGAAAACGGAGTGCCGGAGGGTTACCGAACCCCGGGAAGTAATGGGCCTTATTGGGCCAAGAGGGGAGAGAGAGGGCCGCACCAGGTGGTGGCGCGCCCCCATGGGGAGTCCGAATAGGACAAGGAGGGGGGGGCGCGGCCCCCCTTTCCCTCTCCCTCTCCCTCTCTTTCCTTCCCCCTTCCTCCTTCCTAGTTGGACTAGGAAAGGGGAGTCCTACTCCCACTAGGAGGAGGACTTCCCCCTCCCTTGGCGCGCCTCCTAGGGCCGGCCGGCCCTCCCCCTTGCTCCTTTATATACGGGGGCAGGGGGGCACCCTAGGACACACAAGTTGATCCTTGAGATCGCTCCTTAGCCGTGTCGCGTGCCCCCTCCACCATATTCCACCTCGGTCATATCAGAAGCGGTGCTTAGGCGAAGCCTGCGTCGGTAGAACATCAAGATCGCCACCACGCCGTCGTCTTGTGGAACTCTCTCTCCTCGGAGCTTTGCTGGATCGGAGCTGAGGAGCGCCACCGAGTTGTACGTGTGTCAAGAACTCGGGCGCGCGGAGTAACGACGCTGGATCGGTTGGATCGCGAGGAGAACGTCGACTACTTCCTCTACGCTTTGATCGCTTCGCCGGTCTCACGAGGGCGTGAGACAACACTCTCCCCTCTCGTTGCTATGCATCACCATGATCTTGCGTGTGCGTAGGAAATTTTTTGAAATTACTACGTTCCCCAACACTAAATGATCACGTGATCCAAACCAACTAAACCATGTCCGATCATCACATGAGATGGAGTAGTTTTCAATGCTGAACATCACTATGTTGATCATATCTACTATATGATTCACGCTCGACCTTTCGGTCTCCAGTGTTCCGAGGCCATATCTGCATATGCTAGGCTCGTCAAGTTTAATCTGAATATTCTGCGTGTGAAAAATTGGCTTGCACCCGTTGTATATGAACGTAGAGCTTATCACACCCGATCATCACGTGGTGTCTCAGCACGAAGAACTGTCGCAATGGTGCATACTCAGGGAGAACACTTATACCTCGAAATTTTAGTAAGGGGTCATCTTATAAAGCTACCACCGAACTATGCAAAATAAGATGTATAAAAGATAAACATCACATGGAATCAAAAAAATATGTGACATGATATGGCCATCATCATCTTGTGCTTTTGATCTCCATCTCCGAAGTATTGTCATGATCTCCATTGTTACCTGCATGATACCATGATCTCCATCATCTTGATCTTTTATCAACGTGTCGTCACATGGTCGTCTCACCAGCTATTGCTTTTGCAACTATTGCTATCGCATAGCGATAAAGTAAAGCAATTGCATGGCACTTGCATCTTATGCAATAAAGAGACAACCATAAGGCTCCTACCAGTTGCCGATAACTTTAATAAAACATGATCATCTCATACAACAATTTATATATCATCATGTCTTGACCATATCACATCACAACATGCCCTGCAAAAACAAGTTAGACGTCCTCTACTTTGTTGTTGCAAGTTTTACGTGGCTGCTACGGGCTGAGCAAGAACCGTTCTTACCAACGCATCAAACCACAACGTTTTTTCGTCAAGTATGTGTTGTTTTAACCTTCAACAAGGACCGGGCGTAGTCACACTCGATTCAGCTAAAGTTGGAGAAACTGACACCCGCCAGCCACCTGTGTGCAAAGCACGTTGGTAGAACCAGTCTCGCGTAAGCGTACGCGTAATGTCGGTCCGGGCCGCTTCATCCAACAATACCGCTGAATAAAAGCATGACATGCTGGTAAGCAGTATGACTATTATCGCCCACAACTTACTTGTGTTCTACTCGTGCATATAACATCTACGCATAAACCTGGCTCGGATGACGCTGTTGGGGAACGTAGTAATTTCAAAAAAAAATCCTACGCACACGCAAGATCATGGTGATGCATAGAAACGAGAGGAGAGAGTGTTGTCCACGTACCCTCTTAGACCAAAAGCGGAAGCATTATGACAACGCGGTTGATGTAGTCGTACATCTTCACGATCGACCGATCCTAGTATCGAAAGTACGGCACCTCCGTGATCTGCACACGTTCGGCTCGGTGACGTCCCATGAACTTACGATCCAGCAGAGTGTCAAGGGAGAGCTTCGTCAGCGCGACGGCGTGATGACGGTGATGATGAAGCTACCGGCGCAGGGCTTCGCCTAAGCACTATGACGATATGACCGAGGTGGATTATGGTGGAGGGGTGCACCGCACACGGCAAGAGATCAATGATCAGCTTGTGTGTCTATGGGGTGCCCCCTGGCCACGTATATAAAGGATGGAGGGAGGAGGAGGCCGGCCCTCATAGGGCATGCCCAAAGTGTGGAGTCCTACTAGGACTCCCTAGTCCTAGTAGGATTCCACCTCCCACATGAAATAGGAAAAAGGGAAGGGAGAAGGAAAAGGAAGGAAGGGGCGCCCCCTTTCCCTAGTCCAATTCGGACCAGTCCATGGGGAAGGGGCGCGACCACCCTTGAGGCCTTTCTCTCCTTTCCCGTATGGCCCATTAAGGCCCAATACGAATTCCCGTAACTCTCAGGTACTTCGAAAAATACCCGAATCACTCGGAACCTTTCCGATGTCCGAATATAGCCTTCCAATATATTGATCTTTATGTCTCGTCCATTTTGAGACTCCTCGTCATGTCCCCGATCTCATCCGGGACTCTGAACAAACTTTGGTCATCAAATCACATAACTCGTAATACAAATCGTCACAAAACATTAAGCGTGCAGACCCTACGGGTTCGAGAACTATGTAGACATGACCGAGACTCATCTCCGGTAAATAACCAATAGCGGAACCTGGATGCTCATATTGGTTCCTACATATTCTACGAAGATCTTTATCGGTCAAACCGCATAACAACATATGTTGTTCCCTTTGTCATCGGTATGTTACCTGCCCAAGATTCGATCGTCGGTATCTCAATGCCTAATTCAATCTCGTTACCGGCAAGTCTCTTTACTCGTTCCGTAATGCATCATCCCACAACTAATCATTAGTCACATTGCTTGCAAGGCTTATAGTGATGTGCATTACCGAGAGGGCCCAGAGATACCTCTCCGACAATCGGAGTGACAAATCCTAATCTAGATCTATGCCAACTCAACAAGTACCATCGGAGACACCTGTAGAGCACCTTTATAATCACCCAGTTACGTGTGACGTTTGGTAGCACACAAAGTGTTCCTCCGATATCCGGGAGTTGCATAATATCATAGTCATAGGAACATGTATAAGTCATGAAGAAAGCAATAGCAATATACTAAACGATCAAGTGCTAAGCTAACGGAATGGGTCAAGTCAATCACATCATTCTCTAATGATGTGATCCCGTTAATCAAATGACAACTCATGTCTATGGCTAGGAAACTTAACCATCTTTGATTCAACGAGCTAGTCAAGTAGAGGCATACTAGTGACACTCTGTTTGTCTATCTATCCACACATCTACTAAGTTTGCGGTTAATACAATTCTAGCATGAATAATAAACATTTATCATGAAATAAGGAAATAAATAATAACTTTATTATCACCTCTAGGGCATATTTCCTTCACATTAGTTGGGAGATTCTTAAATTCTCTGTGAATGTAGTAGTGCGTAAGAGAGACACTAAGGTAGTCTCTAGGATTACCACCGTATATGGCCCTACATATGAGGAAAGTAAGCAATAATTTATCTCTGAATTGCACCAGATGTTCCTTAACTGGACTGGTCCTGCAATTGGAGGGGGAGATTTCAACCTAGTTAGAAGTCAAAATGATAAGAACAATGGCAGAGTAGATTTTAAGTGGATTGACAGGTTTAATTCTTGGGTGGACTTTTGGTCCCTGGTAGAAATTAATATGACTGGGAGGATGTATACTTGGGTAAATAATCAAGCAAATCTGATTATGTTCAGAATTGATAGAATTTTCTGTACAACTGAGTTTGAGGCCACCTTTCTCTAGCTAGTGCTAGAGTGCTTCCTAGAATTGGGAGTGACCATACCCCTGTTATTTGGGAGTCTGGGTGTGATGAGCTTCCTAAGAAGAATAGTTTCAAATTTGAAAAGTGGTGATTAACTATGCCTAAATTTAGAGAGATAGTGGTTAGGCCTTGGGATACTAGGTGTTTTAGTTCCAACCCTATAGATATATGGCAAAGTAAAGTGAGAGTTTTTAGGAGCATAGCTAGAGGTTGGAGTGCTAACCTAGAAGCTTATCTTAGGAAACATAAAAAAGCACTCATGGAAGAATATGATGGAATGGATATCCAAACAGAGACTAATAGGCTTTCTAAGATAGTTAGGAATAGGATGAAGGATATTTTAAATGAGCTTAGTGATATATGGTGCAAAGAGGAGACTAGAGCTAGACAGAGATCTAGAGACAGAGACATCTTAGAAGGTGATAGAAATATAGCTTACTTTCAGGCAGCAGCTAATCAGAGAAGGAGGAAGAAAATGATCTCTGTCCTAGAGGGTCCTGAGGGACCCCTGGAAGAAATGAAGAAAATAGCTCTAGATTATTATAAGAAACTCTTTAAAGCTGAGCAAAGACCTAATATTGCTTTGAAACAAGACTTTTTTAATGGTAATGAGAAGGTTTCTATAGAAGATAATCTTAAACTAGAAGCTAGATTCACTGAGGAAGAGGTTAGGAAAGCAGTATTTGACTCTTACTCAGATGGAGCACCTGGCCCTAATGGCCTGCCTTTTATGTTCTTCCAAAAAAAATTGGGTCATAGTTAAAGATGATCTTATGGCTATGTTTGAGGCATGGTATGACCATGACCTAGACATTTTTAGATTGAATTTTGCCATGATCACCCTGATCCCTAAAGAAGAGGAGGATAAGGAGATGAGGAAGTTTAGACCTATTAGCCTTCTTAATTGTTGTTTTAACATTTTCACTAAGGTCTTGCCTAATAGACTAGCTTTGTTAATTGGCAAATTGATTTTTGAAAAGCAATCTGCCTTTATTAGAGGTAGGTAAATTTTGCAGAGTGTGGTTACTGCACATGAGGTGCTACACACTACCCATTCCTCTGGTAGGAAAGGGATGATTTTGAAGATTGACTATGAAAAGGCATATCATAGAGTAAATCTAGATTTTGTCTATGAGGTTCTTGAGTTAAGATGCTTTGGTAGAAGATGGATTAACTGGATTAAAAGTATCACTCAACAGGGATCCATTGGTGTCAAAGTTAATGGGGAAGAGAGTGAATTTTTTATTACTAGTAGTGGGCTGAGACAAGGGGATCCTTTTTCACCCTTGCTTTTCAACCTGGTGGTTGTTGTCTTTGCTAAGATGGTGGTTAAAGGGTCGCAGTCTAGTCTGATTAGAGGAATGTGCCCAAATTTCTGCCCAGGTGGGATCACCTCCTACAATATGATGATGATACTTTACTTTTTGTAGATAATGATCGTAGAGCTGCTATTAATCTCAAATGGGTACTGGCCTGTTTTGAGTTAGTGTCTGGCATGTCCATTAACTATCATAAAAGTGAGTTAGTCCCCATCAATTTAGAGGAGGAGGAGATTCAAACTTTCGTTGATGTTTTCCACTGTGTTAGAGGAAAATTTCCAATCAAATATTTAGGGATTCCCCTGCACTTTGATAAACTCAGGAGAGAAGATCTGCAACCCCTTGTTGATGCCCTCCTGGCTAGAATGGATGTTTGGAGGGGTAAACTTCTGTCTTTGCTTGGTAAGGTTACTCTAGTTAAGACCTTCTAGCCAGCACCCCAATTTATATGATGTCCTTTTTTAAATTCCCCAAATGGGCCATTTCCTTGATCAACTCCCAGTTAGCTAACTGTCTTTGGAATGATAATGAAGGAAATCAAAAGATTCATTTAGCCAATTGGCAGTCTATGTGTATGAGAAAAGAATATGGAGGCATGGGTATTCCAAATCTGCAAGATTTAAACCTGTGCCTGATAGGTTCTTGGATAAAAAGATACATATTTAGTGAGGGGTCCCTCTGGAGGAAAGTTATTGATGCCAAATATAATACTAATAGACCAAACATCCTCTCTTGTAATTACCCTCACCCATCTCAGTTCTGGAAGGGGGTGATGTGGGCCATGAAAGTTGTTAAACTTTGTTATAAATGGGCAGTAGGAAGTGGAAGATCCATTCTATTCTGGGAAGATATTCGGTTTGGTAACTCTCCCCTAGCTACCCAATTCTGGGATTTGTACTCGATAGCTAATGATAAGAACAAAACTATTGTAGAAACTTGGGATGGAAGTACTCTCAAGATTTCCTTTAGAAGGAATTTTGATGAAGAGCGTATGCAACAATGGTTTGATTTGGAAACAATTGTTAAATCTATAGTTTTTACTGATCATGAGGATAGCCTGATTTGGCAGTATGAATCAAAAGACATCTACTCTTCTAAATCCCTGTATGCCATTATAAAATTTAGAGGGGTACAACCTATTTACACTCCTGCGGTGTGGGGTTTGAAAATCCCACCTAGAATACAAGGTTTCCTTTGGCTGTTCTCTCAAAATAAAATTATAACATGTGATAACTTGAGGAAAAGGGGCATCCCAAAACCCTTGGAATATGTTCACTGTACTGGTATAGAAACTGTGCATCATCTTTTCTTTGACTATGTGGTTGCTAGAGTTATGTGAAAAGAGGTAGATATGATTTTTGGTGGGAATTTTCACTCTTTTTGGAGTTAGCTGCCTGCTGGCTCTGTAATAAGAAATTTATGCAGTTAAATGTAGTATCTTCTGTTGTCCTGTGGAGACTGTGGAATACTAGGAACTACATTGTGTTTAATAGGTCTAAATGGACTTCTGTCAAACAGGTCTGGCAGAAAATAAGTCACTACTTAGGAGATTGGATGAAGCCTCACAAGGAACTACGGGAGGGATAGACAAAACAATTCAGGGATCATCTGCTGGTGAGATTGAGATCGTCGCTGGAACTAGAACCAGACTGAGATGTCAAGAAACCTTGGAGCAACTATCCTAGTCTAAAACCATCCAAGGGCTTACACATGGGGGCGCCACCACGGAGGAGGTGAAGAACAATCCAAAGTTAGCGGAGGAGATCCATGTAGTCTTCGTCCCCATGATCTGAGCGTAGAAAATGTGGTGTTGATTCATCTGTCTTGTTTTTTTTCATTTCTATTCCTGGAAGACTGTATCCTAATGTAGCGTTTGTTTATGCTGGTTTGGAACCGTTTGGAACCTGGTTGTAGACCACAGGCTCTGTATGACTTTTGGTTTCATTTCTATGAAATGGAGCCGGGGGAGCTCCCCTTCGATCGAAAAAAAAGGATAGTGCGGAGGCAATCTCAAATTTTCTCCTTATTAGGCTCGTCCATACTGTTGGCAAGATCATTGCCAAGATGTTGGCGACGAGACTCCCGCATTTCATGTGCACCCTTATTCCGTGAGCCCAAAGCGCCTTCATCAAATCTACGAGCATCCACGACAATTGCATGTTTATGCGTAATTTTGAGAGACACCTTCATAGATAAAAATGCCCGCATGAAGTTGGACTTCCTCGATGCATTTCACTATGTTCGTTGAGAATATTTTAATGAATATTTTACAAAGGAAAGGCTTCCCGCCTAGCACTACACCATAAACGAACAATAGAGACACATACCTAGAGGCACTCGGTGTTATGCCTCTTAGCACCTAACCCAATCACCATGTAATGACACTAAAAGAGACATTGTAGGGTGTCTTAGTAGTAGAGACATCTTCTTAAACATATTCCCCATTATGTCTCTTATCACTAAGGTAAGGACGACCTTTGAAGCATCCTAGTCAAGAATTTGGAAAATAGGAGGTAAATGGTGTAAAATAGAAAAAGTTATCCAAATCATTTCTTAAATACACGTTGAAATTTGTCACGGGGAAAACAATCTAAGAAAGGCAAACTCATGAAAACTATATCTTTTAAATTTTTTCAAAAAAATTTATATTTGTAAAACAAATATTTGGATATTTGGGGATGACATTTGGGCTTTCGGGACTACATGCTCCCCATGGGAACTATAAAACCGTTAAAAATGTTTAAAAATAAGAAAATATGATGAAGAAAATATAGTACGCATGTATGTCTTTACATGCATGCAAAGTTTTATGGATAAAAAAATTATATTGTGCCATGGACGAAAAGGTAAAAAAAATATCTAAATGCCTTTTTGGAGCACCAATTTGTTTCTTGGACAGACCAAAGAAACATGCAAAAAATAAAAACAGGAAAGAGAATAAAAAGAGAGTGCTACAACGTTTTTTAGGGGCTACAGCCATGTCTTCAACATAAGACCACAGTACCCATATATCAGTGTCTATAAGATTTAGGCTGGCCATAGTGGTGGTAACATAAGTAGTACTCTAATAATAAAGACATGGTAATGCAGTTGGGACTCACAAACATGCTTATGTGGCATGCAATTAAAAAAAAAGATGATTATAGTAACATAGGTAGATACCATAACATAATAAATGTGATGCTACTATGTGTCATGCATGGTAATAAATGAGACCACATATCTTTCCCTAATCTCTCCCTAATCGGATTGACTTTGTCGGGTTCACCGTCACAATACGCTTTCTTCTCATGTCATAATACGCTTTTACGATTTATATGAACAAAATCGCAATATAAACGAGGTGGTACTAAGTTTCTGTCTCGCAATTCAATCATGCGTCTTTCGCGCCTGGGCTTCAGCCCATCTAGCATGCATGGCCGGATGCAGCTATGGCGGCCCATGCGTGGGGTGTTTAGGCGGTCAACACTGCATAACAGTGCCTCCCGATACCACCTCCAGCCCGCCGCCACCTCCTGGCATGCCCCGCCCCACCTGGCATGCCCCGCCCCACCTCACCGCGCGCAGCCGGCCGCCGCCGCGCGCCGCCACCGCCGAGCCCGCCGGCACGCCTACCCCTATCTCTGGATCGAGGCGGGTCAACGAGCGTGTGGGGCGGCAGGCGGCTCTCCGGCTCGACCCGATCGGATCCGATCGAGTGAGGTCTGCACAGGGCGGCGGCGGATGGGCTGGACGCACAGAACGACGGTGGCGTCCGGATCCAGGCGAGCGTCGGCGGCACAAGGCGTCGTGGTTCTCCGGGGCAGCGCCATGGTTGCTCCGCCGTGCTCCTGGAAAAAAACAAGGAAGGATGAGGGAGAGCAAGCATGGAAGATGCCGAGAACCCAAGCTGCTCCCTCCAGCGTGCCCCCTCCATGGCTCGTCGTCGCCCTGTGACCACATCCAGCTCCAGGCAAGCCTTCCGGACAGCATCTCTCGGTCTCTCCTCCCTCCTCTCCCTCCATCTCTATTTGTCTGCTAGCTTGCTACAAAATTCTAGAACTATCTGATTCCAAAGGCTTCTGTTGAAAAGTAGCGTGATTTCAAATGCTTCTGCTGAAAAGTAGTGTCAATCTTCAGCAGAAGCCTTAGTTATCCATGGTCTCTCATCCTGACTTTTGAAAAGCAGTTCAACAATGTCTATTGGGATGTCATCTCTCATGGCAAGTTTCTCTTCTTCGGTAGTTTCCCCTCAAAGGCTGTGCTTACCTGGAGAAACCAAAGGATATAAATGAGGCAGTACAATTAATCTCTTAAGTATTTAGCAGAGAAGCACTATTGTGCAAACACTAATATTGGTTTCCCTTCTCTTCGATTATAGTGCCAAAAAAATAATGGTGCCGAACAGCACATACATAAGTGTGGTGGACACTATCCTGCGGCATGATGCTCCTGCTTCCCTGCTATTTGCCATGGATTTAACATATTTGTCTTGTTGGGAATCCGAGCAGCTGTTGCAGAAGGACGTCAACCTCCTTAATCCGATGGCTGAGCTAGAGAAGCACTCACAAGAAGAAGCATCTCGTGCAGTCCATCAACTCATCATGTACATGCGCATCAGATCATGTATGGTCCAGAGGAAATATTCCTTTCTCTTTCAATTGATTTGTCTCCTGGCCCCTTTTGTCTTTGTTTTATATGTTCGTAGGATGTCATGTGCCAGAACCGCTTTAACATGTGAGCATGATCCTTTCCGAGCTTTAGTAATGTGTTGCTAGCGAAACACAATAACATTAATACCATGTATTTTGTATTATTGACTTGGGGAATTGATTTAAATTGCTATTGGTGGTTATAATAGTTTGCTATACTTTTATTAGATTATGTTTATGCAAGTTAGACATGGAGCGGCTGTTCGAGAAAGTATCTAGATTTAGGAAGTAGGAACAAGCCCATCCTGTACTACTGTTGCGTTTTGCTGATGTGCTCCTGTCGCATGTGCTAATGTTTGGGCTCTTGTCGCAACATCTGAATTATTGTTTGAAAAAAGGGAGGTTTAATTTAATTTAAATTTTTTGTTATTACACAAAATGGACCACAATGTCGAATCAACCATTGTTATACACTTTTAGTAGTACGGTGTGGGATACTTTGTCTTTGTTTTCGGACAATCAACTCGCAGTCCAGGTTGAAGTGACTAAAAAACGGTCCGCTTCTGAATTGGGATCTCCACCCCATATCACTATCCCGACACACAACACAACCTGTCCTTCTCTGAGTTTTGGCACTGCCAGACCTCCTCTCCGACTTCCGGCCTTTCCGCGAGCTCCGGACGATGTTGTACCACGCACGACACATGGGGCCACCCCCGCGCCGTTGCAGTTTCCATCTAGGATGATCATGGCTTTCTCGCGAGCTTCGTCAGCCATTTGCATGCTAACTATTCGGTCAATTGACCCAACGGACCGGAGGGAATTTTCTGTTTTTTTACTTTGGTTTTCCATTTAGTACTAAAGTGATCACGACCACAACCACTGGACAAGGCTAATCTTATGAGGAAGGCATCAATAGCAATCTCATCGAGTGGGTTGTGTCGCTTTATTTTGACCTGTATTTCCAGGGCTCCAGCATGCTAAGCCTAGAAGGTATGCAACTGGTTATCCTACCTCCCTTCTTTCGAAGAAATTGGTTATCCTACCTCTATCCATGGCTATGTCCATTTTCTTTTGGTAGTGATGATCCGCATCATGTTGTGGTTTGTAGTAAAAAATATGTACCCTTTGCAGCGTTCATTTCTTAGTGTCAGTTGACTTCTCAACTGTCTTCCAAGTGACTAATTTTTTAGTAGTTTACGGCAATGCTAACAAATGATTTCGATTTTCAAGTTATGTAAATTACAGCAAAAATTATGAGACCTTCTGATTGCAGCGAATACTAAAAAGAATATGTGAGGTACAGTAAGTATGCTATGGAGCCAAAGTGCAGCCCTGCATCTGTTACTTAGAAGATTTTCTTGTGACCTGTGTTACATTCTGTCTTGATGCCTTAGTTATTTCTTCTTGATGTGCACTTTGTGTTGCCATAAATTGGACAATTGTCACTTTTTTCTGCGATTGTCATGGATACAATTCAAGGAATTCTAGACATCATTATATATATTCGTAACTTGTTTTTATGCTGAGTATGTTTTGCTGGCTTGTCAGCTGTTGGGGAGGATCACAGTGTCTATGATGAAGAATAAGAATTTGAATTTGGAAGGAGCCTTTGTAATCTCTTATTAACAAGACTGCAACATCTGTTTACGGTTCATTAAGAATGGTATTTACCAATACACTGGCGCCATACACCTTCGGTACTTATAAGTTCTTATGTGCTATCTCTATTCCTCGAATTTATGTATCAATTGTGCAATTTCGTGGCATTTCAGGTATGGGAATATTTGACTCCGGAGCTTTTGCTGAATGGTATTGTCGTCCAGAAGCTAGAGTTTGAAAGGTATGTCCTGGTGCTCCTCACTTTGTGGGATGATCAATCTCCTATTATGAATGATGACGTACACAGGACAAGACCAAGCAAGCATCATGGTTGATTTCATGAGGAAGCTAGCAGATCAAAAGGCACACAATCTGTGTACGCACGCAAGAGTTGTTGGCGGCTAAAATCATGAAGCAACAGACTGACAAATTGTGGCCAGCATACAGGCAGGCGAAGATAGCCAGTGTATTTGCATGTTTTCTTGACTTAGACTACAATACAGTTAGTTTCCATGAAATAAATTATTTTGCTATCTGGTCTTTAGATACGGACATACAATAGATTAAATGTATAGACGTCGGCACAAACTTCAAATTTTGGGAGGTAACCAAAATAGTTGGCACAACTTTGGGAGACAAAGAGAATAGTTGTGCTT
Source organism: Aegilops longissima (assembly GCA_021605205.1). Classification (NCBI taxonomy): domain Eukaryota; kingdom Viridiplantae; phylum Streptophyta; class Magnoliopsida; order Poales; family Poaceae; genus Aegilops; species Aegilops longissima. Next base: position 602,032,932 of record CM038681.1, read on the forward strand.
TATTAGTAGGTGTAGATATTTATTGATTAATAGTATCATCTATTCCTAATTTTTTAATAGTACCACCTTGCAAATTTACACAGGACCCCACTAATTTACATATGACCCCAAATAGACAATCAATAAGCCTCTTCGGAAAAAAAACTGAGGGTAAGGTGTAGTTATAATCTGGCAATGACGGAAATAAACAAAACAAAAGGGTGAGGTGTGGGTATAATCCGACAATGACGGACCAGTAAAGTGCAGGTTCTGCGGAGGAATGAACTGTGTGGTTATGACGCCCAATAAGTGGAAAGACTCGGCACCTGATAAATAAGGTTATGTGGGCTTTACTTATAGTGGCCAGTGTGAGACATCAGAGTGAAGCGAAAGATGGCAGCATGAGGAGAGTTTAGAGGTCATGGCGGCAGAGCCAGTGCTTGAATGCACTAGACATATGCAAGTTGGTGATTGGGTTGCTAAAATCTTGAACCACGTGTGATATTTTTCCCCGTTGCAACGCACGGGCCTTTTGCTAGTCTCTCCCTAATAATAAAGCACGGTATGAATCTGTCGGGTTCACCGTCGCGGCGTTTTTACAGAGAAGCCCCTGTATTTTAGACAATGAAACCCGCAGTCCTCATGAAAGTCAACTGAACCGGTAGAGGAGAGAAAAGGAAACCCAGCCACGACTCTGCCTACCGATCCCATCTCCGCCTCCATCGCGCCACCACCTCCTGCTGCCCCACATCGCCGCGCGCCGCCGGCCCCTGGCCCCCATCGCCGCGTGCCGCCGCCTGTCTAACTCCTCCCGTAAATCGGCTCGGGAGAGAGGAGGGGAGGGGAAGATCCCATGAAGGCGGAGGAACACCAAACGTCCTTGCCTGCAGCGAAGACGGTGCCCAGCCTCCTCGACAGCGCGCGACTCCTACTTGCCGCACGGTATGTCCCTGTGCCTGCCGTTCCCCTGGATCCCACTCCCCCGACCATAATATTTCTATTTCAAGGCATGTAAAGTGTTTGATGAAATTTGATAGCAAAATTGTTTTCTGTGCTGGCCGGTAGAACGGCCGCGTCGCCGAGCTGCAGCGGGTGCCGCCGCGGACGAGACGCCGCAATGCCGCGTGGTGACACCGCTTGTGTCGGGGCCCGAAGCGCCTGCGGAGCTGGCACGGTGGTGGTTCCGCTGTATGTGGGAGCTCGGTTCCGTCCTCAACTTCCTCCGCGTGCGTGTCCCTTTCTACCATCATACCCACCAGCGGCCGGCAGATCTGCGTACTGGGTTTGCTTCTTCGCTTAGGCTTCTAGGAATTTACTGCTAATCTTTAGTTTTCTTGCATTAACTATTTGAGCAAATGGTACAGTAGCAGCATGGCTGATGCGTGCTATTTCATCGCTGGAACATACTTCATCCATTGATTTACTAGAGTATATATGTATTTGATCACATACTCTGTTTAGGTAATACATGTTGTTCAGCCAGCATCTCTAGGATTGGTTAGCATATTGAGTGCCTGTTAAGCTCTTCTGCCTTTCATTTATCTTTTATGCTAAGCAGTCACACAAACGATGCAGACATCTTCCTTGGATTCTCATGATTGTTAATCACATGTGCAGTCAATTCCCCCAATAACCCGCATGGTGATGGGGCGCGGAACCTGGGTAACCGTCCTATGTAGAAAACTAAGGGATTGGTGACATTGGGTATATTACTGATACCCCATGTTGCAAACAATTTAATGCCAGTACTGATATTCCATTCAATTAATAAACTAACAGAGATGCAAACTACAGGTTGCAGAAGGTGATGTACAAATAGTTGCATCACATGGGTTAGTCCTGTACATAAGAATTGCTTGATCAGATATTCTGATTCAGTCTTATCTTCATAGTTTTTCTAATTGTTCGATCTTGTGCAGAGCTGAAATTGAAATGTACAAGGAGCTTGAACCATCGACTCGCTTACTGATCTTGAAAGCGATATGCGACAGACGTGTCGAGGTTCGTGCTAATTTTGTTACCATCCTAGGGAGGCAATGAAGTTTTTCAAAGTGCCAATCTTTTCAGATGTGCATTGCGGTAGAGAACTGTTACACCATTTTGATGTTGTATGTCACATGTGTTTTGTGTTGCGTATATCAATCCTAACTATGACTGACTGTTTGAACCGAGTTCCATTATGTTGATTCAGTTTGTTAGAAAGCTTATTTCACTTATAGGTGAATGAAATATCAATAGTGCAACATGACCAATTTTTGACCTACGGGTAGGAAGTGCATGAGCTGATGCTAGCATGCCCTGACAAAACATGAAAAAATTGGCTCTCTGATGTAACTACCGCCTAAGAGATTGTTTTGATACATTTATCGTATTTTAGAGAATACTTACTAGGTTCTATGATGTAGTTGACAGGTTCTCTGATGTATTTTAGAAAATAATTACAACTAGCTCGGCGACAAGGGCTCTGGGTCATTAGCTTCGGCAAGTGGAGGTACAAGTTCAGGCAGGACGAGCTTTTTTTCGTAAAGATGTGACATTGATGTTTGAATCTTCCTTCTGATCCTGTTAATGATAGCGAGGTTCTCTTGATAGAATGTGAAGTTGTCCCTTGTTTTGTTAGCTTTTGCGCTATATTGTGTTCTTCGTCAAACACAAATCGCTACCGACAGGGTGTGGTGTGGACCCGTGGACTTCCACGACACAGCCTTCAACACTGTTCCAATATGCTCTGGTCCTCGGACTCTATCTGTTTGTACAACATCGAAGACAGCGTGATGGTTGCCTCCGGGCCATGGCAGGCATTCTTCCTGAAGCAGGAGGACATGCATGTCCCGATTCAATGGCGATGTGTAGATGTGTTGGCCTGTCACATGAGCAGCCACATGGTGACTGTCTTCACGAGACTTCTTTCTACCAAGAGCACCGGCTTCCTGAAGGGACAAAACTATGGAGGGGCGGTGAACAGATGATGTTGGAGTACTACATGTGGTGTGTTCCAGCAGCACAAACATGGTAGCCACGTCTAGCTCCGTCTCGGTGCTTCCTCTACTCATTAATTTTGCTTTGTGCATGATATCTCCCATATTCTTTGAATTATATATGTGCTTATTCATAATTCATAATGCTTCGATTATTTCTACTATGATGAGTATTTGATATGACTAATGCAGAAAGTTCTTCTCAAACCTTAACTAATTATTTATAAAGTCAGTGATTAAAAAAAGCAAAAGATCAAGAAATCACACACATATTGGACAGAATATGTAAGCTAGATTTTATAAAGTTAGTAATATTTGTTTTGCTTTTTATGCACTTCCCAAATTTCATGAGCGCAATTAGCAGGTCGGAATGCATGTTCAATATAAAGGGTAGTTAACCGGGATCATGTTAAGTTTTTATCCCGTTGCAACGCACGGGCATTTGTGCTCTCCCTGTCCTTCTTCCATCGTTCTTCCACCTGAGAAGGCGCCTCACCAGCGCCCGGCCTCGCTGTGGCGCCAGGCCCCTGGAGACTGAGATGAGGCAGAGGGTGAGGACACATAGGGGAAGCTTTGCAGGGGAAACAGGGAGAGGCAACAGCGGCCCGTCAGCAGAAAGGCAACAGCGGCGTGCAGCACCGGGCTTGGCCAAGGTGGCCACGGACCCGCAGTGAAGCCTCTGATGCGGTGGAGGCAGGAACTTGCCCTGGTCATCCTTGATTTGGCTCGCCGAGGGTGGAGCTTTGGTGGGGATTAGGTGAGGCGACGGAGGTGGGTTGGGACTTGAGAGGCGACAAAGGTGGAGCAACCTGTGGTGCTCCTCCATCTAGAAGCACCGAGGAGCGGCCTGGTAGGCTGGGGGCGTTGGCTGTGTTGGGAGGATAAAGTAGAAAATTAGTGATGGCAAGGGCGTTGGCTGTGTTGGTGGGCACCGGGCTGGTTTTCTGATCGATCCACGAGCTTGGCAGTAATCACAATATAATGATACTTTTTTGTCTTTGAGATGAAAAAAAGTAGTATACCTCATCGAATATATAATGCTACTGTTGAAAGGTGCTACTTAAATACAGAAAACTCTAGAAATTAGTAAATGCGTAGGTCTTTTGACCTATTTAGTTACTCCCTCCGTTTTTATTTAGTCTGCATATTAAATTTGACTGAAATCAAACTTTGCAAAGTTTGACCAAGTTTATAGAAAATAATATAAACATTTAGCATACCAAATCTATATGATGTGAAAGTACATTCAATAATGAATGTAATGATATTGATTTGTTATTGTATATGTTAATATTTTTTCTCTAAACTTTATCAAAGTTTACAAAGCTAGACTTTGATCAAAGTTAATACGCGGAGTAAATAAAAACGGAGTGAGTATTACTCACACACAGAGGGATAGAGTAATAAGAAAAATAAGAGGTCCTTGCTCGCCCGGTTTCGTCCAATATTTAGTAGATTCGTCTAGGATCGAATCAAATTAGAGTGAGCAATTCATCTACAATTCCGAGAAGAACAAAGGGGATCCATCAACAGAAGTTCAGACTCACTATGATGTGTATGATGTATAAACACACCGCCAGCTATCACGTGATGAAATTCAATATTCCTACTATAAAAAGTTTTTATCGAGCACGACCATGATAGGAAGATGCCACCAACATCCGCGGGCAAGCGGTGGTGCTGAGTCTACCGTAGAGGGCAGGTTCGGTCATGGAGTGGCTATCACTCCAGATGGCATGCCACTAGCCACACAGACAATCATCCGTGCTGCCCTGGACAATAAGGATTTAACCAGCAAGGCTCTGCGATGGTTAGTAGAACACTTCCTCCAATGATCCAACTGGCAGTTGCGTCGCAAGGTGAGTGGTGGATGGGCATGTAATTTTTTTCCAGTCGTAACGCACGGGCATTTTTCCTAGTCTCTCCCTAATAATAAAGCACGGATTGGGTCTCTGGGTTCATCGTCGCGGTGTTTTTACACAAAGGTCCCTAGTCCACAGCCAAGTGAAAAAAAAAAAAATTCATACGCACCTAACTAGCTCGTCGTTGGCATTGCTGCCCCGCACGAGAAGAGGAGGGTTCCCTCCGCCGCCGCCGCGCCTGCATCCGTCCTCTCCGCGGTGCCCGTCCTAGCTCCACCGTTGCCAAATCGTACGAGATCTGCAGGATCCGCCGCATCTTGCGCGTCGCCGCCGGGGCTTCACTTGTCGCCGGCCTCCTTCCAGTTCCCTTAGTCGCCGAGGACGAGCACGCCAAGTTCCCATGCCTTTTCCAGCGGTGCTGATGACGAGTTGTTCCTCAACTGAAGGAACAGGTCAAGGCCATGGGATCCAGCCGGTGGGAGTCCCTTGACCGCATCACCTTGCCGAACACATGGTGACGGACAGCATGGACGAGCTGCTCGTCGGCCATGCGGGGAACACGGAGGAGCTGCTCGTCGGCCACCATCCCGTGCACCCAGCCCGCCGCCGTCAGTGGCCGCCCATCACCCTCGACGGCGCGCCCCTCCAGCATCCCGTGCTTTATTATTAGGAAGAGATTATGATTAAGAACTACAATTGATCAGCATATTGAGTAAGCAAGATGGTCGGCAATCAAACTGAGTGCTAGCATTAAGCTTGAATCCTGGTCGTTCCTTCTCCCCTTCTCTGTTTTGCTATGGTCTAATTATTCTGAATTCTCAATACTTGCAGGTACCTTCTGAACTGAACTTTGAACACTTGCATGTAGATTCTGAACTGAAGTTTGAAGGCATGCAGGCAACTTTATTTCAAGCATCGGGTTGTCTTGGGACCCGACACCGATGAGGTCGGAGATGATGGTTCATGGCGGAGGCCGTCGACAACGGCCAGGACACCAGGTTGCCGGTCTACAATCTGCTCCAGCCTGCTTCGTATGTTGTCCTTCTCCCCCTCTGCTTTTTTCGTACTTATCTCACCTTTGTTTCTTTTTCTTTTACAGAAAAAACCAGCACGTCTCCCTCTCGCGAGTGTTATATCAGCCGTGAAAATTATGTGTGACATTTCTATGCCAATATGTGCATGGGCGCCGCCGCTGCTCCGTGCCTGCCACAACGTCAGCCGCCACTAGCCCTCCCGTTTCTGCATTGTCTCCACCATGGGCGTGGTAGCCTGTGCAGCCACCTCAAGCGTCCTCCATCGGTCATGCCTATGTCCCCTGTGTGACGTGGGATCCGCCTCATCGGGCGAGGAAACCGGCACCTCGGCTGCCATCTCACACATGTCGGAATGCACCTGGGTGTGCGGTGAGAACGATGCATTTTCCCAATAGGACATCTTTCTTTAGCAAACTTTATGTTTTTACAAGGATAGTTTGCAAGATAGTGGTACTATCGTAACGTATTGTAGTGTCTACTGGTGACATAGTTTTTAGTAGCCATGGTGACATCAGGTGATCGTTATGAGCAGAACTGCCATGACAAGCATACGGGTCAATAGAATCCATAAAGTTGCATTTTATTTGCTCTATTAAAAAGTGAATTCAATTTCAATGAAAATCGTTAACTGGACTCCCATGATTGCGGTGGTGTATTATTCTGCAAAAAGTCGTTTTGTCGCCTTTTAATGTTTTCATTCACATATGTGGTCATATATGTTGCCTCACATCATGCGAGTTACTAGCCATGTAGACGTAGTTCTTATCTTTCTTTTCATCACACTTTTGGTCAATTAATTAGCTTTCGTTGCATCATGCACACATCTGCATAATGAATAAAATGATGTGCCTTTTTGATTACTTCTTCACCAACATATGTTCCACTCTACATTCGTCTTTTGGATTACTTCTTCACCAATTTATGTTCCACTCTACATTTATATCAGGAAAAATAGTTGTCTATAGTGACCTTGTATATAGTGGTTTTAGCAGGCATGGGTGTTTGCATTTTTCTATTTTGTACCCGTTGCAACGCACGGGCCCTTTTGCTAGTTGCTAGTTGCTAGTTGCTAGTAATAATAAAGCACGGATTGACTCCGTGGGTTCATCGTCACAATATGCTTTCTTCTATAAATTTTACGCTTTCAGTTTGAATTTGAAACATATACGCGAGGTAGTACTAATAAAATTTGATATAGCTCGCTAGCCAGGACCAAATTAGATCGAAAGAAGCTACCTGCACCATGTTGGGCTTTGCACGCGAACATGGGCCAAGGAAGTCAAGCTGGGCCTTGACAGAAAAGTAACAGCACAAGTCTCCTGAAAAGAAATAGCACAAGTCTCCTCTACCCTCGGTTCCTCACGGGCACCAGCCGCCGGGGCCGACCCGATCTCACCTCCGGCGCCTTCCCTAATTCTTCTCTACCCCCGTCCATCACGTACTCTTTTTTGCGGGAGTCCATCACGTACTCTGATACGAACTCTGCTCAAGCACGTACCCATGAGATCTCTGACACAGAATAGAACTCTGCTCAAGCACGTACCCATGGGATCTCTGACACAGAATCCTTTGCCCGTTCTGCAAGCGGAAGGCACATATAAAAAGACATCGAGTCCCAAGTTCTGTGCAACAGCGCGATGGCAGCGGCGACGGCGGAGCATGAGCATGTTGGCGGTTGGGATTGTGGGGTTCGGGAGTTTGAGAGGATTAGGTGGAGATGGCGGCGATGGAGCACGAACGTGGCCTAACCGCCACACCAACGCTTCCTCACCTCTGGTCGTCAGCCTGTCGTGTCGCTTACCGTCCCCGGCGGCGGTATGATCCTCTTCTCTTCCTCCTACCTTTTCTCGGTAGGCGCACGCCACGTAGGCCTGTTGGATGACGCGCACCACAACCTTTGTTGAGCCGCTCCTCCTGTAGGCGGCGAGTTCTGCCAGGTCAAGACGAGCCGCAGTGCCATATCGTCCTTCACCGCCTGAACCGGGGTCGACCTGTTGGACCACGTGCACCATGACCTTTGTTGAGCCACTCCTCCTCATAGATGGCGAGTTCTAGCCAGATCAAGACGAGCTGCAGTGCTGCATCGTCCTCCACCCACCTGAACTGGGTCCGCCTGGAGAAGCAGCTGGGCATGACAGTGTTTTCCGGAGAGTAGCACAGAGATGTCGAGAAGGAGCCAACTTCTTGTGGGAGACTCCCTACTGGGGATGCTGGGATTATCAACCTCACGAGGTTGTCGTGGCACAGCCTATTACTCTCGTTTGTATCTAAGAGGTGCTCGAGTTGGCTGACCGCTGACATACCCTTGCTACGTGCGAAATTCTGATACATGAGTACCAATGTATGGAATGCTCCAGCAAGGAGCCTGGTATCCATGTCAAGGCTAACGGCCATGGTGTACATTAAGGGCCTTGGGCTGTTGAATGCTTCAAAGCAGAGCCATACGAGCGGTGAGGTTTGTGAATTACATGGTCGCTGACTGAAGATCATTCTGGTACACCGGATCATACGACGCATCTCTCGACCCCGTGCCGCTCCCGCGAGTGGGCCGGGCGTAGCCCTAGACCCTTGCCGCCGCCACCCCTCACCTCGCCTCTCCCCTTCCCCGCCGCCGCCAGGGGCCGCCGCCGGGCGAAGCCCGTGCGTGCGTGCGGCGGTGGCGCGGGTTTCTTCCCTCCCTGCGAGACATCCGGTCGGCGCGGGACGGCTGGCCTCGCGGCGGCTGGGGGTAGCTCCGGGGGCGCGGTGCTCTGCTCCTCCGGGCGGTCTTGGGCGACCTTGGCGCGCGGCTAGGCTGGTGCGGGCGGCGCTGATCTGGCGTGGCTGCGGCGGGCTCGCGATGGCGAAGTCGTCTTCTTGAGGTGGGGGCGCGGGCGGCGGCCTCGGTCTGGCTCCGGTGGCCTGGTCGTGGGCGGCGTCTGGTAGCGGTGGCTCTGGCTCCGGATGTGCGCGTGGGCGCGGATCGACAATGGCACGGCGGCGGCAGCGGTATGTCGGGCGCGGGAACCAGCCGGGCGTGGCGGGTGCGGCTCCGGAGCGCGAGGTGTGCTGCGGGCGGTGGACCTGCTCGTCTACTCTGCCGCTTCGCTTGCGGCTCCGATCTGGATCTGGCGTGAGCTGTTTCTTCGGTCTGGTGCTGCTCTTCGCGATGTGGTGTTGGTTGTTGCGGTGGTGGTGGCTGCGGTGGTGCTGCGGTGGTGGACGGCTGCTTCGGCCAGGGGGTGGTGCGGTTCTGGTCGCGGTGGATCGTGGGATCCCGTGGCCGGAGTGAGGTCGGCCACGGCAGGGGTGGTGGTTTGTTGGCGGCGGTCGGTGGTGGCGGGCGGTCGGCACATCTCCGGGAGAAATCCTTGCTCTGATCTCCACCGGAGCCGACGGTGGCGGCGCCCACGGGTGCTGAGGGAGTCCTGGACTAGGGGGTGTCCGGATAGCCGAACTATCATCTTTGGCCGGACTCCTAGACTATGAAGATACAAGATTGAAGACTTCGTCCCTTGTCCGGATAGGACTTTCCTTGGCGTGGAAGGCAAGCTTGGCGATACGGATATGTAGATTTCCTATCATTGTAACCGACTCTGTACAACCCTAACCCTATTCGGTGTCTATATAAACCGAAGGGTTTTAGTCCGTGGGACGAACAACAATCATACCATAGGCTAGCTTCTAGGTAGCCTCTCTGATCTCATGGTAGATCTACTCTTGTACTACCCATATCATCAATATTAATCAAGGAGGAGTAGGGTATTGCCTCCATCGAAAGGGCCCGAACCTGGGTAAAAACATCGTGTCCCTTGTCTCCTGTTACCATCCGCCTAGACGCACAGTTCGGGACCCCCTACCCGAGATCCGCCGGTTTTGACACCGACATTGGTGCTTTCATTGAGAGCAGAAGAACCTCCACAGAGAGCTCGTCGCCACCGCACGTAGCCTTAAAAAGCAGAAATGGAAGCTCAAAACAGCGGAAGACGCACTCCGAATGAGATGGAGCAAAGTACTCAACACCACAGACAAATATGGCGATAGCCGCCGAACAAAGAGCTACCCAAAGCGCAAACTACTGCCCGAATTCGACGAAGAGGCCGTAGAGCCCCCACGATCAAAGAACAAAGAGGCCGCCTGGTCAGATAGACGACCACGTGGCAAACATAGAGTGGCAAGCGGCGCCACACACAAGCCGGCACGCGATCCGCATAAGGAATCGCACCAAAAGAATGGCCCAGTCAGGTCTATCTACGGGCCAAGAAAGCAAGCTCTAGAAAGCAACACAGCGTGTCGAGTATTCGAACACCACGGCACACCCAAATACAGGGGCGCCGCACATCCCCTATGTTTCACCGATGAGGTGCCGGATCACGAATTTCCAGCTGGATTCAAACCCGTAAACATAGAGGCATACGACGGAACAACAGACCCTGGAGTCTGGATCGAGGATTACATCCTGCACATACACATGGTCAGAGGAGATGACCTCCATGCCATAAAATACTTACCCCTCAAACTCAAAGGGCCAGCTCGGCATTGGCTTAAAAGCCTTCCCGAAAACACCATTGGAAGTTGGGAAGAGCTCGAGGATGCGTTTTGGGCAAATTTTCAGGGGACCTATGTCCGCCCTCCGGATGCAGACGATCTAAGTCACATAACTCAACAGCCCAAGAGTCAGCTCGAAATTCGGAACAGGTTCCTTACCAAAAAGAACCAAATAGTCGACTGTCCGGACGCCGAAGCCTTAGTAACCTTCAAACACAACGTCCGAGACGAATGGCTCGCCAGACACCTCGGCCAAGAAAAGCCGAGAACAATGGCCGCACTAACAAGCCTCATGACCCGCTTTTGCGCGGGAGAGGATAGCTGGCTAGCAAGATGCAGTACCAGCGACCCAAGTACATCCGAAGTCAGGGATGGGAATGGGAAACCACGACGCAGCAAGGACCAGCGCCGGATTAAGGGGAACGGTCCAAAGAGCGCGGCAGTCAACGCCGGATTCAAAAGCTCACGGCAGAACAATAACAAACTGCCCCTTAAGGATAATAGCGACGAGCTATCCAACTTAAACAAAATCTTGGACAAGATATGTCAAATCCACAGTACTCGGGAAGCCGCAAACCATACCCACGAGATTGTTGGGTCTTCAAGCAGTCCGGCAGACTCAACGCCGAACACAAGGGGCTCGACACACCAAGTGAGGATGATGACGAACCCCACAAGCAGAGCACCGGAAAACAAAAGAATTTCCCACAAGAGGTTAAAACAGTAAACTCACTTCACGTGATAAAGGGAAAAAGAGCGGCGCCCACTAAAATGCGCGCCGCATGACTACCCTAGCGGAGTACCAACACTGGTTGTCAAAACCAATCACCTTCGACCATCGGGACTACTCCGAAAGTATCCGAACGCAGGATGGACTGCCTTGATATTGGATCCTATAATCGACGGATTCCAATTTACACAAGTCCTCATGGACGGCGGCGGTGACATAAACCTGATATATCGTGACACAATCCGCAGGATGGGGATAGACCCAACCAAAATTAGCCATAGCAACACTTCCTTTAAAGGAATAATGCCAGCACATATGCCCATTATGCGGGCTCCCTAACATTAGAAGTTATGTTCGGTTCATCCGACAACTTCCGTCATGAAAAGTTAGTCTTCCATGTCGCCCCATTTAAAAGTAGCCATCAAGCACTATTGGGACGCTGAAGCTTTCGCCCTTTTAACGCAATTCCGCATTATGCATCTCTTACACTTAAAATGCCCGGTCCACGAGGCATCATCTCATTAAAGGGAAACTCCGAGTATTCCTCGAATACGGAAAAATGTGAGACTGCCTTAACAGCCTCACACTAATACGGCTTTGCTGACCAAAGCATCTAAAGTAGGTCATTCAGACCCCGGACACGGTTAGGCGAGTCCGGCACAAATAAACATGATGCTTACTAGCCGCGTACCCCCCTTACAAGGGGCTCCACGCGTGTACAACAAGAGACAATAAAGCTCAATTTTACTCATTTTTGAATCATACTCTATTTTATTTTAGCGCGATCTTTTTCAAACTAAGTTCCTCTCTTTTACAGATGAACGCCGTGCTATACCCGTCCAGGATATGGCACAATGGAGACACAGGCGCAGACGTGCAGCAGGGACCCGTTGCAAGGATTCTTTTCAGATTAAGACCCTGCGTAAACCTTTTTCACTGTCTCTTGTTGTTACTCATCCCCCGGTCTCTTATTATAACCGAGGAGGAGGCTGGCGTTTTGGCATCGGCCGCGTCAGAAGTTTGCACGTACCTGGACACAGGGGCTTGTTACCAAGGGCATTGTTCGGCCCGCTTTATAAAAGACCGAATACCTTAGGGAGTGTTCGGCGTCTCGAGTTAGGCCTTATATGCAGCAGCTCCGAATCATGTCTTTGGTCAAATGTTGGGTTTGCCCGGCTCCTGTGTTTTGCTGCCTTACGTTCCGTTCTATCGGCTAACGCGGCACCAGGAGAACTACTGCGATTGTGCCCCGGTTCGGCCAGGCGAGCACCTCGATGAAAGCCAAAAACTGACTGTCATGATATAGCGAGAGACTGGTCAACCACTCGATGACCCACCGGAATGTTTAGAATTCCTCCGCATTAACGAAGGACCGTTTTCCGGTCAGGCATATACGCACCCCGAATTCGGGAGAGTGCGGTGCCTCCAGGGGCTATATAGTAGCCCCACCATCGAACTCCTATGGCTAAGTGAAAGTGATAAAGCATTATAGTCCAGTTGCCTAGTTTGCTACGCTACCACCTCCTTAATAGGACCAAGACGTTGGATTAAGTGTGAAAAAGCGCCTTCTTTGCAAACACCCCCGCACTATGTGCGTGGGGGCTGAAGCCGAAGACTGCCATCTTTCAGGTTATATATACATATACATCAACGGCCGCACAGGGAGTAGTTTACTACTTGAACGCACAAGTATAAAAAGCTCTTATATTACATTGAAACGTTGTTTCATAAGTTACACATGTCATTCAAACATAACATCCTTCGAGCACTGCGTCTCTATTAAACGAGCACCCGGAAGAACTTCCTCAAAATAGGGCTCGACTGGTACTCGACTTCCGTCCGAATCTGGGGACGCAACGTTGGTGGCCTTCATTTCTACCCAGTATGTCTTGACACGGGCAAGAGCCATCCGCGCACCCTCAATACACGCCGACCGTTTCATTGCGTTGATACGCGGTACCGCACCAAGGAACTGCTGCACTAAGCCAAAATAACTCTTCGGCCGAGGTTTCCCCGGCCACAAATGAGTCACGGCATGCTTCATGGCAAGTCCGGACAATCGATTCAGCTCAGCCCATTCGGCCAACCGATCGGTTAACGGAAGAGGACGCTCTGGACTATGGAACTGCGACCAAAACAGCTCTTCCCTTCGGTGCCCCTTCTGGCCTCGGAAGTGCTCGATCGCGTCCGCGGCACTCGCCGCTAAATCAGATAAGCATCCTCCGAACTCCACAACCGGTCCAACTGAGCATACTTCGGATCCGTGAACTTCCTCCGCAGCAGAAAAGGCTTTCCAGCAGCAACATCCATAGCCTGACGCAGCTCCTCCTTTGCAGCTCTCATCGCGGGCGGCATCCTTGGCCGGCGGTGGCCTTTTTCAGGTCCTCTTGCTCCGCTTGCGTTCTTTTCAAGAACCCCGCAGCGGTCGGTAGCATTCTTCAACTTTATGGCCATATCGGCCATTTCCTCTTTGCTTCGGCAGTGAGCAGCCCGTTCGGCTTTTAGATCTTCGGCCGCCCTTAAAGCGGCCGCATTACTATTTCTGGCTTGCTCTTTAGCTCGGGCGAGTTCCGCCCGCAGCTCCTCCACAGCAGCGGCACCACCTGCATTAAGCATACAAGTAGTAAGGCACGGGCGTCAAGCTCCCTTACTAGGCGTCCGCGAAGAAGTCGCATACCTTGTGACTCGTCAAACCGCTTATTGACAAGCGCGATGTCCGCATCTGCCTCGTCAAGTTGCCGCTTTAGTTCGGCAAATTCATCAGTCCGGCTGGCCACCGGACGCCCCGCCACCTGTTTAGGAGTGGCGAGATGTTATAACTGAGATTATGATCCTCGGCACGCTGTCAATTTTGACAACATACCGAGTCTCAGGGGCTACTATCTATAAGGGCGCATTCTATATGCATAACTGTCAGAAGGTACATCATTTTTGCGTACCTCGAACCCCGTCAGTAAGCTTCTAACGGCTTCATGCAATCCACTGTCAGCGGATGCAATTCTTTCAATCATCGTACCCATTAGCGCACGGTGATCTTCTGAGATAGCCGCTCGCCCGAGCAGATCCTTTAGCTCCTCCGACCGCACGCCAGTTGCCGCCGGACCTTCCGGCCCCGCCGGACTCGGGGAAACCCTCCGCGACGACACCTCAGGGTCGTCCGCCTCGCATGAAGGTGCGACAGGTGGAGGCGTTTCGCTCTCCATCATCTTCGGAAGAAGATCCCCCGAAAACGAGCTCTGCTGAGAAGGGCTGAGATCCGAACTACAAGGTATAATTTGGTTATCTTCGAAATAAATACTGAGGATGCCCTTATTACAAGACCCTTCTTTTTACTTACGGCTCATTGGAGGGCTGATCCCTTGGGGAAATAGTGCGGCTGGGGTACTTCCCAGCGCGGACTCTCGGCGAAGATTTCTTTCCCTCTTTGAGGCCTTGACCTCTGGATCTTCCGGCGGTCCTCTTCTCTCCTTGGAGGGTGGGACTTTGATCCCTCCTTCCTTGAAAGCCTCCTTCGTGGAGGCGGTTTCTTCCCGCTCCCCCCTTCGCCTTCTTCAAAAGGCGCGGCCTTCAACATCTTGGTCAGCACGGGATCCGGCGTGGTCTCTGGGAGGGGAGCCGGACACCTTATCAACTTTGCCTTCGCTATCCACTCCTGTTCAAGAAACAACTCCTTTAAGGGCAAGTTTATGATAAATGAACGGACAGCCTGTCCGGGTACAGGACTACTTACTTGAGTATGTGGGCGATTGCAACTTAGTCCTGCGTCCTCAGTCAGGTCCGGACACTTCTCTTGTGATCCGAAGAACAGTTTATACAACTCCACGGGCGTCGTGCCCATAAAATGTTGGAGAGCTCGTGGTCCCTCCGGATTAAATTCCCACAGACGGAGGCGGCGTTTACAAGGCGAAGCGCCGAATCAACATAACCTGCGCCACTCGACCAGATTGATCTCTCTTTCTTGGAGGTCTCGAATACGGCCCTGCAAGGAGGAACGTCCTTGGATGGCCCCAGTCGAGCCCTTGTTGACCCATGACGTCACCCGCTGTGGTGGACTGGCGGAAGGCGGGGCGCCACCCATTTGGTGCCCCCGGGCGGTGATATAAAACCACTCCCGTTGCCACAAACCAAGCTCCTCTTGAAAAGAGCCCTCGGCCACGGAGCATCAGCACACTTGCTTATGATCGCCCTCCGCACTCTGCTTGTTGCCCTCGATCATCTTGGCTCCACCTTGAAGGTCTTGAGCCACAATCCAAAGTGAGGGGTAATATGGAGGAAAGGCTTCACATCGACAATGAATGACGAGATATGGAGGATGGACTCGGATTCAAGTCATGGAAATCCAGCCCATAATAAAACATGAGCCCCGCATAAAGGGATCCGTCGGGAAGCCTAAACCCCGAAGGAAGTGAGACACGAACACCACGCTCTCGCCGGGCTCGGGAGTGGGAATGACCTGCCCGGAGCAGGCAGCCTATGCGAAATCTCGCCGGTTAGATACCTGGCGCCTCGCAGCTTTAGCACATCTTCTTCGTGACGGAAGAAGACATCCATCGGCCGAGCTGGTCGGAGCGGACATCATCGAAGGTCCGGCGCCTAAGTCTGAAGCTTTGGGTGTTAGAACTCGGCCGAGGCGAATTCGATGGAGGTGGAAAAAAGAAGAGGGCCTTGGTCTCATTATAAAGAGGTTGAATACCAAGAGCCCTCCCGTGGTCGATTGGGACTCGCCGATAGAGGGCGTGCCAGCGGGCGCGGTTGGGTTACTACGTCTGTATTGATGAGAATCCCGAAATAAGGGGCACGATCTTCGCTTTGATAAGACGTGCCAAGGAAACCGCCTCGCTAAAAGCGCCGAGGTAGGACAGTAAAAAACGATTCGAATAAAGGCTTGGCCGTGATGTGATGTCACGCCGCGAAATACGTCGGCAGATCTGTGCAAAAATTATTCTCTCTACGGTGGTATGTGGAACTTGTTTTGCGAGCGGACACTATCCTTGTGTTCAAAACCTTCTATGAAGTATTCGAGGAGGAACCCGCCTTGCAATGCGAAGACAATATCGCGCCGGACTCGTCGTCATTGAAGCCTGGTTCAGGGACTCTTGAGGAGTCTGGACTAGGGGTGTCCGGATAGCGAACTATCATCTTTGGCGGACTCCTAGACTATGAAGATACAAGATTGAAGACTTCGTCCCTTGTCCGGATAGGACTTTCCTTGGCGTGGAAGGCAAGCTTGGCGATACGGATATGTAGATTTCCTACCATTGTAACCGACTCTGTGTAACCCTAACCCTATTCGGTGTTTATATAAACCGAAGGGTTTTAGTCCGTGGGACGAACAACAATCATACCATAGGCTAGCTTCTAGGATTTAGCCTCTCTGATCTCGTGGTAGATCTATTCTTGTACTACCCATATCATCAATATTAATCAAGCAGGAGTAGGGTATTGCCTCCATCGAGAGGGCTCGAACCTGGGTAAAAACATCGTGTCCCTTGTCTCCTGTTACCATCTGCCTAGACGCACAGTTCGGGACCCCCTACCCGAGATCCGCCGGTTTTGACACCGACAGGTGCCGTGATCTTTCTTGGAAGCGTCGTCGTGGAGGTGCGCTCCTCCTCCCCACGGCTTTGGCTCCGGAGGGAAACCTCAGATCCACTGGATCGGGCGATGGAGGCGTCTTCGCGTCTTTCTCATCCTTGGGGGCATCGTCTCGGAGCAGGCAACGACTGGGAGACCGATGGATGGCGGCATCTTCGCTGTGTGGGTTGCGGCATCTTCGCCGCGTGGTTTGTGGCATCTTCGCCGCGTAGTTTGCCGAGGCGGCCTTTTCGGGGGCGCTGATTTCTGTTTGGCAACGATGATGGCGTCGAGAGGAACTATGGTCGCGGCTCGGGCTTCGGTAGTCGGATCTACCCGGCGTGTCCGAGGTGCTCTTTGGGGCACGGTCGGCGCAAGTCCTGCATATTTCCCTTGTGATGATCGTCGTCGGAGTCGGAGCTGTCGGCTGTTCGCGCGTGTGGCCTTCTGTTGGCATGTGCCGTCATGGTTTCTGTGCAGCTGTTTGCGGGTTGGCTTCGACGATGAAGGTCTACAGCGAAGTCGGAGTCGCCCATTCGGAGGTAGCCGGTGATGACGATGACGCTTGCGACTGCTCGGCGGATGTCTTTCCCTCTTTGTAGCTCTGTGATCCCATGTCGGTGGCCAGGTTGACCGGTGGTACCCATTTTATGTGGGTTGGATTGTATCGGTTTTAGCCCGGTTTTTTGTCAATTAACCGGGCAATTCTCACTCCTCCTTAATTAATGAAAATGGCAAGTCTTTTGCCTCGTTTCAAAAAAAAAAAAAACTGAAGATCATTCTTGCTCTCACCATCTGGTCGGGATGGCCACGGTTTCTACATTGATTAATAGTCACTGCACCGGCCTCAGTCATGTCCACATGTGCTCAAGCAATGGTAAGTCGTTCAAGGTGCTTGATCAGTACTTATAAGAGCAGTACTTATAGATCGATAGAGATAGTTGTTTTGGTTGTACACATCAGTTGGCCTACGAGAGCCAGTTTTGTTTCCTGTGAACTAGAACTGCATTGGATGTGTGGCTGGACCTACTTGAGGTCTTCCATCAATTTTATTACTTCAACAGAAATTGTTGACATTGTACGCACTGCACAATCATGGGCAGCTGATATATCTGATGGTTGATAATAGTTACTTCAGGTTATCCCTTCTGCTATATTTTTCATACTCAACTAATTTTTTGAGATTTGAACTGGTAGAGAAACTGTTCTTACCTACAAATGTATTGTGGACACAGAATCAAAGATTAAAATTGTGGGCGAAGGGAAATAGTGGAAGGAAAGTTTGCCGCGATGGTTAACGAAGAAACGGCGCGATCTCCCGCAATTCTGGGAAGGGAGTAAATCACAGGCAGATTCCACACGGAGATAGTGCCGCGATAACAGTCTTTTTGATTAATTTAATTCACGAGTAAACAGTAAGCATGTTAATCATTAACTAGCTGAATCAACGCACAATACTCTATGGCAAGGTTAACAAGCACACTAAATAAGACGAGGCAGAGTGATTCCAAGTTGTGAGAACTGCATTTCAGTGGACTATATGTTGTGATTTGATTTTTCTTAATCTTGATAATATATATTGGATTTCAAATGATGGTCTGCATTTATTCCCTTTTTTGTAGTTTTGAAGACTAAATTTAGAAAATTGAACCGGCCTTGATTTCAGTCGGGTACAATGCTTCTATCTACAAAATAATTCTATAATTGATTATAATTCTGTTCACGAATATGCACAAAGTGTGTGGTTCATTTTCTTAACTGCTCTGCATTGTTCCTGAAGTTAGGTGCTAACACCCAATAGTTCACCGTGCAGCACTGATATCATGCATCCATTGATTCACATAGTAGAAGATAGAATTTGTGTTAGGCTCACTATACACATGAATGGGTCTAGATCTTATATGAATTTCAGGATGGTAAATAGTTATTTATCATTTTAGTTTATTTGATAATTGAACTTTTTTGGTTTATATTTATGGTGAAAAATGGTTTCTTCACAATTTAGTTGATGATAAAGTAAATTATGTATCGTGTTTAACTTATGCTTTATTTGCTATTAGATCTGACCGTGTTCCTTCAATGCACCTCTCCTCATGTTCTTTCGATTGCAAATTGTTAATTTCCGTGTTATCAGGTGCCCATTACTGTTAAAATCCTTGGTTGATCTTCCACTATATTGAAATATTGTGAAATATACTTAGAATAATACCATTAGCTAGGATTAATAGCTGATATTCCAGTTCATGCCTTGAAAGAATAATAGTTTTGTTTACCTCTCAAACTAGATTATTTCTTTAAGCAATACAAATATGCTTTCGACCTTACACGAGTTGTTCATTTCAACTAGATTATTCATTTGAGAAATGCCATTATGCTATCAACCTTACAGGAGTTGTTCATTTCAACTTGGCTCTTGGAAAAAAGAAAAAAGAGCTTAAACTCGCCAACTCCATACTGGACAGAACCTCTGGTCATTGTGTATGTGTTAAAATAGACACAGTGTCTAAATTAGTTTTTATAATTTTAATATTTGTGTTTGATACTATGATATGGTTGACAAAATATAATGCATAGTGATGTGTTGATTCCTATTTCTCCACTTTCATATACTAGAAAGTGTGTAGTGTATATATTACCTGAACAGTGTTAATTGAAATTTGAAATGCAGAGATGGGTCAAGCCTCCCGGGTGTCTACATGTTGCTAATACAACCACCGTGTACTAACTTGTAGCAACGTACATTTGGTGTCGAACATGTCACAAGGGTAAAGCCATATATCCTCACGATGTTTGAAGCTTAACGATGGCTGAAACAACAGTCAGTCAAATCTCCCAAACAGCGAACATGACAAAAAGAGCCAATGGCACAACCTTTGTTGGGGCACTCCAAGTACAAGTTCACGGAAACTGCCAGCTCCACAGGGTTTACTTCTCCGACCGACTCTACTTCGGAGAGGACAAGAGGAGCTGATGTCGTAGTTCAAGCTCGACCTTCCAATTCATACGAGTATAGCAGTATATGTATGCTCTACAACATTACTTGCTTGCTCATCTAATCCTTCCTCCAGTAAGAAACTTCGAAATCATACAATGAGTTGCCCGGAGCCGGGGGCAACGACGCATATCACCGCAACATCCATTAGCACATATAGTTGTGCATAAAGTATTGGAATCTTTATGAACGGTACATTGTGCTTGCAATATAATGTCTTTTTCTTCCGTTGCAACGTACGGGCATTTTTGCTAGTCTCTCTCTAATCTCTCCCTAATAATAATAAAGCTCGAATTGACTTTGTCGGGTTCACCGTCACAATACGTTTTTTTCTCATATTATAATACGTTTTTTTTCTCATATTATAATACGTTTTCATAATTTGTATGGACAATCGCGGTGTTTTGCAGAAAAACCCTTGGCTTTTATGGAAATAAACCCGCAGTCCACCGAAGCCTGACCAGAAGTGAAAAAAAAAACGTTTCGTATGCAACCGAGACTCACCCGTCGTTACATCGCTGCCGCGCACGAGAAGACGAGGGTTCCTCTGCCACCACCGCCGCGCCCACATCCCCCTCTCTCCGCCTCCGGTGCCCGTCCTCTCTCCACCCTCGCCGAATCCGGACGAGATCGGCAGGATCCGCCGCATCTCACGCCCGCGGCCCACCGTGGCTTTCGGCGGCGTTGGGAGCGCTGGTCCACCCCCGCTCCTCCGGGGCTGGCGGAACGGCGGAGCGGCGCTCTGGTCAGGTTCCTCTGCTTCGAGGGCGGCGCGTGGGCTGATGTCGAGGGCGAGTCGGCTGTGCCTCTGCGCCGGGCGTTCCTGGACGGGAGGGTGGTCGCAGAGGCCGTGTATGGCGGCAGGGAGTTCCTGTTCGACGCTGGCACCGCGAGGAGGTCGCCATGGGCTGGATTGATGACCGCGGGGCCGGCTTCTTCCCTGTGCCAGAGAGCGGGAGGAAGAGGAAGAGGGGCGAGCCTGAGCTGCAGGACGGGGCGTCGTCCGGGGTGGATGAGAGGTCCGACGAGAGCAGCGACACGGTGGAGTCCTCAATCCAGCCCAATCTCCTGCCTCTCTCAAGCACTCCGCGTGCAGCAGGCCTGATGTGTAGGCTGCCATGGCAAGGCTACATCCATGCATTCTGTACAGGCTGCTATCTCCTCCCTCTCTCTCCTGATTTGCCTCTTTCACTCTCTCATTTGATTTAATCCCTTGAGCATATTTTCTTATGTATGCCTACAACATGCTAGGTGATTGTCTGATCTACCATGTGATTTGCGGTTCGTGTAAAGCGGTTCGCGTAAAGTCATGAAATCTGATCCTGATAGTGACATGATTTACTCTGTTTGATCAAACAGGTAGAAGCCGAAGTTGTTTTACTTTAATCTGATGAAGTCCCTGCTGCTATAAGCTAGGAAATTGACAAATTCAACATTGGCAAGCCGGTCTTGTGCTCTTTGTCCAAAATCATATTCCGAAAGTGAGGTTCTTATTGTGGATGTTTCAGCGTCAACCTGAATTTTCTTTAACCTACTACAAAAAGACCTTCTAGGCAGGGGCGGAGCCAGGATTTGGATATAGGGGGGGGGGGCGAAGAAGCAAGGATCAAGTCTCACACTCACGAACATACATTTTTGAATAACATCACATGTATAATTTGTCTTAGTTATACAAGTCACAAGAATAAATGTTGTGTATTCGCAAAAAAACAATAAATGTTGTCAGATTGTTTGTTTAGATTTAGCTATGCACACATTTATCTATAAGATTGTAAAAGTTACTCCCTCAGTCCCATATTAAGTATGGAGAGAGTGTAATCTGCATTATTCTTAATTCCTCTCAAGGTTAAACTAGATAATATTGTATAGCTAAATGGAAGAACAGATAAATTGGATCTATATCTCATCTCAGTAGATGTAGTAATTAACTATTCTTATGAGTTAAGTTATTTAAAATTGGTGCATCAAAGAGTAGATTAGCTGTATGTATGTACCTTAAGAAACGATAGCCAGAGAGTTCGCTTAACAGCGCCATCTGCATGCGGAACGCCGGCGACGGCAAAAAGAGGCCGCCATTGCAGGACTACTAAGTGGACAGATTGAAATACATGGATGCTCACAGCAGGTCTCCAATCTCTTGGCGTCCCTCCGTGTGCTCGTATGTGATTGTGGACGGCGGAGAGGCGAACGGCGGCAAGTGGACACGGGAAGCGCACTAGACCTAGACTCCACTCCCGTATAGCAGCGAGACGCAGATACACGGTCGATCTGATCGGATGCCGATCTAATAATTCTGATTGACGGCAGGGCAAAACAAACAGCATAGGGCAAAGCCACGATGTCACATGGGCTGGGCTTTTAGTTCGGTGCGTTGTTGATCAAGCTTGGGCTAATTAAGTTAATTATTACTCCCGGCCATCAACAGTACGTATACGTATAGTACCACACTGCTCGCTGAAAGTTATTGGGGGGTGCGATCGGTTGGGGGGTGTCTAGCCCCTGCTCGCACCCCCCTGTCTCCGCCCCTGCTTCTAGGGTGATTAGCTGCAGTACTGTGACAAATAATCAAAAAAGATCATTGTCTTCTCATTTAATATTCTAGCTGCTGGCCAAACATTGAAGGTTGCACTGCAGCTACTTGACTACAAGTTTGATGTGGAATTTTTCTATACAGCTTGCACAAACTCAGTGAGATCAGGAATCATCATCTCTCACATTTTTTATCATCAAAGGGAGGTGTCATCTCCTAAAAAATTTTCTCAGAATCAACCATGTTTCTAATCCTTACCTGAAAGTTTCCATCGCTCGGCTCCTGATGGCATGATGCCTCATTTAGATTCTCTTATGTCAGTGTGTTTGTATTCAGAAAATTAATTTGCTTATTTTTGCTTTTTGAGGGCTATAACAATAGAGAATTTCATTTTTTTAAATCTGCTTCTTCCCTGTGCTAGAGAGCGGGAGGAAGAGGAAGAGGGGCGAGCCTGAGCTGGAGTACGGGGCCTCGTCCGGGGTGAATGAGAGGTCCGACGAGAGCAGCGACACGGTGGAGCCCGGCAGGGTCAGCAAGGCGGCCAGCTTGGGGCAGGGCGGTGAGGCTGGAGGAGACGGACAAGTTCTACCAGGTTGTTACTTGTCAAGAAGCTCTTCCTCAGCGGGATAGCCCCCGGGTGGGCGGCGGCGTGGCGATCACGGCGGTGCACAAGGTCGTGCAGGGTCCCCGGTCCAGGGCGTTCCAAATGCAGGGCCAGCTCCTAGCCGCTGCGCGCGGCGCTGACGGGGGCAATGTCAAGTTCGCGTGGTATGGCACTCCGTTGGCGGACGTGGCCGCGGCGGTGGAGCACGGGTTCGGCAGGACGAACAGCCGGGTCCTTGGCCATCGCGCGCACGGCAACGACGTCCACCTCTCACTGCCTCAGTCTCCTTATGCCAGGTCAGGTCAGAGTTCTGAATTTGTGGTTTTGATCGATGGCAAGCATGAATATAGGCATATAGCTGTAGGATAATTTATCAGACACAGTTACCAATTCAGGATCTGTTCCAAATTGCATTCATATTATCCCTCCGTCCCATAATATAATTGATTCCATGTTATTTTAGCCTTTGGTTTCTATATCTTGATTCATACTCCTAGCTCAAAAATTAGGGGGAAACAAGTTTGCATGAACGACAGTATTAGTTTATCTATAAATGCAGTAATTTGACTGGGTAATGGTTTGTGGAAGGGACGAATACGAGCAAGACTAAATCATGTTTCCTGCTACCTAGAGTCCGGGTGATGAAATATGTTCTGAATGTTCTGTGAAGCAGTGCATAAAGGAACTAACGAGTATGAAATCATTTTTATGCAGCGCAATGCTAGCAAATGCAGATGAGAACGGCGAGGCGCATATCGTGATGTGCCGTGTTCTGATGGGCTGGCCAGAGGCCATCCCAGCCGGGTCCTCCAAGCTCCACCCCAACAGGGACAATTACGACAGTGCCGCCGACAACATGCAGAACCCACAGTGGTATGTTATTTGGGGCAAGGACATGAACATGAGGATCCTCCCAGAGTATGTCGTCAGCTTCAAGTTTCCCAGCCTCCATCAGATGCAAGGTTAGTGAGTGCTCTGTCTGAATTGGTGCTGTAATTGTTCCCAGACGTGCCTGGATCTCATGTTATTATTCGTTGAAATTTTGGGTTTCAGGATCATCCGGAGCGACCTCCATGCTAAAGAAGCCTTCGCCAGTGGCTCGTGACATGTTTCCGACGCTTCTAGCATAGATCCAGCGGTTCGTGCCATCTTCCAAGCTGCAGATATTGCAGGGGACCTACAATCGCTTCAAGGTAAATTGGTGGGGGATGCTTATTAGTATAGGGTGTGCGAATATAATAGCAATTACGGAAAGAAATCTAGAGAATTGGTCTCTAGCAGGGGGACACTTGAGAATGGAAAACGGGGGAAGGGAGATGAGTTTGCGTGTCTTTTTTTATATATAGAAAAAGAGAGTGTGTTTTATCTGTAAGTGAAGTGTGTACGTGAAGTGCTTTTTATTGGCTAAGCCTAAATAATTAAAAAAAATAAAAAGAATCTTCCCAACCAAGCAACAAACTCTATTGATAAAAATCAACATAGTAAAAATAGTTTAAAAATGTACATAGTTTTATATATATTCACACTTTCTAAAAACTGGTCAAAATTTCCTTAAAGATCCAATTTTTGAAAAATGCATTTCAAATGTTCACAAAAATAAAAAGTATTCACAATATATAAAAATGTTCAAATAATGTTCTCCCTAAAAAACATTCGAGTTTTAATAAAACATTCACTTTTAAAAATAAATAAATATTCATGTTTTTCAAAAAGAAAGTAAAAAAATAAAAATTGATTCACAAACTATATGAGGGAACTTAGCAGTTTGTGCAATATGCTATGGATCATCGTGTCCATCAAGAGCAATCCCTATTGTTTGTGATACATATAATCATCTCTGTTGAATCTGGAACTTGATAACTAATTTGCCCTGTGTATAGGTAGACAACGATCAATATGAGAGGGTGCTCACCTACATACTGATCCTTGTCAATTCAGTACAAATTTACTAAATTTACAGATGGAGGTTGTTGAGAGAACTTTAGCTAACAATTATATGTCCTCGGTGGTGTACAAGCAAACACTAAATTGTTGCAGTGTACAAAGTCCCTGAGTAATTCCTGGCACTACAAGTTTTAAAATAAAAAGATGCCGGGTCTCTACCATATTGAGCCTCCACTTTAGAATTTGATTTCAACTATAGGACAGTCGGTTGCTTTTGGTAATTTATGCCACTAATTATTGGTCCTTTGTGTGAGCTATGTTTTACTTGCACTTTTGCTTCTTATTTACAGATTGGTATGGTGTCAGATTTACTTGCCTACAAGTTTGGTTCCACTTGGTACTCTTCTGTCAGTATATCTGTAATATCAAGATATTGTTACCTCCGTTTCAAAATATAGTGCGCCCGCGCTTCCTGAGGTTCAACTTTGATTATAAATTTAACCAACGAGACCGACTGCGGCAGGAGCAAAAATTATACTTAAAAGTGACTCAACTTTGTACTAGACTTAACTTTGTACTAAAGTTAGTACAAAGTTGAGTCATTTTTGAGTCATTTATTTTGGGACGGAGGTAGTATAATTGAACTAATCTTCCAACAGATAAAGAACGCTAAGAGGGCTTTTTAACGTGCAAACTTCAGACTCTGGAAAAAATGTTAAACTATGGTGCATAAGGTCACATGGGTAAGGTTTTCGAGTTGCTACGCCCGTTGCAACGCACGGGCATTGGTACTAAACTAAAGTTGAATTTGGTGTTTGTTTGTGTCTTTTATGGACCGGTACTGAACTACTACGATGTAAAATCTGGATACACAAATACAAGATGCAAGCATTAGATTGTGCAGATGTGGCCAGATCTCAAACACGACCGTTTGCTGGTTTGTACATGTAGACGATGCAATTCTTTATTGGTTTCAAGCTTAGGTGAAACCTTCGCGTGTAGTTTAGGTGAAACCTTCGCGTGTAGTGGACATCGTAAGAGACAATGAGGACAAAGAAAATAAGTGATAACATGGATGAGACGCTAAGGGTGATAATTTATTTCTCCCGTTGCAACGCACGGGCATTTCTGCTGTTCACCGTCACGGCGTTTTTTCAAAACCGTCCCTCTTATTTTAGGTATTTAACCCGCAGTCATACTCATATGTCAGCCCAAACCGGTACGAGGAGAGAAAAGAAAAAAAATAGCCCAGCCCGAACCGGCACTGCCTCCCGATCCTATCTACAGCTGCAGCGCGCCGCCGGAGATCTCCCCTTCCGTGGATGGCGGCGCAGTCAACGGCGCTCAAGCGAGGGCAGGGAAGCAGGCAACGCGAAGGCAATGGGAGGGAGGTAGGAGCTCGAGGGGCATGGCAATGGAAGCGGCGGGGCGGATCCGGCGAGGAGGAGGCCGGAGTCGAGGCGAGCCACGCCATGGGAGGAGGTCGGAGCTTGAGGGGCACGGGAATGGGTGCGGCGGGGCGGATCCGGCGAGGAGAGACCGAGTGGAGGTGGGGGCACGCCATGGGAGGCGAGCAAAGCTTCGAGCAGCACCATCCATGGTGGTTGCTACCTGTGGGAGAAGAGGAGAGAGATTTTGAGAGAGAGATAGACAGGAGAAAAGAGAGAGGGAAGGGAGAGGAAGGAGAGATGGCCGGAGGCGTGGTCAATGGCAAAGGTCCGGCGGCGCGCGGGGATGGACCAGGATGCATCAGTCCCTGCGAATCTGAGCCGCCTCCCCACGCCGGTGTCGCATCGCATCCCCTTGCGCCCGCGTTCCGCCCACCCCTCGCCTTTCTCTACTCGAGGCCTCCCCGCCTTGCCTCACTCCTCTCCGGCCGTCATTGATGTGCGACTCCTCCGACTCGGGTCCTCATGCAGTCGCGGCCGCCGGGCATAGTAAGAAAGTGGCACAGATTTCGAGTTAATTGCACAGAAGTACCATAATTCGGGCATTACATGCAGATTGGTACCACGATTGCTAATTTTTAAGTATCAGTATCAACATTGGTCCAAGTTTTTGAAAAAAAGGCTAAAAAGCTGTTTTTGAAAAAAAAGGCTAAAAAGCTGATTCATACGTAGCCGTGGCATATTTTTTTGCAGAAAACCCCTTGGCTTTATATGTAATCACATAAATGACCATTTTTTCGCAGGAAAACCGCCATTGAGAGGGATTTTTTTTACATTCGCAAGTTTTCCACGGACTTGTTCGAAAGTTTCCAGCGAATTGAACAAATAAATAACCGAAACGAAAAATCACGCGCGACGGAGATTCGAACCCGCAGCCAGTACGCCATAGCGCCGCTGTTGACGTGATGCAGGTGAAAGGTTTATTATACTAGCACATACACGCTGGGTCGGCAGCCGGCACAAGCAAGGCCTGCAATATTTTACAAAAAAATTATTCGATGCAAAATGATCATTTTATAATAGATGCAAAATGATCATTTTTTCTTATTTTTACACAGGCTGTATTAATAGAATTATCTTTGAGAAAAATATTAGTTTGGTAAACATGCAGATTACTACATGTGTTATTTTTTGACAAATAGAAATATGAACCCGAGAATGAAACTTTCATCGTTTTAAAAAGGTTCAATATATAGGTGACAAATGGTTTTATAATACAAAAAAGTTCATCGTATATTTATATAAAATCATTGTATATAAAAATTGTTCAATGTTCAGTGTGTATTTACAAAAATATCGCAGAATAAAAAGTTCACTATAAACTTAAAAAATGTTATGATCATTTTGCATCTATTATTTTTTACATAATGCGCGGTGAATATTTATTACAAAATGATCAATATAAGTTACAAAAACCTTAATATATGTTGAACAATTTTTGTAACATAGTATATTAAGAAAATTGTTCAACATATATTACAAAAATGATCAATTTCATTGAATGAAAAAAGATGAAGAAACGAAAAGAAACCTGGGCAACAAACGAGCCCCGGCAAAACCCAAAACGAAAAAATTATTACAGGCCTTGGTTGGCCCAACCACCGGTCCAACGTCTTCTTGTTTGTATAAAGAGGAACTGCCCGCAATTTAACGCGAGCATACTTGTGGCCTGGTCGCTAGGGCGCTCCGCTTGCGTGTTGCTGGACGCAGGTTCGAAACCTGTTGACGTGCTGTTTTTCCTTTGTTTTATTTATTTATGCTGAACATTTTTTTAAAATACGTTGAACAATTTTCTAAAGATATGATGAATATTTGACATAATGCAAGGTGAATTTCTTGTAATTTATGGTGAACATTTTCTTAGACATGTTTGAAACCTGTTGACATGCTGTTTTTCCTTTATTTTATTTATTTATGCCGAACATTTTTTTAAATATGTTGAACAATTTTCTAAAGATATGATTAATATTTGACATAACGCAGGTTCGAAACCTGTTGACGTGCTGTTTTTCCTTTGTTTTATTTATTTATGCTGAACATTTTTTTTAAAATACGTTGAACAATTTTCTAAAGATATGATGAATATTTGACATAATGCAAGGTGAATTTCTTGTAATTTATGGTGAACATTTTCTTAGACATGTTTGAAACCTGTTGACATGCTGTTTTTCCTTTATTTTATTTATTTATGCCGAACATTTTTTTAAATATGTTGAACAATTTTCTAAAGATATGATTAATATTTGACATAACGCAAGGTGAATTTCTTGCAATTTATGGTGAACATTCTCTTAGACATGATGGATTTTCGGAAAATATTGCAGGCTTTGCTTGGCCCAGCTGCCGGCCCAGCGTGTGTATACTAGTATAATAAACCTTTCGCCTGCATCATGTCAAGAGCGGCGCTGTGGCGTAGTGGCTAGCGCGCGCAGCCGCAGACCTGCAGGTCGCGGGTTTGAATCCCCTCGCGCGGGATTTTCTGTTTCGGTTATTTGTTTGTTCAATTCGCCGGAAACTTTCCAACAAGTCCGTGAAAAACTTGCGAATGAAAAAAAAATCCCTCTCAATGGCGGTTTTCCTGCGGAAAAATGGGCATTTATGTGATTACATATAAAGCCAAGGGATTTTCTGCAAAAAGTATGCCACGTCGGCACCTGACAGACGGGCCCCAACGGTCAGATACACTGTCAATACGTATAAATCAGCCTTTTAGTCTTTTTTCCAAAAATTTGGACCAATGTTGGTACTGACACGCAAAAATTAGCAATCGTGGTATCAATCTGCATGTGATGCCCGAATTGTGGTACTTCTGTGCAATTAACTCACTGATTTTGTATATACTAAATTTGCTTGCATGCTTTTATAGTCGTTTCCTGCATATGGAGGGGTAGGGCTGGACACGAGCCGAGCCGAGCCGAGCTTGATCCGAGCCTGGCTTTGGCTCGCCCTGGAGCGGCTCGGCTCGGCTCGCTCAGCCAACGAGCCTACTTCAAGCGGCTCGGCTCGTTTTGGGTATGGCTCGGCTCAGACCGAGCCGGCTCGAAAGCCAGATGCCGCCAGTCTTCGGTTTTACTTACAGAATACAGAACCTCTGTATATAGTCCACAATCTTGATTGTTTTGCAGCAATTAAATCCATATTAAAAAAACAGTTTATACTGCTTAAAATGAAACATCCAGTAGTATATTGTTTTAAGAAATGATCATAGTAATGAAAAATAAGCTTTCCTCTATGAATTCTTCTACAAAAATTGTAACAATGGAACATATATGAGAGAAAGAATTGGGCAGCATTTCTATTGAATTTTGGACAACACATCCTTTGAACTTTACACAGCAAAACATCAAATATTGACAGCGAAGAAATTTTCACTATCCACAAATTCATCTGAATCTGATTTATCATCAACCCCGGATAACACCTCAAACAAAATATCTTGCTCTTCCTCGTCCTCCTCCTTATCCTCTTCCACCTCTTCATGATCCTCCTCCGCTTGCTTATCATGCTCCATTGCCTAGCACACAAAAACAACACACACATGAGCTTGGACACACATATATTTGACTTTTGGATAGCAAAAACAGCACACACATGAGCTTGCACAAACAGATATTTGAGATTTGGACACCAGAAAAAGTACACACATGAGCTTGCACAAACATATATTTGACATTTGGATACCAAAAACAGCACATATGAGCTCGGTCACACATAAATTTGACTTTCAAAAAGCAAAAACGGCACATACATGAGCTTGCACAAATATATATTTTGCACGCACAAATCTGGGAAGATGTAGCCTCCCTCTCATAGTCGTTTGCGGAGCTGGAGGCAGCGGCGATTCCTGCACGCACGCCAGCGCCGGTGGGGTCAGGGGGATGTCGAGGCGGAGGTCCCTGAGACCGGCAACTTACTCTTCATAATGGGGTCCAAGATCCTCTCTTTCTCCTTCTCCTTCCCATTCCCTTTCCCCTTTTCCTTGTCTATTGTTGCGACGATAGGCCTATGCACACATCAGCAAACAACAAACGGTTAATCATCAATAGTAGTAAACTAATTACACATGGAATCAATGTAATTTCCCAGCAAGTAATTTTTTTTTTCAAGCTGCTATTGATGGGGGGTGCATGAAATATTACATGACACTGATGATGGTACGCAAGCCATAGGGGGGTGCATGATCTTTTTTCTAAGGTCATGTAATATTTTCAGGTAGCAGCTCTTGCTAAGATCCATGGCTTGCGTACTGTATTTCTATAGTTCCTTTTCTTTCCTTCGATCCAGACTTGATCAGGGTAGCTACTCAGTATTTTGGAAATTTGTATAACATGACACTGAGGTTGTATCATGACTTATGAGTCTGTCCACAAAATGATCTCATCAGAAAAATAAAACCATTTTATCTCATCATGTTCAGGCATGAACACGGAGTGTCGCACGCCACCTATTCGATGCTTTACAACAGAAGTGTTTGATGCTTTGTTTTGTTGACCGTAATTTTTGATGACTTGCATCAACGGTGTTCTTCTTCAGCTGTTGGGCGGGAGCTACTTCTCATAATAGATACAGAAGCTTTGCTTGGTATTTAGTTTATAAAAGGGAGTGGGAAGCGTCGAGGTGCAGCTGGCGCTGGAGCTGAGAGAGAGCAAATCCAGCTGTTGAGATTAGCACAGATGTTGTGACCCCTTTCCCACAAGGCCATCGCAACACTCCTCGCCTTCCGAGGCACCCGACGACACGGTCGTGCCCGCCGCTGCAGCTGAGACCTTCCTCACGAGTCACGACCATGGTTTTCAATTTCAGTTTCAGAAAAATTTCAACACCAACCGAAATCACTGAAATTCAGTGAATTTCAGTTATTTCAGTTTTCATTTCAGCCAAATGACCGAAATATTCACTTGAATTCAATTAAAAATTTTAAAATTTTAAAAAATATTTTGAAAAATATTGGAATTGTTGTGCTATACTGAAATTGCTGAAATATTTTGACCGAAACGTAATATTTCAGTGTCTGCTGAAATTACTGAAATTCAGTGAATTTCACTGAAATCTCACTGAAAATGAAAACCATGGTCACGACTGAAGACATCGCCGAGCGGAGCCATGGATGTCTATGCTATTTTCTCAGACTCAACATTTGCCTTGGCCACCCCGCCATGTCTGATCACAAGGCCCGCCCCCTACTAGCACACTTGCCCCTGCTACTGGAGGTAATTAGCCAGTCACTGAATGCTTCCTATGTTTTAATGGATGTTGCTTCTTCAGGTAAAGATCTGGCCAAATGGGGATCTGCAATTTTATCCTCAATTTTCTTTTTGCAGTAACCTGAAATTGTTTATCAAATATTTGTTGGCTACAATAAGAAAATAACGATTATGTCATTCTTCTAATACATGTCCTGTTATCCATGTAGCAGATCCTTCATGTTTCTACAATATCCACGCTCAAGCTAGAATGCAGATATGATTGGACTTCCAGTATACCCCATAAGTAGAGTTGAGTCATTCTATTCAATCATGGTTTGGAGAGGTCAAACTTCATATCTAGGTTTTTTGGTATGCTAAGAGATAATAAAACTTGATGATGCCTCTTACAACGCACTGCTGATAAGACAGACCGAGGGAAAGAATTAAAGAAGATGTTGCTAAAATGAAGACCATTTTAATTGCTATTTCCTTTACTAAAATCCACTCTTGAGCTTTACGCCAATCAATTTCTTTCTTTGTGTACAACTTAACCTTCATTTCCTACTGATGCAGATGTAATTTTGCTTCAGGGTTGGCAGTAGCAGTTCTTCGGAGCCACTAGGCAACAATTGACAGGGAAGAAAGTGTTACTATTAGTCCCTTTGATTTTCTTCTGCTTGGGGAGTTCCTACATGTATTAGTAGCTAATGCTTTGTCCTATGCTTTAGGACACACCTTGCTGCAGATATGTGTTCACACGCTTTATGCTTTTAAGTATCTACTTTCACGGCTTTCACAAAAAAAAGTATCTACTTTCACGGGATAACTCGGTCCCTATGTTTCTTGAGAGGATATGACTAACTGGAAAATTTATATGCCTCACAACATGAAGAAGCATACAGTAATTTATAAGTTTTTCTGTTTGCTAAACTTCGGTTCTGATTCAGAACATACGTATATTATTTTTTGAGTTCACTTTACTTGGTCAGATTATAACTGGTGCATTCCTACGATACACGTTCAAGCTGAAGAGTTAATTGTATTAGGTTTAAGAAATGAGTAAACTGTATTATATGTCACATTGGCTTGGACTCAGGGGGTTGTTAAAACGTAGGTTTCATGGCTTTTACTCTAGGTATGCAACTACAGCCATCTTCACTTGCTTTTGTTGTGCTATTCTTGATAGCAGACTAAGATGGTTAGTTTGCAAAGTTCTTGGATAAATTAGGAAGATTTTTTTTTTTGCACATGTTGGACTATCTTATGCTGCTAGCGGACCCTGTTGATGTTGTTCTTATCTTGATGTACATATAAATTGTTCTCTGAGACTGACTGAGCAGTCTTTATTACCATAAATGTTGTTCTTTTCATCGGTATATACAATTGCTTGATGTCGGTATATACTAAGTAAAGTATTTTAATAGTTAAAAGCAGAGTGAATACAACAGTAGCTGGAATTTTAAAACTCCATGAATTTTTTATCATTGTAGGATCGTTAAACAATGATTAAACACTTCTTTATTTCTCTGAATTATTTCAGTGATTGTAGACACTGATTACAGTAGACAATTGTTTCTGTGATTGCAGACACCGTATACAATACTTGGCTGGAATATTCGACTGAATAACCATACATGTGACTGAATTTATATCAATTTTGATTGCATTTTGCAGAACCACAGATCACAAATACTCCATGGAGTATGATGGAGTAGTACAATACCAAGAACAACTCCATAAATGAATTTTGACAGTTTTAAACTGCATTTATAGAACTACAGAACACACAAATAAGAACATCTTCACTGTCAAAATTAATGCTTAAATGTGATCAACAGTAAACTGTTAATATTAGTGCTTAAATATGTATTTGACAGAAATTGACAGGTTTTTGGCAGTAGAAATGTTTCGATAGGTTTTGGCAGTATAAATTCCAATAATTTGTTGTTGGCAATACAGAAATGTTTGTGACAAGTAATTGACACAAGTAACTTGATGATGTTATTCAGTTATCTAAAATCAAGTTTTCTTGGAGTACAGAAATGTTTGACACAAGTAATTGACACAACTGCAGTAATTCAGGTAACTTGGAGTACAGAAATGTTTTACACAAGTAATTGACACAACTGTAGTAATTCAGTTATCGAAAATCAAGTTTTCTTGGAGTATAGAAATGTTTCTGGAGTAATTGATTGTTCCAAAATATTCTGGAGTAATTGATTCTTTCCAAAATCTGGAGTAATTTATTGTTTCTAAAATCTGAATGCATCAAGAGATCATGCAAGAGATCTGGAGTACTTGTGTTCAAAAGTTAACTGGATTTTTTTTGTATCAACATTGCAACATTTCTTCAGAGTACATGATCAGTTGTGTTTGAAATTACAGAACAAGCGCAATGTACAGAAATTGGAGCTCGGGGTGCTTCTTCTCATCGGCAGCAGCATGAGCAGGGGAGGAGCAACAACTTGCAGAGGAGCAGGAGAAGGAGCTCGAGGTCCAGGCGCTCGAGAACCAGACGTGTGCAGGTCCTGGGCTGCGGCAGCGCAGGCTCTGGGCGGCAGGAGGGGATAGCGGCGGCGCAAGCTTGGGCGGCGGGAGGGATCACGGTGGGAGGGGATAGCGGCGGCACAGCGCGCGTCAGCCGTGGAGCCAGCGTCCGCCGAGGTAGTCACCGTGGAGGTCACCTCCGCGCGGGCGGCGCAGGTTGGCTTCATTGCGCGCTGGGCCCTACGGCGGCTGTCGACGGTGTCTGGTGTTGGTTCCTGCCCACGGTGCACACGGGTGACGGAGGAAGGAGGAAGAAGCAGAGGGGGGCTGATCATCCATCCATCGATTTAGTTTGCTTTTCATTTTGTTAGTTTTTCTTACTATTTTTCTAGCTAAGTGAAACCTATCAGAAGCTTTGAACTTACCAACGCCCATGATTGGACTCTTGGTGTTTGTGAATTCTGAATGAAGTACAAGCAGCCAATTTTTCTGAATGAATTTGTTGAGGATTTGCATGGTTATTCTTCATTCTGGGTGCATGGCTATTCTTGGGTTTGAGCCCTAGGCATGCGATATCTAATTGCACTGTTTCGTGTGTTAGTAAATTTAGGGTTTGCGGTCTACCCTTTAATTCCTCTGCGCTTATCCGTTGTGCCGCTCACAATTCGCATATCTGAGGCTAGGAGGTAGGGACCTTCTTATACTGTCTTTCCAAAGAGTCCATCTCTTATACAGATATAAGATTCCTAGTCTTTTCAACTAGTTTTCCGGGATAGAGTCCAGATCAAATTACCAACCACGATCATATTTGTCTTTTAATGGATTCTACCCGTTGTGTCCCCGGAACACGCGCTTGTGAGCAACGCGCCATAATAGAGTGTAAATTCCTCTAATTATGTAGATCAACATTAGGGTTGTAATCTAATTGTAGGATCTAGCTCCTTCCAATCATCAGTGTACCCGGGTAGTCTTTCCAATATAAATAGTATATTGTATTCCACTAATAATCGACCAGCTTCCTTAAGCATACATTACTTAAGTACATTCCAGCAAGTAACAATTCCATGCTAAACATGTAAATCAATTCCATGTATAAATACATGTACAATTCAATAATGAGGTATTCCGAATATTAACAATTCCAAGCAATTTGAATATAGTTGCAGGACACATAATTCCAACATCTCCCACTTGTCCAAAACGATCATTCAAATATTCATAAACCCGTAGCCTTAAAATGCTTACCAAATACCTCATGACTAATAGGCTTAGTCAAGCGGTCAGCAACCAGATTAACACTACGTTGAAAATCTAAAGAAATATATAGTGATACCTTCCCTCAATATGTTTCCTTGTTGTGA
The DNA here is from genome assembly GCA_021605205.1 of Aegilops longissima. NCBI lineage: Eukaryota > Viridiplantae > Streptophyta > Magnoliopsida > Poales > Poaceae > Aegilops > Aegilops longissima. The sequence continues at coordinate 602,068,108 of CM038681.1, forward strand.
TACTTAAGATCACTAGAGACCTTATTTTCCGCTTAATTATTCCAGCATAGCTGTCCTCGGCGCCTCGAGTGTAATTCCACTTTTATAGGCACCTTGAGTATTTTGTTTCCTCAAGTGAAATTCCACATCAATTATTTTCCATCACATATATGATAATATGATTAATTCCACATTGAGACAACTATAAGATAACCATGTTGAATAAAGTTTCAAAACCACATAAATATCAAATTCAATCAGTAAATGAAGTTCCATAATTAACCATACGTTGAAAGAAATTCCTGACTTTGGTCAGTGAACCTGCACCATATTAGTACTACAAAAAATTGAATATGCATATCTGGACTTATTTCTCATCTTGTAGATAGAGTGATAGTTTCCTCAATGTGTTTACCTTTAATATAAATTTTAGAACAAGTGACAGGTTGTGATGCACTTTCCACAATCTTATATGATGTGTGAGATTCCCTTAACTGCTCGTTTTTCATTCCACTACTTGAATGCAGCATAAATTCCGGTAGCTAAGGTATGATAATACAATGAAGATACATATGAATTCCAATATCATTTATTATTCTATTTTCCTCAGGAGTTCAAATATAATTCCTCACTGAGTATGATTCCCTTTATCAAAGGCATTTTAACAGATTTGCAATTTTTCATAGAGAAACACCTCAAAATATTTTCTATGTATTTCCACTCTTAAAACATAGGATATTTCAAATGTTCCTTTCATATGAAAGTTAAAAAATGACCAAGCTTTCACTTCCATCAATGTGACTTACCATTGCAGACAACGAAACAATGTTAACGCATACAATAATAATGCAAAATACTTTACACTTACATTTGTAGATGACCGCCTTGCTTCATTTAGAAAACCATATGGCCTGCTATTCCATTGATGTGAAGCTTGTTATAAGACCATACATTAATTTATTTAATTAGCAAACCATGTCTGTAGTTCCTCTTTCCCAAAATTCCAGGAGAGAGAGTTTCCACAAAGTATATTTCCATCTCTAGTGGGGATGTCCAAAGAAATACCATAAGTATATAAAAAAGAAACGATATGAAGCCCTTTCATCTCCTTCCACCTTAATAAACAAGGTGTATTAAAAAAATCACATATGCTTCACATGTACCATAGTCCTCCCACTAAAGTTTAAAATTCCAGAATCAATAAGCCTCTTGATCCAGTTCCAAGATATGTGACCAAGTCGTTGATGATGTAGATAATAAGATTCCAAGCATGTGTTCCCATTGTCAATATTCCTCCATATGAAGTAATCTTTGCCCAATATAAAAAAAAAATTGGTCTGCCAGAACTTCCAATGGACATCAAGAAAGATGTACCATTGTGTGAAAATCCCTAATGCACTAATTTAACGATTGAGCAATATTTCCACTCTTCCTTTTCCAAATAGTATTTCATAATCAATGGGTTCCAAGATAGAACAATAAATTGAATCCCTTCACATTGAAGTTTCACAGAGTGTCCTATAACAAGAATACTTTTCCTCCACAAGGGAGTTTCAAGGCAAAATTTCCAATTCCAAAGTGTATAAGATTTAGCAGCAATGACAAAGCACATAATTATATATAATTTCCTTTGAAACTGTGATACACCATTAAAGTTGCCATTGTATTCCAACAGTAAATAATGTATAAAAACAAACACCCTAATTCGAAGATAAATATATATAGTGCAAATATTCATTAGACATACCGACAAATGAAGAGGAAATTTCCTGGAGTGACTCCCATCTTCCTATTTAAATAAGTGATGCTCAATAAAAACACTTCCCTGAAATCCCTTTCCAGGTTATGCATAAGTATCCGCACAATATCAATTTTCTCCAACAGAAAATGATTCCTTTCAGCGTGTCGTGATGTATCAACGAAATTTTCCAAGTCGGCGATAATATGGAAAAAAAAACTCCACGAAGCACGAACAATGCTCGGCATCCGTATGTTGTCCAAAAGTCTGTAGTATTCCAGTGGATTCCATGGTATTCCAGCAAGATCCGTTCGCTGTGCGCTCCTTCCAGTGTACGACAATCCAAACGAGTCAAGATGGATACATAAAATGGAGACATCGTGGATTACCCAAATTGGGACGATCCGAATAAACATGCTCGATACATTCTAGTGAACTACGAAGAGAAGCTAGAACGGTGCTCATCCCTGCTTGCTGATATGCAAATCGATTGGAATTGGCAAATCATAGAGTTTGTCGC